>CM060633.1:16033553-17233553 GCA_030578275.1 Meda fulgida | reverse complement strand
TCAGAGCTTACCCTCAGCACGCACACAGTTTTCTGAATTTAGAAGAGCATTGATCAGCAAAATGCGTCTTTACAGCATGTCGTTGGCAGAAGTCACACAGCTGATGTCACAAATTCTTACTGAATCTGAATTCAACAGTTTTGAGTCTGCTGTTACTTCTGAACTGCAACATGCCAGTAAAGATGAATTGAGAGAGGGAGTTCTGAGACCAAAAGTGGACTGGTCAAAGATCACCAGTTGTGTACAGAAGAATTATGAAAATGTATGCGAGTACACAGAAAGATTTTGCCAGGCCACTGCAGCTTACAGCGGGATTGCTGACACTTCAGAGAAGGTGTTAGATGATAATGGTCCTCTAGTTTGCACATGGTTTCATGGTCTTTTGTCAGAACATAGAAATGCATTGCCTTACTTAGAGTTAACATGGTCCACTAGAACCACTAGAGTAAAACTTGCAGCAGCCTCCTTTAAGGTCAACACAGAGAATCAGAAACAGAAAAGCAAATGTCCTAAGAGAGAGGCCAGTTGTTATTACTGTGGTAAGCACGGACATTGGGGAAAGGAGTGTAGGAAAAACAAAAAGAACTTCAGACAAGTTAACAATGTTACGCAGCTTCTACTCAATCTGCTTGCTACTCTAAAGCGACCCCTCCCCTAGTCATTAAACTCTTTGGGCAGATTGTTGAGGTGTTAACCATTTGGACTGTGAGTGCTGAATTTCCCCAGTAACTAACAACAGAGATAAAAGACTTATTTTTGTTTAATAGAACAAAATGAAAGTGACTGTCTCAGCCTTCCTTTGGGGGACACTGTTTAAGTAGACTCACAGCCTTAAATGTTATTCTACAGCACAGGCCTTTCATCAGTAAAAGTGTTAGGTCAGACTGTAAACGTAAAATGCCCTCATGCAGTGTCCACACTAATGAATCAAGCAAAAGTAACTTCTGTCACCTCCTCAGTTGGGAAATTGGTTAACTACCCTCACAGCCCCGAACATTGTTTTACAGCGTGCACCAGTCACGAACCCATCCTCATGTATGATGTCTGCAATGACTGAAGTTGTTTTAGCGGATGAAGGAGAAATGACTCACGATTGTGTTACGCAGATCAAGGTACATACTTCACAGGACAGGTAGTCAAGGAAGTGTCTAGAATGTTGCAAGCCATTAGAGCCTAAGTGGCACGGACCACATCAAGTGATGTTGATTACAGCAGCTGGAGTATTGTGTCAGGGAAAGAAAACCTGGACTCATGTGTCACACTGTAAAGTTGTTCCCCCACCTACAGGGATATGGATAGGACACGGACCAGTGAGGAGCCCAGGGAAGAACCGAATGCAACAGGCGTCGGGGGCCAACCCTGTGGTATAGGCCTTCATAGGCCTTCCCCATCCACTAGTCCATCCTTACCTCACTGTTCTCTAGGTGTCAAAGGAATTAAGAAATAGGGAAAAAAGGAACAACAATAGCAGAGTCAGAAAAAGATAAAACCCTAGTGTTTGAACAAATACTGCTCTGTCGTCTTTTGTTTTCTTTCTTCCTCTGTGCAGATACCACTTGATGGCTGTCCCGGGACCCATATGATATGCACCGACCTCCTCACTGGCGTATGAAGCCACAACCTCAAGAAAACAACTAGACCCACTTCCGAGCCAACTATCACAAAAGAAAAAAAATATATACACAACGCAGAGACCCACTTACGGAACCTTCAGTCATCCGTCAACATGATAAAGATTGTCATACTACTAAACATCATGGACATCGCACAAAGTGTAGACTCCAGAAACAACATATTCTTAGAGCTGATGAATATGTCAAAAACGACTTGTTTGCTGGAAAGAACGTTGCAGGCCACACCCGAAGATGGCTGCATTCCAGGACTCGCTTGTGCACAAACATGGTGGTCAAGAACTCTTGGAGCATTAATCCCACCTTATGGTGTCATGCAGGCCCTTGATCAAGTCAGAAGCTTATCGAATTCTGTACAGAAATTGGCCAATGATATGGCTTTGGCCCTTGGTAACATCACTGACACTCTCGCTTCGCACAAGATAATGATCTTATAGAACAGAGTGGCCTTGGATTACATTCTAGCAACGCAAGGAGGAGCCTGCACCATCATCGGCCCTGAGTGCTGCACCGGTTTAATGGATCCAACAGAGAACTTGAACAAAATCCAACAAGACATTCTTGATCTTTCAGCAAAATTACACCAGATGACTGAAGATAATTCTTCCGTAAGAACTTCACGGACCCTAATTACATGTTTGTTTCTGTGTCAGCATGCAATTACAGAAAAGCAAACACAGAGTATGAGTTATGTGCCTGTAACGATCACAAGTTACAAGAATGAACTTTTAAGTGTCTAAATTTGTATTTTGTGAGAGTTATTAGAACTCTCAAAGGGGGAAATGTAGAATTACAAATTTATTAAATGTTTTAGTTTAGTTTCAACAGTATTTTAACAGAGAAAGTGCACACAGTGTTTTACCATTTTGAATATTTAGGAAGATTAAGTCAAGCAATTCAGGTGTCTGACCTTAGCTTTTGTCTCTATGATAATATGAAGGTGTACAATCAGGCTGAGTGGATTACCATCTCACACTGTTATGCTGATGAGATCAGGAAGAGTTGACTCCTGTACTTCATTTACATGCCTTGTTTAGATTGTCTTCACCTCTATGTAACCCCTTCCCCTTGTAATGTATATAAACAGTCTGTATTTTAGTTTAGTCAGACTTGGTTAAGACACGAGTTTGAAAGACTACAGCAACGAACAGCTTGTGTTCTCAATAAATAAACCTTCTTAAGAGTTAATCAAGTGTTCTGGTCTTCCTTCTGAGTTCCTACACTTTAGAAGAAAAAGTTCACAACACATCTTAACAGCGATGGACCGATGGATCTCGTCTGTATGGATTTTCTGACGATTGAGCCTGACTCCAGAAATATCTGCAATGTACTCGTAGTTACAGATCATTACACGAGATAGTCAAGTCAAGTCAAGTGTATTTATATAGCGCTTTTCACAATATAAATTGCATCAAAGCAGCTTCACAGTATCAATCAAATAACATAACAATGTTTGTTTCTTAGTGGGAAAAACATCCACGTTTGGTAGGGCTGATCACTGGTATTAATGCTTGGTTAATTAATTTGAATATCCCCAACTGAGCAAGCCAAAGGCAAGAGTGGCAAGGAACCGAAAAACTCCATCAAGTGACCTACTGGTGTCCTAAAACTCCATCAGGTGACCTAATGGAGAAAAAAAAAAACCTTGGGAGAACCCAGGCTCAGTCGGGGGCCAGTTCTCCTCTGGCGTTTATGAACTAGAGGCCGGATTTATAGTAACTGTAATTTGATACAGAATTTTGTTTTATTGTATCACTTCGGGGTGGGTACCCGAACTGGAATCACAACGTTTTATCTGTAGAGTGGGAAAGGGATCCTCCATAGGGAGAGGCTAGTTGGTACTTCAGCACTGTGTTGTCATCGGGTCCAGGCAAAGCTCCTAGTCAGATCTGGATACGGCCTGGATCCGGTAGGCTGCGGGAAAACCTCGGGATAAACAAAGACACTAAAATTAGCGTAGATGCCATTCTTCTTATGATGTAACGAGTACATCAGGATTTAAGGGAAGTGTTCCCAGTTCCGGCTGACTTAATCTATGCAGCCTAACATTTAATTATAGAAGTCTATAATATATTATGTGTATGCTAGGTCAAAGAGATGTGTTTTTAGTCAAGCTTTGAACTGACAGAGTGTGTCTGCTTCCCAGACAATGGTAGGAAGACTGTTCCAAAGTTTTGGTGCTAAATAGGAAAAGGATCTACCGCCAGCAGTCGATTTTGATATTCTAGGTATTATCAACTGTCCCGAATTTTGAGATCGCAATAGACGTGAAGGACTATAATGCGTTAAGAGCTCGCTCAAGTACTGCGGAGCTAAACCATTTAGTGCTTTGTAAGTAATCAACAATATTTTAAAATGTATACGATGTTTAATAGGCAGCCAATGCAGTGTTGACAGAAATATAATATGGTCATATTTCCTGGTTCTAGTAAGAACTCGAGCTGCAGTGTTCTGGACGAGCTTTAGTTTATTTATTAAGCGTGCAGGGCAACCACCCAGTAGAGCATTACAATAATCTAGTCTTGATGTCATGAAAGCATGAACTAATTGTTCCGCATTTGTTAATGAGAGCATATGTCGTAATTTAGATATATTTTTAAGATGGAAAAATGCGGTTTTACAGATACTAGACACGTGACTTTCAAATGAAAGATTGCTATCAAAGAGCACACCCAGGTTCCTAACCGACGACGAAGACTTCACAGAGCAGCCATCAAGTGTTAGACAGTATTCTAGGTTATTACGTGTGGAAGTTTTTTGTCCAATAATTAGAATCTCTGTTTTTTCAGAGTTTAGTAGTAGGAAATTACTAGTCATCCAATTTTTTAAATCAGCTATGCATTCCGTTAATTTTGTGAATTGGTAAGTTTCGTTAGGTTTTGAAGAAATATACAGCTGAGTATCATCGGCATAACAGTGAAAGCTAATTCCATGTTTCCTAATGATATGTCCTATTGGTAGCATGTACAGAGTGAACAGCAGCGGTCCTAGTACTGAGCCTTGGGGTACACCATACCGAACTTGTGATCGATAAGACATCTCTTCATTTACTGCTACAAACTGATAACGCTCTGATAAGTATGATTTAAAACATGCTAGTGCAATTCCACTAATGCCAACATAGTTTTCTAGTCTATTTAAAAGAATGTTGTGGTCAATTGTGTCAAATGCAGCACTAAGATCAAGTAACACTAATAGAGAGATACAACCACGATCGGATGATAAAAGTAAATCAATTGTAACTCTAATGAGAGCTGTCTCAGTACTATGGTGCGGTCTAAATCCTGACTGAAAATCCTCACAGATATCATTTCTTTCAAGAAAGGAACACAGTTATGAGGATACTGCTTTTTCTAATATCTTTGACAGAAAAGGCAGATTTGAGATTACTCAATACTGTAATTGAATAATTCTGAAGGATCAAGTTGCGTTTTTTTAACAAGCGGTTTTATCATAGCCAGCTTAAAGGTTTTTGGTACGTATCCTAGAGACAAAGACGAATTAATGATATTAAGAAGAGGATCTATGATCTCTGGAAGCATCTCTTTCAATAGCTTAGTCGGTATAGGGTCTAACATACAAGTTGTCGATTTAGATGAATTAACGAGTTTGCGGAATTCTTCCTCTCCTATTGCAACAAATGAATAAAATTTTTCCTCAGGGAGACTACAATGCACTCCCTGATGCGATACTGTAGTAGACGGTTGCATAGTTATAATTTTGTCCCTGATATTATCAATCTTATAAGTGAAGAAGTTCATAAAGTCATTACTTTGTTGGCCTGAAACTTCTGTGCTTGAAGCTTTCTTTTTCGTTAGTTTAGCCACTGTTTCAAATAAATACCTAGGATTATGTTTATTTTCTTCTAATAGGGTTGAAAAATAAGCAGATCTAGCAGCTTTTAAAGCCTCTCTGTAAGCAATCGAGCTCTCTTTCCATGAAATCCGAAATACCTCTAGTTTTGTTTTCTTCCAGTTGCGCTCCATTTTTCTGGCTGCTCTCTTAAGGGCCTGAGTGTGCTCGTTGTACCACGGCGTTGGACTATTTTCTTTAATCTTCTTTAAGCGCAACGGAGCAACTGCGTCTAAAGTGCTGGAAAAGAGAGAGTTAAAAGTTTCTGTTTCAATATCAAGTTCTTCTAAGCTATCCGGGATGCTGAGATGATGAAACTGATTAGGAAGATTATTGATAAAGCAATCTTTAGTGGCAGAAGTTATAGGTCTAACATATTTATAACACAGAGTCGGCTTTGCAGCCTTGGCTAAATGTAATTTACATGAGACTAGATAATGGTCTGAGATGTCATCGCTCTGCTGCAGAATTTCAACGGCATCAACATCTATTCCATGTGATAATATTAGATCTAGAGTATGATTACGACAATGAGTGGGTCCTGACACGTGTTGTCTAACTCCAATTGAGTTTACAATGTCTTTAAGTGCCAATCCCAATGCATCTTTTTCATTATCTACATGTATATTAAAATCACCAACAATTAGTACTTTATCGTTAGCCAATACTAATTCTGATAGAAAGTACACAAATTCTTTGATAAAATCTTTATGGTGCCCTGGTGGCCTGTATACAGTAGCCAGCAGAAATCTCAAACGTGATTTATCGTTTACACTATATATTTTTACATTAAGCACCAACACTTCAAAAGAAGTATATTTAAAAATAGATTTCTTAGTGGTTTTGAAAATATTACTATAAATTACAGCAACACCTCCCCCTTTGCGTTTTAGACGAGGTTCATGTTTATAACAGTAATCTTGTGGGGTGGACTCATTTAAAGTAATGTAATCGTTTGGTTTTAGCCAGGTTTCTGTCAAACACAGCACATCTAGATTATAATCTGAAATCATATCATTAACTATGAGCGATTTTGAAGTAAGGGATCAAATATTCAGCAACCCAAGCTTTATCATTTGCTCATCTATATTTATCTGTTTTTTATTTGTTGAACATCAATTAAATTTTTTACCTGATGTTTTTTGGATTTCCAAATTCGGGGAACAGACACAGTCTCTATATGATGATATCTAGGTAAAAGAGGCTCTATGTGATGGGATTTATCTGACCTTGGTGACGTGAGGCCACTAGCAGACGGTCGGTTTAGCCAGTCTGTCTGCTTCCTGACCTGGGCCCCAGATTGTCATGTTTTAGCTCTAAGACTATGAGCAAAATTACTAGAGAGAAGAGCAGCACCATCCTAGGAGGGATGAATACCATCTCTTTTCAACAGGTCAGGCTTGCCCCAAAAACTTTTCCAGTTGTCTATGAATTCTATATTATTCACAAATTAACACAAATTAAGATATTTTTTATTAAATCTGAAAGCTGGATCACTCCTCCATAGGCATCTATGGGATTGAAACTTCCCGGCCCAGAAAAGTTATTTAAGACATCGTTAAAATAGTACAAGTGACTACAGTGGCTCAATCTTAAGTTTATCAAGATGAGAATACTTTTTGTGCGCAAAAAAAAAAAAGACTTTATTCAACTATTCATTTCCTTCTCTGTGGGCCTCGAGTGAGTTCACGTAGTGTTACAGCACATCGCTTCTGTGTTGTACGTCACATGTAGGCTCACTATTGGCCGACGCTGGTCGTGTGTGATGCCTTCTTGAAGACAACCAGATGTTTCTTTGCTTGAGAAGCAGACACCTTTCCTGATCTCTTCCGGCCTTGGGCAGAAGTAGGGATCAGTGCAACAGCAGTAGTATAGAAAAGAGTTTAGTGTCCCAAACTGTTTAGACAGTATTAATTATGTTGGCAAAACTTTAATGGAGACTAAATACATCACCCTTATGTTCCTTCAATTACTAAACAAATATTACTAAAATTACCTAAGTATTAAATTAATCTTAAACATCTTACCAAAATTAACACCCTCTTCTGATTCATCAGAAGGAGATTCAGCTGCTAGCAGAAGTTCTCCAACATCACTGTTGGCTGGAAGCTTTTTGCACTGCTGAATCACTTTTTTCTTGAATGCAGTCATCCGCTTCTCCGGTAGCTTGCCTGACACTCCTTCTCCAAACATCAGAACAAAGTCTTGCTCAATCTAAGAAGGGGAATCATTATTAGATACAAATCCTGAACAAACTCATTTTTAGACAACAACAGCAATGCATTTTAAGAAATCCTTAAATATTTGATTATAAAGACTCTACAAACACGGTGAGTCATGTCATCTTCTCCTCTTATTGTCACATGCTCTTCATGTAACATGTATTGCATAGCCTTCTCTGGCTTTCAGAACTAGAGACACGCATCCAAACTTTAATTGAGGTTAACTGTAAGAGTGCAGGGGCTTTAGATACTGCTTTGGATGCGCCTAGTTTAGTGAACACTGTATATTTTTCGGTCACGGCTTTAGAGCCTGTGAAGCAGGGCAATTGGGTGACGATGAGATGCTGTTGTCTCTTTCGTTCTGATTACCATAACAAATAGATTCTCCCCACTTAGTGAAACACCCACTGAGAATCTTGTTGAATGTGCCCTAGTTATTGGCGATTCTATTACACGGAACGTGAAAATAGGGACACCAGCCACCATAGCCACATGTTTGCTGGGAGCCAGATGTAGCGTATCAGCTCAAATGAGGGGAATGTATAATCAATAAATAATAATTCACAATTAATAATTAATCATACTGGTTATTAACCATTATTACCTACCATTTTAAATCGCCCAAAAAGGAATATATAGTCCATGTATCTGTATCTATATATATAGACAATTAACCTCTTAAAATTCTTGCCACTTTTTGGGATTTCCGCCTGGATTTGGCCAACCCAAATTAAAATTCCCATTCCCACACACTTTGGCCTAAAAACACAGTTTTGGTGGAAAAATTTACAGGAAACCCTTTGAAGTTGCATAAAACACTGCTAAAAATGAAAAATAAATAAATATATGTTGTCTGAAAAGTAATAACCCTCCTAAAAAAAAAAGAGGCGCTTTTTGATTTTTTTTTTTAATATAAATTCATTTTTGAAAGTGGATAACTCAGGCCCTGTTTGCCCTAGCCACATGCAGACAGTTTTGGCTGTTTCCACTAGTTGTCAGCAAATACCTGAAAAAGGAATTTTGTCTGTATCATGTTTTATTCAATATCTATTCAAATATATCTGAAGAAAGGAATATTATCTTTTTTTTGTGTAATTTCCGCCTACCCAAATCTAAAGTCTCCCCATACCCATATACAGTGCTATAAATGCAATATCCCAGTGTCATTTTACAGAAAACCCTTTGCCATTACATAAAACACTGTTGAAAGTGGTAAATATTATAGTACATGTTGTCTGTGCTATAATAAACAAAAAAGGCGCTTTTTTGATTTTTAGGTTATACATTCATTTTTGTAAGTGTATATCTCAGGTCCTGTGTGCTCTAGCACCATGCAGCCAGTTTTGGTTGATTTCAGCATATGTCAGCAAACACTGGAAAAAAGAATTATGTTTCTATCATATTGTAAAGAAGAGTTATTCTAAAGCACCCGAAGGGTGATAAAATAGCTTTTTTTTGTCATTCAAGTCTCAAGTTCACCACCTGTCAAAAGTGCAAAATCAAGACATTGCACATTACCATCCAGGACTTCTAATCGCGTTTCAAAGAAAGCAATGAGACCCATTCGTAGTTTTTACCTTTTATTTTCAAATAATCAAACATCTTTTGCATAATAAAGTTGAGTTTTGAAAAATAAAGTGCAAACATTTGCTTGATCTAAAATTGAAAATAACAAAAAAATGACCTTCTTGTCAAATAAAATACAATTATATAAAAAAGTATTTTGCAAAATAAATAAACTGAAAATATTTTTCCTAAAAACCTAAAAATAAAATAAATAAAATGCACCAACGTCTTCGCATTTACCAATCCCATATAGATCAAAATGCCAAGGTAGCACAAAAAATCTTTCAAAACAAGTGGCATCCATGTGAATTTCTTACCCGACTCAGTCCTCTTTGCAGCATAGGCATTTGTGTTTCTTATTATTGTGTCAATAACAGATGTGGTAAAAAAATAAATTAAAAAGTTCAAGTGGTGAATAGGCAGCATTTCTGATGAGCTGAGGTCCTGGTGGTCGTTTTGGTGCAAATTTGAACAAAACTGGATCCTCATCTGCATCAGTTTCAGGGTGGCAGCTTTCTTCAATAAAAGATGGCTGAGCACTCCCTCCTTGTCAAGTCCCAGCTCTGGCTCTGGCTCTTGTCGGTGTGGGTGTGGCTGTGGGGGGTTGGGTGCCCAGGTGCGCTTGAGGACTGAGAAGACGGAGGAATCCACTCTTCATCAGATGAGCTTACACTGTAACACAAAATAATAAACTTGTAAATATCCTAATACTCGCGTCCGTTTATTGTTTATTTGTTACGATAAACTTTTATTTGTTACGATCACTAACACAGCCATTTGCTCATTGGAGAACGCGCTTTGTTATTGCAGGCACGCACCACCACAATAATACATAAAACAAATAATAATGTCACAGGTCGGGGCGGGTAATCGGGCTGCACCACCCCTCAGAACCAGTACCACCTTTGGGGAGTCGGACAGAGGCCAGGCAAGGAGGACAGACAACAAGACTTTAAGAGTTGTCTTTTAATAATTTATTTAATATAAGATGAGATAAAAGATTTAGAGGTAGAGTCTTCTGCACAGGATCGTTCCGTCCAAGGACAATCCAGATGTGCGTTTCGGGTATGTGCACCTCTTCTTCCCAGATGGCAGACAGAGAACTCACGACTGAGAAGCTTTGCTGCCAAGCAGACAGGTGAATGTGCAGGTAACGTAATCCTCCTCTTCCTAGATGACAGACAGGGAACTTATGGCTGGGGAGCTTCAAGCCATGAAGTTTCGCTGCCAAGCAGCCAGGTGAGCGTTCAGGCACGTACTCCTCTTCTCCACAGGTGACAGGCAGGGAATTAACGGCCGGGAAACTTCAGGCTGGGGAGCTTCGCTGCCAAGCAGCCAGTTGAGTGTACAGGCACGTACTCCTCTTCTCCACAGGTGGCAGACAGAGAACTTACGGCTGGGGAGCTTCGCTGCAAAGCAGACAGGTGAGTATACGGCACGTAATCCTCTTCTTCATAGATGACAGACAGAGAACTTACTGCTGGGGAGCTTCGCTGCAAAGCAGACAGGTGAGTATACGGCACGTAATCCTCTTCTTCATAGATAACAGACAGAGAACTTACGGCTGGGGAGCTTCGCTGCCAAGCAGCCAGGTGAGTGTCCAGGCACGTACTCTTCCTCTTCACAGGTGGCAGCCAGAGAACTTACGGTTGGGGAGCTTCACTGCAAAGCAGAGAGGTGAGTATACGGCACGTAATCCTCTTCTTCAGAGACGACAGACAGAGAACTTACGGCGAGGGAGCTTCACTGTTTCACTGCAAGCAGTCGGTTGGGCACTACACGTGTCCCTCTTCTCAATAGGCTGTCAGAAAATACACTCAACATCTGTTGAGTACAACAGTGTTAGCCTCCTCTTAAGTATCTAGGACGTGGCAAAAAGCTCAGGTAAGCAATGGACATCCAGCGGGTTTAAGTTCACACTTCACACATCCAAACAGTGCATCACATCACTTCATCTCAGCACTCAGTGGGAAATATACACATAGAGGGCCGTCGCCCATTTTCTGACCTGGTATTCGCATCAAGAAGTCCCGTAGATACAAGAGGACATAGACATAATAAATACATAGACGCCCTATTGGCCGCTTTGGAGCGCTGGGGCGATACGTCAACGTCTCCGCCATTTTGCGGAGGGCAAGACTGCGCTGTGAACAAATGCAAGTAAACGGGTGAGCTGCGGTTTTCCTGGATAAAAACAATAATAACGTTTACATTTATCAGCCGATTTCAGTGGTTTGCACGTGGTGTACGTTACTATTACTAATTATATAATTACCAAATACAACCAGAAAAAAAATGTTCAGTCTTGTTTGTGAAAGGTAATTCCCCGAGACCTGTTTTCAATTTTGTGGCGACTTGTACAGCCCCAAGCAGCGCACGAAACAGGCATTTTTCTCAATTCCCATAATGAGAGGTATGGGCAAGTTGCCCTCCTTGATATGGCGGCGCCGTTGACGTACGCTCCAGCAGCCAATAGGGTGTCTATGTATTTATTATGTCTATGCAAGAGGAGGATAGAGATTGTTTTGAACTACTCACAGTCTCTCATAAACGATCTTGTTGTCCCGTGATTCCCTCGTTCCAGTTGCGTCGTTGTGCTCTTTCTCCCGAACTCACGGTGCCACGCCTGTTTGCTGGCCCCCACTTCCTGTTCCAATGTTCACGCTCCCTCCGAGACCACAGTCCCCAAAAACAACACCCCCCCAGTCTGTACTCTCTCTTTTTATCCTGTACTCTCTCTTTTTATCCTCCCCTAAGGGCAGCGTGTCCCAATCGCGGGGCTTCACTCCTTTTTCGCGCAGCTGTCGGCGATCCCGATTAATCACCCCATTCGCGGGATTTTTCCGCTAACCCGGAACTGACCCGGTGTTCCATTGTTATGAGTCCGGCGGGAGGCAATCGCGGCGAACATTAGTTCCGCCTTGCACGGAGACAAAAGATGAAATTGTCACCGCGTGACAATAACTTCACAAAACATTGTTGTAAGTCTAGAAACACTATAAAATAACATTTCAGTTTGTATTTGGTAGGCTTAGTAGTATTTACTTACTTGTCCACATCAGGATCCTCTCCTGCAACAAAAGCCGCTTCTCGCACCGAGTCAAAGCTCGCGTCGCTTTCTGGATCTGTGTCACTGAAACGGTCAATTTCTTGTAAAACAGCCTCCACGCCGACAAAAACCTTCTTCTGTGGCTGTTTACCCTTTACTGATGCCATTTCTGAGAGATAAAACCAAATCCGTGCGCGCAGGTGTCTGGTGAGAAGCGTCTGTGCGTTTTGCGCACGTCACCAAGTCACCTCTCTCGTCACATTCAGGCTGCAGTATCACAGCCCCTGATTGGTCTATTTGATCTCGCGACACATTGCCGGAAAGCGGAGCGTCTAAGCTTTACGGCAATAGGCTTGTTTGAGATGCGCCTTGCCTCGCCTGGATTATAGCCGAGAGTAGGCGGCTGCAGTGAGGGGAGGAGTGAAAAAAGTGCAGGCAAGACGGACACTTCCTGAATCTCGCCGTGTTGTGGACTGCAAACGTCAGAGAATGGAAGAGATCGCGTTCGCGTTCTTTATCGCAGACGAAGTGGATGCAATTGAAATACCACTGCTTTTGCACGAAGATGGTTATGATGATGAGGAGAATCACCGAAGGTGAAATGCTCATTACTTAAAATGGCTTTTTCAGTAAATAGTAGGGATATAAATCTATCTGGTCTTGGTATATTGCAACTTGAATAGATCTAATGAAAATAAACAGTCCAGATTGCAGATAATTCAGCACTTAATAAAATAAAGGTTTAAAGGATTTAATTAAAACGTAAACGAAGCCAATAGCAAGTTGCTTTCTAGAGAGAGGTCATAAGAAATGTTTTTTTCTCTCCTAGGAATGTCCCTAAAATTCCTCACTTTGTTGAGAATGTGGTCCATTTGTACAGTCCTTCTGAGTTTCAAAGTCATTTCAGACTTTCTAAAGGGCATGTGGAGGTATGTAGGTAATGTTAGGCATATGCCCACCCAGAGCCCCCCCAAATGAAAATGTATGTGTCCATGTTTTTGTTATATGATAACTATTTTTTTTCTCTTCCTAATGCAGGATCTTATAAATACACTTGGTCCTTTTTACATGAATAAACAGCAGACGAAGGTGCCGCTGACAAACAGTATACTTGCCTCTCTATGGACTCTATCCAATCAAGAGTCCTATAGAGGAGTGGCAGACAGATTTAACATAACCAAATCTACAGTTTCCACACACCTGCTGATTTCTGTTCTCTTGTCATAACACATTTGTCACATTACATCTCCTGGCCCAGAAGACAAGCCCTACACATATCACAGTCAGAATTCGAAAAAGCTGGGTTTCCTAAAACTGTCTGTGCAGTTGATGGATGCCACATTCCAATTGTAAAACCTCACTGTGAGAATCCTGTGGCCTATATTAATAGAAAACAGTTCTATTCTGTTATTCTTACAGGATTCTGTGACAGTCAGCGGCGGTTCTGTCATGTCAGTGTGGGTCACCCTGGTAGTTGGCATGATTCAAGGGCATTTCGGTTGTCAGAGGTAGGCCGCCTTCTTGAGGAAGATCCACATTCCCTGGTTCCTGAGGGCATGCATATAATTGGAGATTCTGCATACCCTCTCTCGCTTCAGCTTATAAAGCCATACAGAGACAATGGCCACTTGACTGTAAGGCAGAGACACTTCAATAGGAAACTGAATTCTGCGCGTGTAGTTATTGAGCATGCATTTGGGATTTTAAAATCAAAATTTAGGAGACTCAGATGTCTGCACATGAAAAAAGTAAAGAACATTTCTTCTGCAGTCACAGCCTGTTGCATCCTCCATAACATCTGCCTGAAATCCAATGACCAAATTGACGAGGATCAGCAGGCAGATGTTATGGATGACCCATACCCACCAGAAGCCCACATTCACAATGATGCATCACATCATAGAGATGCAATCTGTGGCCGCCTGTGAACATCACATTTACTTGTGCCAGCTTCAACAATTCCCTCCATAAGAACTTATTTAAACTTCTCTGAAGAAGCTTTTTGATTTGACTGTTTTGTGAACTGGTAGATGGGATTTTACAGGATTATTTTAAGCACTTACTATCAAATGATTGACATATTCTGCTAGTCAACCACTGTCCCCTGTCTAGGGAGGAATTTGTGTTCTCTATAATAATGATGTGATAAGCAATAAAATGATACACATGGAAATGGATTATATTGTTAAACTTTATTTTTTAATAGATCAATTAACATTTCCTGGGATTTACTGATTTTTTTTAGTTGTTCAAGGATTTCTCCAAGGCAGGTAAGAGATTTTTTTTCAAACATCCTTCTCCGCCTCTCTTTAAGCCTTCTTCGGCGCTCCAAGTCAGGCCGCACTGGTGACTCAAGAGCAGCTGTTCTCCTCTCTGAATGCGCTTCATATACTTCACAGAATGTGGATGTTTGTCTCCTTATGTGCATTTCTTTGGAGGGCATAGCAGTGGAGGGACCTGGTTGTTCTTCTGGGAGAGAATGTACTTCTGGGAGAGGCTGTTCTTGGGAGCCTGTGGCCTGTGCAATTGAGGACTTGGTCTGGGATGAGGTCGTGTTGAATAGAGGAGTTGAGCAGATTGTGCCTGATGGTGCACTCCCAACTCCAGATTTCCCAAATAAGTCTTCCATTTCCTTTGAGAAAACATGTAAAACAATGTAAATAGAGATGCTTTAGAAATTATTTTTTTATGTAAACCCAGTGATTAGCAGTCATTTCAATACAAAAAGCACACCAACCTTGTAATACTCCCATGTAACGTTTCCCTCTCCTGTTGATCGACACCGGTCTTTAGCCCTTTTGTAAGTAGTGATCATGTTGCCAAGTTTTTTGCGCAATTTCTCATTGGTGAAGTTGTAATCTTTTTCGTTGAAGGCTTGCTCCAGCTTTTTGTAAAATGCTATTTTATTTCTGTAGTACAAATGCAGATGCATTTGTGTGAGGTCAAGCAGCAACAGCGTGGTCCTGCGTGTGAATTCTATTAAAACAGCAGTTTATAATTGTGAGAGGTAAACTTTTATACATATTGGATATTTTGAAACAGTGCATACCTTGTTGGGTTTCTTGACATTCTGATTGCATGGAAGGGGATTGAAGATTGTGTGTTTGTGAGGATTGTTGTGTGAGATGCTGGGACAGAGATGCTGGTGGAGGGAGACACTGGGACAGAGATGCTGGACGTGGAGGGGGACACTGGGACAGAGATGCTGGACGTGGAGGGGGACACTGGGACAGAGATGCTGGACGTGGAGGGGGACACTGGGACAGAGATGCTGGACGTGGAGGGGGACACTGGGACAGATATGCTGGACGTGGAGGGGGACACTGGGACAGAGATGCTGGACGTGGAGGGGGACACTGGGACAGAGATGCTGGACGTGGAGGGGGACACTGGGACAGAGATTCTGAACAGGTAGTGTCTGCCAAAGAGAACACAATAAAAAAATTAAAAAATTCCCCATGATCATTTTAAATGTTATTATGGTTTTAAAAAATGCTTTACCTTTCTGTGCTGCAGATCTCACTTGTTGCATTGTATATGCTGCATATGTTTTATCTGTAAAAGGGAATTTCAATCAATAAAATAAAATAAATTCCATCAAGCAACCAATCTTTTTTTTTTTTAACTCACCATTCTTTATTGTCTCAGCAATTTCTTTGCTTACTGTTAATGTTATAGCTCCCTGGGAGTCTGATAGTGTTAACAACACATTCTCCATCTTGCTACAATTGTTAACTTTGTGGATGCCTTTTATAATCAAAGCCATAATGAGAATTGATGAGCACACAGATGCTGCACTAAATTTACATTGTTATCCCTAATTATGGGTTAAATATTTCAGAGTGGGATATGGCACAGCTGATTAACCTAATGATGTTTATCCTACTTAAGGGATAGTTTACCTAAGGAAAAAAAATTTTTTTGGGAGAACTTTTTTACATAGCCTATATATATATTATATATTAATATATTACACAATTGTTTGTCACCTTGATGTAAGTTTGAATTTCATGTTTAATGATTAGGAAAAGTGTGTACAGCAAATTATTATTCAAAAATAATATCAAACAAAAACACCATCTAAATTAAGAAATTATCATTCATGTGTGGGTTGTTTACTGCACTCCTGGAATAAGACACCCAGATAAAGATCTCAGATAAAAACACACAAACATGAGGCCTTATTTTAAAACAGTCACATTAGATCTATGTATGCATGATAAATTGACTAATTTATTTAATGAAATAATGTTGTACAAAAATTTCAATGTACAAAATTAACACAAGCATAAATACAATAAAGAGAAAATTACAAAACACAGGACTTCAAACCAAGAAAATAAAAATAAAAGGGTAAATAAAGCACATGTACTAATTACTAATAACGTACTATAGAAAAAGTTAATAGTATTAGGCTATAGGTAATGGACTTCTTAGAATTAAGGGAAAAATGATCAGCTGACATTCGCAGGCAATGAGAATTAAGCTGTGTCGTCAGCAAGTCGTTTCCCATCATGCTTTTGATCAGCGCAGTCGGTGGAGAGCAACTGCGCCCGACTGCAGAATCCGACACGTGCGGCTTGCGCTCGCGAGAGTTTTTTGACATACGTCAGCATGACATCAGAGCCAGGCGGACCGCTCTCGGACACATTTCTAACCGGCATGCATCTCGCGCTGATCACCGGTGATCGATTCTGCGCAGATTTTGCTCATCTCAAACAAGCCTAATATATGCTTTATCCGGAACGAATGTTTACATATTTTCCTGGATTGTTGAATATCATAACATTAGCTCTGTGGTTTTTCTGCACTCGCGAGACATATCGAGGGATTACTTGGGCACGTAACCCCAGAAAACAACGAAAAACGGCTCATTTTGTAGAGAATAACCTAAGGTAAAGGATGATGTAGCATTTGTGGCTAACTGTGCTGTCTAGAGCGAGTAGCATGGCAAATATTCAATAATTTCACTTGTATGTTTACAAATGTTGATTGTATACCTCATGAAATGTATTATATATGTGATTATACCTCAATAAAAAAACTTATTGAACCTTCTTACTGGCAATGAGAACTTTCATTTGATATATGGTTTGTACATGTGCGTCATATTTGAGCGATATGAAAAATATGCGCATTCAACTACACACAAAATTATGACGCGGCTGTTGTTGGGTGAAACAAGGTAATTTATTGTAAATAAGTTACTTAGTGTAAAACAAATGCCAAAGTGATGCATATCTCCAGAAAGTAGGCATTCTAAGCTTTCAAACGGTACCAGATATGAGCTCATAACTACTCCACATACATTTCAAATTTGATGTACACAATGAATGACGTCATTCTATATCCCGTATCAGGGATGGTGGAGTTTAGGTATCAACCACAACGAATTATAATCAATTATGAAAACATATAATATACAGATAGGCTATATCAATTTTCAGAATAACCTTAAACAGAATTAATTGTACCTTGAATAATCTGCTCGTCCACCGAACTGACCGTATGATCCTCTGATCAACTCTCAAGAAGGATTATTCTTCTTATCACTCTCAAGAAAGGCTATTCTTTTGGTTATGAAGAATAACTTTCTGTTCTATAAGATTACTAACTAAAGTACTTAACAATATCAAGTTTGTAGTTTAAAATCACACATTTATGAGGCTTTGTTCGATGAGCAGCATACAGAGACAATCAAGCAAATAATGGGGTTTTAATAAATGAAACTATAACATACAACTACATTTAACAATGAATATATTTACAGAATAAAGAAAGGAAGAAAGAGAGCAGATCACAGAAGTAGCAAATGTCTTAAACAGTTAACCATTGAGAGCCAGCAAAGAATCAAATAATCTTAAAGTAGGGGCAAACACTATTAAATTGTATGTTTACCTCTGTAAACCTGCTTTGAAACAATCTACATTGTTAAAAGCGCTATATAAATAAAAATGACTTGACTTAATAAAGTATTCATAAATGATCTTATGAACCCCTGAAAACTCCTAAATAACTGGATTGTAAATAATGCAATACTTAATTTAGAAATGATAAATTGATCATTAATAAAGTATGAAAATACAATTATTAAACACATTATAGATATGCTTATAAATCAAGGATAAACATTTATAACTGTATTTATAAGCTACTTATTAATGTATAATAATGCTTTATGAATGATAAATTAACTATTTACTAATGCTTAACTAATTATTCATAGCGTGCAGTTATAAAGTGTTACCAAAAGAACTTAATATACGCTGTAAATTTTTGGGTCATTTAGATAAGAGTGCATCATTCGAAACTGTAAAAGATATTTTATTCATGTACACTCACAACAACAACAAAACATTGTGCTTTTGTAAAATAAAACAAACAAATATGTGCTTTCTGTCGTCTCTGCCTCCCGGAACTGCGTGTCACAAAAATGAACCGAAACTAGGCCACTTGCCTCAGCTCAATTACAATAAAAATATGTCTAAAGCTTGAAATGTGAACAAATATTCTCTGATTGTGTAATCCGCATGCAACCAATGAAAGGCACAGAGGATTTACACACATGTTTATAAAATGTATGAGCGCTACCCAATGAGGAAAGGATAAGGCAAGAGTGAAAATATTGCTCTAATTAAATGTAAATTGCCCTGAATTCAAATGTAAAAAATGTCAAATAATTTCTTTGTCAAAATGTTGCGATTGTCACAACACAGAAGGAGACAGACAGGTGTTAAAGTGCAAACAGTGTTTATTGAAGCAGAGTGGTGTCAAAACAGCGGGATCCAGACGATGGTAAGAAGATGGTGACTTGCTGAATGATGGTGGTGACTTAGTTGGCGATGACTGAAGTGGATTCTCTGTGCAGGTGATGAGTGAACTTGTCAGCAGCCATATTACCCTGTAGCCCACTGAAGTTAAGCAGGGCTGAGCCTGGTTAGTACCTGGATGGGAGAACTCCTGAGAAAACCAGGTTGCTGCTGGAAAAGGTGTTAGTGAGGCCAGCAGGGGGTGCTCACCCTGTGGTCTGTGTGGGTCTTGACGCCCCAGTATAGTGACGGGAACACTATGCTGTCAAAAGAGCACCGTCCTTCGGGTGAAACGTTAAACCGAGGTCCTGACTCTCTGTGGTCATTAAAAATCCCAGGATGTCCTTTGAAAAAGAGTAGGGGTGTAACCCCGGTGTCCTGGCCAAATTTACCCCTTGGCCTTTGTCCATCCCGGCCTTCTAATCATCCCCATATACTGATTGGCTTCATTACTGTCTCCTCTCCACCAGTAAGATGGTTGTGGTGGGCGTACTGGCGGAATATGGCTGCTGTAGCATCATCCAGGTGGATGCTGCACATTGGTGGTGGTTGAGGAGATTCCCCCCTTCCATGTAAAGCGCTTTGAGGTCCCAGAAAAAGCGCTATATAAATCTAATGAATTATTATTATTTATAATTATGAACTTGATCACAAGTGATCTGGATGAGGATGACAGACGGAAGACCGGATAAAGGACCAGACTATCTCAGATGAGTGGTAAGTAGTCTGACATAAAGCAGTGTATACTGCGACGAGACCAGACAATGAGTGGATGGCGAACTGTGAATATATAGGTTGTGTTGATGAGGGACTTGCACACAGCAAATATCAGAGTGTTACAATCCCACTGTTTTGATGACCGGAGTATAATTTATACACTTTGGAGTACAATGGGCTTAACACTAGAACTCCCAAGGCAGTCATTTTGACTGTTTTAAAATTTTCCAATGTAACAACTTTGTTGAAATAAAACCCATGTAAACTATAGGACCCTGACTTTTCCTAAATGTGTCTATATTTTATTCTATCATTGTTATTTTATTAAAATTACAAGACACAAAAGAGTTTTGAGTATTTCTACCTAGAACTACCAAAGGCAGTCATTTTGACTGCTTTAAAAATTTGCAATGTAATAACTTAGTTGAAATAAAACCCATGTAACTATAGGACCCTTACTTTTCATAAATGTGTCTTTATTTTATTCTATCATTGTTATTTTATTAAAATTACAAGACACAAAAAAGGTTTGAGTATTTCTACCTTGAATGGCCATAACAGTCATACTGACCATATGCATTACAGACCGTGTGTCGGTTGCTCCTTTTTCCCGCTCTTAAAGATGCATCACCGTTGTCTAGCAACAATTTCTCTTGTTGTTTGTTTAGTCTATTGCAAATCTGCTTAGCTTCGAGTTAAAACCAAATTGAAATATTGAAAAGAGAATATCAGAACAATGTCAGCAAGAAGAATGACTGCCACAGAGGCTTTAGCCATGCTTAAGAGCTTTGATGAGGCTGAGTGGTTGTTGGTTAACTAATACATTTTTACATACATCATAATTAAAATGTAGTGTTCTGATGTTTATTTTTACCTATCCTAACATTAAAGATGCATTTATTCTTAGATTTGATATAGCTTATTGAAATTATATGCAAATAATGTATGAGCAGTCAGAATGACTGCTATGGCCATTATAGTAGTTATAGAATTCCGGGAGTCCTAGTGTTAAAGTACGCTTGCCGGGTTTCACCAGAAACTCTCTTATGTGTTAGTATATTGGTTTAGTGTTGATGTGGAGCTGTTGTAGTTCTTATGGTGGGATGATGAAAGTGAACTCAACGGGTAACTATATGACAATTACTTTTTAAAATCTATTAAAATCTTAATTTAGCCTTAATTTAAAATTCAGCTTCACATGGGTAATAATCTTAAACATTGAGAACATAAACAAAACTTTTTACGACACTTTTGGGAATACCCACAGTATAGCGCGTCTGAAGCATGAATGAAACTATTCCAATCCTGATTGGCGTTGCGTCACGACGTAACGTGTGATGGCATACACGGAAACTACAAAGGGATGCCAGCACACAGCAGCATCAGCTTCTGTGATGAAGCAAGTTGCTCCCAGGAAGGGGAAGGTGTGGCGGAGGGACGCAATGTCTCGTTCCCTTCTCAGGGAATATAGGTTACAGTCGTAACCTGAGACGTTCCCTTTGGAGGGAACTAGTACTGCATCGATTATGACACTTTGGGGAATGAGTACCCACTATGCAACAAGGAGCCCTGCCAGTCCCAGTGTGAAGCTGCGCACAGGCACTGCTGCATCACACACTTCTTGGATCGGGGCCCCTGAAAGGAGGACTCTAGAGGACGCCATGCGTTCGCTGAAAACCGATGTGTCCCGAAGCTCACTTGATGCTGGATACAAACATCGATTTCCTGAGGGCTCCGTGGAGGAGAGATTCTTGCTCTCCTCCCCAGGGGGTACCGCTCTGCTATTTCCATCTCGTTTACGATACCCTGAAGCGGAGGACTGGCAGGGAATAATCGAGAACTATTTTAATATTATTTTATTATTTTTAAAATAAAATATTATTTTAACTATTATAATAAGCGATCACTGCCTGGCTGCAAGCCTTTGGGGCAGACACTGCAGCGTTCATTCGCTGGAAACCGATGTGTCCTGAATCGCACTTTACACCGATTTCTTGAGGGCTCCATGGAGGAGCGAAAACTTCAGAGGTCTGCGCATAGCGACAGGACCTTACCCGAAGTCATCTTCAAGAAAATACCAGTCCTCAGATCTGTTTTCTCTTTGGAAACCATCGGGCAAGAGTGTTGTTCGACCCTCAGGCTTCCTAAGGGGGCCTCGAGAGGCAACCACTCATTCGCTGCTGCTTTAACTAGGAGCTTGGCTCATAATTTGTGCAGGCAGCCTCCTCGAGAAATGAAAGCTTCTCTGCAGCGCAGTGTGCGCACGTTTTATGTTGATTTTGATCAGAGAGAAATAATAAAAAAACACGATCCTCAGTACGCCGACCCTGTCTTCTTCCTTCCGTCCCACGAACATGGCTACAAATTCAAAATTACAATTAAAAAAAAATAATTAAAAGGTTGTATCTAACCGTGATATGCTTCTCTGTTCTGTCAACAAATTTCACTATAAGTATTATTCCTCAAGGCAGGGCATTTATCTTGTCTGTTAATGATGGCCCACTCCGTGCCTAATTTAAGTGACTGGTATCAGATTTGGATACTTGGAATGGCCAAGGCCAGATGAATTTCTCAAGCTCGCTCAGGCTTCGGTTCGTCCGCGCTTCACAAAAATTATCCTATAGCAGTCGATAGCGTCCTTTGGGGTTTGACGTGGTCGCAAAATATATTATATATTAAAGGGGTGGTATTTTGCCCTTTTCACTGGATGTGTAATGGGTCTCCGATGTCCCCGGGTTGTGTATGCGAGGTTTGGCTCAGAAAACCCCACAAATATATTTTTGTATGCTATAATTTTCATTTTTGAGGGTGAGCAAAATGCATAGATTTTGTCTATCCCCATTGATGCAGATGGGCTGCTGCTCCCGGCACAGAGGGCGGAGTTTCAATAGCTCGTTTTGCAGATTCGATTATCTCTCACAGTTACATTTCAAAACTTTTAGCTTTTATATTCAAACAAAGATGAAGAGACTCAAGAAGTGTCAACATGTAGACAACATTTCTGAATGGTTAGTTGATGAATTATGTAGGTTTTGCATACTTATCTTCTAGTAATCGATTAGAATATTCTGTCTTGATGATCTATAAATCATGTTCCGGGGGCAGGATTTTAGAGCTTGTGATTTCACTAACCCAGGAGGAATGTCGCGTAGTCCCTACCAGCATTTGTTTTAGTCAAAAGCAAAAGTAAAAAGCAATTTCTTTGAATGAAAATCTCCCATTCCTTGAACTTTGAGCGTTGTAACTTTGAAGATGTTGCTTATGCTTAAACAGCAACATTACACCCTAACACCCTAGCACGTTCAGACAGGCCACGTAGGCATAGGCCGCGATCAGCTGACACGGTCAGCTGTCAGATCGCTCCAATCACCACCATTTTCCCATTAGAAAGATATATATATATATATATATATATATATATATATATATATATATATATATATATATACATGGTACTACTGCCCGGGGAATATGCTTAAACTGCTTGCAACCCTCCACTATAAGTATCAAGCATAATTCTGTGCAGTTTCTGGCTGTTGTCTTCTTTGTTTCAGATTACCAAGGATTCCAAGTCCTAGCATCACGAACATCATCGCAGAGAGACACTCATCCTCATAGCTAAGCTACAGTATAGACGTCCCGGATTTCACTGCTACGTCTACATGTTAAAACTTTTGCTTAAAGACATTACTAATCTGTCTTAAATCTGTATATCACTCAAGCTGATGGTTCCATGGAAAGTTAATGCTAAAGCTCTGTATGTCATTGTGGCGAGGGTCGGGGGTCGGCGAACCCCTGCCAGCTGTCTCTCTCTCTTCTTTTGACCCCCCTCTCTTTCTCCCGCTAAACCTGTCCCTTTACCCAGGTCCCGTTCCAGCCTGCCACGGGAACAGGAACAGACTCTGGCTCGGGAACAGGAACAGACTCTGACTCGGGAACAGGAACAGACTCTGGCTCGGGAACAGGAACAGACTCTGGCTGGCTCAGGAACAGGAACAGACTCTGGCTCGGAGGTGGCCATCTTGTCCGTAGACACTGGCTCGGAGGCAGCCATCTTGTCCGTAGACACTGGCTCGGAGGCGGCCATCTTGTCCGTAGACACTGGCTCGGAGGCGGCCATCTTGTCCGTAGACACTTGTCGCTACTCGATCCGTACCGGAAACACGATCTGTACTGCGCATGTGCGATACGTTTTTCTGCCACTTCCTGTCATCGTCTATGTTTTTACGACAACGTCACTGTCACTACTCGATTTGTACTTTACTGTCACGATTTGTACTGTACTGTCCTGCATGTGCGAAAAAAACATGGATTCTTTTGCGTTTTATGTGAAAGTTTAAGATTTTCTCTTAAAAGAAGAAATGCCTGACAATCACGCAGAGCGTCGGAAAATGAAACGGTCGTCTGTGAGTTTTATCATCAAAGGTATCTATGACAAGCAAGGCTTAGACTAATCCAGGATGAGGCCTTCAATTGTGTTGTGTAACAAAATATCGTGTCACAATATATCATAATACAAAAATGCAACAATACGTATCGTGGATAGTTCACCCAAAATAAAAAATACTGTGTGAGGAAAAAAAACATTTTTTTCAGAGTTTTTGTGCAAGTACTACATTAAATTACTATATTAATGTTGTTTATAATGTATAATAATGCAATGGGGAATATTTGTGGGTCCTGGTAATGCTAAACTAATATGTTAGCAGAATGTTAAGCATATTTGTCTAAAATAATTTAGTATTTTCAGCTTGAGCTTCAGAATCATGAATATTTTTATTCTGGTGGCACCATTGTCCTCGGATTACAAGCACCAAGTCCAAACCTATTAATTTAAACCCACAATGTAATATCAAAGTTAGCATTTTAATCAACAGTGCATTTTGTTTGAACCTTTTATAATATTTCTTAGGAGTAATATCGTAAGCGTGAGTTCAGTATCGTGACGTATCGAATCGTGAAATGAGGGTATTTTGTTGCTTCAGTTAAACCTGTCAGATATCAGATAGTAATATAATATTTTTCTATTTACTTTGAACTTCAACACTTTCAGACATTTTCTTTTTTTCCTTTTAAAACAGACGACAGACTCTTCTACATCGGCCCCAGTATGCAGTATACAGTGGTGGTCAAAATTAATGTCACCCCTGGTAAATATGGTCAAAAATGGCTGTAAAAAATATATCTGCATTGTTTATCCTTTCGATCTTTCATTCAAAAAATTCACAAATATCTAACCTTTCATCGAATTAAAAGAATTGAAAGTGGGGGGTAAATAACATTATGAAATAAATGTTTTTCTCCAAAACACGCTGACCATAATTATTGGCACCCTGTTATTAAATCCTTTTTGCAACCTCCTTTTGCCCAGACAACAGCTCTGAGTTTTCTTCTATTATGCCTGATGAGTTTGGAGAACAACTGACAGGAGATCAGGAACATTTCTCCATACAGAATCTCTCCAGATCCTGCAATTGACAAGTACATGTTGGTGCTTCTTCTCTTCAGTTCACCCCACTCATCTTCTATAGGGTTTAGGTCAGGGGACTGGGACGGTCATGGCAGAAGTGCCATTTTGTGCTCAGTGACCCATTTTTGTGTTGATTTTGATGTTTGTTTTGGACCGTTGTCCTGATCGAAGATCCAACCACGGCCCGTTATAAGATTTCTAGCAGAGGCAGTCAGGTTTTGATTTTTTATCTGTTGGTATTTGCTAGAATCCATAACTCTTAAAAATAAAGGTTCCAAAATAGGGGTCATAGAAGAACCATTTTGGTTCCCAAAAAACCTTTTAGTGAATCGTTTTTAGAACGAAATAACCATTTTCTGAGATGATTTGGCTGCTCATTCCACCTAGTGTCAGTTCAAAAATCCAAAAGTCAATTTTTCTATTAACTTTGAGAAAGGTTTGTGTAAGATAAATCATCATTCTGTTAAATTTAATGTAATGGTTCTTTATCTGCATCAATGACTCCTTAAAGAACCATTTTGTTCCACAAAAGTTTATTTATAGTGGAAAAAGGTTCTTTAGATTGTTAATATGTTTAAAAATGGTTCTTTTTAGAACGATTCACTAAAAGTTTTTTTGGGAACCAAAATGGTTCTTATATGACCCCTATTTTGGAACCTTTATTTTTAAGAGTGTACCATCTGAACAAGATGTTTAGGACCTCCAGCTAAAAAATAGGCCCACAACATATAAGATCCAGCTGTATTTAACTGTAGGCATGGGGTAATTTTTATACCTGTTTGCTCCAAACACATCTGGTGTATTTGCTGCCAAAAAGCTCTTTTTTTGTTTCATCTGACCACAGAATCCAGTCCCTGTTGAAGGTCCAGTCGTGTCTGACAACTGAATATGCTGGAGTTTGTTTTTGGAGGAGCGAGGATGATTTTTCTTGAAACCCTCCCAAACAACATGAGGTGATGTAGGGGTTGTTTGATATATTTGTTTAGGCTTTCTGACCCCCAAGACTCAAGTAATCTCTGCAATTATCCATCTGTGATCTTTGGGTCTTTGCCACTCAAACTTTCCTTCTCACCGTGCATTAAGACAATATAGACACACATCCTCTTCCTGGCAGATTCATCTTTAGTTGATTGGAACTTCTTAATTATTGCCCCGATGTTCAAAATGGGGATTTTCAATTCTTTAGCTTTTTTCTTACAGCCACTTTCTATTTTGTAATGCTCAACAATCTTTTGATGCACATCAGAACTATATTCTTTGGTTTTACTCATTGTGAGTGATGGATGATTAAGGGAATTTGGCCTCTGTGTTTACTCATATTTAAACTCATAGCTAGACAATTGCATGTTCCCAGTCACCCTGGTGTGCTAAAAAGGGTGCTCGTAAAAAATTCTAGGGGTGCCAATAATTGTGGCCAACATGTTTTGTAGAAAAACATTTATTTCATAATGTGACAATGTGATTGTCAGATCGTTGTTTGGTGTGTGTGTGTGTGTGTGTGTGTGTGTGTGTGTGTGTGTGTGTCCGTGTGTGTCCGTCCGTGTGTGTCCGTCCATGTGTGTCCGTCCGTCCGTCTGATCGATCGATCCCGGTTGGCCTCCAGTTCATGTGCTTTGTTCCTGTCCCTGGTTTCCGTTCGTGTCTTCATCTCCGTGCTCTGGATTACTCACCACCTTCATCATCATCACCTCTTCTCATCATTCCACCTGCACTCTGTTGGCCATCAACATCCCTGCGTCACTCCCCGTGTCCAGCCACCATCAGACGAGACATTTATTAATAAAGAAGAGTTTTACTTGCATATTGCTTCCTTGCCATTACACAATCTGACCATCATGGAAGCAGCAGGTGAATCGTCAGCGTCTCTTCAAGCGTTCGTTGACAACAGCATGCAGAGGATGGATTCCTGTGAGCAGAACATCAATGACACGGGGAGAGCAGTTCAAGCTCTAGTGGTGCAGGTATCCGAGCTCACCCAGCAGTTCCAACTTTTGCGAGCTCCCACTGCGCCACCCACACCGCCTGTTCCCCCCCCACACCACCAGCGAACCCTTCTCAGACAGAGCCTCGACTACCAGTGCCTGAATTATATTCAGGTGAGCCCAGTTTCTGCAGGGCATTCCTCACTCGATGCTCCATGCATTTTGCACTGCAACCCAGAACCGTCAGTACGGAACAGTCCAAGGTAGCGTTTGTTCTAACGCTGTTATCAGGGAAGGTGGCGCTATGGGGGACGGCAGTGTGGGAGAACCAAGACCCATGCTGTGCCTCGTTCCAGACACTAGTGTTGTGGATAAAATATGGTTTCTAGTTCTGGTCTGCAATCTTCAAAATCTTGTAGGAGTTAGTCCTCAAAGAATTGTAAAAGTCGGAGTTCCAGGTTTCAGAACTTTATTTTTTTAAGAACTTTATTGAGCAATTCAACAAAGTGAGATGTTCAGCTGAGTCATCTGATCTTACAGTGGTCAGCACACAGATTTTATACATATTTCTTATCGCCAGTGTCCAACCAGTGCTTGTACCGTTATCTCTTACACCTTGCTCCTCCTCAGAACCACGCCACAGTTAAGATCACATGCTCGGAGGCCTTAGTTCTATTGGTGGCGGAACATCACATGTATAGTTTTTTTTAAAATTACATCATACCTGTTTTTTAGTACCTTTCTGTACCTTGCACCAATGTCATCTAGTTATTACATGGGTTTCTAGGTACTTTCCATCTCTACATTGCCCTATGGCCTACTTTTATTTGGGCATTACAGCATTCAGACTCAAGCATCAGCATCAGATAGAGGAGGGGTAGGATTCTCCAACACATCCCCCCTTTGGGACTAATTCTAGTCCCACCTTCAATTTTTCCAGAATGTATCTCCATGAGCAGGCCTCTTTCTTATCCAATCAATATGATCAATTTAGACCATCCATTCATTCTATCAATAGACCTGTTATCACAGAGGTACACCCTGGAGGAAGAATGAGACCAAACATCTCCACCCCCATTTGTCTGGAGTGGAGTAAAAGATCTCACCTTCCTGTCAAACCATTACCCTTAATATGGATACAGCAGCTTCAGACATTCAGTGTATACACCATACAGTATGTAGTCTTGAGGCCACCACTGTCCCACGATGCCAGAGGAACCATGCAGGCGCTTCCGGTGGCCTGTGGCGCTATCTGGGTTGCTCCATCGTTGCCAGAGGTGCCCTGGCAGTGCCTAGGGCGCTATCTGGTGTTGGAGCAGACAGCGGGTTTTTAAACCACCAGTTGAGTCTACCCTTTGTTAAAACAACAGTAGATGACCGCCCTTGCAAATAATTTCTCTTTTACATCTTATATACAATAGTTCCAGTAGTCTGAATGCACATAATGTCAGAGTTTCTATGTTTATTACTGTAACATGCATAGATATTTTCATAAATGTAAAAAGGTGAATAAAGTGATTTAGGAATAATAAAAACGTTCCCATATTTTTCCCATACTCAATTACATCACCTCATATCATGGGTAATTATCTGCTTTAAACCTTCTATTTCCCTTCAATCTTACATTTAAAAAATTTGTGACAGTAGTGTGATTATATACTTCAACAGGATTATAAGTAGAGATTATAAGTATAGATTATATGTATAGATTATACAGGACGGGGGCCCTTAAAATAAATGCATAACTGCCCATCTTACTAACTTCCTACTCTACCCATGCGTGTTCTAATAAGCTTCCTATGTTTACCCCAAAAAGAAAGACAGAGTTTTGGCTAACTCCCTCTCTTATCGAAAACAAAGTCAAAAAACCTTAAACAAAAGTAATAGGTACCTCCAGTCCTTTTTGCTCTTTCCCCAAAAATCCCATTAGAACTCATCTAACTCATCCAGGCCTGGTCCAATTGGGTAGACGTTCCAGTTGCATCCAATGTCAACTCTGTCTCGGTTAACTGACACATTGATCATCTGCTTGGCTCTGGTCAGTGACTGAGCGGCTGCAGTGGCCAACATGGATCTAAGAAAAGGTATAACGCAACAGAACAGCAGAAGAGCAACAACAACAACCACAGCTATTATTATTCCCACCTTAATCAGCCACTCTTTCCAGGTTCCAAACAAAGAATCAAACCAGTATCCAATGTTTCTGTCTCTCCCCGCATTTTCAGCAGTCTCTTGTCTTAGCGCCTTCAATATCTTCATAGCCCTAGTGAAAGTTCCATCAGGGGCTGTATTATTAGGAATAAAGGTACAACAGTCAGTTCCAAACATTACACACACTCCTCCTTTGTCTGCCAATTACCAATTCAGGGCTTGTCTATTTTGCCATGTCATCCTACTAGTGGCCTTTAATTGTTGGCCTAGCGCCTTAAACGCATCATCTGTATAATTAATAAACCTTTGCTTATTATAATATATGTAGTTTATCCATTCAGTGTTCTTATTAACAGGTATCCATAGGAGCAGTGATTCTATTCCTGACAATATCTCACTTCTAGCCTTAAACTCATGTGGTATCCCTCTGGGCTGTCCAATTGCATCAAGTGTAACCTTAGGGTCCGGGGTATAGGTCCTTTTAAACCTAGGTTTTTGTTTTCCAAGCTCTCCTAATTTTCCCACATCATCTGCATCCCAATTTACAATTCCTATTTCCTGTGCCAATCTTACCCTTACACAGAGTCCTTTCCAATCTACCAAAGTAGCCCTTAGTCGTCTTCCTCCACACAGCCAGAAGAAATCAGCTACTGCTTCAGTCTGGTTTTCAAGCGGTCCAATCAGAGGATAAGATAAAGTAGCATTCTCGCAATTCTCATGGACTCCTACTATTGTCATGTTTTTGTTTACTGTTGCTGTAGCATACACTAAGCTAGAGGATTTATACACATCTGTTTCTTGGTACATTTCATAATCTAGATGCCAGATGATAGCACATTTACCCTGGAATATACCTACGTCTCGATACCCCTTAGTTTTATTAAAACATTCATACTCCAATGTTCTGTCTATTATGTAGTTTTGGGGTGTTTCTCTATTGGCTCGATCTACCCTGACATCAAGTTTTTTACATGCACTTCCCCAACCTCTCTGAGTGTAAAATCTCTGATAATATTTGTTCCCTAACATAGCTAAACAGTCGGCTGGGCAATATGGGACTATATTTCCACGTCTGCTGCAATACTTTGAATTAAATCTAGCACAACCCATGTAGTCATACTTGTTTGGGACTACTCTTAGTTTTTTCAAAGGTGATGGCGAACATAATACACAAGTGCCCTGTTTTGTCTGTTTTGCAGTATACTCTGCCCATTTATACCACTCGTTATGATAAGCAGTATCCAACAGTTTTTCTTTTTGCAGTTCTGATTCCGAATAATACTCAGTTAGGGTATAGTCTTCATGAATAGTCCCAGCTCTCTTCAGGGATCTTTTTACATTGTGTCTGCTTGTTTTGTTACCTTGTGTTGGTTTAGTCAGGTTAGGGTGACTCATCCCACTCAAAGCCTGAGAGGTCTGGTAGTTCAGCGTCTGGGAGATCAATTTCTGGGAGGTCAATGTCTTGGAGGTTGAGTGTGACAAAGTGGTATGGTTCATCAGCAGAGGTTCCTTCTCTTGGGGATTGTTCTTCTGGAGGCACTGTGTCTGGGGAAGCTGCTGTATGAGGTGTATCACCAGAAAGATCAATACCAGGAGCTCTCTCACCTTCGGACTCCAGGTCCTCTGAAGATTGTTCATCATCCCGCTCCGGCATTTCATCTCTTGGTTCAGCGTGCTCAGTCTCCCTAGAATGAGGTTCATCAATGTTAATATCCTCACTTTCAGTTCCCTGCTCTTCTGAGGCATCTTGATCTACTTCCTCTTGGCTCCCTTCTGGACTATCTATTGCCTCCTCTTGCCTTTTAGGCCTCAGTCTTGGGACTCTGGTGCAATGATTCAAATGATACCAAGTTGTGCTGCCCTCTACCTGTACTGCTGTGGGGGTTGCTCTTACTACAGTGTAAGGTCCTTCTCTTCTCAGCTCATTCCACCTTCTTCTAAAGACTCTTAGATACACTTGGTCTCCAGGGACTACCGGACAGGGAACGTCCTCTTCTTCTCTGGGTCCCCTGCTTTGTTCCTGTGAATGGATAGTCTCATGTATAGCAGTCAATTGTCTTATATATGTTCTTAATTCCAATTGTAACTGTTCTAAGGGTGGGCCGTCATAAGGTCCCCTTAAATAAGGCACAGGCATTGGTCTTCCAGTCAGCATTTCATGAGGGGTCAGATTGGTGATTCTGTTGGTCTGCATTCTTTAGCTCATTAGTGCAAGTGGCAGCGCATCTACCCAATTAAGCTTAGTGTCTGCACAGATTTTGTTGATTTTGGCTTAAATAGTCCCATTAACACGTTCAACTAAGCCTTGTGATTGCGGCCTATATACACAGCCTAGCCTCTGCTTGATCCTCAACTGTTGTATTACTGTCTTCACTGCTCTTTGAATAAAAGCAGATCCATTGTCTGAACTGATCTGGGATGGGATACCAAATCTTGGTATGACTTCTCTCATCAGAAATTTGATCACCGTCTGTGCCCCTTGTTCTGCTGATGGCTCCGCTTCTACCCATCTACTAAACCTGTCTATGATAACCAGCATGTACCTTTTTCCTCTTACTGATTTTATCATGTCCACATAATCCATCACTAGATGCTTAAAGGGCCCTTCTGGAACTGGAATAGAGCCTATTGGTGTTGTTGTTCCTTTTCTTACATTGTTCTGTGCACAAATTTCGCATTCACTTAAAAATTCGTCTACCCTTGTTTGTAAGTATAGGGACCAGAACCCTTGTCTTTTTATCTTTCTCATAATCTCCCCTCTTCCACAATGATCAAAAATGTGAGCATCAGGTATAAGAATGTTGAGTAATGGGGTGGGGGCAATCATAAAACCTTCATGAGACCTCCAAATGTTATTAGCATCTCGAGTCGCCCCCCTTTGTTGCCATAAGTGTATTTCAGGTGGTGTAGCTCTGGACTGCATTTGGGCAATATGTTCTACAGTGGGGAGAGGCTGGATCAAAACAGATGGTGCCATAACAGCAGATTGACACCCAGAAGCCTGTTTGGTTTGGCCATCGGCCGCATTGTTACCTTTGATAACAAAATCATTACCCTTCTTGTGGGCTTGACATTTGACAATAGCCAATTTTAGTTGGAGACATCATAGCATTAATTAACGCAGTAATTTGGTCCCCATGTTGGATTGGGGTGCCGTCATTCTTTTTGAATCCTCTTTGTTTCCACACTGCACCGAAAATATGGCATACACCATGGGTATATGCAGAATCAGTATAAATGTTGGCTATTTTATTCTTGGCCAACATGCATGCTGCAGTAAGTGCTTTTAGTTCGGCCAACTGTGCTGAACAAGGCTGCTTACAATGTTGTGTTAGCACAGGAGTAAAATTGTCACCATCTCGTTGTACAACCGCAAACCCAGCATGATTACCCAAGTGATCTCTGAAGCATGAGCCATCCACAAAGTAGTCCACGTCTGGATCAACAATTGGTGTTGATTCCAAATCTGGTCTCAGACGAGTAAACGCTAGAGAGGCAGCAACACACTCATGAGGTGTTCCTTCCCCCTCTAGTGGGACAAAATTAGCTGGGTTTGTTGTGGCACATCTCTTAATTGTTATATCAGGGTATGTTAGCAGTGTGGAATATGCCAAACATCTAGCCTGTGTCAAAACAAAACGTCCCTGTTCTAATAATTCAACAATCTTATGATGGGTGTAAATGATGACTGGATAGCCCATAGTAACAGCAGAGGCTTTCTCATAAGCAAAGTATACTGCCGCCAAGCCTTGTTGGTAACACGGTGGGTAGCCCTGAGCCACACTGTCCAATTTGGTGCTATAATAGGCAATGGGTTGCTTCTTCCGTCCACTGCATGTTTCTTGCATCAGGACAGCAGAAGCAAATCCCTCTTTCCTGTTTGCTACATACAGATGGAAATCTCTATCATAATTAGGAATTGTTAGTGCAGGGGCTGTTTGCAACTCTCTTTTGAGTGAGCTGAATGCTATTAGTGCATCAGGATCCCATTTCAATGGCGCTCTAAGATTTTGGTGACCAGCCTGCTTCATAATGGCCCGCAATGGAGCTGTTTTGATTGCATAATCTTCTATCCAATCAGCACTAAACCCAGTCATTCCCAAAAAGGTAATCATCTGACCAACAGTTTGTGGTTGGGGTGCTTTACTGATTCCTTCCAATTGGCTGGGCGATATTGCCTTTGTTTGATGTGCAATCAATCGACCCAGATATTCTACTTGAGGCAAGCAGTATTGTAATTTCTCTTTTGAGGCTTTATGGCCACCTTCTGCTAATTTGGTTAATACCTTAATGGAGTCCTGATGGCACTGTTCCAGTGTTGTTGAGCAGATCAACAAATCATCCACGTACTGTATTAATGTGCTATCCAGTCTTAGATCTTCTAGATCAAGTTTTAAAATTTGGTTAAACACGTGAGGTGAGTGTTTAAATCCTTGGGGCATTCTCGTGTATGTGTATTGTTTACCTTGGTAAGTGAAGGAAAAAGGTGTCTGCTTTCTTCTGCTAAAGGAATGCTGAAAAATGCAGAACAGAGATCAATCACAGTGAAATAATTAGCAGCAGGTGGAACATTTGTCAACAGCGTATGCAGATTTGGCACCTCGGCTGGCCAATCCTCCACTACTTCATTCACTGCTCTGAGGTCATGCACTAGTCTCCACTTAGATATGTCGGCCTTTTTAACTGGTAAAATTGGAGTGTTGCAATAGCTAGTAGTTTCAATCAGTACTCCTGCCACTATTAGTCCGTCAATTGTTTTTCTTATTCCTTCTATTGCTTCACGTCTCAATGGGTATTGTTATTTCCTAGGCAACTGAACTCTTGGCTTGATAGTAATTCTAACAGGATTTGCTGATCTTACTAAGCCTACATCTGTATCATGCTTAGACCATAACTGTAGGGGCACTCTCTGTTCCATTTCTATCATTAGTTCCTTCAGTTTGGATATTGGATCATGCTGCTGTTCTGTCTCTACTACCAATTTTGGGGTTCCTATCATATCAGTCACACATAGAATTTTCAGGTGTGTTCTGTCTGGTGTTTGTAAAATGAAAGGATTCTCAGTGGTTTCCCACAATTTTTCCTTAGCTTCTAACATCATTGGACCTAGGTCTTTTGCCTGATAGCCTTCATTTATATACAGCGTAACATGTGGAACTGAATTATCAACCCTAAACCATGTTTTGGTGAAGTCATTGTCCTCAATTTGTAATGCTGCCCCTGCGGGTCCTATAATTATATGGTTTGAGCATAAGTGTACTTTCTGTTCCTCAGTCCTCTTTAACCACTCTTGTTCCTGTACTGGATCCCTAAGGGGGTCATATATCATTGTACAGTGATACTCAGTTTCTGGCGGGGTTGGTTTCAAGAATTGTTCTTTTATGTATCTTTCCCATTTGTTCAGTGTTTTTCTTAGTCCCTCATCCAAGTTCCCTATCCAAAATACATTAGCTTGTGGTTCTTCTTGATTAATCTTACCTATTACTGTCATCTGTTTTATACCTGCATCATCTATGTATATTCCTTTGGGGGTGCACCATATCTGTAAATTTAGCTTGCATATTGCATCCCTTCCCAACAGATTGACTGGTGTTTGGTCTGATACCAGCACAGGAATTTTTATCTCAGAGTCTTTGACTTTTATGCTGACAAGAGTTGTCATTGGAATTAGCTGCGTTAGTCCCGAGAATCCTACTGTCTTTACATGTTTTCCAGACCTGGGGAGGTGTGAGGCATAAGTTGGGCTTAAGCAGGTGTATGTTGCTCCTGTATCAAGCATAATAGGTGTTATCTTGTCCTCCATCTTAACCCGCAGCATAGGTTCTTGGTCAGCATTGGATGACAACATTGGAAGCTGACTCCTCCCCGTAGGATCCTCTGGGCAGCCCTAGTACCCTTGGTCTGGGCCACGCCATGGGTTGACGGGGCCAGACACCTTATACTGCTGGTTCTGATTTCCTTGCTGCCATGACTGTCCCTGCTGAGGCCCATCTAGAGGCCATGGATTGACTGGACATGATCTCTTGGTGTGTCCAGGCTGATTGCATCCCCAACAGAGACTTGGTTGGTTAGGGTTTTTTTGCTGGTTATAAGCTTGTCTCCCTCTTCCTCTTCCTCTTCCTGGGTTTGTTCCTCTGTTGTTTTGATGTTCAGGAAGGTATATCACAATTGGTGCAGCTGGTTGTTGTGGGATGCCTGTGGCAGCAGGAACATTCTGAGTCATGTTGTTTGGTGCTTGCTGAACAGCTTGGGGTGCTTGGCTTGGTATGTTGACAGCAGCCATCACGGCAGTTTGATTTTCTGTCTCCTTCACCACTGCTTGCACTTTCTTCTTTTTGTTGATTAGTTCATCCAGTTGTAATTGAGTCAATTTTCTTTGAAGTTCTCTTTCTTGATTCTTCAGTCTCTGTTCATTCTTCCTGTACTGCTCCACAGCATGGGTCACGTGGTCGCTGAATTCTTTTAATGACTTTGAGGTCAGTCCCACCACGTCTTCCAATTTTGCTTTCACTGGTGCAGGCATAGCTTCAATTATGGCAGTTCTGAACAGTACTGTTATGACTGGGTCATTTTCAGGATCCCTCTCAAGTTCCTGTTTCCACTTTCTGGCTTGCTTCTGCACATAGATGACCGGATTTTCGTCGTCTCCTATTGGCTCTCCTCTTAGCGACTTTGGATCCATTTGGGCTTGATAATGTGTTCTCAGGATGTGGCATATCTTTGGTCTGTAGTAGTCCAGTGGTTTGGCATCCATTCTAATTGAGTCTACTGCCAGGTCTAGTCCTGCATCATGTAGGATGGCATTGGTCTTTGCTCCTCCCACGCATTTGGCCAACAGGGCCTTGACATCTCCAAGGGCCAAGATCTTGCCCATCGTGTCTTCCTCCAGTATCCTGATCCATTTGCCAGCCCCTTCATGTATATTAGGTAGGCGGGCTACCAGTCCCTCCAGATCTTGTCCCGCCCATGGTATGTACTGTCCTTGTTGCCCCTTAATCAGGATGGGGCACTGCACACTCTCTTTCTGCAGAGGGTCCTTTTCTTGATTGCATGTGCTTAGTACGGGGCAGAACTTATGATTCCCCTCCTGCCAGTCTTCTTCCTCTCTGTACATACTTGGCTTTTTCAGTGGTCGTTCCCTCAGATTGTACGGGGTGGCTGGCGGGGTGACTGGTGAGATATCTTCCAGAAGCAGGGTTCCTGTCACACTCTTGACTTCTGTGCGGGGTCTGACTGGGCTGAGTGAGCGTGACTTGTGTTTTCGACGTTTCTGATGCCCTTGGTATCCTTGAGGTTCGTTTTGTCCTGAAGCTGTTGCATCTCTCAGGGATTCCCGTAGGCTTCTAAGGCTGCGATCGATTTGTTCCTCTGCTGCCCTTAGCTCCTGCCGCATTTCGTCACACTCTTGATATAATAATTGATTGGCATCTATTTCCTGGTCCAGCTTTTTCCCAAGTCCCTGCAGGGCCTTCCGTGCGTGATAATATGGGTTGGACAGAGTGGGGTTTCTTCATTCATCAGTCAGGTGTTTCATGCTCAAGCTGCTGCTTTGACTTCCTCCATGGCTTGATGGCTCTTTGCATAGTGCAGATGCTGCTTCAGGTATGTCAGCAAATGTCAATGTCTTGTGTTCATAGCTTGCATTCCTGTGGTCTTCTCTCTCTCCCTCCTCTTCTTCCTCATCCTCTGTATCTGTAAGAGTCACGTTGCCTTTGATACTCACAGTCCCCTCCATCAGGGGGAGCTGTTTACCAGTCATATCGTAGGGTGGTGCATAAGGGGGTGGGGTTTCTACTATGCTACCTCTCTTCTCTGATTTCCCTTTAATTCCTTAATTAACTGTACAGCTTTGTTTCTAAACAAATTCAAAACCTCCTGCTCCCTTCCTCTTTTCTCTTCCCTTTTCTGACTTTTATCATTAGCTTTGTGATTTTTTATCAGTGCTCCCATTTCCCTACACATAGCCAAATCAAATGTTCCCTCTGCTGGCCAGTTAGTGTTTAACTTTTTAGTCCTTTTTTCCCACTTCCTTGATAACTTTTTAATGGTGTCCCTACATATTGGATATTGTGATGCAAGCTGCTCTACTGGGGTTTCTCCTTGAGGTGACACCGAAGCCATCGCTGCAACCAATTATTGGTACAGTATAAATGCTTCTGTTAACTTTATTAATTTAGGTATTTGTTTTGTTCTTTGAAGGTATTTCAATATGGTTCGTATTGGTACCTCAGACAGTGGCTTCGGCGTCACTTCTTCTAGCTCGTCGTCTCCTAGCTTGTCGTGTATGCTGCGTTTCCAAATGATGTCCTCCCCCAAGCGAATTAATTCGAACTCCCAGGTTATATTGTCCTCAAACCACCGCCCTCTTGCAGTTATTTTCCCTTTCCTATACAGATAAGTAAGAGATGGGGTCAGCTTTACCTCATGGCCTCTCCACATGGTTATTGAAATGTTCAGTTCTTCTCGAGTGCATGTGTTTAATGTTAATGGTTCAAATAAGTCAATTAAAGTTTTTCTTTCTTTTTTGCCCAACAGTCTCCTCCCCCTGTTCCCTCTCTTGCCGCTTCTATTAGTCCAGAGCTTCAGCATCTCTACTGGTGCCTGGTTGCTCTTCTAACTCCTCTAACTCTTCTAACTCTTCCTTGTTTCGCCACACCTCTACCCACATATGACTAATGCTGCGTGGGTTGTTTTTCAGTACTACCTTTACCACTAGTTTCTTCAATGTCCAATTTTCTACCAGTGCTGGCCTGATCTCTCCTCCTCTCCCTGCCGCAAAGATTATGTCGCTCTCCCACTTAACCGGTCTGATACATGAGCATACTGTCATGTAAAGGTTGTTCAGGATTGTTGCCCCTCCAACTTCCTTGGGCCAGCGGAGTGTAACATTTCTGTGTAAGTAGGGGACATAAACTGGATTCAGTTTAATCTCTGATGCAGTAAAGGCTGACTCCAGCAGAATGGCTTTGGGAAGGTGGAATTTATTTAAATGTGGTCTCAAAACCTCAAATGTTATTTGTTCCTTGATTATCTTTATCCAATTCAACAGAGGCCAATCTTTGTCAAGCTGGTCAAGATTTGCAATCTTTGTCAAATTTCTCAGGAGCTCATCTCTTTTTTGATCTGTTAGCGCCTGTCTTTGTCCTGTTTCATTCACAAATTCTTTTTCCAACCAAAAATGATTTTTAATTCCCTTCGTTTGATCTAGGGCCTGCTCAAACCTTTCTTTATCTTCGTACTGAGCCAAGCATCTCCTAAATCTTTCCTTCCCGTATTCACTGAGTCCGTCCCACATTTGTCTCCTCTTTACTTCAAATCTTTTTCCTTAAACCTTCTGATTTTTTATTGTCTCGTTACCTCTTTGTTTTTACTTGCAACCCGTCTTGTTCATGCGCCTAGAACTTTACTCATATACTTTGACCCTTACTCCAATATCAAAATGCAAAGAAAACTCCAATGTTTGGTTTAATTCCTATTTAACAGACGCTGGGTTTCTCTGTCCGGATCACAATACTTACAGTCTGGCAAATGGCCAAATAGTCGGCAGAACCAATTCTTTGGAGTGTTCTTTGTCCTTCGATAGACAGTTTTTCACTCTATCCTTGCTTATTGACTTTGCCATCAATTCCTAACACTTTTCTTTTTCCATCTTTCTAATTCTTTTCTATTCATATATTTTTTGAGCTTTTTCTGCTTCTGCTACTGTTCCCCACTAGTTGATCCAGCTGTCCTCCGCTTTCGTAGAGCTATCCTTGATTAACGACTTTTAATAATGCATCTCTTGGCTGAACGCCCAGGAAGACCATAAAAACTCCCTTTTTCACTGTATCTTAATTTTCCGGTGTATGATTTTTATATTCTTTAACTTAGTTCTTTTAACTTTCCTTTTCTCTGTCTATATACCTAACTTTTGTCAATAATTTTATGTGAAATTTTTTTTGGATGTTTTAATTTTTATCTATTTTTACCTTTCTCACTCTGTGCACATTTCAATACCTTCCCACTCTTTTCTTAACAAACAGACAGACAAACAAATAGACAGTGTACTTCCTACCCTGCCTGGCGCCTTTTAAACACTTCTTTTACTAGACAGTGTATCCTTACTTTATGAGCGTAATCTCCACGCTATGCACTTCTTGCCCTTTACAGAAAAACAAACACACAGCAGCTTCTCTGGACCTGGAAATCAGACTCCCCTTCTTCTTATCTTTTTATCTCTCAGTTATTTTAGGTTCTTTTACAGTGGGGTATATTACTTTTTTCAGAGCAATCATCCAGCGTGTCAGCTTACCAGAGGCGATTCACAAAACAAAATATAAGCAAAAACTGCTTACCTGATTTTTGGCCGGCCTTTGTTTTGTGAATGCCACCATCAGCGTTCACACCACGGTGATCTCCTGACCCCAGGCCTGTCCTGTTCCGTGACGCCAAATATGTTGTGGATAAAATATGGTTTCTGGTTCTGGTCTGCAATCTTCAAAATCTTGTAGGAGTTAGTCCTCAAAGAATTGTAAAAGTCGGAGTTCCAGGTTTCAGAAGAAGAACTTTATTGAGCAATTCAACAAAGTGAGATGTTCAGCTGAGTCATCTGATCTTACAGTGGTCAGCACACAGATTTTATACATATTTCTTATCGCCAGTGTCCAACCAGTGCTTGTACCGTTATCTCTTACACCTTGCTCCTCCTCAGTACCACGCCACAGTTAAGATCACATGCTCGGAGGCCTTAGTTCTATTGGTGGCGGAACATCACATGTATAGTTTTTTTTAAAAATTACATCATACCTGTTTTTTAGTACCTTTCTGTACCTTGCACCAACGTCATCTAGTTATTACATGGGTTTCTAGGTACTTTCCATCTCTACATTGCCCTATGGCCTACTTTTATTTAGGCATTACAGCATTCAGACTCAAGCATCAGCATCAGATAGAGGAGGGGTAGGATTCTCCAACACTAGCCACTGAGATGAAGCGAGTTTTCGATCGGGCAGTGGCCTGGAGAGAAGCGGCTAGAATTCTTGCTGATCTACGTCAAGGAAGGAGATCCGTATCAGATTTCTCCATCGAATTTCGGACATGGAAGCGCAGTGGGACATGTTCCTGCATGGGCTGGCTGACCGCATCCAGAAAGAGATTTACACCCTGGATCTGCCTACATCCCTTAACGGACTTATTGAACTGGCCTTAAGAGTCGATGCTCGTTTGACCAGAGTCGGGAGACGGGTTCTGCCCAGTCGGTTTTCCAGTGGAGCTTAGAATCAGCGTTTCAGCAGAGCGGATGCGGTCAGCCCCACTTACGATCACGAGCCCATGCAGGTGGGACAAGCTCGGCTTTCCCGGGAGGAGAAGGAGAGGCGGAGATCCCAGGGACTATGTCTTTACTGTGGTGGGACTGGTCACCACGCTTACAGCTGTCTGGTAAAAGGCCAAGCCCGATAGTAACTATGAGGCTACTATCAGGTGGGATCTCCGCCGAGAAGACCATCAACATCTACGCACCTCCCGGTTAGACTTAGATGGTCAACACACACCCACGACCACCATGCACTGTTGGACTCGGGAGCCGAAGGTAATTTTATGGACTATTCGTTTGCACTCAAGTTTCATGTTCCCATCAAACCCCTCACACACAAGATCTCAGTTCGTGAACTCAACGGTCAAGATCTTCCCACCATCGAATTCACCACTGAAATCATCACTCTCATCACGTCTGGCAATCACACTGGAAGACTTTCATTCTACATCATGGACTCCCCCCTTGCACCCATTGTTCTCGGCCACCCGTGGCTCATACAACACAACCCCCGTGTGGACTGGCAGCAGTGTACTGTCATGTCATGGAGCAGTCAATGTCATGAGTCTTGTCTTGTGCCTGCCTGTTCGTCTGTTTCTGTCCTATGTTTCAGGAGGAGACAGTGGATTTGTCAAACGTTCCCGCAGAGTACCTCGACCTGAAGGAAGTGTTCAGTAAGTCTCGTGATGCTTCTCTTCCTCTGCATCGTCCCTATGACTGTGCCATAGATTTACTGCCAGGTAAGTCTCCGCCTAAGGGCAAGTTATATTCGCTTTCTGCTCCAGAAAGGGAGGCTATGGAGAAATATATTTCTGATTCTCTAGCAACCGGGTTCATCCGCCCTTCTTCTTCTCCAGCGGGGGCGGGGTTCTTTTTTGTGGGGAAGAAGGATCTCTGCGACCTTGTATTGATTACCGAGGGTTGAACAGCATCACGGTAAAGAATACTTATCCCTTGCCATTGATGTCTTCAGCCTTCAAGAGGTTGCAGGGAACGTCGGTCTTCACAAAATTGGATTTACGCAATGCTTATCATTTGGTCCGCATCAGGAAGGGGGATGAGTGGAAGACCACTTTTAATACCCCCAGGGGTCACTTTGAATATTCGGTAATGCCATTTGGATTATCGAACTCCCCAGCGGTCTTCCAGGCACTCGTCAATGGAGTGCTGCGAGATATGGTCGATCAGTTCATATATGTCTACCTGGATGACATATTGATTTTTTTCTTCTTCTTTCCAGGAACATGTGCAGCACGTCCGACGAGTGCTTCAGAGGTTGCTAGAGAATGGGCTTTTTGTCAAGGCGGAGAAATGCGCGTTACATGCACAGTCTGTTCCTTTCCTAGTGTACATCGTTTCATCTGAGGGAGTACGTATGGATCCTGACAAGGTTAAGGCTGTGGTGGAGTGGCCAAGTCCAGATTCCCGTAAGGCCCTACAGAGGTTTCTGGGGTTTGACAACTTCTACCGGCGTTTTATTCGCAATTTCAGCCAACTAGCCTTGACCTCCCCTAATTTCAGCCTTGACCTCCCCTAGAACTCCGTTCAGGTGGTCAGACGCAGCCGAGGCTGCGTTTGCCAAACTCAAAGGCCTCTTTGTTTCAGCCCCCATCCTGGTTACCCCTGACTCTTCACGGCAGTTCGTGGTCGAGGTCGATGCGTCAGAGGTGGGGGTAGGTGCAGTGTTATCCCAACGTTCTCCCATAGACGACAGGATGCACCTGTGCGCGTTTTTGTCCCATCGTTTATCTCCTGCTGAACGTAATTATGATATTGGTAACAGAGAGTTGTTGGCAGTCAAGCTAGCATTGGAGGAGTGGCGTCACTGGTTAGAGGGGTCAGGGGTACCTTTTATTGTCTGGACCGATCACAAGAATCTGGAATATATTAGAACTGTCAAAAGGTTGAACTCTAGTCAGGCTCGGTGGGCACTTTTTTTCGGTCGCTTTGATTTTTCTCTCTCGTAACGCCCGGGTTCCAAAAATGTAAAACCCTACTCTTTATCGCGTATTTTTTGATCGTTCTGAACGCCCGTCTACTCCCGAGTGCATTTTACCTATTCAGTGGGGGCATTGTTCCAATGTGGCTTGTCATCCAGGAGTCAGTCGTACTAAATTTTTGCTCAAGCAACGATTTTGGTGGCTACTTATGGCTCGCGACATTCACAGTTTTGTTTTGGCTTGCTCAGTTTGTGCCACTGGTAAGACTTCCAATCGACCTCCTGATGGGTTACTTCAACCGCTGCCGGTCCCTTCGAGACCCTGGTCCCATATAGCGCTAGATTTTATTACCGCCCTCCCACCCTCTCAGGGGTACACGGTAGTTTTGACCGTGGTGGACCGGTTCTCGAAGGCGGCCCATTTCATTCCCTTGCCCAAATTACCCTCAGCCAAGGAGATAGCGTTGACCGTCGTTAACCACGTCTTTTGCTTACATGGCCTCCCGATAGACGTGGTTTCCGACAGAGGATCCCGATTTGTGTCCAAATTTTGGCTAGAGTTTTGTAGGTTACTGGGGGCGACTGTCAGTCTGTTCTCAGGGTTTCACCCTGTAGAGAAGTTCAGTGTGGTGGAAGGAAGAAGAAGACGAGGTCGGCGAAATTGGGACTCGCACTTTATTTATCGTACTGATAAAACAACAATTAGAGAGCGCTCGTGCGCGGCCGCCGTGTCACTTGACACGGCAAAAACAAAAGAACAAACAGACACTGAATAAACAATCTTTAGACGCAGCTTCCCTGCAGCTTCACTGCTTCGTGCGAGTCCCAGGTCTCTCTCACTTCTCTCTCTCAGCCGGCAGCTTTTATGCAGTCTCCACGCCAATTACTGCAATCAGACACAGGTGTTCGTCATCTGCACTTGACCCACTTACTCACCGCGCGACTCGCTGATTCCTCTCCCGCTACAGACTTCGCGAAACCACGCCCCCCTCGCCACATACCCCCACCGCCCGTCTCAGGCCGGGGAGCCGTCCGGCCTGCAGCCGCCCCCCCCCCCCCCCCCCCTCCTGGAGAGGAAGTCAGCCACAACCATCTGTGCACCCGGCCTGTGGATCACCTGGAACTTAAAAGGCTGTAAAGCTAGATACCAACGGGTGATCCGCGCATTGGTATCCTTCATGCGGTGGAGCCATTGCAGGGGAGCGTGGTCCGAACAGAGGGTGAACTCCCGCCCCAGGAGGTAGTAGCGGAGGGTGAGAACAGCCCACCTGATGGCCAAACACTCTTTCTCAATGGTGCTGTACATCGTCTCTCTCTTAGAGAGCTTGCGACTGATGTACAGCACCGGCCGCTCTACACCCTCCACCTCCTGGGACAGGACGGCGCCCAGCCCCCTGTCCGATGCGTCAGTCTGTAGGATAAAGGGGAGAGAGAAATCAGGAGCATGCAAAAGCAGCCCGCCACATAGAGCAGCCTTTATCTGGGTAAAGGCCCGCTGACACTGCTCCGTCCACTGAACCGTATCTGGCGCTTCCTTTTTAGTTAGATCGGTCAGCGGGCTAGCGAGGTCCGAATAATTAGGCACAAACCTTCTATAATATCCTGCTAGCCCCAGGAACTGTCTAACCTCCTTTTTGGTCTTGGGTCTCGGACAGGTCGCAACTGCTGCCGTCTTATCAATTTGGGGACGCACCTGTCCGTGACCCAAGTGGAAACCCAGATACCTTACCTCCACACGCCCAATTGCACATTTCTTCGGGTTGGCCGTGAGCTCGCCCTTCTCAGCGTCTTCAGGACAGCCCGCAAATGCTGCATATGACGCTGCCAATCGGTACTATAGATGATAATATCATCCAAGTAGGCAGCGGCATATGCAGCATGCGGTCGGAGAATCCTGTCCATCAGACGCTGAAAGGTCGCTGGAGCGCCGAACAACCCGAAAGGAAGGGTGACAAATTGGTGTAATCCAAACGGCGTTGTGAAAGCTGTCTTTTCTTTGGACATTGGAGACAAGGGGATCTGCCAATAACCCTTCGTTAAGTCCAATGTCGAATAAAAACGAGCAGTACCCAGCCGATCAAGCAGTTCGTCAACCCTCGGCATTGGATAAGCATCAAACTTAGACACCGCGTTCACCTTCCTATAGTCTACACAGAAGCGAACCGAGCCGTCAGGTTTGGGAACTAAAACTATCGGGCTCGCCCAGTCACTGCTTGACTCTTCTATTACCCCCATATCCAGCATAGCCTCTAATTCACTCTGAACCACCTTTTTCTAATGTTCAGGCAAACGATACGGGCGGCAGCGTACCACGACCCCAGGTTCGGTCTCAACGTGGTGCTGAATGAGGTTTGTCCGGCCAGGCAGGGGAGAAAACACATCCGCAAAATCAGCTTGTATATTTTTAATGTCAGTGAGCTGGGAGGGCGAGAGGTGGTCTCCACCAAGAGCCAGCGCGAGAGATTGTGATTGTGAACTCGCCTCAGGCCCGAGATCCTCCTCTCCGCTCACCACCGTCGCCAACATCACTGACTCTGCCTCAACCCACTTTTTGAGGAGGTTGAGGTGATAAATTTGATGTGCTCCACCCCTGTCTGTACGGGCTACCTCATAGTTGAGATCATTAACTCGCCGTGTGACCTCAAAGGGCCCTTGCCACTTTGCGAGTAATTTCGAGCTGGTAGTAGGGAGTAATACAAGTACCTTATCTCCCGGTGCAAATTGGCGGAGTCTAGTTCCCCTGTTGTAAAGCTGACTCTGTCTGCCCTGGGCCTGTAACAAATTCTCCATTGATAGCCGCCCCAAAGTGTGGAGCTTTGTTCTCAGGTCCAGGACATACTGAATTTCGTTCTTAGCAGCGGACGGTCCATCCTCCCAAGTCTCTCTAAGAACGTCAAGCACCCCGCGGGGCTGACGTCCATAGAGAAGCTCGAAGGGGGAAAACCCCGTGGAGGCTTGGGGGACCTCGCGTACAGCAAACAAGAGGGGTTCTAGCCATTTATCCCAATTTTTGGCGTCTTCGTGAACGAACTTACGAATCATGGATTTCAAAGTGCGATTAAACCGTTCCACTAAACCGTCTGTTTGTGGGTGGTAGACGCTAGTGCGAATCGATTTAATGCCCAACAATTCGTAGAGTTCGCGAATCGTTCGTGACATAAACGCCGTGCCCTGATCAGTGAGAATCTCTTTGGGGATTCCCACTCGGGAGATTAAAGAGAAGAGAGCGCTCGCAACACTTTTAGCGGAAATGTTACGAAGCGGGACTGCTTCCGGGTATCGCGTTGCGTAGTCCACCAGAACCAAGGCAAAGCGATGCCCTCGTGCTGACCGCTCTAATGGCCCGATGAGGTCCATACCAATTCGCTCGAAGGGGACCTGCATTAACGGGAGGGGGCACAATGGTGCTTTTGGATTGGCCGGTGGATTCACCAACTGACATTCACGACAAGACGCGCACCACCTGCGCACGTTCTCGTGAATGCCCGGCCAGAAGAACCGGGCCATGAGACGGTTTAGTGTTGCCGCCTGACCTAAATGCCCGGCCATTGGGTTACAGTGAGCCGCCTGAAAAAGCATTTTCCGGCGGCTTTTAGGAACAGACAACTGTGTTGTATCTTCCTTTGTCTGGGTGTCTTGGGTCACCCGATACAACCTATCTTTTACTACAGTAAAATAGGGATAAGAGAGCGGTTGGTCTGGCTGAAGCAGCTGGCCGTCGATGGAGCGGACCTGATTAAAGGCGTTTTTAAGAGACTCGTCCTGGGACTGCTCCAGGGGAAAGTCATCGCGCTCTGAGAGAACCATTCTCGCCAGAGCCCTCTGTTCCCCTGCAGCAGGACCCAGTGGTCCCGGCTCAGCATCCCCCAGCTGAACGACCGCTGTCTTTCCCTTGTTTTTTCTACCCCAAGAGGCACCCGCTGATAACGACCCCAATAATTCATTAAAGGCAGGCCAATTCGTCCCCAAAATGAGCGGATGCCGGAGGTGCGGGTTAACGGCCACCTCCACACTATGCTTTTGGCCCCTAAATTGAATTACGACCGGCATTATCGGATACCTCACCACCACCCCGTGCACACACCGCACCTTAACCATAGGGCTGTTATCCAATGCCCCCGGTTGTATCAGACTTTGATGTATAGAGGTCTGGTTACAACCTGAATCCACCAAAGCCTGATAAGTACCCCCCTTTATACTCACTGGTATCTGGTACAGGCCAGTTTGGTCGGGGGCAGCCTGCGGCGCGTCGGGAACCCGGATCAGGGTCCCCACCTCCATCGCCGGACACCGATCTATAAAATGTCCCGGGTCCCCGCAGCGCCAACAGGCCGGCCCAGGCCTCCCCGCCGCTCCGGTGGCAGGAAGCGGGTCAAGGAAATGGCGTGGAGAGTGCAGGGCTGCCGGACTCGGGACGGGGTGGTCGGACGTGGCGGGCCCCCTAGGTGGGGCCCGGGTCACAGGAACGGGCTCCGCCGGAGTCGCGGTCCTCCACCTTGGCGCCGGCCGGGGCACCAGCCCCCCGCGAGACCTGGGAAGGGGCACAGGTTTGGGGAGAGAAGGGGTAGAGAGAGAGAGAGAAGGAGAGAGAGAAGCTGATGGAAGGGCTTCGCCGACCCCTGAGCACGCCACCATGTGATCTTCCGCCAGGTGGATGGCCTGGTCCAGCGACGTCGGGCGGTGGCACTGGACCCACTGCGCAGTTTTCTTTGGCAGCTTAGTGATAAACTGCTCCAGTACCACCTTGCTGATGACATCCTCGACGTCGCCTCCGTCGGCCATCAGCCATCTGCGGCAGGAGTCCCGGAGCTGTTGCGCCAGCACGAAGGGCCGGCCAGACTCCTCCAGGCTCAGGGACCGGAACCGCTGACGATGTTGTAAAAACGCTGCAAAATGGCGCGCCTCAGGTCTTCGTAGACCAGGAGGTTCTGGACTGGCAGTTGGTTGGCGGCTATCTGCGACTCACCCGATAGCAACGGGATGAGCCGCATGGGCCAGTCCGATTGGGGCCATCCCCGGGCCTCGGCGGACCTCTCAAATAGGTCCAGGAACGCCTCCGGATCGTCCTGGGGACCCATTTTATTGAGAGGCAGGGGCGGGGCCGAGGCCGTAGCTGGAACAGGGACGGCCCGAACCTCCCGGTCGAGCCAGCTCCGGAACAGCTCGCGGTCTTCTTGCTGGCCTTGGAGGAGCATCTGGAAGCGTTGATCCTGCTCCTCTTTCACGGCCAGCAGGGCGTGATGTTGCTCCCGGTGAAGACCCGCGAGCGTCTGTATAAGCTCCGCAAACGGCGTTCCCGGCGGGGTCTGCATGGCGGCGGCAGTCTTCTTCTTCCCGGGTTTCGGCACCAGTGTAGAGAAGTTCAGTGTGGTGGAAGGAAGAAGAAGACGAGGTCGGCGAAATTGGGACTCGCACTTTATTTATCGTACTGATAAAACAACAATTAGAGAGCGCTCGTGCGCGGCCGCCGTGTCACTTGACACGGCAAAAACAAAAGAACAAACAGACACTGAATAAACAATCTTTAGACGCAGCTTCCCTGCAGCTTCACAGCTTCGTGCGAGTCCCAGGTCTCTCTCACTTCTCTCTCTCAGCCGGCAGCTTTTATGCAGTCTCCACGCCAATTACTGCAATCAGACACAGGTGTTCGTCATCTGCACTTGACCCACTTACCGCGCGACTCGCTGATTCCTCTCCCGCTACAGACTTCGCGAAACCACGCCCCCCTCGCCACACACCCCCAGAGCAATGGTCAAACTGAGAGAGCCAACCAAGATTTGGAGAGAGCGTTGCGATGTTTGGTTTTCAAGAATCCTTCCTCGTGGAGTCAGCAACTGTCAATGGTGGAGTACGCCCACAATACGTTACCAGTATCATCCACGGGCCTATCTCCGTTCGAGTGTAGCGTAGTTTACCAGCCACCTATTTTTCCTAGTCTGGAGTCCGAAGTCGCGGTCACCTCCGTTCACGCATTCGTCCAGAGGTGTCACCGCACTTGGACTAGAGCCTGTGAGACTCTACTCCAAGTGGGGGCACGCACCAAGGCCAAAGCCAATCATCACCGGCGTAGGCCTCCCTTATACGTCGTCGGTTCCAAAGTGTGGCTTTCATCGAAGAACAATCCTCTCCGGTCCGTTTCGAATAAGCTTGCTCCCAAATTTATTGGCCCGTTCGCTGTCACCAAGATCGTTAGTCCGGTGGCAGGCCGCCTTAACCTTCCTCCTGCGTACAGAATTCATCCCGTGTTCCATGTGTCCAAAGTCAAACCCGTGTTTTATTCTCGCATTAATCCGCCAGCCCCGGTTCCCCCACCGCCGCGACTCGTAGATGGGGAACCATCATATTCGGTCAATCGTATTCTGGATTCAAGACGGAGGGGACGCGGTGTTTAGTACTTGGTGGACTGGGAAGGTTACGGACCGGAGGAGAGAAGTTAGGTACCTGCTAGGGACATCCTGGATCACTCCCTTATTGATGATTACAATCGCCAGGTAAGGGAGTCTGGAAACGCCAGGAGGCGTTCCTAGGAGGGGGGGTACTGTCACGGTTCATGAATTCACTGTTTCCTTGTCTCGTGTCTTTGTTATATGTGTGTGGGTGTGTGAGTAGGGTGCGTGACCAACCCATCATCGCTGATCAGCGCGCAGCTGGTTTTACTTTCATCACCAGCTGCAGCTCATCCACTTTACCCTTCTTATACTCACTGTTTTGTCTTCTCCTTTGTCAGATCGTTGTTTGGTGTTGTCGTGTGTGTGTGTTCCTAATCCCGGTTGGCGTCCAGTTCATGTGCTTTGTTCCTGTCCTTGGTTTCCGGTCGTGTCTTCGTTTCCGTGCTCTGGATTACTCACCACCTTCATCATCACCACCTCTTTTCATCATTCCACCTGCACTCTGTTGGCCATCGACATCCCTGCGTCACTCCCCGTGTCCAGCCACCATCAGACGAGACATTTATTAATAAAGAAGAGTTTTACTTGCATATTGCTTCCTTGCCATTATTGCCGTGACAATGCCAAATCCAATTACTATAAAGATAGTTTTTCTCAAGATTTTAGTAATTCAAGACAATTTTGGAATCATTTGAATCACATTCTTAATAAAAATAAAAAGCCCTATAAATCAGATAAAAATAATGAAATTATTTCAGACCCAGGACTTATTTATAAGGATTTTAATCAGCATTTCTCTTTCATTTGTGATTCCCATTACTTTAACTCCTATGAGATGGCTGGTACCTTGAATTTAATTAATATTAATAATAATTTTTAGTATCATATTATTTTAATAATCTTTAGTACAATCTCTCCAATTGATGTTTTTCATGCCATTTGTGAGCTAAAAGAAAACAGTAAAGCAGGTCCGGATGGTCTAGAAGCAAAATTTGTGAAACTTGCTGCTCATGTATTAATGTATTCTCTTGTGGGCGTATTTAACTTATGTCTATCTACTTGTGCATTCCCCTCCTTATGGAAATAAGCAAGAGTTACTCCTCTTTTCAAAGATGGTGATAGGTCTGATATGAACAATTTTTCGTCCAATTTCTATTATTTGTACTACTGCAAAAATCTTTGAGAAACTAATTTTTAATCAATTATCAAAGTATATAAGTCAATCCAATATTTTATCTCCATCACAATCTGGATTTAGACCGAATTTTTTCACGACTACCGCTCTACTGAAGTTTACAAATGACATGTCATCTTTTGATAAATCCCAATTCACAGGTGCAATCTTTATTGATCTTACTAAGGCTTTTGATTTGGTAGATCACTATCTTCTTCTTGACAAGCTTTTATTCCATTGGTTTGAATCTAAATGCTCTTCTTTGGTTGAACTCCTATCTTCATTGCAGTGTGTTGTTTTTCATGGTTGCCAGTCCGACTATCTACTTGTAGATAAGGGTGTTCCACAAGGTTCCACTTTAGGACCACTTCTTTACTTTTTAAAGTAAATTACTTTTTAATTACTTGCCTCAAGTGTGCTCTAATTCTTTTGTTCATCTGTATGCTGATGACACTGCTATTTATACCTCTAACTCAGATTTATCACAAATTCAGAATTCCTTACAATCTGACTTCAACATACAAAAATGGCTTCATAGTAACAAACTTATACTGAATAGGAAGAAGTCATGTTGCATGTTGTTTGGAACTTGACATAGTCGTGTTCACTCCTCTGAGTTACAAATTAATTTAGATAATGTGACCGTACTTGAGAAGGTCGACTCATTCAAATATCTTGGACTTTGGATTGACCCTGAACTTTCATTTAAAGCACATATTGACTTCATTTCTAAAAGATCAAAAGTACTTTGGACCACTGAGCAACAGTCCAGTGCTGCTTCTCTGTAGCCCAGGTCAGGTGCTTCTGCCGCTGTTTCTGGTTCAAAAGTGGCTTGACCTGGGGAATGCGGCACCTGTAGCCCATTTCCTGCACGCGCCTGTGCACGGTGGCTCTGGATGTTTCTACTCCAGACTCAGTCCACTGCTTCCGCAGGTCCCCCAAGGTCTGGAATCGGTCCTTCTCCACAATCTTCCTCAGGGTCCGGTCACCTCTTCTCGTTGTGCAGCGTTTTTTGCCACACTTTTTCCTTCCCACAGACTTCCCACTGAGGTGCCTTGATACAGCACTCCGGGAACAGCCTATTTGTTCAGAAATTTCTTTCTGTGTCTTACCCTCTTGCTTGAGGGTGTCAATGATGGCCTTCTGGACAGCAGTCAGGTCGGCAGTCTTACCCATGATTGCGGTTTTGAGTAATGAAACAGGCTGGGAGTTTTTAAAAGCCTCAAAATCTTTTGCAGGTGTTTAGAGTCAATTAGTTGATTCAGATGATAAGGTTAATAGATTAATAGGTTAAATTAGGTTAATAGGTTTAGAGAACCTTTTCATGATATGCTAACTTTTTGAGATAGGAATTTTGGGTTTTCATGAGCTGTATGCCAAAATCATCAGTATTAAAACAATAAAATACCTGAAATATTTCAGTTGGTGTGCAATGAATCTAAAATATCTGAAAGTTTAATTTTTATCATTACATTATGGAAAATAATGAACTTTATCACAATATGCTAATTTTTTGAGAAGGACCTGTAAATATATTCAATTTAATTTAACTTTATTAATTTACTGGTGATATTATTATTATTATTACTACAACTTGTATTGTTTAACTTTGAATAAAACATAGGTTAATTTGAGGGATCGGTGTGAGTGGGTGAGAGAGCTTGTGTATGAATGAGTTTTGCATGAATGAGTTTTGTATGTGTATCTGTAATGTATGTTTTGTAATGTTTTCTTATGATTTGTTTTTTGTATTTTGTATTTGTGTTTATAGGACCCTCTTGAAAATGAGATGTTGCATCTCAAGAGGCTATCCTTGAATAAATTACGAAATTACGAAAAAGTTACGCGAACGAGTTATTGGGCATTAAATCAGTTCGTACCAGCGTCTATCACTCACAAACAGACGGCTTAGTTGAACGATTTAATCGCACTTTAAAGACAATGATTCGTAAGTTTGTTCGAAGACGCTAAAAATTGGGACAAGTGGTTGGAACCCCTCTTGTTTGCTGTGCGGGAGGTCCCGCAAGCCTCCACAGGGTTTTCCCCCTTTGAGCTTCTTTACGGACGTCAGTCTCGCGGCATTTTAGACGTCCTGAGAGAAGCTTGGGAGGGCGGACCTTCTAAAAGTAAAAACGAAATTCAGTATGTTCTGGACCTGCAAGCAAAACTCCATACACTGGGGCAGCTCTCTATGGAGAATTTGCTGCAGGCTCAGAACAAACAAAGCCAGCTATACAACAGGGGGCCAAACTGCGTAAATTTGCACTGGGAAAGAAAGTACTAGTATTACTCCCAACGTCCAGCTCAAAATTGTTGGCAAAGTGGCAAGGCAACATGACACACGGCAAATTGGAGATCTCAATTATGAAGTGATTCGATCAGATAGGGACGGGGCTAGTCGGATATACCACCTCAATCTCCTCAAAAAATGGAGTGAAGGGGAATCAGTGATGTTTACAATGGTAGTGAGTGGGGAAGAGGATGCCGGGCCAGAGGTGAACCAAAAAGGACAATCTCTCGCCCTGGCCCCGGGGGGAGATCACCTCTCACCGTCACAGCTCGCTGATTTAACCAAATTACAGGCAGATTTTCCCGACGTGTTCTCGCCTCTACCTGGTCGAACCAGTTTGATTCAGCACCATATTGAGAGAGAGCCGGGTGTGACAGTGCGCACCCGGCCATACCGACTGCCTGAACACAAAAAAAGTTGTTCAGACAGAATTAGAGGCTATGCTGGATTTGGGGGTAATAGAAGAGTCACACAGTGACTGGGCGTGCCCGATAGTTTTAATACCTAAAATGGACGGCTCTGTGATTTTCTGTGTTGACTACCGCAAGGTGAATGCTTTGTCAAAATTTGACGCATGTCCAATGCCTCGAATTGACAAGTTGCTAGACCGGCTCGATGCGGCTCATTTTTATTTGACATTGGACTTAACTAAAGGATATTGGCAGATCCCCTTAACTCCAATGTCCAAGAAAAAAAAAAAGCCTCCACCACCCCGTTTGGATTACACCAATTTGTCACACTTCCTTTCGGGTTGTTCGGGGCACCGGCCACATTTCAGCGCCTCATGGACCGGGTACTCCCGCCACATAAGGCATATGCTGCTGCCTACTTAGATGACATTATTATATATAGTAATGACTGGCAGCGTCATATGGAACATTTGAGGACGGTTCTTTACCAAGATAAAGGCTGCCCTGTGTGGCGGGCCGCTCCTTCATGCTCCTAACTTTTCTCTCCCTTTTTTGTTGCAGACAGATGCATCGGACAGGGGGCTGGGCGCGGTTCTGTCTCAGGAGGTGGGGGGTGAGGAACGGCCAGTGCAGTACATTAGTCGGAAGCTCTCAAAGAGAGAGACTATGTACAACACCATTGAAAAGGAAGCTTTAGCCATTTAGCCATCCAGCTTTAGCCGTCCTCACCCTCCGCTACTACCTCCTGGGGCAGGAGTTCACCCTCTGTTCGGACCATGCTCCCTTGCAGTGGCTCCACCGCATGAAGGATACCAACGCGTGGATTACAACCTTTCAAATTCAAGGTGATCCACAGGCCTGGTGGACAGATGGTTGTGGCTGACTTCCTCTCACGGAGGAGGGTGCCTGCAGCCTCCCCCCTCCCCGGCCTGAGTCGGGCAGTGGGGATATTTAGCGAAGTGGGCGTGGTTCAGCGACCGCTGCAACGGGAGGGAGAGCTGGAAGGCGAGCGGCAAGTAACTGGGTTAAGTGAGAAATGATGAACACCTGATCTGGTTTGCAGTGATTGCCGTGGGGAGACATAAAAAGCCACCTGGAAGCGGGAAGCTTTTTGAGAGAGAGTAGGACTTGGGACTCGCGCATTACCCAGAGAACGAGAGCTGAAGAAACAGCCGAAAGAGTGTTCGTTTGAGTGAACTAAGAAAGAGTCTGTTCTGTGAACGTTGCTGTTGCTGAGTCTACGGTGAAGGCGCACGTGGTGCAACTTTTGTTTGTTTACTCTAATTTTGTATTAATAAAGTGCGAGTCCCAGTCCAGCCAACCCCGTCTCCTTCCTGCCTAAATCTGAGTGTGAACCTTGAACTTTGCTACACTCATAAATTATTGAGCAAGAACCCACATAAGGAACCATACCGCCAAAAATAATTGTGTTTGTGGCGAGGCGGGCATGGTTCAGGCGAGCGGCACATAAGTAGGTCAAGTGCAAAATGACGAACACCTTATCTCGTTTGCAGTGATTGCCGTGAGGAAGCATAAAAGCCACCGGGAAGCAAAGAGAGAAAGTGCAGTGGAGATCCGCGGGTGATCGGGTGAACAAGCTGTAAGCAGCCGAAAAGAGAACACCGACAGCGCAGAGCGCGTGGGAGAAATTTGAGTGACAGCTGAGAGCAGCGGCTTGAGAACGAAAACCCAGCGCAGTGGGCGGGGCACTGAGTTTATTCAGTTTATTGTTTTTGATTTGTCAATAAAGACCCGCAGTCTTCACAAGCCGACCCCGTCTCCTTCCTTCACCCTGAATCTGAACTTTGCTACAGTGTTCAATAAACTCAGGTAACTTGCCAAAGTGATTTTGTCTGAACTAAAGTTAGAAAAGTGAAATCCATTCAACCACACAACTATTTTCTTATTCAGATTGTAGACGTGTTTTTAACAGCTTTTAGTGGCTCATGCAATCAGGGGAATTTACTTCAGAATCTAAACACTCCGATCTTGCCCGTGGTCTTTTTCTGATTTACGTTTCTCACCTAATTTATTTACTCTCTTTCTTAAGTACTCTAAGAATGACTCAAGGATCTGGTGTCACATTAACAATTTCTAAAATTAACAATAGTGTCCGTCCCTTCTCATCCATGATTAAATTCCTTAAAATTCGTCCTAGAACTACAGATCACTTCCCCCTATTTATCTTCTTTAACGGAGCACCTCTCTCTAAGGCCTGGTTCAGGACTCATTTAGCTACTGTCCTCAAAAGCTGCAGTCTATCTCCCTCTCTTTATATACCAGACAGTCCTTCAGGATCGGGGCAGCCACTACAGCAGCTGAACGTTCCTATGTCAGCAATCAAGATCCTGGGCAGATGGTCTTCCTCTGCATTCGAATTCTATATAAGACCTGATCCCAAAATCATCCTCGAAGCCCAGCAAGCTCTTTCCAGCCATGACTAAGGTAATCCTCATGCAAATACTGGTGGTAGTGTTATGCTCACACATATTACTTGGTTCTGTGTGGTCTTTCATAGGCTCATGGCCTACTGTGGCCTTGTCCTGTGCTGCCTATCGTGGCCTTGTGGCCCATCGTGGCCTTGGTTTTGTGTGGCCTAGTGGCCCTGTCTCCATGGCATCGTCTCAGTGTGGCTTTTAGTGGCCTTGTGGCCTGTCTTGGCCTTGTCTCTGTGTGGTCTATCAAGGCCTTGTGGCTGATCGTGACCTTGTCTCTGTGCGGCCCATCGTGGCCTGGCTCTGTGTGGTATATCACGGCCTTGTCTCCGTGTGGCCCATCGTGGTCTGGCTCTGTGTGGCTCATTGTGGTTTGCTCTGTGTGGCCTATCACGGCTTGTGGCTTATAGTGGCCTTGTCTCTATGTAGCTATGTTAGCCTCTCATTCTCGGTTTAAATGTTCCACTCTTCCTCAGCTCCCTTACTTTCCTTTCATCACGTCTTCATGTAGTACCTTAGAGGTTCACTGTTTCTCACAATGAAGAAAGTGGCCCTCTTTACTAATTAAGCTATTGGTCAATGAGGCCTTTCACATTTCTATGTTTCGTCTTGCTTATTTCATGTTAACTCATTTTTACTTTCTATGTTTTTAGGAATAACAGGATACACGACTGGTAGGTATACTTTTTCTTTACAGTTCTTTGGGGGTGGGCTCATTTTCTAAATGCAGATTCCGTACCCTCGGATTGCGAGCTACGCCAAATAACTTTATATCACAATACTTTCTTGCTAGGCTGTTAATAAATGCATGCTTGTTATGTTATTTTGCTTCCCGAGTCAGTCTGGTAGAACTGCCCATGCATGCTCTGCTCCCATCTTGTTCAGATGATTATTTCATCTTTTTTAATTCCTCAGAATTAAATGCAGCCATGATAACCAGACAAGTAAAACATGATCTGAATGTTAGGCTGAATTCAAATATTTAGCTCAAAGGCAGATGATATTCAACCATTTTAATTCATCAGAATTAAATGCAGCCATAATAAACAGACAAGTGAAACATGGTCTGAATTGCAGGCTGAAGTAAAATATTTAGCTCAAAGTCAGATAATATTCCACCATTTTAATTCATCAGAATTAAATGAAGCCTTAAACACCAGACAAGTGTAACTCAGTCTAAATGATAGGCTGAATATAAATATCTAACTCCTCAAAGCCAGATAATATTCATACATGTATACCAGTCTCGTAATCTACACGTTGCCTCGACAACGCAAGATACGAGCCGTTCATAATACATATCAGCTTTCTTCCCTTGAGATGAAAGTCAATAGGCGCAAGGCTGAAATACCCGAAAACGCACGTATTTTCCTTTTGCTGTACGCTTCGAGATATTTCTCTATGAACACAGTCAGCCCCCTCAGCTGACTGTACATGCCTCGCACCCAAACAGTATCACACACTGATTGCGTGTGTCACCTCCCAAAGTTTAACGTGGGCAGGAAGAGCTTTCAGCTGTGCTTATGGTAACAATTCAAGTTCCCACAGGACAAACAACACCAAATAGGACAGACAGTTGTACACAGATTGCTTGCTGAAGAGCAAAAAGCTGACGTTGTTGTTTGCTCTTTGTAGCTACGTGTATGCCGTCACACATTACATCATGACGCAATGCAAATCAGGATTGGAATAGTTTCATTCATGCTTCAGACTCGCTGCGCTGGGGGCATTCTCCAAAGTGTTGTAATCGACGGAGTTCGAGTTCCCTCGAAGGGGAACCAGGTCTGTGACACTGAACTTCAGACAGAAGATTAGATTCGGACATATACTGTATTAAATCCTGTGAGTTCTTTAAAGGGCACACATATCCCTTTAAATGCAAATGATCTGTTGCTGCCGGCACAGAGGGTGGAGCCTCATGAGCAATCTCATCTCACGGAATAATAATATCAAAACAGAAACTCTCAGAAACTGTTCATTTCGACCTGGAGTCGGACAATAATGCCCACAGAGCCAAAGGATATATGCTGAATGGAACAGGTATAGTTTAGTTCAATTACCGTTATAACTTATTGTTCATCTTTTATCCACCATTAGTACAAGTCTGTTGTAGCGAACCCTGTCCGAATGATGGCCAAACATATACTGATGAGTTTAATAAAGTTTATCGTAACTTATATCACACAAAAGATGTCAGTTTTACTCCAGAAAATCCCTGTAAGAGCTGAATAAACACAGTATAAGAAGTGCGCATTAAAGTCTTTTCAATAAATTCTCTCTCTCCCTTTCATTATCATCAACATACACAGCAAATTACACAGAAACACTTGTTACAATAAACAGTAAACAAATATATACACAACTTTTCAGGGGGCGCTTAATAAACTGGTAAACTTTATATCCGTAAAACGACTCAGATGAACTGTAATAAAGTGCGCGCTCTCCCTTTCATTACTGCCATGATCAGTAATGTTAGGCCTATCGCTCAGGAGACCGTAAGCTGAATCACGAACACAACAGTTGGTACAAATCCATCCTCGAGTACCAACGGGAGTAAAGGAAGACTGCTATGTTCATTCTTACATCTTTTAACAAAACACCTCATTTGCTTATGTGGCAGCTCTATGGTTTGACAGGGGGAGTGTAAAGTGAAACACAGATTTACAACATTACCAGGGAATCGCCTTTCAGGATAATTTAGAGCACACAAGTTCGGTGACGGCTGAGTCAGGATCAAAAACAAAGGCGTAGTACAATTTTTTTTTTATTAACAACCATTAAACAGCATGTAGTCAAGTAAAAAAAAGGGATATCACACACACACTGCTACACCTGCTCCAGGGCTGGGAACCACTCGCCTATCCTCAAGAAACCACGGCAACCACACGTGCACTCACACTGCACCCCAAATGTGAACCACCGCACACGGAAGAAGAGACCGCCACCAAACAGAGAGGAAGGCTCGTACACACACACACACACACACACGGATCTGGGTCCCCGACCCCCTGGAGAGAGAGCGAAAGTACCAGTTAAACATACACACGTATTCTCCTAAAACGTGGTACTTAAAAGAAAGAAAAAAACATGCAATCATAAACATACACAAAACCTTAACAAAATAAATTAAACAATAAATTCACAACTGAGTAAATTCACACACGGGGTCAAAGAGAAATTACTTAAAGACTGATTTAAAATACTGGGTAAGCAATTAACCAGATCACACAAAACTCAAATAACCCACGAGAAAATAATAATATTAAAATATATACACAAACGTTGACAAAAGAAAATACAAAAAAAAGAAAATACACATTCAAAGCCGAGCCAACCAAATTCGGTTTAACCGGTTGTTAAATGAACAGATTCACAGAAACTTGGCTAGCACAAATAATAAAGAAAATAGATTCACAAGAATGAATCAACCAATTAAATTGTACCAGGTCTCATTCACAGATATCATAAAGAAACAAAATAAAGAAATAAACCACTTAAAAGGAAACATTAAATCAAAAGAACTTTCCATCTTGATAATGGCTGGTGAATGGTCAAACCGTTTCGTGGATTTGTGGATGTAGAGAGAGCGAGTTACGTTGCCGAACGTTGTGCGACACACCAGGCGGCCACTCCAGCAGAAGTGTCCAGCTTCGGAACTCACACGTAGTATCGAGCACTGATCACAGGCAAGGCGCAGTCAATCTGACGGTCTGCAGCACCCTGCTGAGTAAGATTCAGCACGCTTCAAGCGTCGCCATGCAAGGATTCATCTGCCTGAATCCCAACAATAAGAACAGCAACAAAGAAAGCAGCACTAGCGAAAGAGAGCAGCAAACAGAAAGCCCACTGCAACGTCTCGCACTCTGTCATATCACGGAAAGATAAGGAAAAGATGAATTAACCCACCCCATAATAACAAGAGTAATAATAAAAACAACCTACCGGTTTGAACTTGCGGTACACCGGTGATTCAACTCAGGACCCTAAAACATCCTATTGCAATGCACGTTGCTATACTGTGTCACCGGAGTCCTCAGTCCACACTATAGGGAAAGGAGCCGTTATCCATTTCCGGCGTGTCACGTAAGGAAGCTGCAGGAAAGGAAGGAACCTGGTTAGGAGCTGCAGTTGTGGCTCACTCGTGACGATGGGACGCACATCCCAAAGACGCTACCGCGCTGCTTTTATAGTCCAACTAAATCATGCGAAATAGACCCGCCCCATCATAATGCAAACGGCAATTACTAACAACGGCTACACTTAGGAGACATTCTCGTCTACAGCTGCTCCGGCGTGGAAACAATGGCGGACTGTGTACAGCTCACTCTCACACTCAGGGCGGGTCTAGGCTAAAACTGCAGTGTCAGTCAACTGTCGTGGGAGCGGCTTGCGCCAAAGTACGTCACATTGCCCCGAATCTGAGAACGGCTTGTTCTGAGACAGTGCTTATGATTTATGGGGATTTAAAAAAACCACTGGTGGATTTTTTCATTATAGGGGGATTGTGTACACACACTGCCAAAACACATTCATGTTCAAACAACATGAAAGTGAATAGGTGCCCTTCAAAGCAGAATACATATTTACTAATGCCAAAATATAGTTGCCCAAATGAGCAAGCAACCAAGAGTGCAAGCAGGTGCATAAAAAAGAAAAAGCAAAGAATATGTTAGAGCTAATAAATAGGGAAGGCATTAAAAGATTGTTTTAAAAACCAGGTAATGCAAATCTGAGCACACAGCATAAACTGTAATGAGCCAATATCCAGTTTTAAAATCTACTGCATTCTGAATGTGTAAGAAAATTAGACACCATCAAATTTGTCTAATTCTATTTGACCTGTTATTGACCTGTTTCATGTGCCCTATGAAGTCATTGGCTACGTTCACAATCATTCATCCATAATAATTATGTGTATATAAAAGTGCAAATACTGCATCAGGTCAAATACATTTGCCAGCTGTAGTTGAGCTCAATCTTTGGGATGCTTCTCTTTCTTTACACACTTTTGCTTTTCAGTCTGCTACATGCAAAGACAGGCAACATTCCTTGCCGAATGATGGGAGACCCAAAGTACCCGCTACTTTTCAAGGATGGAGATGTTACTATTGGGGCACTTTTTCCAATCCACAGCATAGAGACATTACCTTCATTTGAGTTTAAACAAAAACCTCAGCTTCTATCATGCTCCAGGTTTGTTATGTCATGTGAAATTTAGACAGTGTGTACATTTATTGTCCCTTACCGCTGTCTTTATCTGTTTCTTTATTTAGTTAATACTTACTGATTTAATGTTTTAACAGGGTGAATCTGAGAGATTTCCGACTGGCTCAAATCATGATCTTTGCTATTGAGGAGATTAACAGAAGTGAAAGTTTACTCCAAAATGTTTCTCTTGGCTACAAAATTTATGATACCTGTAGTTCAAGAATGTCTTCTATGAGTGCTACTATGGGACTGATTAATGGTCCAGAGATTGTAGCAGGGGACAGATGCGATGGACAGTCTCCTATACATGCTATCATTGGAGAAACTGAGTCTTCTGCCACAGTGATTCTGTCCAGAACTACAGGACCTTTTAACATTCCAGTGGTAAGCGGAAATTAAAAAAGATCTGACAAGATCACCATACAGTGAACTCATTTAATTGTTTTTTTCTTTTTCTTTCTTTCTTTTAGATAAGTCATGCAGCCTCCTGTGAATGTCTAAGTAATAGGAAAGATTACCCCTCATTCTTCAGAACTATTGCTAGTGATTACCACCAAGGCAGAGCACTTGCTTACATAGTCAAGCACTTTGGCTGGTCTTGGGTGGGAGCTGTGAACAGTGACAATGACTATGGAAACAATGGAATGGCCATATTTCTGAAAACAGCACAGAAGGAGGGGATCTGTGTTGAGTACTCTGTGAAATTTTATCGAACAGAGCCAGAAAAACTCAAAAAACTGGTGGACACAATTAAAACAAGCACTGCAAAAGTGATTGTTGCATTTGTTTCATTTCTCGAGATGGGCTTACTTATTGATCAGCTAAGTATTCAGAACATTACTAGCCTCCAAATTGTCGGTGTGGAGGGGTGGATAACTTCAAAGAGTTTAATCACTCCAAAAAACATTCGTGTGCTGGGAGGGTCACTGGGGATTGCACTGAGAAAAATTTATATTGAAGGTTTTGCTGATTATGTTCTAAAATCATTCTGGGACACAGCTTTTCCATGCTCACAGAAGGAGGGGATTGATTCTCAGATCAAATTAAAATGCAGCAGATATCAGGATCTACTTGCGCTGAAAAATTACAATGAAGATGTGCCTGAACACAGACATTCAAGCAACGTTTATAAAGCAGTTTATGCTGTGGCTTATTCACTACACAATTTACTGAAGTGCAAAGAACAAGAAGGTTGTGAGAAAGACCTGATAATACAACCACAGCAGGTAAAACAGAATAGAGCTAAACAGTTAGAAAGTGATATCATAGAGATAATTATTTAGAGTGACAAATTAATGACTTACAATTTCTCAATAAAAGCTAACTTGTCTTTTTACTAGGTGGTTGAGGCTCTGAAGAAGGTAAATTTCACCGTAAAGATGGGGGATCGTGTGTGGTTTGACAGCACTGGTGCCACAATAGCCCAATATGAAGTTGTGAACTGGCAGCAGGACTCTGGTGGATCAATTCAGTTTAAACCAGTGGGATTCTATGATGCGTCACTTCCCCCTGACCAGCGCTTTGTGGTTAACACTGAAAACATAATCTGGGCTGGAGCAAAGCTGGAGGCAAGTAGCACTTTTTTTTCCAAACTCAAAATGGTTACCATAATAACAAAATCTAAAAAAAAAGGTTACCATAATGGCAAAATCTAAATGGAAGGACATCATTAAAAAAAGAAGGAACTTATAATGTCTGTTTTATTAGGGAAAAAATTAACCTCCAAAGCTCTACATTCTGTTCAGAGTTCAGAACAGATGTAGAAAAAGAAACAAAAATAATTTAATTTAATTTAAACCATTTGCATTAGCAAACTATATGCCTAAGCAGAAAGGCAACTGCAGAGTTCATTGAAAAGCAAGGTTTTAGCCAAAACAATATAAAGCTAACTTGAATAATGTTGTCGCTATCAGAATCAACAGTTGCAGAATCAACATAAACAACTTTATACCAACTATTGTATTTTTCTATGTAGAAGCCAAGGTCTGTGTGCAGTGAGAGCTGTCCTCCAGGTACTAGGAAGGCTGCACAGAAAGGAAGACCTGTCTGCTGTTATGACTGTATTCCATGTGCAGAAGGAGAAATCAGTAATGAGACAGGTAATGTTCAACCCATCTCAAAGGTCCAACGAAAATTGGTTAGTTGCTCTTTTTGTGTTTTTCTTTTACTGTTCAGGGTGCAGTTTTTTTTTCAAAGGAGTTCATAAATAAAATTGTATCTCTAACTATGGTAAACACAACTTCCTTTCCAGATTCAAATAACTGCCAGCAGTGTCCAGGGGAATACTGGTCTAATGCTGAGAAAAATAAATGTGTGTTAAAGCCTGTAGAGTTTTTGACATTCACAGAAGTTATGGGTATAGTGCTAGTCTTTTTCTCTCTGTTAGGAGTAGGATTAACTGCTCTGGTGGCCATCCTGTTTTACAGCAAGAAGGACACCCCCATAGTAAAAGCCAACAATTCAGAGTTGAGCTTCCTGCTGCTCTTCTCATTGACTCTGTGTTTCCTCTGTTCACTTACTTTCATTGGTCGGCCCACTGAGTGGTCCTGTATGTTGCGTCACACCGCGTTTGGGATCACTTTTGTCCTCTGTATCTCCTGTGTTCTGGGGAAAACAATAGTGGTATTAATGGCCTTCAAAGCTACACTTCCAGGAAGAAATGTCATGAAATGGTTTGGGCCTTCACAACAACGACTCAGTGTTCTTGCTTTTACACTTATACAACTTCTAATCTGTGTGCTATGGCTGACAATGTCTCCTCCATTTCCCCAGAAAAATATGAAATATTATAAAGAAAAGATCATTCTCGAGTGCAGTCTCGGTTCTTCTATAGGTTTCTGGGCTGTTTTGGGTTATATTGGCCTACTGTCTGTTTTGTGCTTCATTATAGCTTTTCTGGCTCGCACACTACCTGATAACTTCAATGAAGCCAAATTCATCACATTCAGTATGCTAATATTCTGTGCTGTATGGATCACATTTATTCCAGCTTATGTCAGTTCTCCTGGGAAATTCACGGTAGCTGTGGAAATATTTGCTATTATATTCTCAAGTGTTGGGTTACTATTCTGCAATTTTGCCCCTAAATGTTATATCATCTTGCTTAAGCCTGAACAAAATACAAAGCAACATATTATGGGAAAAACAAGTTCTACGTTTTATTGACAAATAAATAAACATGTTTATATTATTTAGCAAGTTTGCAAGAACATTTTAATGTTTCCGTATACCTATGGGGGTTGGGTAGTGAGTGTCTCAGGTCTGTGACATTGAACTGTGATGTGATGCAACATGATAAACAGGCTGATGCAAAAGGTCCTGTCATTTCTACTCATCTGAGAACATTTAATTACACAGAATGATGCAAATATACCCTTTAATTAAAGCCTAGCTGGACAATATACCATATTAGTGTCATAAGCATCAAGGGAGTGCTATTGTTTTAAAAAACAAAGACAATTGACAAAACACATGATGCAACATGATGTTAAATGAATGATTATTGGTTTATGGTGGGTTTCTGAAAAGTCAAATATAAATTCTAAATGAGGTGTAAAAACGATGTGAAAATGTGAAAGATCCCATTCAATTATATTGTGAAAGAAGAGATAGAAAGAAATATGTAAGTGAGATTTTAAATCACATCTATATCGTCCAAATTTTCTACCTTTAGATATGTGTAGTTGACACAATGTTAAGCAATGACAGGATTTCTCTGATGTGAAAAAGGCTGCAATAGTAAAATAAAATATCATTTTAAAATAAAATAATAAAATTAATATAAAACTATTTTGATAAAAATCTTCTTTTGCAATTACTATACATGCAGATTTAATAACTCATATTGATGAGATATCAATGTACATTATTTAAAAATGTATTTATCAAACAGCAGGCCTGTACTGTTTGATAAATTTGAAATCCACGTAAATTTAATGGAAACAGATATACTATTCTTTTTTTTGTTTTCACCTTATTACTTGGTTTAGTTACTTCGTTTGGTTTGGTTATCCTTCTGGTTTGATGTTTTTATTGTTTATATACACATGATTTCCGGTTGGCTTTAATCATGATCTTTCCATTGAGGAAATTAACTAGTTTTAATTGCCTATTGAATCTGACCACATAATAGACGATTTTGGCCTGAATGTGGCACTCCAGATCTCCTGTCAGCAGCGGCATGCATCCTGTTGGCCAAAGCTGGGCAATGTATGGCAATTATGGCACAGTATGAGTGACGGCAGAAAATATCAGGGCCTATTGTTGGTGGAGGGTGTGTGGCCCAGATCAGGTTTGTGACCATGGGCCACACTCGAAATTGATGAATGTATTTTTTTTTTTCCCTAAATGTTTAGTTGTTAGTAAGATATATTTTGCCAGATTCACTGCTCACAATACATTTTAAGTTTAATATTAAATATCAAAATATATGCAAATACAAGTCTAAGTCAATGGGGTTTTGGTTAAATGCATGAAAAGTTCTGTGGTTAACACAAACTCAATCTATTTTCACGCTTTATTCAACAACATAAAATACATCAGTAATACCCCCTTGTGATTTTGAACCCCTTACCCCACACCCCACATTTTGGCAAGTGGGGCATAAATTACACACCCACAACAGAAAAGTTTGCTGCTCATAAATAATTCTAAATAGACACATAACCAAAATATATGTAGAAAGCCACAACTTGAAAGTTTATAGTTACTATAAACCAGATCTGAGTATAATTACTCAGACTGTTATTAATATGGAGAGGGATTAGCTCAAACATATTACATATATTATATATGAACCATCTTATAACCTTTGTATAGTGGCAGGTTACAGGTGGTAGGATAGTGCCGCGGTGCAGGTGGTCAAGGATCTTCCTGGTGGCTTGCGCTCTCTAGTCCCTGGTGAGTTTGGGATGAATGTACTCAGAAAATGCTACAAGGAGCTCTTTGGACAGCATGGCCACGCTTTGTTTGATTTTTCCCCGGTCTCTAGTGCACCATTTTCAGTTTTTCAAGCCTTACAACACTGCCATCAAGGTAGTGAGCAGCCTCCTGTTGAGTGTATGACTACAGTAAGGGTTTGTGGTCCCCGGGCAAGTTGCGTTTCATGAAGTTGGTTGCGGCAACATGCACAGAACAGTTGGCAGGTAGTACAGTGCTGTTTGAGCCCAATTAATCAGGAATGTTGTTACTGGAGGGTTTGCTAGCCTTTCTTGGTGCGAGTGACTGGAGGTGCTGCTTATGTACCGGTCAACATAGGCACATCTGATGTCCTGCTTTTTCCACGCCGAGTAGTAGGCATGTAGTTAGAGTGCATGTAGTTAGTTTACCAACATGAGTTACTGAGGTTAGACCCATAACAGCAAGTGATTATTCTCAGGCCACCCAGGCAGATAGTTCCATTGTGTCTGAGCAGATTGCAGCAGTAGTTCCCATTTGGGAACCCTGGTACGAGCCTCAGGTCTCATCCTGCAAGCCCCAGGGAGGAAACGTACGACCAGCTGATGTCTCCCCAGAGACCCATCACCCAGAGGAGTGTAGAAAGCCACAACGGCAGCCATGTACACCTTGAGCGTGGACGGGGTAAGACCAGCCGAGAAGCGATCTTGGAGGAACTCCAGCACTGAAGCCACCGGGTAGTTAACTGGGTCCACCTCATGCTCGCTACACCAAATGGTGAAAACATTCCATTTCAGGCCGTACAATTTTTGGAGGGAGCTCTAGAGCTACGTATGGTCTCTACTACTCCTACTGACAGCCCAGCCTCTCGGTACCCCCTGATGATTTATATAAGCCACCACTGACATGTTGTCTGACCTCACAAGGACGTGGTGACCCTTGGGGTCTGGCAGAAAGCGCCACCGCCAACATTTCCAAGCAATTTATGTGCCAGGTGAAATGATGGTCCAGCCATAGACCTCTCGTAAACCGGCTGTCCATGACCGAGCGCTGCCTGGCCGCAGGCGTTCCCTGTAAACCGATGCGTCCCGAAGCGCACTTGACGGCGGGAAGCCGACATCAATTTCCTGTGGGCTCTGTGGAGTCTCGACTTCAATCCATCTGGTTTAAGATCAGAGTCATCATGCCGGTATGGAGACGAGTTTGTTGAGGATCAGTCCCGATTGCTGTCGTGTTGATGAGGCCTTCAAAGGGGTGTCTAGTTGACACAACCTCTGCTGACACTTCAGGGATGCGTTGTGGTCATGTCTAGGTGCAGGTCCTCCATCTGATCTGGATACGGCCCGGATCCGGCTGACTACAGTAAACCTCGGAATAAGCAGAAAGACTAGATGCCATTCTTCTTATGATCTAACGAGAACATCGGGTGTTATAGGAAGTGTTCCCGGTTCCGGCTGACACACACACTCAATCACACACACATTTATGCAACCTAATAATCATTTAACTGATTTGAATAATAGGAATGTATAAATTTCTATGTATATGCCAAGTTAAGAGAGAAGTGTTTTTAGTCTAGATTTAAACTGACAGAGTGTGTCTGCTTCCTGGACAATGTTACGGAGACTGTTCCAGAGTTAAGGTGATACTTAGAAAAATGATCTACCACCAGCAGTCGATTTTGATATTCTAGGTTTATTCAACTGGTCAGGATTTTGAGATCACAATAGACGTGAAGGACTATAATGCGTTAAGAGCTCGCTCAAGTACTGGGGAGCTAAACCATTTAGTGCTTCGTAAGTAATCAGCACTATTTTAAAATTTACAAGATGTTTAATAGGGATCCAATGCAGTGTTGTCAGAACCGGGCTAATATGGTAATACTTCCTGGTTCTAGTAAGAACTCTAGCTGCTGCGTTTTGGACCAGCTGTAGTTTGTTTATTTTGCGTACAGGGCAACCACCCATAAGGGCATTACAATAATCTAGCCTTGAGGTCATGGACGCATGAACTAACTAATCCGCATTTGTCATTGAAAGCATGTTGTAATTTAGATATATATTTTTAAATGGAAGAATGCAGTTTTAAAGATGCTAGAAACGTGCCTTTCAAATGTAAGATTGGTATCAAAGAGCACACCCAGGTTCCTAACCGACGACGAAGACTTGACAGAGCAGCTATCAAGTGTTAGACAGTATTTTAGGTTATTACGTGCAAAAGTTTTTTGTCCAATAATTAGAATCTCTGTTTTTTTCAGAATTTAGTAGTAGGAAATTACTAGTCATCCAATTTTTTATATCAGCTATGCATTCCGTTAATTTTGTGAATTAGTAAGTTTCGTCAGGGCGTGAATAAATATACAGCTGAGTATCATCGGCATAACAGTGAAAGCTAATTCCATGTTTCCTAATGATATCTCCTAATGGTAGCATGTACAGAGTGAAAAGCAGTGGTCCAAGTACTGAGCCTTGTGGTACGCCATACTGAACTTGTGATCGATAAGACATCTCTTCCAGAGACGTGAGGGTGTGAGAGGGGGGACAGCACCGAGGGACTTCATGCCAGGGGCTGTCATTTAGGTGGTATGTGGCTGCTCGGTTCCGAATTTAGAGGGTCTGTGGATTTTGGCTAGGTCATATTAAGTTGGCAGATGACAAAAAAGGGGTGCGATGGATGAATAGGCGCCAATGTAACACTTAAATTAATGGATTTCCCCTAATCACTGTTTAGGGGACCATAGGGGCTTTGTGGCCGTCACTAGGGGACCAGGTTCCCTAACCCTTGCCCACGAAGCCCTTAAAGTGCCCCCTAACTGCCTAGTCTTCATCACTGTCCACAGAGCGCCTAAAGTGCCCCCTAACTGCCTAGTCTTCATCACTGTCCACGGAGCGCCTAAAGTGCCCCCTAACCACCTATTCTTTATCACTGTGTCCACTGAGCACCTAAAGTGCCCCCTAACTGCCTACTCTTCATCACTATGTCCGTGAAGCGCCTAAAGTGCCCCCTAACTGCCTAGTCTTCATCACTGTGTCCACGGAGGGCCTGAAGTGCCGCTTAACCGCCTATTCTTTATCACTATGTCCACGGAGCGCCTAAAGTACCTAGAGATGTTCCGATACCCTTTTTCCCTTCCCGATACCGAGTACTGATCCGATACTTGGATGACTACAGTATCTATACAGCTGCAATTCATACTAGCACTGTATGAATTGATATAATTATTTTATGGTGTGTTTCAGACTTATCCCTTAATTAAACATGAACAAATACATACAGTGAACTAGATTATTTTTATTATCTGACATACATTTCACAGCAATATATTATTTATCTTTCTTAAGTGAAAAAGAACTTAAAATGCAACCACACATCTAATACTGTAAACTGAAAAAGGTATTTTAGTTTTACAATATAACTGCATAAAAAAAGTGCAACAAATAAATATAGGAATCTAAAAAATGATATATGATTGATTGAAGCCCAAATACGCCAAACAGCATTTGTGCCCATCAGCTGAATAAATCAGACTACTGCACCCAGAAATACACAGGCTGAACATCTTTAAAAAGATGTGCCACGTGCAAGCTCTTTTTGTCAGGAAAGCTCGCAGGAGTGCTGAAGCGCCCAGGGAGAAACACACACGCTGTTGTAGACCACTGATCAGATCACTAGGCAGGAATGTGACACTCGCTGAAACACGCCGTCACACCAACACCGACTGGAAGCTGCTTTTCTAGAAGATTCTCAAAGATAGTCAGAGAATAGGCTGCAGGGGTGAAGAGGACCTCTTGGCTCCGAGGCAAAAACATAACTGCGTGTTGCCAGCGTACTTCCTTATAACTCCATGAGGTGGGGCCGAGTTACGCTATGCAAAGGCTTGTTTTGTAATACTCGAAGTTGATAGGCTTTCTAACCAAATCCCCATTCGTCAAAGGGAACTCTGGTTACGGTGTTGTCGTGTCTTAACTGGAGATTTTGGCTGGAACTGTTAATAACCTTTTTTCAGGCTTCTGATTGGCCAACATGGCTTTATGTTTAGGGTTGTATTTCCACCTGTTGGTTTGGCATGCTCTTGACGGCTCTTCAAAGTGTGTTTTTGCGTTTTCATGTGGACGCGATTTAAAAAAAAAAACTTTTTTTAACGGAGGAAGAAAATACCAGTGTACGTGTGGACTATGCCTCAATATAGGAGTAATGATTCAGGATAAGATGGATTCATCATGTACTTGCTCATTTTATAAATTTTGTCAAATTTGAACAAAAAAAATTCCATTGTGTACCTTTAATGTAATCTGCTAACCTTGGTAGTTATTTTCATTGTTGCAGTTTTTTTTTTCAAATGTAATATCCGAAAACAATTTTTATATATCAATATGTTTGTCATGAACATTGTTTAGGCTTCTTGAGTAAAACAGCATAATATTTAATGAAGCACGTACAAATGACTTGGGGCCTCATTTATAAAATGTGCGTACGCACAGAAGGGGCATAGAAATGCATACATAATTTTCTACGCACCGATCAGGATTTATAAAAAAAAAAAAAAAAACTAGATGTAAATATGTGCACACCTCACGGACACTCTAGACCAGGGGTGTCAAACTCAGTTCCTGGAGCTAATCAAGGTCTTCAGGATTACTAGAAACTGTTTTTGGAGCTGGTTGGAGCTAAACATTAACATTAAACAATATTACTAACTCATCATTCATTAATTATACAGTAACATGCACTCATGAAAAAGTTCAAAATCATCTTTAAAAAGTTATCAATTACACATGTTCTATACATATTCAGCTCTTCTAAATCGGATGTCATTTGGTGCTTTTTAGTGGTTTGTAAAGAAGAGCAGACCCCGCATTTGGATGGATAAGGAAATTAATGGTTGGAGGAAAGTGGACACATTTTGAAGGGGCAATAGTGGCCCAAAAGAAGAGCAAGAACACAAGACTAATATTCGGCTGCATTATTATATAAAGACAGAAAGCCAATCCACAAAATAACCACAGAAATAACTATCAGAAGATGATGTGAGGGTGGGGAATTGGGTGGGAATAGGATCCGCGGACCACAGGTCTATCGGGTTGTAGTCAGCTCCTGGCTCTGCAATGGACTTCCTTGCTTGCGTTGACTCCGGGGCTCTGAAGTTCTCTGGCCCCTGAACATCCTTGGTAGGCGACATAAAATGTCTTTGTATAAGCAACGTATTAAACTGCAACATTTATATGCCCTAAATAGACTACTACCACATCAAATAAGCTTTTGTTCACTAATTTCTGCTCATATGTTTAATATACGTTTTGTCAAAAATAAAGTCATCAACTAAAATGTTATTATAGTGTTTGTTCCAATGTAAGCAATAGTCAAACTAATGAATCCTTAACTTTGAAATATGTATCATAAAATGTATACTTTTAAAAAAAGAAAGTGTACACTTTGAAAAATACACTTGAAATATTTTTAAAATTGTAATTATTGTATTTACATTTGAAAACATTTTAATAAAATAGCAACAAATATATTTACAAGGTAGATGTAAAACAAATCTTAATAGGTCAATTTAAGCATTCTCATTAAATTATTTATTATTGTTTTTTTATTAGTGACACATTTGTGGAGAGAATATATTCCAAAACTTTCTGAAAGTATAGTATGAGAATTAACTGCACAATTACTAGAAATGTTTTCCTTGGGTATTATACAATTTGCATGCATACAAAATTTGTGTAAAAAGACCAAAATATTTCAAGATGTTTCCAACTCTAACTTTGAACCAATTCTGTAGAACGGCCCATATAGCCTATTTGAAAAGGATTTGTTTCCAGGTATGACTATGTACTAAAAATGTGCTTTTGACTTTCATTTATATTTGGATCATATTGCTCAATCCGATTGGAATTTGGATCAGATTGAAAGGGGTGGTTTATTCCTTTTGCAATCCGATCGAGAGAACATGTAAACACTTGATCGGATTGAAAACGGAAACTAAAAGGACTGCGCATGTGCAATGACTTTGAAATAGTGTAATGACGTATGCCGCTTGGAACGAGCTGTTCTTCCTGTTGAATACAGTGTCATATAAATGAGTGTTCTGTTATCAAAAAATTATCATTTCACATCCCACCAGTCCTTGTTTCAGATTCTTATCCATGGATTTTACTGTGTGATAAATACAGGTGCTTCTAAAAAATTTGCATATTGTGATAAAGTTCATTATTTTCCATAATGTAATGATAAAAATTCAACTTTCATATATTTTAGATTTATTGCACACCAACTGAAATATTTCAGGTCTTTTATTGTTTTAATACTGATGTGTGGCGAACAGGACGGCCGAGGGACGTGAGAGAACAGTGCAAGACCGGTGTGCTTCACACGTGTTGCTCATTAGCAATCGCACCACCGGCCTCGCGCCGTCCTCTCACTTCCCTCGGCCATCCTGTTCGCCACATACCCCCATCGCCCCTCACAGGCCGGGGGGTACCCACGAGCCTGTGCCTACTCCCCCCCGGCGGCGGCGATCCCTGGGGAGTATGGACAGACAAACCGAGGGAAACGGAGACGGAAGCATGAGGAGCGACAGATCGAGAGAGGGGAGAGAGAAAAAAATAAAAATAAAAAACTTGGTCTGGCTCCCACAACACGCTGCCATCTGGTCCCCCACCAGCTAGGCGATCTCCTCCGCGGTGCCTGGCGGTGACGCTGGGTAGCCCTCGGTGGACGGCTCGACGCTCCTCCGCCGCCCGGTGGACGGCGACGGCTCCTCGGGTGCCTTGGGCAGACGGGAGGAGTCCCCCACTCCCTGCTCCTCCACTTCACTGGTGGACGGCAGCAGGCTCCGGCCCACGGCGAGCGGCGGCGACTCCTCCTCTCCCTCCCGGCTGGCAGCCGCCCCTCCAATACCTAGGCGGCCGGCAGCGAGCTCGACCGTCCCACCGGCAACTCACTCCAGCGCACCGCCTCGAGCGTCCGTGGCCGCGAGTCCCCCGCTCCCTGCTCCTCCCCTCGTTCGGCGGATGGCAGCAGGCTCCGGCCCACGGCGAGCGGCGGCGACTCGCGCACCATGATCGATGGCACCGCGGATTCCCCTCATCGGCGAGGACTCTCTAACAGCGCGTTCCTCCCTCTTCCCGGGTTTCGGCACCAGTGTAACAATGTTCAGGGAAGAAGGAGGCGGGAACCGGTGAACAATCAAACAAATTTTATTAAAACAAAACAAACCAAAATACCGCCAGCCGCCCCTCGCGGACGACTGCTGGCTACCGAAAATAAACATAACAAACTGCCAGCAGCCCCTCGCGGACGACTGCTGGCTACAATAAAATAAAATACAAAAACTAAAACACAGGCCTGTTCCTCTCTCGATCATCAACGTCGTCGCTCCTCCTTTATGCTTCCGCTCCTCCGTGAGAGATGCGAGACCGGTGTGCTTCACAGGTGTTGCTCATTAGCAATCGCACCACCGGCCTCGCGCCGTTCTCTCACGTCCCTCGGCCGTCCTGTTCGCCACATGATGATTTTGGCATACAGCTCATGAAAATCCAAAATTCCTATCGAAAAAAATTTGCATATTTCATCCGACCAATAAAAGAAGTGTTTTTAATACAAAAAAAGTCAACCTTCAAATAATTATGTTCAGTTATGCACTCAATACTTGGTCGGGGAATCCTTTTGCAGAAATGACTGCTTAAATGCAGCATGGCATGGAGGCAATCAGCCTGTGGCAGTGCTGAGGTGTTATGGAGGCCCAGGATGCTTCGATAGCGGCCTTAAGCTCATCCAGAGTGTTGGGTCTTGCGTCTCTTAACTTTCTATTCACAATATCCCACAGATTCTCTATGGGGTTCAGGTCAGGAGAGTTGGCAGGCCAATTGAGCACAGTAGTACCATGGTCAGTAAACCATTTACCAGTGGTTTTGGCACTGTGAGCAGGTGCCAGGTCGTGCTGAAAAATGAAATCTTCATCTCCATAAAGCTTTTCAGTAGGTGGAAGCATGAAGTGCTCCAAAATCTCCTGATAGCTAGCTGCATTGACCCTGCCCTTGATAAAACACAGTGGACCAACACCAGCAGCTGACATGGCACCCTAGACCATCACTGACTGTGGGTACTTGACACTGGACTTCAGGCATTTTGGCATTTCCTTCTCCCCAGTCTTCCTCCAGACTCTGGCACCTTGATTTCCGAATGACATGCAACCACAGAGCAACAGTCCAGTGCTGCTTCTCTGTAGCCCAGGTCAGGCGCTTCTGCTTCTGGGTTTTCAAGAGCTGTATGCCAAAATCATCAGTATTAAACAAAAAAAGACCTGAAATATTTCAGTTGGTGTGCAATGAATCTAAAATGTATGCAAGTTTAATTTTTATCATTACATTATGGAAAATAATGAACTTTATCACAATATGCTATTTTTTTTAGAAGGACCTGTATATATATTCCTTAGACGTTATGAAATGAGATTGGAATAAAAACATGAGGCCTAATGTTTGGCGCGTTTTGCTTTTCAAAGCCACAGCGCGAGTGACTCAAACTCACTGCGTGTGCAGAGAACATTATTGAAGTGATCGAACCGCTCCAAACTATGAAACATTATTATTAGCACATTATAAACATCCAAGTTTGGGCAGATATCAATGAACACAGCATTTAACAGTAAACACTAGTCTAAACGTTATAACGTGCATCATAAATTTCATACTAGCCTATATCATGCTGTGTTTTATTATGACCATAAAAACATCCTTGTGTTGTATAGGCTATATTTATTTATCATTGAAAGGTTGCCTACCTGTCTATAGTTCATATTTCAACATGTTTCCATCGATTTCATAAATCATAAATCAGGCACCAGTTCAACTAGTACAATGTGAAGTTTATGCACCAATAACATGCAAACTATAATAAATGGGAATAGGCCAACATGTCTTACCTTAGCAATCTTATCTTGAAATTGCATTCTTCTTCTTCTGAGGTAAATCACGTGTGAACTCACAGCGTGTCTTGCAAATTCGATGAAAAGCAGAAAAAATTATGAAGTCTCTCTTCTCTCTTCGTGTTTTGTTTAGAGGTGATGAGGCGTTTACATGTCCGCGTGGATGATTTGCATATGAAATGCTTGAGCGCGCTGGGGTGTGGTCACATTAGAGATTATTAGCACTTGTTCGAGAAACTGTACCTCTCGTTGCTTTCATACGAATTATTTAAACAGAAAATATTTGTTTTCAATATGAATTACATAATATAAAAACAAAGACTCCAAGCTTTGTAAAGACATATTTCTCAACGTGTGTGTAGCAAGGATTCACTGAGTTACAGTTCATTTTCTGTCGCGTTTCAGAATGAACTTCACATTGAGAGAGACGGCAGAACGCGCATCATGTTTATTTTCTTTATTTTACTTTACGAAAAACCACATTTTGTTTTTATTGTCAAGTCAAGTGTATTTATATAGCGCTTTTCACAATATAAATTGCATCAAAGCAGCTTCACAGTATCAATCAAATAACATAACAATGTTTGTTTCTTAGTGGAAAAAACATCCACGTTTGGTAGGGCTGATCAATGGTATTAATGCTTGGTTAATTAATTTGAATATCCCCAACTGAGCAAGCCAAAGGCAACAGTGGCAAGGAACTGAAAAACTCCATCAAGTGACCTATTGGTGTCCTAAAACTCCATCAGGTGACCTAATGGAGAGAAAAAAAAAAACCTTGGGAGAACCCAGGCTCAGTCGGGGGCCAGTTCTCCTCTGGCGTTTATGAACTAGAGGCCGGATCTACAGTAACTGTAATTTGATACAGAATTTTGTTTTATTTTATCACTTCGGGGTGGGTACGCGAACTGGAATCACAACGTTTTATCTGTAGAGTGGGAATGGGATCCTCCATAGGGAGAGGCTAGTTGGCACTTCAGCACTGCGTTGTCATCGGGTCCAGGCAAAGCTCCTAGTCAGATCTGGATACGGCCTGGATCCGGTAGGCTGCAGGAAAACCTCGGGATAAACAAAGACACTAAAATTAGCGTAGATGCCATTCTTCTTATAATGATGTAACGAGTACATCAGGATTTAAGGGAAGTGTTCCCAGTTCCGGCTGACCTAATCTATGCAGCCTAACATTGAATTATAGAAGTCTATAATATATTATGTGTATGCTAGGTCAAAGAGATGTGTTTTTAGTCTAGCTTTGAACTGACAGAGTGTGTCTGCTTCCCGGACAATGATAGGAAGACTGTTCCAAAGTTTTGATGCTAAATAGGAAAAGGATCTACCGCCAGCAGTCGATTTTGATATTCTAGGTATTATCAACTGGCCCGAATTTTGAGATCGCAATAGACGTGAAGGACTATAATGCGTTAAGAGCTCACTCAAGTACTGCGGAGCTAAACCATTTAGTGCTTTGTAAGTAATCAACAATATTTTAAAATTTATACGATGTTTAATAGGCAGCCAATGCAGTGTTGACAGAACCGGGCTAATATGGTCATATTTCCTGGTTCTAGTAAGAACTCGAGCTGCAGCGTTTTGGACCAGCTGTAGTTTATTTATTAAGCGTGCAGAGCAACCACCCAGTAGAGCATTACAATAATCTAGTCTTGATGTCATGAAAGCATGAACTAATTGTTCCGCATTTGTTAATGAGAGCATATGTCGTAATTTAGATATATTTTTAAGATGGAAAAATGCGGTTTTACAGATACTAGACACGTGACTTTCAAATGAAAGATTGCTATCAAAGAGCACACTCAGGTTCCTAACCGACTACAAAGACTTAATAGAGCAGCCATCAAGTGTTAGACAGTATTCTAGGTTATTACGTGTGGAAGTTTTTTGTCCAATAATTAGAATCTCTGTTTTTTCAGAGATTAGTAGTAGGAAATTACTAGTCATCCAATTTTTTAAATCAGCTATGCATTCCGTTAATTTTGTGAATTGGTAAGTTTCGTTAGGTTTTGAAGAAATATACAGCTGTGTATCATCGGCATAACAGTGAAAGCTAATTCCATGTTTCCTAATGATATGTCCTATTGGTAGCATGTACTGAGTGAACAGCAGCGGTCCTAGTACTGAGCCTTGTGGTACGCCATACTGAGCTTGTGATCGATAAGACATCTCTTCATTTACTGCTACAAACTGATAACGGTCAGATACGTATGATTTAAACCATGCTAGTGCAATTCCACTAATGCCAACATAGTTTTCTAGTCTATTTAAAAGAATGTTGTGGTCAATTGTGCCAAATGCAGCACTAAGATCAAGTAACACTAATAGAGAGATACAACCACGATCGGATGATAAAAGTAAATCATTTGTAACTCTAATGAGCGCTGTCTCAGTACTATGGTGCGGTCTAAATCCTGACTGAAAATCCTCGCAGATATCATTTCTTTCAAGAAAGGAACACAGTTGTGAGGATACTGCTTTGTCTAATATCTTTGACAGAATAGGCAGATTTGAGATCGGCCTGTAATTGACTAATTCTGAAGGATCAAGTTGCGTTTTTCGGTTTTATCATAGCCAGCTTAAAGGTTTTTGGTACGTATCCTAGAGACAAAGACGAATTAATGATATTAAGAAGAGGATCTATGATCTCTGGAAGCATCGCTTTCAATAGCTTAGTCGGTATAGGGTCTAACATACAAGTTGTCGATTTAGATGAATTAACGAGCTTGCGGAATTCTTCCTCTCCTATAGCAACAAATGAATAAAAATTTTCCTCAGGGAGACTACAATGCACTCCCTGATGCGATACTGTAGTAGACGGTTGCATAGTTATAATTTTGTCCCTGATATTATCAATCTTATAAGTGAAGAAGTTCTTAAAGTTATTACTGTGTTGGCCTGAAACTTCTGTGCTTGAAGCTTTCTTTTTCGTTAGTTTAGCCACTGTTTCAAATAAATACCTAGGATTATGTTTATTTTCTTCAAATAGGGTTGAAAAATAAGCAGATCTAGCAGCTTTTAAAGTCTCTCTGTAAGCAATCGAGCTCTCTTTCCATGAAATCCGAAATACCTCTAGTTTTGTTTTCTTCCAGTTGCGCTCCATTTTTCTGGCTGCTCTCTTAAGGGCCTGAGTGTGCTCGTTGTACCACGGCGTTGGACTATTTTCTTTAATCTTCTTTAAGCGCAACGGAGCAACTGCGTCTAAAGTGCTGGAAAAGAGAGAGTTAAAAGTTTCTGTTGCAATATCAAGTTCTTCTAAGCTATCCGGGATGCTGAGATGATGAAACTGATAAGGAAGATTATTGATAAAGCAATCTTTAGTGGCAGAAGTTATAGGTCTAACATATTTATAACACAGAGTCGGCTTTGCATGAGACTAGATAATGGTCTGAGATGTCATCGCTTTGCTGCAGAATTTAAACGGCATCAACATCTATTCCATGTGATAATATTAGATCTAGAGTATGATTACGACAATGAGTGGGTCCTGTCACGTGTTGTCTAACTCCAATTGAGTTTACAATGTCTTTAAGTGCCAATCCCAATGCATCTTTTTCATTATCTACATGTATATTAAAATCACCAACAATTAGTACCTTATCGTTAGCCAATACTAATTCTGATAGAAAGTCCGCAAATTCTTTGATAAAATCTTTATGGTCCCCTGGTGGCCTGTATACAGTAGCCAGCAGAAATCTCAAACGTGATTTATCGTTTACACTATATATTTTTACATTAAGCACCAACACTTCAAAAGAAGTATATTTAAAAATAGATTTCTTAGTGGTTTTGAAAATATTACTATAAATTACAGCAACACCTCCCCCTTTGCGTTTTAGACGAGGTTCATGTTTATAACAGTAATCTTGTGGGGTTGACTCATTTAAAGTAATGTAATCGTTTGGTTTTAGCCAGGTTTCTGTCAAACACAGCACATCTAGATTATAATCTGAAATCATATCATTAACTATGAGCGATTTTGAAGTAAGGGATCGAATATTCAGCAACCCAAGCATTATCATTTGCTTATCTGTATTATATCTGTTTTTTATTTGTTGAACATCAATTAAATTTTTTACCTGACGTTTTTTGGATTTCCAAATTCGGGGAACAGACACAGTCTCTATATGATGATATCTAGGTGAAAGAGGCTCTATGTGATGGGATTTATCTGACCTTGGTGACGCGAGGCCGCTAGCAGACGGTCGGTTTAGCCAGTCTGTCTGCTTCCTTACCTGAGCCCCAGATTGTCATGTTTTAGCTCTAAGACTATGTGCCATATTACTAGAGAGAAGAGCAGCACCATCCCTGGAGGGATGTACACCATCTCTTTTCAACAGGTCAGGCTTGCCCCAAAAACTTTTCCAATTGTCTATGAATTCTATATCATTCAACGGACACCACTTAGACAACCAACCATTGAGTGAGGCCAGTCTGCTAACTATCTCATCACTCACAACAGGAAGAGGGCCAGAGAAAATTACAGTGCCTGACATCGTACTTGCGAGTTTACACACCTCTTTAATATTAATTTTGGTGATCTCCGACTGGCGGAGTCCAACATCATTAGTGCCGACATGAATAATGATCTTAGAGAATTTACGATTAGCATTAGCCAGCACTTTTAAATTTGCTTTGATGTCAGGCGCTCTGGCTCCCGGCAAACATGTGACTATGGTGGCTGGTGTCTCTATTTTCACGTTCCGTGTGATCGAATCACCAATTACCAGGGCACAATCAACAGAATTCTCAGTGGGTGTTTCACTGAGTGGGGCAAATTGATTTGTTATGGTAATCGGAACGGAAGAGTGGTTTTTTAATCCGCGACTAGAGTGATCTCTCACGGTCACCCATCTGCCCTGCTGCGTGGGCTCTACTTCAGCCGGAACCGAATCATGTACAGAGTTCACTATGCTAGGCGCATCCAAAATAGTATCTAAAGCTATAGTACTATCCTTACTATCCTCAATTAAAGTTTGGATGCGTGTCTCTAGCTCTGAAATCTTCTCCGTCAGCCTGACTGTCTCCTTGAATTTATCACAAATAAATCCTATATTGCCTTCGGAGAAGGCTATACTAAACATATGACATGTGACACAGGTGACAATAACAGGACAAGACATTACTCACCGTTTGTGTTGACTGATTCTTACTTACCTGGGCTTTTATGAACTCAAAGGCGCGGGCGCACGAGAGGAAGTAAATAATAAATAAATGAGCGCGGGTGGCGCGTAAACACTAGCGTGCTGTGCTAACAATAACGGAAGCTAGCGATGTAAGGTTAATCTGAGATGGTGGGTAAACTGTATTTAGTAATATAAACAACTAGAAATGATAGTAAATGATGGTTCAAAACAAAGAAATACGAAGCTAATACGAGGCGTAGAGCTTACAGCCTCGACGCAAACAAACTCACAGCAGGCAGGAAGGCAGACAGGAGCAATCGATCAGTGAACAGCAGATCTCGATCAACAACCTCCTTACATTGTGAGTGTACACAAATATTGATTTGTGAGTGTACACAAATAAAAGAAGACATTTAACAGTTTTGAATGATGTGTAACACTTATATGTAAGATCAAAATCAACAGAGTATTTTGAGTTTGTTTTGCACAGATAAGAAAAAAAGCGAGCAGATCACGCCGGCGTGATTGCCGACCCCAGAGGGTTAAAGCACGCAGGAACAGATACGGCAGGTGAGTTGAAGAGGTGGTGGATATATATTGGATGAATCACGGAAGGGATGGATATAAAAAGTCTATTATCTGTTACAGGAAGATTAATGAGTAGTGGACTGAAGGCGGCAGGCAGGCTGACGGAGATAGGCTGGTTGAAGACTGGAGATCAGGACGACAGGACGGGTTGTTCAATGATGCAGGTAAGTATACGAAGCAGGTAAGGTTTGGTTTCGGAAGTAGAGAGTCAGTAATTCGATGGTGAATCAACGAGACCTGACAACTGAGTGAGGGAACTGGTGGTGTTTTTAAACAGTGAATGAAGTGACATAAGATTGGCGACAGGTGCAGGTGATCAGAACTCAGGGGATGCGGAACGAGTGGGCGGAGTGTAGAGGTCTGGCGCTGACGCTGGTGTATCCGTGACAGTACCCCCCTCCACGGCCAGCTCCTGAGGGCATAAATGACCGATGACGGGGCCGACCACGACCTCTCGGCGCCGGACGACTGGGATGAGCTGAGTGAATGTCCTGTAAGAGTGTAGGATCTAGTATGTAATCGCGGTGAACCCAGCATCTCTGGCTATCCTGATCAGGGAAACAGGGGCGGCTGGAAGCCGAGTATGCACTGAAAGGGCGTGAGACCCGTGGTGGACTGTTGAAGGGAGTTTTGTGCATACTCGGCCCAGGGTAGATACCTGCTCCAGCAGTCCTGATGGTCGTGGCAATATGACCTCGGGTATCTCCCGATCTCTTGTATCTTTTGCTCAGTCTAGCCATTGGACTGGGTGTGATATCCTGAGGTTAGGCTGACTGAAACTCCCAAAAAGTTGAAGAATGCTTTCCATACCCTGGATATGAACTGTGGTCCTCGGTCTGATACAATATTTTCTGGTATTCCAAAGTGTCGAAATATTTGAGTGAATAACGTTTTAGCAGTCTTGAAGGCTGTGGGTAAACCTGGCAGAAGAATGATCTTACATGCTTTAGAAAAGTGATCTTCGACGACCAGTACACACGTGTGAGAGTCAGAGGAAGAAAGGTCCGTGATAAAATCCACACCTAGGTGGGACCAGGGTATTGTGGGTACTGGAAGTGGTACTAGTTTACCTTCCGGGAGACGTCGTTGAACTTTGGCCATGGCACAGTCTGAGCAGCTTTTCACGTACCGGAAGACATCCTGGGTCATATTGAGCCACCAGTAACATTGTTGTACGAGCGAGAGGGTTTGATGGCTGCCTGGGTGTCCAGAGCCCCGTGATGTATGGACTGAGTCCATGAAGGACAGACGTAAATGAGTAGGTCATAGGCGTAGACGTAGGTCCGTCCCTCAGGACCTCCTGGCGGAGCAGGTTCTGACCGGGTGGCATCAGCAATGTGATCGTCTAAACTCCACTGGATAGGACTGACAATCATGGCTGGAGGGAGAATGGATTCTGGATTGGAAGTGATAGAGTCAGTTTGGTACAGGCGGGAGAAGGAATCGGCTTTGACATTTTTGCCTCCAGGACGGTAAGTTACTTTGAAATTGAATCTGGTGAAGAAGAGTGACCAGCGGGCTTGACTGGTATTGAGTCTTTTGGCGTCTCGGAGGTATTCCAGGTTTCGGTGGTCAGAAATGACATCAAACGGATGTTTTGCTCCCTCCAGCCAGTATCTCCATTCTTCAAGAGCGAGTTTGATAGCCAGAAGTTCCCGGTTGCCAATGTCATAATTTTGCTAGGCACATGGAGTTGAGGAGGCTTCCCCTGCCGCTGAGCTAGGCCCGCTCCTACCCTGGTGGTTGAGGCGTCCACCTCGACGAGGAATGGGAGATCTCGGTTGGGATGGACGAGGGTAGGAGCGGAACTGAAGGAGCCTTTAAGTTTCTCAAAGGCATGGGTGGCAATGGTGATGGCAATGGCAATGGTGATGATGCCACTGCTGTGACCGATCCGCCCACGACCAAGCGGTTTACCCAGGATGGTTTGTATATGGAGAGTCTGGGGAATAGGTCGTTGGCAGGTTTGAAGTTTTTGTAGAGTGGAGAGTGAGATGAAATTTCCAGCGGAACCAGAATCGATTAATGCTTGTGCTGGAAGAGATTGTTGGAGGTAAGTGATCAGAACCGGAGTATATTTCATTTGTGAAATTGGTGTATGGAGACGTACTGTACTCAATGCTGTTCGTGGGGGACGTACTGGACAGGAGATGAATAGATGGCCAGTGTTTCCACAATAGAGACTCAGATTATTGTGGATGCGATGTTGACGTTTGGCAGAAGATAAATGTGAAGCATTGATATAAGCTGCCAGGGTGCGAAATAGCAATGCATATGAAGAAACCAAAGTTTTACCTTGTTGTAAACGAAATAGTTGATCATGAACAGACAGAGAATTTGAGACTTAAGAAAATACTTCACGGAAGTGGCCAATGAAAGCTGTGAGAGTTTGAGTAACTGTACCTTTTGAATCCCAAAGCGCTCATGCCCAGAGCTGGGCTCGTCCAGTGAGGAGAGAGATGATGAAAGCGACCTTCGCTCTATCTGATGCAAACTGCGAAGCATGCATTTCCATGTAGAGCTCGCACTGCAGGAGAAAGCCGCTGCACTCCCCCTCCTCGCCAGAGAAGGGTGCTGGTCGGGCCATGGGACTTACAGAGGCAGACGAAGAAGGATGGAAGATGGGTGGTAGAATGGGCGCGCTGGTTGTCTCGCAAGACATCGGCGGGAGTGACCGGGTTAGAAGCTTCCTCTTCGCCGTGATCGCATGTTGGTCAGATCTTCTGTCATGAATCAGAACAACACAAACAGGTAAAGTTTGCAATGATATTTATTTAAAGCATGCAGGAACAGATATGGCAGGTGAGTTGAAGAGGTGGTATATATATATTGGATGAATCGCGGAAGGAATGGATATGACAAAGTCTCTTATCTGTTACAGGAAGATGGATGAGTAGTGGACTGAAGAAGGCAGGCAGGCTGACAGAGATAGGCTGGTTGAAGACTGGAGATCAGGACGACAGGCCGGGTAGTTCAATGATGCAGCAGGTAAGGTTTGGTTTCGGAAGTAGAGAGTCAGTAATTCGATGGTGAATCAACGAGACCTGACAACTCAGTGAGGGAACTGGTGGTGTTTTTAAACACATGGCGTTCGCATTCTCAACTATCTCGACCACTGGCTCATAATAGCTCACTCGCAAGATCTGTTGTGCGAACACAGGGACATGGTGCTCCGGCACCTCAGCCGCTTGGGACTTCAGGTCAACTGGGACAAGAGCAAACTCTGCCCCACTCAGGGGGCTGCTTCTGCACAAGCACGTACTGGTCCGTACGGACAGCACTGCGACCGTTGCGTACATCTACCGCCAAGGTGGTCTACGCTCACGTTGTATGTCGCGACTCGCCCGCCATCTCCTCCTATGGAGTCAGAAGCATCTGAGGTCGCTTCGGGCCATTCACATCCCTGGTGTGCTCTACCATGCAGCTGATATGGGGAATCTTCACAGCCGCCCAAATAAATCTGTTTGCCTCTCTGGACACAACCCATTGCCAGTGGTTTTATTCTCTGACCGAAGGATCTCTCGGTGCAGATGCACTGGTATTTAGACGATGATTATTAGTTCTGTCTTCTGTGCATTTTTAATGTTCGTTAATTATTTTATTTGATGATATGATAGTGAATTTACAATATATTTTGTTAAAATTCAACATCCTCTAACCGTCTATTTTACATTTAAATAGTTTATTACTCATTTACTTACACTTTCTAATTGATCATATGAACTGACAACTGAAGAAATTATAAATTGATCATTAATAAAGTATGAAAATGCGATTATTTAACACATTTTAGATGCTTATAAATCAAGAATAAAGCATTTATAGTTTGCTATTTTTTTTTTTTCACTTGATTTAGTCTAGTTAGTTATTTTCGTTGATCGAGATCTGGCAACAGCAGCACATTTTTCCTCTTGGCTGAGCAATCCGTGGACAGCTTACCCTGCGCGCATTAAATTCCCCATTTGCCAACAAACCAATGAGAATTCGGGACAATGATGATGATACATAACAACAGAGCGTAGGCGGCAAAGCTACTGTGGATCCGCTTACCCGGAACTATCGAGTGGCAGAGTTACGTACTGTTACGTGTGCGTTTTTGTTGTGTCTTGTATATCACGTGATTCCTTGTTTGTCATGTGATCCTGCCATGTTTCTTGTCTTTTGTTTGTTGTTGCTCAGTGTCCACAGGTGTTCCTCGTCTATGTTTATTAGTCTCCCCAGGTGTTTCTTATTTACCACGCCCCCTTGTTATCTTGTTTAGCTTGTTTGTCTGTTTATTTAAACCTCTGTGTTTCAGTTGTTGGCTGTCGGTTGTTGTTTAATGTTACTTAGTTCCTGTACTATCTCTGTCCTGTTCTGAGTTCCCTGGATTACCTGTTTATGTTATTAAAAAAAAGCTTGCGATTGGATTCACGTTCCGTTCCTGACTGTATGTAACACATACGTTTTACTAACATTTTATAAGTAATTTAAAGTGTTAATACTAATCAGCAAATCCATGAACGGCTTTGGTATGCAGAGCATTCGCAGCTTATATGGACCGCACACCACTGATATATACATGTGATATGTCCATCCCCAAAGTGATAGAACTTATACATTGTTTCAGGGGAATATAAGGATATAAAATAAATTTCTTTATTTAAAGTAACTTTGGATTATTTTAAGTATATAGGGATTTCTGTGACAAATATCAAGTTATTCAGATGTAATTTTGCTGTGATGATGGAAGAAAAAACTAAAAAAGTTTTAAGCCGATGGTCCCTACTACCCATTTCATTGGCAGGCAGAATAAACACACTTAAGATGTCCATTCTGCCCAGATTTTATTTTTATTTCAAATTGTCCCATTGTTTTTCCCCAAATCAAAGGAGTTAGACAAACATGTATCTTTCTTTATATGGAATAAAAGCATTTAGAGAATCAGGATAGCATTTTTAGAAAGGCAGGAAGATGCTGCAAGAAGACTGGCATTGCCCAACTTTATGTATTATTATTGGTATTGTAATATTGATAAACGTATTCATTGGGCAGAGCATTTGAGTGAACCTGCAAGAGTGGAGATGGAACAAGCGTCTTGTAGGCCAGTCTCTCTGTTTTTAATGCTCTGTGCCCCGCAACCACTTAACAGGAAGTATCTGACAAGCAATCCATTGATGACCAGGGGCCTCATTTATAAAACTCTGCGTAGGATCCTTACTAAAAGTGTGTGTGCGCCCGAAAGCCAAAAATAGCGTACACAAACTAAAATTGAGACTTATAAAACCGTGCGTACGCACACCTTCACGCAATTTTCCATTTATAAAGTCAGTCTACCTGTCTACAGTCTACCTGATAATTTGCGCACGTGAAAAAAATCGACATCCTGACCTTTACCCGCCCACATTCAACCATATATAGGCCATGCAAATCACCTCGTGAATGGCCGTGCATATTAATGAGCCAGCAAAAGGTAGCCTACTTTATGCTAAAAAATGGCAGGAATTGAGAACAAGGGGAAAAAATGAAATTTCGCAGATACTGAGATAGAGGTTCTTGTGACGGAGGTGGAGGAAAGAAAAAATATTTAGTTTGGTAGCCATTGCATTGGCATCACTAACAAAAAAAAAAGTGTGGAATGGCAACATGTGACTGCAGCGGTGAATGCAGTTGGTTCGGCTAACAGGACGGTTCCTTAAATAAAAAAGAAGTGGTCCGACATAAAGGTGGGGGCAAAAAAAAGGCTCGCCAGTCACCGACAGAGTGTGTCTGGGACTGGTGGGGGTCCTGGGACGCCCGATCTGTCCCCCATGGAGACTCGGCTGGCTTCTATTATAGGAGAAACCAGTGTGTGCGGCATTCTGTCTGACAGGGAGGGAGACACAGACATGGTGGAAACAGGTGGAATCATTTTATTACATGAGCACAATTAAATTAAATAGAAATAGCACAATAGGTTATTGTGGCCTTGTTGTTCCAGAGGGTATGGGAGCACAGGGTGGTGAGGAGACTCCCAGCGCTGAGTCTGCAGCAGCTGTGGAGTGTCCGGAGGTCCCCAGCAGGAGCGCGTCCAGACCCCATGGAATGGTTGGAAGTGGCCGGGTGTTGACTGAGGCTGTCCTTCAGACACAGAGGGACACAATTGAGGCAATTACAGTTATAGCAGATGAGCTTAAACAAATAAAGGTTGTGTTGGGTGACATTGCTTCTACATTAAAAGATCTTGTTAAAAAATGAACCTGTGTGTTGTTGTCCCTTCACAAATGCCGCATTACTTCCTCGCGGAGCCTAGCGCCCTGATGATGCCATTCATGTTGGGGAGGGGGGTGTGGGTCAGGCTCCTCATGCTGGAGGCGAGGGAGGTCAGCGGGGAGAGGGACACCATTCCTCTGTGCCATGTTGTGTAGAATGGCGCATGCCATGATGATCTGGCAGACTTTTTTTGGTTGATATAAAAGTCTACCACCCGAAACATCAAGGCAACGCCATCTACCCTTGAGAAGGCCAATGGCTCTCTCAACTACCGAGCGCGCACGAGCGTGGGCATCATTGTAACGCATTTGCTCTGCACTCTGAGGGTTTGGAAATGGGGTGAGGAGCCAACGTCTCAGAGGGTAACCACTGTCACCTGCCAGTATAACAGATTAATTTTACAGTAGGCTTGAACTGTTAGAAACCATTATATGTCATTTTAACTTACCAAGAAGCCACCCATCACGCACGGCACCTGCCTCAAGTCTATTCCCTACACTGCTGTGCATTACAATAAAAGAGTCATGTGTTGAACCAGGCCATCGTGCCACAACGTTTGTAAGAATCATGTTGGCCTCACAGATAACTTGCACATTTATGGAATGGACATGTTTTCGATTCACAAAAATGAACTCGTTCTCATGTGGAGCCCTTATAGCAATATGAGTGCAGTCAATTGCGCCGATTACATTTGGGAATCCGGACATTGCTGCAAATTGCCTTTTGATATTGGCCTGTTCCCAAATAGTGTAAGGAAACTGTATGCATCTATTGATCATTCTAATAATCCCTTTCAAAACTGCAGGCATTAAGGAGCTCAGGGATGGCTGTGAAATCCCAGACCTATGTCAAATTAACAGAATTATAAGTTTCCACAAGAAGCTTTACGCAGAAAAAAATTGCATTATCATATTTGTAAACTTGCCTATCGGCTAACTCCCGCTGGTAACTCCCGGTTGCCAAAAATCCTAAAACTGAAAGGACTTGGGTTGGTACCAGGATGGCGTGGTTTCGTGTAGTTGGCCTTAGTAATGTTGGCCCCAATTCAGCACACAGATCCAAGAGCATGGCTCTAGGGAACCTAAATCGGCTTATTAGCCATTTATTGAGAACTAATGAGAACTTATTAGCCAAATCTTCATGGTCTCTAAACACTCTTTCTCTCCTAAGTCTGCCATTGGCATAGTTCTCCAGCAATGCCAGCGCATCCATCATGCAATAGGCTATACATGCAGAAGTGTCTCCGTAGTATTTATGTAAACAGCGATCACATTCAATCCTTTACACCTTGTCATACCAATCAGACAATGAGTGGTAAACCTATACGCCCACACTTAGATAATAACAAAATGAAATTTAAGGAAATTCAATTGATGCACTTTTATTGGATCTTTTATTGGCATTTATTTATTTAAATTGGTACTGTGAACAAGCATGCATTTATGATAAGGACGCATAATGAGGATTGAAAGTGATTTGTATGTATATGGCAATATGGATAGGCTATATGCGCAACTTTTCAAGTTCAATATGTTTAATTTCATTCATCTACCATCAATCCCTCAGCTCACCATCGGTGTCGCCAAACTGCTCCGTCTCCAAAATGTTCGTACACATGGGTCAGAGTTTGCGTGCAGGTGCGCACATTTTCCCGTCAAGTTTGTTTTTATAAATCACAACTTATGCGTCGGAAGTGGCGTACGCCTCTTTCAGGGCCTGTTTTGTGCGTACGCAACGGTTATAAATGAGGCCCCAGCTCTTTAAAAATATGGGCACAGTTTAGGACACATTTTAAGCACAAATAAGCACTTTCTTGCTAAGACTATGTCTTTCAGGTATGGAATAGAAATGGACCAGAGAGATTTTAATTTAGAAAGCTAAAAGCTAGGGTAGTAGTTTTAATTCCTTTGAACATATGTTCACAGTTTTTGATAATCTTAAATACATTTTTTACAGATATCTGCAGGTGCGAGGCCTGGTCAAAAAATGTTTCAATATCATTTTGACTCCTCCATCTCATAGCTGTATCGAGGAGTCCTTGGACTGGAGTGCATCTGAGCAAGGTCTGATATCTAGAGTGCACAGTCTGGTTCAAACAGCGGCCTCTCCGTCTTTAGATTTAAGGTAATAGTGGGAAGACAACTTGGGAAGTGAAGTTTCAGAGGCAGTCTGGCAGTCAGCAATTAGACAAATTAATTTAACATATATTTGTGCAAAACATGGATTACAGCAATGTAAAGGGATAGTTCATCCAAAAATGAAAATTAGCCCATGATTTACTCACCCTGAAGTCATCCTAGGTGTATATGACATTCTTCTTTCAGATGAATACAATCGGAGTTATATAAAAAAAATTCCTGGCTCTTCCCAGCATTATAATGGGTGTCAATGTGTGACGTATAGCGTGGTTGAAGCAAAGATAAAGCAGCATCCAACTGCAGCACACTTTAATCAAAAAGACTCAGGAACAGAATACAAGATACTAGGACAAGAACTAGAACAACCAACACTAGCGTTTAACATTGACAAGAACTCATAAAGACAGGCCAGAAACACAGGGCTTAAATAATCAGGGACAAACGAGCTTACAGGATAACAAGGGGGCGGAAATAACAAGAAACACCTGGGATAACTAAATGACAAGACAGGGAACCACTAAACATGACAGGACACAAAACCCACATTACGACATAAACCCCCCCCCCCCCTTAAGGGCGGCTCATGACGCCCAACAAAAACACAACAGAAAAAGTTAAGGAGGGCAGTGAAGCACAGGCAGTCCTGGGGGAGGGATGGAGGGCCAGGCCCATGCAGGGGAACAGAACCTGGAAATAGGCAAGGCGGGCCTGGGCCGTGGAGCGTAGGCGGGCCTGGGCCGTGGAGCGTAGGCGGGCCTGACTGAACAGGTGGCCAGGGCGGAGCCGGACCAGGCGGAGGCCAGGGCGGAGCAGGACCAGGCGGAGGCCAGGGCGGAGGCCAGGGCGGAGCAGGACCAGGCGGAGGCCAGGGCGGAGCAGGACCAGGCGGAGGCGCAGAGGCGGGGCCGGCAGGGCGAGGCGCAGAGGCGGGGCCGGCAGGGCGAGGCGCAGAGGCGGGGCCGGCAAGGCGAGAGGTCTGGGTACGCTCACTGGAGCCTGATGAGCCGAGCGAGTCCTCCTCTTCCTTCTTCGACGGCGCTTCACTGGGCTTGACTCGGTAGTCTCGGTAGACTCACTTGACTCACTTGACTCGGGATTCGGCGAAACCTCCGCGGCCTCCGGATTGGCAAATCCAACAGGACCAGTGCGGAATACGGGCTCGAGTGGGCATACGTGATTCGCGGGTTTGGCAAAGCTGCAGTGAGGAGCTGGCTCGGCCGGGAACGTGGCTATGGTACGGTCCACGAAGCACGCCTCAGCAATGTACCGGTCCAGAGTCCAATCGGTAATGTCACTCGGCATTCATCGGGCGATCCGGTAATCCAGCCCGCTCCGAAACAGGCCTATGAGCTGGATTTCATCGAGCGTTCCTAGATGGCAAATGGAGAGGAAGTCCCTAGCGTAGCTTTGGACGGACTGGTTCTCTTCAAACATTACCGAGAGATATTTTCTCAGGGCCCAGTTGTTGACGACAATAGCAGAGACTGCTGGAGCGACTGCTGGATCCATTTTGCGGTGAGTTCTTCTGTGACGTATAGCGTGGTTGAAGCAAAGATAAAGCAGGATCCAACTGCAGCACACTTTAATCAAAAAGACTCAGGAACAGAATACAAGATACTAGGACAAGAACTAGAACAAGAACAACCAACACTAGCATTTTACATTGACAAGAACTCACAAAGACAGGCCAGAAACACAGGGCTTAAATAATCAGGGACAAACGGGCTTACAGGATAACAAGGGGGCGGAAATAACAAGAAACACCTGGGATAACTAAATGACAAGACAGGGAACCACTAAACATGACAGGACACAAAACCCACATTACGACACAATGGGTATATTTTTTTTTATAAGTCCATCAAAACGCATCTATCCGAGATAAAAGTGCTTGAAACGGCACAGAGGGGTTAATAAAGGTCTTCTGAATTGAAATGATGCGTTCGTGTAAGAAAAATATCCATATTTAAAACTTTATAGATGAAAATAACTAGCTTCCGGCAGACGGCCGTACATAAGTCGACCTACGCCAAATTCTTTTCATAATACTCCGATTGTATTCGCCTGAAAGAAGAATGTCATTTACAGCTAGGATGGCTACAGGGTGAGTAAATCTTGGGCTATCCCTTTAAGATTGGCTACACTTTTATTGGAGTAAATTGGCATGAATATTCCCAGAAATAGACCTGACATGTTCTAGATGTCACAGAGATGAGGCCACTCTGGGTCATATGTTCTGGACATGTCCAGCCCTAGGACCATTCCGGTCTGCTGTGTTTTACACATTTTCATATATTTGTGAAAAATCCTGATCCAACAATAGTAATATTTGGAATGACATCAGAGAATCTCTCACTACCACCAGGTCAATCTGACACATTGGCTTTTTCTTCTTTGTTGGCCCGAGGGCTTATACTCCTAGAGCGAAAGTCGAACAAACTACCAACCCATACCAAGTGGCTAGAGAGTATCATGGCTCATTTAAAATGAGAGAAACTCAAATATTTCACCCAAGACTCTGTTAACAGATTTTGTAAATTCTGGAGACCATTCCTTTCATAATTTGAGGAGAAATTTGTTTCAAACACTAATTGTAGGCTCCCCCTTGTCAGAAACCATAATTACACCTAATTTATCAGTATGTTACATCATGTGTTTGTTCATTGTCTTTGTTGTTGAGATCAGTTAAACATGTTCTTGTTTTTTTTTTGTTTTTTTTGTTTTTTTTTACACTAATAGGGTGTAGTTTCCAGCTGTGCATTATTTAAAATGTTTTTTATTTGTGTTTTTATGTTTATGAAGCCTAGCTTCCGGGCAAGTACAAGTCACTGGTGCCTTTGCGTCAGGCTGTTTTGCAGATTGCAACATGTCACTAATCCTCATGCTCTGTGTTTCTTCTTTCTATAACCCCCCCCCCCCCCACCCCCACCCCCCCCCACACACAGACTTTATTCCACTCATTTACAAGAAACATTAAGTTGTAAAACACTTATGCAACTTAAATTGTCATACATGGTTGACAGTTAATGAAACAACAAATAAAAACAACAAAGTTAGTTCACTTTTACATGGCTAAAATATAAATAGGCAATCAACAAACATGGCATATATTTTTCAATAAACAAGGCCTTTTTCTATATTTATTTTGCTGTACTGGAATAGCTCATTCAATGATAATAGCTGTAAAATTGTCAGGTTAACATCTGAAATTAAAGGTACCACCTCGTTGAGCGAGGCTACGTGACAGATTTGTTGGCATTTCAATAATGGATCATATTTATGTATCACATGTAAATTCTGTTAAATTTACATATCTTTTGACAACAAAGTTTGTATTGTATTTAGAGCAGGGGTGTCCAAACCTACTCTTGAAGGGCCACTGTCCTGCAGAGTTTAGCTCCAACCCCAAATAAACACACATGAACCAGCTAATCAATGACTAACTAGGCATACTAGAAACTTCCAGGCTGGTGTGTTGAGTCAAATTGGAGCTAAACTCTGCAGGACAGTGGCCCTCCAGGAGCAGGTTTGGACACACCTGATATAGAGCAAGCATCATGTGAAGGCTACTCTGCATTCCCTATCACATCTAGTTATTTTCTTTCCCTTTTTGACTTAATGCTGTGAGTAGCAGTCACCTAAAAACTATCCTCTGGGAAAATGTAGTTCTATTTTATTTCTCAAAATTTAGATGTTGTTTTTACCATCATATGTTGTTTTGTATTTTGGTCAGGCTTAAGCAGGATGATATAACATTTCGGTGCAAATATGCAGAACAGTAAACCAAAGCTTGAGGCTAAAATTGCAAATATCTCCACAGCTACAGTAAATTTTCCAGGAGAACTGACATAAACTGGAATAAATGTTATCCACACAGCACAGAAAATGAGCATACTGAATGTGATGAATTTTGCATCATTGAAGTTATCAGGCAGCATGCGAGCCTGAAAAGCCAGAATGAAGCACAAGACAGCCAGCAGGCCAATATAACCCAGAACAGCCCAGAAACCTATAGTAGATCCCAGACTGCACTCAAGAATGATCTTTTCCTTATAATATTTCATATTTTTGTTGGGAAATGGAGGAGAAATTGATACCCAAAGCACACAGATAAGAACCTGTATAAGTGTAAAGGCAAGAACACTGAGTCGCTGTTGTGAAGGCCCAAACCATTTCATTACATTACTTCCTGGAAGTGTAGCCTTGAAGGCCATTAACACCACTATTGTTTTCCCCAGAACACAGGAGATACAAAAGACAAAGGTGATCCCAAACGCTGTGTGACGCAACATACATGACCACTCAGTGGGCCGACCAATGAAAGTAAGTGAACAGAGAAAACACAGAGTCAATGAGAAGAGCAGCAGAAAGCTCAGCTCTGAATTGTTGGCTTTTACTATGGGGGTGTCCTTCTTGCTGTAAAACAGGATGGCCACCAGTGCAGTTAATCCTACTCCAAACATTGAGAAAAAAAATAGCACTATACCCACAACTTCTGTGAATGTCAAAAACTCTACAGGCTTTAACACACATTTATTTTTCACAGCATTAGACCAGTATTCCCCTGGACACTGCTTGCAGTTATTTGAATCTGGAAAGGAAGTTGTGTTTACTATAGTTAGAGATTAAAAAGAACAGGTTTATTAATGAACTCCTTTGATGATAAACTGCACCCTGAACAGTAGAAGAAGAACACAAAATGAGCCTAATGAGAACGTCTCGGTTACGTATGTAACCCTCGTTCCCTTAGTAGGGAACAGAGACGTTACGTCGGATGACGACGAATGGGGTTTCGCTTAGAACACCTATCGACTTCGAGTATACAAAAACGAGCCAATGGCAAAGAAATGGCATGGGTCTGTGGAATTTGCATGACGTAACTCCGCCCCACCTCGTGGGTATAAAAGGAGGACGCGGGCAACATGCAGGTATATTTCTTCGCTGAGTAGCCAAGACTGAGCTCAGGCGATCCCCGCGGTACAGCGGAAGTGGCAGGAAGACGTATCTTCTCCGTTCCCTACTCAGGGAACGAGGGTTACATACGTAACCGAGACGTTCCCTTTCGTGGTCACTCCGAGTTACGTCGGATGACGACGAATAGGGTTATCAGTCTAATCACGCCACCTTCACAGCTGTCTTCCAGTAACCTGCGTAAACCTGAGATCTATGTTGTGAAACTAGCACGGACGAAGGACTCCTATTTAACACAGGAATACCAAGGTACACTGGGAAGCATATCCCATAGTTTAGAGGAAATATGCAATTAACACCAACCCAAAGGGGGGGGGGGGGGCATTTAGAAAATACACACATGACCCGGAGGATGCATATGGAGAACACTGGGGTGTCCAGCCACAGGTGGAATATTTCAACCCCAGGGGTGGCAAGGTGGCTTGCCAAGGGAAAGACACATGCTCAGAGAGGCTTACAGTGGAAATACACATGTGGGGGTAGCTCCGGAGAGGGACCATGCACACGGGAGGCACCTAGCCGACGCACAGGCAATAAACACTGGCACTAGCATCAGGGGTGCTGGAGGAACTCAGGGCTTGCGGAGAAGCTCACCTGAGGAAATATCGCACGTATCCAGTCCGTGGAGTGGAATGGCGAGCAAGCGAAGACACCTGAGCGGGTCCAGTACTAGCTGGTTGAAGCGAGTACATGAGAGGACACTGGCTCCACTTGGAGATTGTAGAATCTGGCGAATGTGTTAGGTGTCGCCCAGCCTGCAGCTCTGCAGATGTCTGTTTGCCAGGCGCCATGCGCTAGAGCCCAAGAGGATGCCACACTCCGGGTGGAGTGGGCAGTCACACCAAGGGGGCACGGTCGACCTTGCTGCTGGTATGCCAAAGCAATGGTGTCCACTATCCAGTGGGACAACCTCTGCTTGGAGAGAGCCTTTCCTTTCAGCTTCCCACCATAACAGACAAAGAACTGGTCTGAGGTCCTGAAACACTGCGTTCTGTCTACATAGGCGCGGAGAGCGCGTACTGGACAGAGCAGTGCCAAGGCTGGGTCTGCCTCCTCCAGGGGCAGCGCTTGAAGGTTCACCACCTGGTCCCGGAAGGGAGTGGTGGGAACCTTGGGCACATATCCAGGCCGGGGTCTCAGGATCACGTGAGAGTAAGCCGGCCCAAATTCCAGGCACGCTTCGTCAACGGAGAATGCTTGCAGGTCCCCTACCCTCTTGACAGAGGCCAGTGCAACCAGGAGCGCTGTCTTCATTGACAGGAACTTAAGCTCCACTGATTGCAGAGGCTCAAAGGGAGCACTCTACAGGGCATTTAGAACCACCGCGAGGTCCCAAGAGGGAACGAGAGGAGAACGAGGAGGATTCAGTCTCCTCGCTCCTCTCAAGAACCTGACGATCAGGTCGTGCTTCCCTAATGATTTACCTTCGACCAAGTCATGGTGTGCGGCAATAGCGGCAACAAACTTTGAGGGTGGAGGGAGACAGCCTTCGCTCCAACCCATCTTGAAGGAAGGAAAGTACGACACCGACCGAACACCTCCGGGGGTCTTCTCGGCGAGAAGAGCACCAGTTGACAAAGAGGTTCCACTTCAACGCATAGGCGTGTCTCGTGGACGACGCTCTAGCGGAAGTGATGGTAGCCACCACCGCTGGTGGTAGGGTACTCAAACCTGCCTCATCCCATCCAGGAGCCACACCTGGAGGTTCCAAAGATCGGGACGAGGGTGCCACAGGGTGCCCCGTCCCTGAGAAAGGAGGTCCTTCCTCAGAGGGATTGGCCAAGGAGGTGCTGTCGCGAGGAGCACCAGTTCAGAGAACCAGGTCCGGGTGGGCCAGTACGGCGCAACCAGAAGGACCTGCTCCTCGTCCTCCTTGACCTTGCGCAAGACTTGCGCTAGAAGGCTCACTGGGGGAAGCGCATATTTGCGGCCCTGCAGCCAGCTGTGCGCCAGTGCATCCGTGCCGAGCGTGCCCTCGGTCAGGGAAAAATACAGGTCGCAATGGGTCGAGTCATGAGAGGCAAACAGATCTATCTGTGCGTCCCCGAACTGGTCCCAAATCAGCTGAATCGACTGGGGATGGAGTCGCCATTCTCTAGGGAGGGGCTGAAGCCGTGAGAGCTCGTCGGCTGCACAGTTCAGGGCTGCAGGAATATAAATGGCTCGAAGCGACCTCAGATGCTTCTGACTCCGTAAAAGGAGGTGGCGAGCGAGTCGTGACATACGGCGGGAGCATAGACCACCTTGGTGGTTGATGTATGCTACAGTGGCGGTATTGTCTGACCGGACTAGTACGTGTTGACCCCTGAGCAACGCCCGAAAGCGGTGCAGGGCAAGGCGTACTGCCAGCAACTCGAGGCAATTGACATGCCATAGGCGCTGGGGTCCTGTCCATTGCACATGGCGCCCCAGCCCGTGGTGGAGGCATCTGTTGAGACAACAACATGCCAGGAAACTCGTTCCAGGGGGGCACCTGCCCTGAGAAAACTGAGGTTCGACCACGGGGTGAAGGTCTGACGGTAGGTCGGAGTAACTGATACTCGGAGCGTGTCTTGTTGCCATGCCCACCTCGGGACTCGGTCGCGAAGCCAAAGCTGAAGCGGTCTCATATGAAGCAATCCGAGCGGCGTTACCGCGGCTGCAGATGCCATATGCCCCAGGAGCCTCTGAAAATATTTCAGTGAAACCGCACTCTTGCCCTGGAATTGTCTCAGGCAAGTCAGCAGTGACTGTGCGCGCTCGCTCATAAGACATGGCGACCGAGTCAATGTCCATACCGAGAAAAGAGATCCTCTGCACGGAGTAAAGTTTGCTCTTCTCCCAGTTGACCCGAAGGCCCAGACAAGCTAGGTGCCGGAGCACAAGGTCCCTGTGTTCGCAAACCTGGTCTCGAGGGCGAGCTAGGACAGTCAGTCGCCGAGATAGTTCAGGATGCGAACCCCGTGCTCCCATGGAGGAACAAGGGCTGCCTCGACAACATTTGAGAAGGCGAGAGGAGACAGGGCTAGCCCGAATGGGAGAACAGCGTACTGATATGCGCGCGTCCTGACAGCAAACCGTAGGTATGTTAGGAGTTGAAGGAGAACAGAGACATAAAGTAGGCGTCCTTCAGGTCGATCGCTGCAAACCAATCCTGTGGCCGCACACATCCGGAATGCATTTGGCCAGGAGCATCTTGAACGGCAGCCTGTGAAGGGGCGGTTCAGATGTGTAGGTCCAGGATTGGCCATAACCCACCAGATATCTCCGGAACAATGAGGTAGGGGCCGAAAACCCGGACCTCATTTCGGAAGGACAGTCTCAATCGTACCCTTCGCCAGTAGGGTAGCAACCTCCGCTCTCATGATAGGGGATTAGCCACCAACCATAGTGAAGCGGACTCCCCTGAAGTGGGGAGGAGACCGTGCGAACTGAATCACATAGCCGAGCCGATGGTTCGCGCGACCCAGCGGAACAGACAGGGAAGCTCTAGGCAGGCTCCCAAGAACTGTGCCAGCGGAGTCAACGAACCACAGACGTCCCCTTCGTCTTTACAGTGAAATTAACCTTTTTCAGAGCCTCAACCACCTAAAAAAAGTAGACAGTTTTTATATATTATCGTTTTAACAAAATGTCAGACAAAAATGGAGCCTCTTTCATTCCTTGTCTGTTTTTTATTTATTTATTCTTTACCTGCTGTGGTTGTATTGTCAGGACATTTTCACAACCTTCTTGTTCTTTGCACTTGAGTAGACTGTGTAGTGAATGAGCCACTGCATAAACTGCTTTGTAGACATAGCTTAAAAATCTTTGTTCGAGCACATCATCGTTGTGGTTTTTCACCACAAATAGATCCTGATATCGACTGCAATTTATTTCAGCATTAGAAGAGCAGGGAAAAGCTGTGTCCCAGAATGCTTTCCTAGCATACTCTGCAAACCCTTCAATTTGTATTTTTTTCACTGCAAACCCCAGTGACCCTCCCAGCACATGAAAATTGTTTGGAGTCATCAAACTTTTTGCCGTTATCCATGCCTCCACACCAATCATTTGAAGGCCTGTAATATTCTGAATAGTTAGCTGCTCAAGTAGACTTTTCATTTCAAATCCAGTAAGAAATGCAACAATTACTTTAGAGGTCCCTTGTTGTATCATGTCTACCACGTTTCTGATTTTTTCAGGCTCTGTTCTCAGGAATTTCACAGAGTACTCCACACAAATCCCCTCTTCTTGGGCTGTTTTTAGAAATATGGCCATTCCATAGTTTCCATAGTCATTGTCACTGTTCACAGCACCAACCCAAGACCAGCCAAAGTATTTGACTATGTTTGCAATTGCTTTACTCTGGTGGTAATCACTAGAAATAGTCCTGAAGAAAGACGGGTAATCTTTCCTGTTACTCAGACACTCACATGTGGCTGTGGGACTTATCTGGGTGGGGGGTGGGAGGTGACACAAAAACAGAGAAGCACATCAGTATAATCATTATAGTATCAGAATTATTTTTAAATGTACTTGCTCCTTACCACTGGAATTTTGAAAGGTCCTGTAGTTCTGGACAGAATCACTGTGTTAGAAGACTCTGTTTCTCCTATGATAGCATGTATACGAGACTGTCCACTGCATCTGTCTCCTGTTGCAAACTCTGGACCGTTCATCAATGCCATAGTAGCACTCATTGAAAACAGTCTTGAACCACAGGTATCATAAATTTGATAGCCAATAGAAACATTTGGGAGCAAACTTTTATTTTTGTTAATCTCTTCAATCGCAAAGATCATGGTTTGAGCTAGCCGAAAATCTTTTATATTCACACTGTGAAGATATTAAACCATCATGGTAAATAGCAAATAATAAAGAATCAGATTAATAAGTACTTTTACATTAACTTGGCTTAATGTACCATAATATTTCAGAAGTTATTTGCTGTTATAAATGACATTTTGTGGATTACCTGCAATCCAGTTTTATAAAAATAAATATAAAGAAGCAAACCTGGAGCATGACAGTAGCTGGGGTTTTTGTGTAAACCCAAATAAAGGCAATGACACTTCAGTGTGGATAACAAAAAGAGCTCCAATAACTATGTCTCCATCCTTGGAAAGCAATGGATACTCAGTGTCTCCCATCGTTCGGCAAAGAGTGTTTTCCGCCTTTGTATTTAGTTGATAGAAAAGCAGGAGTGTGTAAGTAAAGATAAGCATCCCAAAGACTGAGCTCTGCTGCGACTTCCAAATATAAGTGACCTGATACATCATTTAGCACTTTTATAGACATAAGTATCATGGATGAATGGTTGTGAACATAGCCAGTCACCTCATGGGGCAGGACATGATTCAAGTCAAGCAGGAAATGGAGTAGAGTCAAGCCAATTCGATTTTTCAGTTTTGGTACTGTCACAGTTACCAACTTTGTCACCTCCTCTGCACTACATCTCCCATCACCCTCCTTGACTCCCACCTGCACATCGTCCACCATCACCCGCACCTGTCAGCGATCTTCCTCATCAAGAGCACTATAAGAACATTCACCTTGTCTTCCCACATTGTTGGTTCATGATTGTATTTGGTTTTGCTATTCTTTGTGTTTCTCCAACTGATGTTGGAGTTATAAAGTTATTCGGCTGCATCCCAATTCGCCTACTTATGCTACGCCCTAAAAGTATGTACTCTTTTTGTAAAGAAAAAGTACATACTTTTGAGTGTGTAGCAAAAGAGTAGCACACAAAACATGAAACCGGCTTCGGCTTCGCCCCGTCTTGTTATAATCAGCGCGTTCCTCAATCCGCAGCGGCTCCAAGCAGAGAGCATGTCAGAAAACAGAGACGTGTGTGTGTGTGTGTGTTCATCTCAGCCTCATTGGTCTGTCACTGCTCCTCAATGTCAGAATATTTGAAATGACTAATCAAATCAAAGTAGACTTTATGTTCACAGAATTTTAGTAGCGTGACTCGACGCTTCAGTTTACGGTCAAGTGCGAGATAAGATGTATGTAGCTAACAAGAATGGATGAGCTGCAAACTGGCATGTACGTGTCAGTGTCAAATAAAGGTGCTAGTGACCTAGAGGCCCATATGAGGAAAGTATAGGCTACAAGAGAGCATCAGGAGGATTGAAATAGTTTTTTACTGAAATAGTGTAGTAGGTTTTTTTTATTTTTATTTTAACCTATGGGCATGAATTGAAATAGTTTAATGTAAAAGCTGTTAAAAACTTTTTTTTTTTTTTTTAAATATTATTTTATTGTTGCGGGCCAAACGTTGAATGGAAAGGATGTATTACTTTATGTATTGAAGTACAGGAGTTGCAAGGTTGTGAATGCATTTGTCAAGTATTTTTTGATGCATTCACCCCAAACCAAGTCTCCACCCTTCACCACGCCTCCACCCGTCAACCACGCCACCGTCCTCTTTTCTGAAAACTACAATATGGTAACCCTAATATAATGTAGACAACATTGAATAAATGCATTTTCGTCAGGTAAGATACTGATAATTAATCACTCAAACCCCTTTATATAAACCTCTCTACATAACCGACGGACCCGCGCACCTCCATGTCTGTAGTTTTTGAACACTTTTCACTCGTGTTTGTAGTTCTAATCGAATCTGCGTCCAACGCGCAATGGGTTGCAGGCAATATTAGTCGTTAGAGTGTGCATCGATCTGCACTTTGGATTCTGACCGGAAATAGTAGACCATCTGGGTATCTTTGGAATACTAATTTCAACATACTACGATTTGTGATGTACTAATTCTATTTTCGAATACTATTTAGGATGGATAGAATGCGAATTGGGACGCAGCATTCTTCTTCTTCTTCATCATCACACCAGACCGTAACAGAAGAACCAACCTACCAAAATGAACTGGACTGAAGGCAAACTCCTCACAATCCAACAGAACGGATGGCCTTTGGAGCAGTTTGTGGAGGAGTTTTTGTATGTTTCCCATCTGGTGAGCTGGGGTGATACTATGATTAATGCCTGCTTTTGGATGGGACTGAATGATGACAAATTATTTCGATTCCTTTCTCCTGTCGATTGTTATAGACATGAATAGCTTTCCTGTAGCTCAAACAGGAGAGTGTTGGCGCTTGCAATGCCAAGGTCATGGGTTCGATTCCCAGGGAAAGCAAGAATTGATAAGAATGTAAAATATGTACCTTAAAATGCAATGTAAGTCACTTTGGATAAAAGCGTCTGCAAAATGCATTAATGTTAAATGTAACAAACTTTATTAACTATGTCCTCGATTTAAATGTTTCGGATTCCTTTGTTGATATAACTAAAGAGGACAATCAAAATCATCATTCAGTCCCTATCTGGAAACATGTAGGTGCCCCAGTTCACCATAAGCCAGCACCCTCTACATGCGTCTCTAAGGGTTCAATGCCCTCCTGTCAACCCAAGATGGCCACCATCCCCAAGTCTCATCCTGTCATGGCTGCCGCCACTCCAGAATAGGGTTGGGTATCTTTTTTTTTGTTCAATACCGGTGCCAAATCGATTTAAAACGGTACCGGTGCCTGAACCAATACTTAAAAAAAGAGAGCCTCAAAATGATGGTGAATGACATTATTTATATTAATTTAATTAAAATGATTAAAATTTAATATATTAACATTTAAAGTACATATAAGTTGTCTAAATACAAAACACAACAAATTCACAATAAAACCTAAGCCACCTAACCCAAATACAATAATTTAACAATAAATAACACTACAGTACTAATAACAGCAAAGTAATCTGTATTCTTGGTATGCTACAAACCAGCTTAAAATTTCAGCAATTCTTTTCACATTTTTTTAACAGCAAAGTAATCTGTATTCTTGGTATGCTACAAACCAGCTTTAAATTTCAGCAATTCTTTTCACATTTTTTTGCCTTCTCTGGCAAAATACGACACCTCTCCTGATTTATTGCATGTCCTGCACAACGTCAGAGTTATTTTAGAACGCATCACCTTAAATGCTGTGACGTGAAATGCCTCATAGAAGAGCAACCTCATGTTAACAACTGTGACAATGAGCGTTCATCAGTATCAACTGAAGGCTGGATTTTCAAAAGTGTGTGAAGTTCGCGGCAGTCTATTGTTGCAGTAAACTTGCACAACGTTCTTGAATGATTCATTTATTAGATGTACGCCAGTCTGTTATCGTAGGGACGTCGACTTTACATTTTCACCCTAAACATGACGCAGAACAAAACAAACTGTGATTGGTTGCATTAAATGTCAGTCCTTGGCTGATATTTTAATTCTTAAATACATGTAAGTGAGTGTGTTTTGTCATTTAAGAAACCTTTATAATGATTATGATTCACGTTAGTTGATCTATAACGCACAATGGGCGCCATGTTAGTACGCACCGCAGTTCAGAAAATTGTATCTGTCAGATTTGGCCTACAATACAATTCATTGCCAGTGAAGTCTGAGAAGAATAGAGTAAATTTTATAGTTACCTACACAATGTGTATCTAAACACGTCATCAATTGTTTCGATGAAAGGATTGTTATTGCTGCTTCCATAGACATTAATGTGTATTTTACAAACTATAAATGTTGTTTTGCTAATATATGTATTTAAATGTCTGAAACCTAAAATAAACCTTGTGTTTGTGATATATGACAGTGCTGAGCACATCTGAGCATGTCACACCGGTGCGATACGCGTTGAAGGGTAAACTAGCGATCACATGAGGTGATGATGCTTCTTACGGTCATTTCGGAGAACCAGAGGGCAAATATTTCAACTGACAGCTGAGCCATTTAAGTGGCACTGAAATGAGGCACCGAAATCTGCGTTTTGATTCAGGCCATTTACATACCGGTTCCATATCGGTTTCGGTACCCAACCCTACTCCAGAGTCTCGTCCCATCCCGTCATGGCCGCCGCCACGCCAGAGCCCTCTGCCAAGATGGCTGCCGCCACACCTGAATCTCCAGTCCCCTTCCAGTGTCCAGACACGGCTCCCTTGGCTCCCACCTGCACATCATTTACAATCACCTGCACCTGTCAGCGATCTCTCTCATCAACAGCACTATATGAACACTCACCTTGTCTTCCCTCATTGTCGGTTCTCGTTTGTATTTGGTTTTGGTTGTGCTAGTCTTTGATTTTTCATTAGTTGATCATTAAATATTTGCTCCAAGTTATTCTTTTTCGTTGTGAGCTCTCTTCAGCACACTAGATTTTAGATCTGTATGATCACTATAAGATTTTAGTTATTTTTTTTTTTTTAAATCTTCTCATTCTCTTATATTGTTTGGTCTGTAGAGTTATTGTCAGCGGGAGGAGCTGCTCTTACTCAGATTAATAAAAAAAATTGTAGCTGACTGTCACCTAGAGCCCTATGAATACTAATTAGGTTCTTTATCAGGAGGAGGAATAGTGGAAAAGCAGAGCCCGCCAAGATGGGCGTGGCTTAGGTCTATAAGAAGCCCATTTCTGGCATAGGAATTTAGGTTAAATCGACTGAAGCGATCAACCTAGGCACACTTGCAGGGCGGGTTATGCAATACTCGTTCCCTTCTCTCAGGGAACCGAGGTTACGTTTAGTAACCGGAACGTTCCTTTTCGAGAGTACTCTCGTATTGCGTAAAGCTAGCTTACGCTATGGGAACCCCATTTAAAACGCTGTGCGTGCTTATAACCCACACATACTATGGTCCGGGAAGGAAGCTCGGGCCCACAGAAGAGTAAGTTATGACCCCAAAAGGAGAACAACGTCAGTGGGCCTTATAAGGGGATATGTATAACTAGACCAGACAGCGTCGGGCCTTATAAGTGTAATATAGTGCTTAAACGTTTTTCTATATGGAAAGAACCTGAGCTTGCAAAACGGGAACCCCCAAGTTATAGAACTTGATAAACGTGGACGGAGAGGCCCAGCCTGCAGCCGTACAGATATCTTCAAGTGGTATTCCACTGGACCAAGCCCATGATGAGGTCATGCCCTAGTGAAATGAGCTCTGACGCCCATGAGGCAGCAGAGACCTTTTGACTTATATGCCAGCGAGATAGCATCTACTGTCCATTGCGACAATCTCTGCTTCATGATTGCGCTCCCCCTGGTGCAACCACCAAAGCAAACAAAGAGCTGTTCTAATTGCCTGGATGCAGCGGAACGCTCCAAGTAAAGGACAGAGTAGATTCGCGTCTCGCAGATAGCAAAATGACCTGTTCTCTGAACGGAATGGAGAGATCTTTAGGTACATACCAATGCCTTGGTTTAAAAATAACAGAGATTTGAATCCATTGAGTACTCCTGCCCGGAGAGCAGCACGTAATACACTAAAATAACAGCAATTTGAACCTATTGAGTACACCTCCTGCCCTGAGAGCAGCGCATAATACATTAAAAATAACAGTGATTTGAATCTATTGAGTACTCCTGTCCTGAGAGCAGCGCGTAAACTCTAAAATAACAGTGATTTGAATCTATTGAGTACTCCTGCCCTGAGAGTAGCGCGTAATACACTAAAAATAACAGTGATTTGAATCTATTGAGTACTCCTGCCCTGAGAGCAGTGAGTAATGCATTAAAAATAACAGTGATTTGAACCTATCGAGTACTCCTCCTGCCCTGAGAGCAGCGAGTAATACATTAAAAATAACAGTGATTTGAATCTATTGCAGTACTCCTGCCCTGAGAGCAGTGCATAATACACCAAAAATAACAGTGATTCGAATAAATTGAGTACTCCTGCCCTGAGAGCAGCGCGTAATACACTAAAACTAACAGTAATTTGAATATATTGAGAACTCCTGCCCTAAGAGAAGTGCGTAATACACTAAAATAACTGTGATTTGAACCTATTGAGTACTCCCCCTGCCCTGAGAGCAGCGAGTAATACATTAAAAATAACAGTGATTTGAATCTATTGAGTACTCCCCCTGCCCTGAGAGCAGCGAGTAATACAAAAAATAACAGTGATTTGAATCTATTGAGTACTCCTGCCCTGAGAGCAGCGCGTAATATATTAAAAATAACAGTGATTTGAATCTATTGAGTACTCCTGCCCTGAGAGCAGCGTATAACACACTAAATTAACAGTGATTTGAATCTATTGAGTACTCCCCCTGCCCTGAGAGCAGCGTGTAACACACTAAAATAACAGTGATTTGAAGTTATTGAGTACTCCCCCTGCCCTGAGAGCAGCGAGTAATACATTAAAAATAACAGTGATTTGAATCTATTGAGTACTCCCCCTGCCCTGAGAGCAGCGAGTAATACAAAAAATAACAGTGATTTGAATCTATTGAGTACTCCTGCCCTGAGAGCAGCGCGTAATACATTAAAAATAACAGTGATTTGAATCTATTGAGTACTCCTGCCCTGAGAGAAGCGTGTAATACATTAAAAATAACAGTGATTTGAATCTATTGAGTACTCCCCCTGCCCTGAGAGCAGCGAGTAATACAAAAAATAACAGTGATTTGAATCTATTGAGTACTCCTGCCCTGAGAGCAGTGCGTAATATACTAAAAATAACAGATATTTTAATCTATTGAGTACTACTGTCCTTAGAGCAGCACGTTATACACTAAAATTACAGCGTTTTGAATCTGAGTACTCCTGCCCTGTGAGCAGCGCGTAATATACTAAAATAACAGTGATTCGAATCTATTGCAGAACTCCTACCCTGAGAGCAGAGCGTAATACCCTAAAAATAACAGTGATCTGAATATATTGCTTTACTCCTGCCCCGAGAGCAGCACGTAACACACTAAAAATAACAGCAATTTAAATCTATTGAGTACTCCTGCCCTGAGAGCAGCACGTAATACACTAAAATAACAGTGATTTGAATCTATTGCAGTACTCCTGCCCTGAGAGAAGAGCTTAATACACTAAAAATAACAGTGATTTGAAACCTTTGAGTACTCCTGCCATGAGAGCTGTGCGTAATATACTAAAATAACAGTGATTTGAATCTATTGCAGTACTCCTGCGCTGAGAGCAGCGCGTAATACACTAAAATAACTGCTATTTGAACCTATTGAGTACTCCTCCTGCCCCGAGAGCAGCGCGCGTAACACACTAAAAATAACAGTGATTTGAATCTATTGAGTACTTCTGCCCTGAGAGCAGAGCGTAACACACTAAAATAACAGCGATTTGAACCTTTTGAGTACTCCTCCTGCCCTAAGAGCAGAGCGTAATACATTAAAAATAACAGCGATATGAATTTGAGTACTCCTGCCCTGAGAGCAGCGCGGAATATACTAAAAATTACAGCGATTTGAATTTGAGTACTCCTGCCCTGAGAGCAGTGCGTAGTACACTAAAATAACGTCTCGGGTTATGACTATAACCCTTGTTCCCTGAGAAGGGAACGAGACACTGCGTCGAGATCGACACTTTGGGGACGCTCCCTAAGCGTGCGCCTCTGAAGTATGAATAAAACTAATCCAATCCTGATTGGTGTTGCGTCGTGACGTAACATGTGACGACATACCCGGAAGTATAAAAGTGACGCTGTCACAACACACACTAGCCTCGCGATGAAGCAAGACGCTCAAAGGCCTCGAGGGGCGTGGCAGAACGACGCAGTGTCTCGTTCCCTTCTCAGGGAACAAGGGTTATAGTCATAACCCGAGACGTTCCCTTTCGAGGGAACTCAACACTGCGTCGAGATCGACACTTTGGGGAACGAGTGCCCACTAGGCCACGCACCGAATAGGCCTGTCCCGGAGTGAAACTGTCTAGGCACTCAGCAAGGACTGAGCACGTGTGCGCCAGGCGTACTTGGAAGGTGGAGACTGTAGAACCTGATAAAAGTATGCGGAGTAGCCCAACCGGCTGCCTCGCAGATCTCCTGTAGAGGTACTCCCGAAAGAAGGGCCCTAGAAGAAGCCATGCTTCTAGTTGAATGGGCCCTGACGGCTAAAGGTGAAGGCAAACCGCGCACCTTGTAAGCCGCAGTAATAGCCTGGACTATCCAATTACTAATAGTCTGCTTAGATGCCGGGAGCCCCTTCTTAGGTGACCCAAATCATACTAATAACTGGTCCGACCTTCTCCAAGAAGAGGACCTCTCAAGGTACACGCTCAAAGCTCTGACGGGGCAGAGCAAATGAAGCTTCTCTTCTTCTGCCGACACATGAGGTGGAGGATGGAATGCCTGAAGGACTACAGACCGAGCCGTGTTCGAAGGAACCTTAGGTACGTAGCCCGGACTCGGGTGCAAAAAGGCCTTTACTCTGCCAGGGGCAAACTCCAAGCAAGCTGGTGTTACTGCCAGGGCTTGGAGATCTCCCACCCTCTTAAGAGAGGTAATGGCCAAGAGAAAAACCATTTTCTGCGTTAAATCCCTAGGCGAAGCCGACTCTAGAGGTTCGAAAGGGGGCAGGGATAACCCTTCCAGAACTATAGCCAGGTCCCAAGCAGGAACTCTAGACCTGGTTGCCGGCCTCATCCTCCAAGTACCGCGGAGAAACCGAATGACCAACTGGTGCCTCCCCAGAGGCCCATCACTTAACGGAGCGTGGAAAGCTGCAATGGCTGCCACGTACACCTTAAGCGTGGAAGGGGAGAGACCCGCAGAGAACCGATCTTGAAGAAATTCCAGAACTGAAGCCACCGGGCAGTTTACTGGATCCAACTCATGTTCTCTACACCAAGTGGCAAAAACATTCCACTTGAGGCCATATAATCTCCTAGTAGACGGAGCTCTGGAGCTAAGTATAGTTTCAACCACTCCAGCTGATAGACCAGCATTCAGGTACTGAACCCCCTCAGAGGCCAGACCCACAATTTCCACAGCTCTGGCTGAGGGTGGAGAATTGTGCCCCCCGCCTGAGACAACAGATCCCTCCTCAGAGGAATCTGCCATGGCGGAGCTATCAGGAGTGATACTATGTTCGAAAACCACACTCGGGTCGGCCACATTGGGGCAACCAGAAGAAGACTGATGCCCTCCTGACGGACCCTCTCCAGGACTCCCGGGAGCAGAGCGATCGGGGGAAAAGCGTACAGGCGAAGCCTCGGCCAGGCCTGTACCATGGCATCCAACCCCAGAGGGGCTGGAAGTGAGAGGGAGAACCAAAGTGGACAGTGGGACGTCTCTCGAGACGCAAACAGATCCACTTCCATTGGTCCAAACCTCTCCCATATCAACTTCACCACGTCTGGATGAAGTCTCCATTCCCCGGGCCTCAGCCCCTGCCTCGACAGGATGTCTGCTCCCTGATTCTGAACCCCCGGAATATACATTGCCTTGATAGACAGTATTTTCCCCTGGGACCAAAGAATAATCTGATGCGCCAGTCTGCACAGAGGGCGCGATCTGAGTCCCCCTTGTCGGTTCAGATAGGCTACCACCGACGTATTGTCGGATCGTACTAAGACATGGTAACCCTTGATGTCTGGGAGGAAGCTCCTCAAAGCCCTGAACACAGCCATCATCTCTAGGCAGTTTATATGCCAAGAACGATGATGGTCCTGCCACAGACCCCTGGCAAAGCGGCCGTCCATGACCGCGCCCCAGCCCGTGAGGGAAGCGTCTGTCGAAACGGATTTCCGGCGACATGACACTCCCAACACCGGCCCTTGGGATAGGAACCCAGGTTTCTTCCATATTTGCAGAGAACGAAGGCATCTGCGCGTTACTCTGATTAAACGAAACGGATTCCCCTTGGGAGAAAACCCCTTGGTTTTCAACCACCACTGAAGGGGCCTCATGTGCAGAAGGCCCAAAGGAATAACGTTGGATGCCGCTGCCATGAGACCCAGCATTCTTTGAAATTGCTTTACAGTGATGGCCTGGCCCAGCCTTAACCCAGATACCATCGCCAGAATTGACTCGACACGTGCGGGAGACATTCGTGCCTGCATCGTAATCGAGCTCCACATGATTCCCAAAAATATCGTGGACTGGGATGGTTCTAGCACACTCTTTTTTACATTGAGTCTCAACCCTAATTTCTGAATGTGGCCAAGGACGACATCTTGATGCCGAACTGCCATTTCTCGAGACTGGGCCAGAATGAGCCAGTCGTCGAGATAATTCAATATACGGATGCCTTGAAGTCTCAGTGGAGCAAGGGCTACATCCATACACTTGGTGAATGTGCGGGGAGAGAGTGCTAGGCCGAACGGAAGAACCCGATATTGGTAAGCTTCGCCCCCGAAAGCGAACCTCAGGTATCTCCTGTGACATGGAAGGATGGAGATGTGAAAATAGGCGTCTTTTAGATCTATCGTGACAAACCAGTCCTCGGATCTGATTTGACTCACGATTGCAGGAATGGTTAACATCTTGAACCTGAACCTCCTCAGAGATCGGTTCAAAACCCTGAGATCTAGAATTGGCCTTAACCCCCCATCCTTCTTTGGAACTATAAAGTACCGGCTGTAAAACCCGGACTCCCTGTCTAAAGGATGAACACGTTCTATGGCTTCCTTTAGCAGCAAAGTCTGCACTTCCTGTTCCATCACCTGAGCCTGCTCTGGAAGTACTGCAGTTTGCACCACCCCAGAAAACTTGGGGGGGCGGCACGCAAACTGCAGTCTGTATCCTGATTTTATTATATGCAGGACCCATGCAGATATGTTGAGAAGATGATACCATGCCTCTACAAAATCTACTAGGGGTACCAGCCTCTCGAGACTGGCCTCTGGTGTTCTTCGAGCATCTTTCTCGACTGCCTGAAGCGGAATACCGGCAGGCTGTAGTCGATACGGTTCTTTTAACCATAACTGATGCTTTACTAGAAAATTTTCGCTGGAAAGAGATGCGGCCCGAAGCGTCGTTGACGGCGGGCAACCTACATCGTTTCCTAGAGGGCTCCGCTGCGAGAACAACCTCGGTTGCCCTGCAGTGGAGGGGACCGCCCTCAGAGGTCCTACCATTCCGGTCAGGACCTCTTCCCCGAAGTCCTCCTAGCCTGAATGACTTCCCTCAGGTCACCCCTCTGGCTGGAGGACTTCGATTTCTGAGAGCGCTTCCTCTGTTGCCAAGCTCCAGGAGGAGGGGCTCTAGAGGAAACGCTCTCTTTCTGCTCTGCCCGGTGAGAGTAGCTGGCTGCTGGCTGGGGCTGATCGCTCGGCCCCACCCTACTCGATTTGGACTTAGCCTTACGGGGGAGGTACTGCTGGAACGCCGCAGATTGTTTCTTCGCCTCCTGAAACCTGTCGACGACCGAAGTAACGGCGTCGCCAAACAGGCCAGAAGGCGAGAGCGGCGCATCCAGCAGAAAAGACCTATCTTTATCTTTTATTCCAGATAGGTTCAGCCACAGATGCCTCTCCGTAGCCACCATAGCTGCCATAGAGCGGCCAATGGCACGGGCCGTCTCTTTTGTGGCCCGGAGAGACAAATCTGTGGCCTTCCTCAACTCCGCAATATCCTCAGGAGTTGGCCCCTCCCCCTCATCCAAATCTTTCAGGAGGTCGGCCTGGTATGCCTGCAAGACAGCCATAGTGTGCAGACATGAACCAGCCCGACCTGCCGCCATGTAAGCCCTGCCTATTAAAGCTGATGTATCTCTGCAGGGCTTACTAGGCAGCGCCGGGGTTTTTAGGGAAGACGCCGATTCAGGGGAAAGATAACCCGCTAAAGCTTCCTCTACTTTCGGCATCTTCCCATAACCCTTGTCCCGTGCCCCCATAATATTGCTATAATCAACCATACTGGGACTGGAGACACGAGACAAGTGCGGTTTATCCCACGATCTCGAGATTTCAGAATGGAGATCGGGGAAAAACGGCAAACCCCGGCGCTGAGGTTGTGCTCTCTGCTGCAGGAAACGCTCATCAAGCTTGCTTTTCGCCTGCGTTCCCTGCTCATGATGTGGCCAGCTAATATTGAGTCTGGCCACTGCACGAGTCACAACCTCAACCAGCTCCTCATAAGCTTGGCCGTGAACTGGCGCGCCAAAATCACGGTCATCCGCATCAATACTCAGCACATCTACTTCCTCAGAAGCAGAGAGCTGAAGCATTGGGACCTGATCGTGGGCAGGAGAAGCCGCGATGCGGGCTCCTGGACCAATCTCAGGGGCTACGGGATCCTCAGACGAAGAATGAGAAGGTGCCTCAGCAGCCTCATTCTCATCTAAAAGATCCCGCTGCGAGCCCCACGATCTCAATCGCCGCGCCGCCTCAACAGACGCGGGACCAGAACCGCGGGGAGCGCGAGCCTGACCGTGCTCATCAAAGCACGCCAGCCGGGAGCGCAGCACTCTAATGGGTAGTGCTTCACAGTGAACACAAGCAGCTCCCTCGAGAGCTGCCCGTGCGTGCTGCGCTCCCAAACAATTCACACACAAAGAGTGTGTATCCCCACCCGTAATAAAGCGAGGGCAAGGATGCACACACTTCTTGAATTGTTCGCTGGCCATCATATATATATATAGATATGATATAAGGACAAACAACACCAACTAAGACAGACAGTTTTTCAACACAGAGCGCTTGCTGAAGAGCGAAAGCTAGTGTGTGTTGTGACAGCGTCACTTTTATACTTCCGGGTATGCCGTCACATGTTACGTCACGACGCAACACCAATCAGGATTGGATTAGTTTTATTCATACTTCAGAGGCGCACGCTTAGGGAGCGTCCCCAAAGTGTCGATCTCGACGCAGTGTTGAGTTCCCTCGAAAGGGAACTGATTTGAATCTACTGAGTACTCCTGCCCTGAGAGCAGCGCGTAATACACTAAAATAACAGTGATTTGAATCTATTGAGTACTCCTGCCCTGAGAGCAGCGCGTAATACACTAAAATAACAGTGATTTGAATCTATTGAGTACTCCTGCCCTCAGAGCAGCGCGTAATACACTAAAATTACAGTGATTTGAATCTATTGAGTACTCCTGCCCTGAGAACAGCACGCAATACACTAAAAATAACAGTGATTTGAATCTATGAATCCCGCTAGGGCGGAAGATATATCTTTTTCACCGTTGAAATAGCGGAGATTTGAACGAGTTCTGTTCTCGCATATCAATTTCACAGACAGGGAGTTAGCATTTGAAAAGCATGTTTTACACCAGTTACCCCATAAGCAGCTTTGTTGTGGTTGACTGATATAACAGTCGAATCAAAATGCATACAGCCTACGATGTTTAGACGATGATTAGTTCTGTGCATTTTTATTGTTCACTAATTATCTTCGTAAACGTTAGAGGATGTCGAAACAAAACATAATAGTAAATTCACTTACCTTGCAATAAATGCGTTCTCCCACGAACATCTGTCTTGTATTTCGACTATTCCGCAATCCTTCCACACGCACATTCAAACGTATTGATCCCGCCCTTGCTTCAGTTTCATTGGTTGAATCTGTAAACCAATCATTTTCCTTTCTGCCCTCAGAACATGTTTGAGAAAGTAAAACTCCCATCTGCAAGGAATTACAATAATCTAATCGAGATGATAAAAACGCATGGATCAAGTCCTGGAATAAGTGCTAAATCTCCACTTTTACAAAGGTACATTGTCAAGAACGGCCCTGATCACACCAAACGGGTTTTTTTGCAGTGAGAGGCGCCTTTTTGAATTGTTTTCCTATAGCAGTGAACGTTCTGCGAGCTCTTTATGTGCCCTAGGCGCCTTGTGTTTTACCACCTGCTGCACCTGCGTTTTTGCAGTTGAAAAACAACAACAAAAAGCACCCGACGTCATCGCATTTTTTCCCACTGTCCAATCAAATGAATGGAGAGCCGGGCTTTCCGTTATAGTGATGAAAGCTAGAGTTGAACTTCGAGACTGAACTCAGGCAATTCCCGCGGTACAGCGTAAGTGGCAGGGAGACGTAACGTATTAAACGTATCAATATCTCAGTGAAAATGGAAGCCTTCCCTCTTAATGGAAGCCAATGCAACCAGGAGCGCTGTCTTAACTAACAGGAACTTAAGATCCACTGATAGCAGAGGCTCAAAAGGAGCACTATGCAGGGCAGTTAACACCACTGAGAGGTCCCAAGAGGGAACGAGAGGAGGGCAAGGGGGATTCAGTCGTGCTTTCCCATGGACTTACTTTCAACTGCGTGGTGATGTGCGGCGATAGCGGCAACATAGACTTTCAGGGTGGAGGGAGACAGCCTTCGCTCCAACCCATCTTGCAGGAAGGAAAGCACGACACTGATCGAGCATTTTCTGGGGTCTTCTCGGTGAGAAGAGCACCAGTTGACGAAGAGGTTCCACTTCAACGCATAGGCATGTCTCATGGACGATGCTCTAGCGGAAGTGATGGTAGCCACCACCGCTGGTGGTAGGATACTCAAACCTACCTTGTCGCATCCAGGAGCCACACGTGGAGGTTCCAAAGATCGAGACGAGGGTGCCATAGGGTGCCCCATCTCTGAGAAAAAAGGTCCTTCCTCAGAGGAATTGGCCAGGGAGGTGCTGTCGCGAGGAGTACGAGTTCGGAGAACCAGGTCCGGGTGGGCCAATAAGGCGCAACCAAAATGATCTGCTCCTCGTCCTCCCTGATCTTGCACAGGGTCTGTGCAAGAAGGCTCACTGGAGGAAACACATACTTCCGGAGGCCCTGCGGCCAGCTGTGCGCCAGTGCATCCGTGTCAAGCGTGCCCTCGGACAGGGAGTAAAACAGGTCGCAATGGGACGAGTCGTGGGAGGTAGGGATGCGCGGTTTACCGGTACTGCAAAAATACGGGTATATATTATATTTCAAATTGTACAATATCATAATACATAATACATAATTGTAGCAATGTTCAGGGAAGAAGGAGGCGGGAACCGGCGAACAGTCAAAATATAATTTATTTAAATAAAACTAACAAACGAAAATACCGCCAGCAGCCCCTCGCGGACGACTGCTGGCTACCGAAAATAAATATAACTGCCAGCAGCCCCTCGCGGACGACTGCTGGCTAAAGTAAAATACAAAAACAAAACAACTAAAATACAGGCCTGTTCCTCTCTCGATCATCAACGTCGTCGCTCCTCCTTTATGCTTCCGCTCCTCCGTGAGAGATGCGAGACCGGTGTGCTTCACAGGTGTTGCTCATTAGCAATCGCACCACCGGCCTCGCGCCGTTCTCTCACGTCCCTCGGCCGTCCTGTTCGCCACATACCCCCATCGCCCCTCACAGGCCGGGGGGTACCCACGAGCCTGTGCCTACTCCCCCCCCGGCGGCGGCGATCCCTGGGGAGTATGGACAGACAAACCGAGGGAAACGGAGACGGAAGCATGAGGAGCGACAGATCGAGAGAGGGAAGAGAGGAAAAAAAAAAACTTGGTCCGGTTCCCACAACGCGCTGCCATCTGGTCCCCCACCAGCTGTGCGCTCTCCTCCGCGGTGCCTGGCGGTGACGCTGGGTAGCCCTCGGTGGACGGCTCGACGCTCCTCCGCCGCCCGGTGGACGGCGACGGCTCCTCGGGTGCCTTGGGCAGACGGTAGGAGTCCCCCGCTCCCTGCTCCTCCCCTTCACTGGTGGACGGCAGCAGGCTCCGGCCCACGGCGAGCGGCGGCGACTCCTCCTCTCCCTCCCGGATGGCAGCCGCCCCTCCAATACCCAGGCGGCCGGCAGCGAGCTCGACCGTCCCACCGGCAACTCACTCCAGCGCACCGCCTCGAGCGTCCCTGGCCGCGAGTCCCCCACTCCCTGCTCCTCCCCTCGCTCGGCGGATGGCAGCAGGCTCCGGCCCACGGCGAGCGGCGGCGACTCGCGCACCATGCTCGATGGCACCGCGGATTCCCCACATCGGCGAGGACTCTCTGACAGCGCGTTCCTCCCTCTTCCCGGGTTTCGGCACCAGTGTAGCAATGTTCAGGGAAGAAGGAGGCGGGAACCGGCGAACAGTCAAAATATAATTTATTTAAATAAAACTAACAAACGAAAATACCGCCAGCAGCCCCTCGCGGACGACTGCTGGCTACCGAAAATAAATATAACTGCCAGCAGCCCCTCGCGGACGACTGCTGGCTAAAGTAAAATACAAAAACAAAACAACTAAAATACAGGCCTGTTCCTCTCTCGATCATCAACGTCGTCGCTCCTCCTTTATGCTTCCGCTTCTCCGTGAGAGATGCGAGACCGGTGTGCTTCACAGGTGTTGCTCATTAGCAATCGCACCACCGACCTCGCGCCGTTCTCTCACGTCCCTCGGCCGTCCTGTTCGCCACAATAATACATTTACATTTCAAATTGTACAATCATCACTTGCTCAATTCGGTATTTGATGCGCTGCTGTTTCGAAGTTCACAGCGTGGCAGCAGTACGCTACCAAAACCGACGCGAAACCGGCAAACGGTGACAACGGAGAAACACAATGGATCAAACAGATGAAGCTCATTCTACATGCCCGAAATTAATAAATAAAGAGAGCAGTAGGAGTGAAATATGGCATTACTTTGCCTACAAAAGTAATGAGAAAGGTGAAGCAACAGACCTCAATGCACCACTCTTCAAACGCTGCTTTAAATCATGTGTTGCCACGGGAGGCAACACGTCAAATCTGGCTAAGCACTTGTCACTTGCTCATCCTGACTTGTTCAAAGACTTCAGAGATCGACAGTTGAGTCCATTATTCAACCGATTTAATTTAGACTTTTATTCACAACACTGATCACTAAACACGAAAGCTCAAATGTGCTTGCACGATACACTAGAACCAATGAAGTTTATTTTTGCAATTTCAAACAATCATATATTGACTGAATTTGAATAAATAAAGATATAGATATATAAAGAGAGTAATATTAATTTTAGTATTAGTGATCGTATAATGAATGTCATATTACTGCCTCTGCGGCGACCCCTAGAGGAATCAGCTGAGAGAGAGAGAGTAATAGTAATATGAATATTACTAAAATTAATGTTAGAATAACACTTTACAATTAAGCTACATTTGTCAACATTCATTAGGTGCTATAGGTACCCTGATCTAACAGTATTATAGCATTTATTTATCTAGATCAATCAGTAATTATTATTTAAATATACTAATACATGTTTAGCATGTTAACATTACTTAATGCAATGCATTAAACTAATATGAATCCAAATACAAACCAAACAGTAAGAGAGGTGCGGCCCGTGGAAAGCACCATCGGGCAGAATATGCTTAATTGCATCAGTCTGTTTCTGGGCGGCTGAGAACTGCTGGGCAAAGTCCTCAACCGCAGCTTCGAAAAGACTGGCCTGGGAAATGGGGGTGTCGAGCAGCCGAGACCGCTCGGCATCCCGCATATCGGCCAGGTTCAGCCATAGATGTCGCTCCTTGACCACAGCAGTGGACGTAACTAGACCTAGGGAGCGTGCGGTCACCTAAAGCGCTCGGAGAGCGAGGTCGGTGGCGGCGCGCAGCTCATCAAAGAGTCCTGGGTCTGTCCTACCCTCGTGCACATCTCTGAGCATCTAGGCCTGATAGACTTGCAGAGAGGCCATGGCATAAAGAGAGGCAGCTGCCTGTCCTGCAGCTCTATTGGACTTCACCACCAAGGTAGACGATAACCTACAGGCCTTGGACGGGTGCTTAGGATCGCCACGAGAAGAAGCACTCTGAGGACACAGTTGCATCGCAACAGAGCGATGTTAGATATCAGATCGGGGTGTGGATGAGGGGACTCTCACTCTTACGATATCACTGAGTCTCGACCGTAGTGACGCGATGGTCATGTTCTCACAGAAAGAACATGAGTCATCCACGAGCGCTGCTCTAGCGTGATCAATGCCCAAACACACAGAACGATCTCGGTTACTTCACTGTAACCTTGTTCCCTGAGAAAGCGGAACGAGATACTGCGCTGCTCAGCGCATTGGGAACGTCTTTAATCGTGACCAGCTGTGAATATTGTGTGTAACATGTCGATAGAATTGACCCGGAGGTAATATAGCCTCGGTCGATGACGTCATCGGCGCGCACTCGCAACACGAGGCTATAAATAGATGAGCCGCAGGTGCATCATCAGGATATTTTGTCTGAAGAGCAGTCCTGGGACATCTTCAGCACGGCAAAGTAGCGCAGCATCTCGTTCCGCTTTCTCAGGGAACAAGGTTACAGTGAAGTAACCGAGATCGTTCCCTTTCGAAAGCTACAATCGATGCTGCGCTGCTCAGCGCATTGGGAACGAGAATACCCACGCCGCCATGCTTGAACATGTCTGGACCCCCACGGTTGTGCATGTGCTCACAAAAACGCAAGAAGGCCTCAGACACTAGCCTGTTATGTTGACTCAAGGACATGAGAGCCCGGAGTGGCATGAACATCCAAACTATAAAACCTTATGATTGTGTGCGGAGAGGACCAACCTGCCACATCACAAATCTGTTGCAAGGGGGCACCCCTCGCCAAAGCACTAGAAGAGGCGACCCCCCTGGTAGAGTGAGCTCTGAGACCTATAGGCGAAGCTTGACCGCGCGCCTCATAAGCCAAAGCAATTGCATCCCTGACCCAATGAGACATGGTCTGCTTGGTGGCAGCTCCTCCTCTGTTACTACCACCATAACAGACGAATAATTGCTCTGACTTACGCCACTGGCTAGTGCGGTGGATGTAAGCCTGAAGAGCACGGACTGGACACAGTCTATGAGATTTCTCCTGCTCCGGCGTTGTAAACGGTGGAGGACAGAAGGCTTCTAGAATGACCGGATGTACAGACGAAAATGGAACCTTAGGCAGGTAATCAGGATGAGGATGCAAAATCACTTTCACCATTCCTGGGGCAAAGTCTAAGCAGGATGGAGAGATAGACAGAGCCTGCATATCCCCAATTCTCTTCAAGGAAGTTATTGCCATTAGAAAAACCATTTTGAGAGTCAGAAGTTTATCAGACGCTGATTCTAAAGGTTCAAAGGGGGTTTCAACCAGACCCTCGAGGACTATAGCTAAATCCCACGAAGGGATCTTGGTTTTTACTGAAGGCCTCAGTCGCCTGGCCCCACGAAGGAAGCGAGAGAGCAGAGGGTGTCTCCCGAGCGCTGCCCCGTCAACTAAGGCGTGGCAAGCCGAAAGAGCGGCCACATAAACCTTAAGAGTAGCAGGGCATGTGCCTGTTGATAATTTCTCTTGCATGAAGTCCAGAACTGAAGCAACCTGGCAGTTGACTGGATCTACATTGTGTACAACACACCACCTTTCAAAAACACCCCATTTACTGGCATAACTTTGTCTAGCGGAGGAAGCCCTAGCACTCAGAATAGTCTCAATAACAGCAGGCGAAAGCCCAGAGTCCCTCAGTTGGTTCCCATCAGGGGCCAAACATGAACATTCCACAGGTCGGGCCTGGGATGGAATAGTGTGCCCTCCGCCTGAGACAGAAGGTCCCTCCTCTCCGGAATCGCCCAAGGCGAGCCGTCGAGGAGAGATATTATCTCCGAGAACCACACTCTGTTCAGCCAACGTGGCGCTATCAGCAAGAGGCAAGACCCTTGTTGGCGAACTCTGGCTAGAACTCCCGGGAGCAAAGAAACTGGAGGAAACGCATACAGGCGCATCTTGGGCCATGAGTGCGCCATCGCATCCAGACCCAACGGAGCTGGGTGACTCAGAGAGAAGTAGAGGGGACATTGCCCTGTCTGCTGGGAGGCAAAGAGGTCCACCTCCGCTTTGTAAAATTTGGTCCAAATCTATTTCACTACTTCCGGGTGGAGTTCCCACTCCCCTGTCGGTAGTGTCTGTCTGGACAGTCAATCTGCTCCCACATTCAAATGCCCTGGAATGTATACTGCCCTGAGTGACAGGAACTTGTCCTGGGCCCAGAGAAAAATCTCCCTCGCTATTCTGTTCAGATTGCGTGAGCGCAGACCCCCCTGATTTATATAAGAGACTGCTCCTGTGTTGTCCACCCGCACTAGGACATGACAGCCCCTCAATTGATGGAGAAAACATTTCAGAGCCAGAAATACGTCCATCAGCTCGAGGCAATTGATGTGCCAATCGAGCTGATGACCTTCCCATTCCCCTTGAGCTGGACGGCCATCTAAGACCGCTCCCCAGCCTATCAGGGAGGCATCCGTCGTTAGCAGTCTGCAACGACACGGCGCCCCTAGAGTGGAACCCAAGGCGAGGAACCGGGGTCTGACCCACAGAGATAGTGTACGAAACCTGCGGCGCGTCACTTTTATTTGCCTTTGAGGATTGGCTCTTGGATGAAATCCTCTGGCTTTTATCCACAACTGAAATGGTCTCATGTGCAACAGCCCCAGAGGAATCACCGTGGATGCTGACGCCATGAAACCCAACATTTTTTGGTACTGACGAACAGTGAGTTCTTGGCCTAGCCTGACTTTGCTCATGGTCTGCTGAATGGTCTCGATTCTAGCGGGAGACATTTGTGCCCACATCGTGACCGAATCCCAAACAATCCCGAGATAAGTCGTTCTCTGGGCAGGAGAAAGAACACTTTTCTTGGTGTTGAGTCTCAACCCTAGAGCAACTAGATGAGCTAACACGATGTCTCTGTGTTGGAGCGCCATCTCTTGCGATTGTGCTAGTATCAACCAATCGTCGATGTAATTCAAAATGCGAATGCCCTGGAGTCGTAATGGAGCCAGTGCCGCATCCATGCATTTTGTGTATGTGCGGGGTGACAAGGCCAGGCGGAATGGAAGAACCCGAAACTGGTACGCTTCGCCCCCGAAAGCGAACCTCAGGAATTTCCTGTGTTGTGGCAATATTTCTATATGAAAATAGCATCCTTCAGATTGATCGTGACGAACCAATCGTGATGTTGAATTTGCGTCACGACCGTCTTGACGGTTAACATCTTGAACTTGAGCGCTTTGACTGTACGGTTTAAGCCTCGAAGATCTAAGATTGGACGCACCCCCCCATCCTTTTTGGGAACCAGGAAGTATCTGCTGTAATAGCCTGACTCTCTCTCTGGAAGAGGAACATGTTCTATGGCCTCTTTGCTCAGAAGGGTTTGCAGCTCTTGTGACAGTACATGCATCAGCTCCGGTTTCACGGAAGTGAAGACCACGCCGTTGAAACGTGGAGGACGACGAATAAATTGAATTCTGTATCCTATCTGTACTGTGCTTAATACCCACGCAGAAATGCCTGGCAGAAGTTTCCACGCTGCCAGACTTTCTGAGAGTGGTATCAATTTTAATACTTCCTTTTGAGGGGATGTTGGATGTTCCGTGTCCTGAATGATGGCAGGAAACAATGGAACATCCAACATTTCGCTGGAAACCGCTGCCCCCCGAAGCACGAGAGGTGGCGAGGATGGAGAGGTTTTGTGAGGGTAACGGGAAGGGGCGAAAAGATCTTGCACGCGCCCCATCCCGTGGGGGGCTACCCCCACCAGATTGGGCGCCAGACCATCAGGACTTCTTCTTTTTGTTAATAATAGTCCTGAGGTCTGGTCTGGGAGGCTGCTGAGTGCGGCGAGCCTGTCCCCAGTCTTTACGAGGGGGAGCGCGACTCGCCACACTCTGCTTTTTAACCTCCCTGGGTTTTGAAGGACCGGGGCGGGGCTGGGTGGCCGACGGCCCCTCCCCTTGAGTACGGCGAGGAAGGAACTGAACATACGCCTCTTCGTGTTTTTTTGCATCTTTAAACCTGTTGACTACGGTGTTAACAGCATCGCCAAACAGGCCCGATGGTGAGATCGGAGAGTCCAACAAAAAAACACGATCTTTATCCCCGATACCAGTGAGATTGAGCCACAGATGTCTCTCCATGCTGACCAAAGCGGACATAGAACGACCGATGGCACGGGCCGTTTGCTTGGTCGCACGAAGAGACAGATCCGTGGCTCTGCGTAGTTCAGAAAACGCTTCCTCATCGATAGTACTGCCTGCACTCAAGTCCTTCAACAGGTCAGCCTGGTACGCCTGTAACACTGCCATAGTGTGCAGCGCAGCACCAGCCTGACCTGCAGCTTGATAAGCTTTTCCCACGAGCGCTGATGTTATTCTACACGGCTTCGGGGGGAGGGTAGGTTTCTTTAACGAAGATGCTGCGTCAGGCGAGAGATAGCTCGCGAGCGTCTCTTCAACCTGCGGCATCTCCGCATATCCCCGCGACTTAGCACCCACGATAGTCGAAAAAGTCGACGTCGAGGGTACAAAGATGCGAGAAGTATATGGTTTACTCCATGACTTAGATAGTTCGTCATGGAGGTCCTCGAAAAAGGGGAGAGACTGATGTTTTGGTCCCTCCCCCCTGCCACCGGACAGAAACCTATCCCCTAACTTAGACTGTTTGGGGGTCTCTTGTTCGCGTGGCCAGTCAAGCTGTAATCTGGCCACCGCGCGAGTAACCACCTCGAGCAATTCCTCGACAGATCTCTTTTCACGAGAGGAATGCTCAGAGGCTGGTTGCTCGCGGTCTGAAGACCCAAGAGATACATCATCCCCCTCGTGAGTCGAAGAAGCACCGGAGCGCGCTTCGAAATCACGAGAAGGGATGCGTGGATCTGGTGACGCAGCAAGTGAAAGGGACGGACCCGTCTCTTGCTCGTCATGCAGATCCATACGAGAGCCCCACGATGATAATGCGGGTGCGGACTGGAAATAGTCCAGACAGGAGCGAAGCATTTTAACTGTGAGCTGGTCACAATGCTCGCACCCGCCCTTCTCTATAGCCAGAACCGCGTGCTCTTCCCCCAAACAAACAAAACAGTAATCGTGTGTATCCAGCTCAGACATGGGACGGGAGCATGGAGGAACACAACGCTTGCTATTTTGTTGGCTCATTTTCTGCACACTGCCTGACAAAACTAACTCCTAACAAAGATCTGAGAACAGATGAGAGATGAAGAGAGTGTTTGCGTTCACACATGCACAGAATGGTCTGAAGACAAAAGACCTGATGATGCACCTGCGGCTCATCTATTTTACCTCCGGGTCAATTCTATCGACGTGTTACACACAATATTCACAGCTGGTCACGATTAAAGACGTTCCCAATGCGCTGAGCAGCGCAGCATTGATTGTAGCTTTCGAAAGGGAACAGCGATCGTGCCCATCAGAGTCAGAAATGAGTCTACCATAACCAGAAGTGCACGGGTGAGGCATCTTTAAAAAGACGTGCCGCGTGTAAGCTCTTTTGTGAGAGGAAAACTCAGCGGATGTTGAAGTGCCCAGGGAGAAACACACTCACTGGCAAACCATTGCACAGATTAGCAGGAAGTGTGCACTTGCTGGAGATTGCCGTCACACCAACACCGGAGAGTCGCTCGTCTCATAGCTTATAGTTGATCAGAGATGGCTTGTCGAGTGAAGAAATAAACTTGGCTCCAAAGCGAAAACATATCTGTATGTTGCCGGCATCCTCCTTTTATACCCACGAGGTGGGTTATTTCTTGCCATTGGCTCGTTTTGTAATATTCGTCGTCATTCGAAGTATCTCGATGTGACTACGAAAGAGAACTCCTGTAACAGACACCATCATTGCAGATTTTTTTTAGCAAGGGTTGGGAAATCTATTGTTAACAAATAATGATTCCTGAGGCAAATCGTTTTAATTGTCACCATAAAAAAAAAAAAAAAATATATATATATATATATATATATATATATATTTAAATGCTTTAAAATCAACCAGTCTGTATGGTGTGTTAAATTTAGTAGAGATTGCCTTTATTCACAGACTTCACCTTCACACTTGTGATGTACAGCCTGGTTGGATTGGCTGCTGCCTAAAATAATTAAACATTATTTACCACTTTATTTACAAAATATTAATCTCCAATGTACGTTCACGAGAACACCGCGACGCATGCATGTTGTGTTTGTCACGGTTGATGTATTGGCTGACTCTTCCTGTTTTGTGTGTGTGTGTGGGTGTGGTCGCTGATGATTCTTCAGGAGATTCTGCGCCAGCTGATTCTGATTAGCGGTGCCTATTTATTCTCTGTTCCTGCGTCTTGTGTTTTTGTCAGATCGTTGTTGGATGTTCCCTTGTGCGGTATCTGATCCTCCTCGTGTTCCTGTCTGTTCATCGTTTGGATTTACTCACCGTTTCTGTTTCCCATCACCACCTGAGAGTTCCAGCCTTCACGTTCGCTCTTCTGCGTTCCTGGTTCTTGTTTGTCTCTTCCATCTTCTCCAGAGGATCGGGTTGATCCACTTGCCTGCCTGCGCTACCACTGAGGCTTCCCAGTGTCTCATCATTCCACCACTGAGACTGTTCCTGTGACCATCCACCTGTCCGTTCAGTTCATTGACTCAATAAACCAGTTTTACTTGCTATTGTCTCTACTGTACTCTTTCCTGTGACAGTGCTGACTTAAGGGCAGACGTTCAGTCAGCTCTCGTGTGTCCGTCTGCTGGTAGTTGTTGGCCAACTTTATTCTCAGCCATAGTATCAATTAAAAAGCATTTTAATAGACTTACCAAGTGCAATCAGTCTTGGGGTACTGGGCAGAGAGAGGCTTCCCTCTACATCTGCTGGAGTTGCAGTGACCTACAATTAACAAAAGGTTGGAGAAATTAATTACATATATAGAGAACATACTTGAATATTGTTATAAAATACTTCTCAATGTGCTCTCCAATCAAGTTTATGCTTATATGTCACTTTGTGATATCTTGTGATACAACCCCTTGGACAGCACAAGTATGTCTGCCTATCTTGCAAAATAGAAGTTTGATTATACATGATAATGAAAAGTAAATTGTGCCTCAAATGCATGACATATAAATACAAAAACAGTAATAGTCTTTTAGAAAAGTCTTAGAATGTTTAAGAAAACTATGACACTAATTACAATCAGTATTCTCTAGAATCAGCTGTTCAAATAACATTAATACTTACATCACCAAGAAGGCATCTTCCTTCTCTCTGAAGGTTGTTATAGATGCAACACCCTAGTCGACATCTTCTTTACCAGCTTGGTCAATGTCTATCAGGACTGTCCTGACATCCTTTTTCTACCTTGAGAGTTGACTTTCAAAAAAATGAAGCACCTTTTTTCTTTTTCTGCAGAGATTCTGTGAGCCTAGTGTTAACATCAATCCCAGTCAGTGTTGAAATGGGCACACAAAAATCTCTTCATGAATAGGAATGGCCACTGGTCTTTGAGTTCATCAATGCTGGGTGGGGGGTTGTTATTGATGGCATAGCGCTGAGAAGCATATGTTATCTTCATCCATTCTTCCACCTGGCCACACTCTGCTGCTTGGGGTCCCTCTTGAAAAAAATAACAACCATTTCCTTTCTTTTTTCCTCCACTGATTCTGGAGTCTCATCTTCAGGGAGGTCTGGGTGCCAATTGGGTGCCAATTGATGGGTGCCAACTGGGTGCCAATTGATGCAGCCATAGCTATCAGTTTTTGCATATTTGGATGCGGTGCTCTCACTGCTGGGTGTAGACTCGTTGTCGTTGATACGTTTTGGTTTTCTAACTCTCACCAGTGTGTTGTCACGATTGACATGTTCAACCCTTGTTTTTATCTGATTTAGAAAGGATCCATAACCACAGCCAATCAGCTCTCCTTCCATTGTTGCAACCGCAATGCTTTTTGGATATTTTTCCATGATTCTTCTTGCAATTTCTGAACACTGGCTTCTAGTAGGGTTCAAGCATACCTTTCGAATTGAGCCTACAATAGTTCTCACCGTAACTAAAAGCTCCTGCTTCCTGGGTCGCTTGCTGCAAAACATTGTTGCAAATTTGGTGGCATCTTCTCCCACGGTACTTCATATGATAAGACCCAGTCAGAGACTTGAACAGGGACATGGGTTGCTTGGCCTGAAGATGAAGAGCCTTCTGGACAGTTGGATAGCTGGCCAGATGTATAGTCTTCATGGCCTGTGTGATGAATTAAAACATCTTTATTGTATTATTGGAGGTATTGATTGAGCCGAGTCACAATATGTGATCTTTTGAAACCCAAAGCTGAAAAACAATTTAATATACACTACATAATTATACAAAAAAGTATACACTATAACTGTCCACAGGTGCATGTGAATACATCACAAACAATGTCATTATAAAATGTGTTTAAAGCTGGCTAGATCAATATTATTTTTTAATTAATAACGGATGATATAACTTGTGATTAAAAATATTTTTTTACACTTTTAATATTTATGTTTGTTTTGTCTTGTCAAACTCAACACATGCAATATATATATATATATACAAAATACATATATATCAACGCATTCTCACCCCAAGGCGTCATTTAATTTACACCCTTTGACCATGCGTCAACTAACTGACGCTAAAGGGTGCCTTTAGCGTCAGTTAGATGACGATTCCGTTATGGGTAGGTTTAGGTATGGGGTAGGGTAGGCGCATCTCGTGTTGACGCTAAAGGGTGCCATGTGCGTCGGATGTAGACGCATGGTCAAAAGCGTCAGTTACATGACGCCCGAGGATGAGCGTCATCTAACTGACGCTAAAGGCACCCTTTAGCGTCAGTTAGTTGACGCATGGTCAAAAGTCTCAATTAAATGACGCCTTGGGATGAGAATGGGCTGTATATATATACAGGTCCTTCTCAAAAAATTAGCATATTGTGATAAAGTTCATTATTTTCCATAATGTAATGATAAACATTAAACTTTCATATACTTTAGATTCATTGCACACCAACTGAAATATTTCAGGTGTTTGTTTTGATACTGATGATTTTGGCATACAGCTCATGAAAACCCAAAATTCCCGTCTCAAAAAATTAGCATATTTCATCTGACCAATAAAAGAAGTGTTTTTAATACAAAAAAAAAGTCAACCTTCAAATAATTATGTTTAGTTATGCACTCAATACTTGGTCGGGAATCCTTTTGCAGAAATGACTGCTTCAATGCGGCGTGGCATGGAGGCAATCAGCCTGTGGCACTGCTGAGGTGTTATGGAGGCCCAGGATGCTTCGATAGCGGCCTTAAGCTCATCTAGAGTGGTGGGTCTTGCGTCTCTCAACTTTCTCTTCACAATATCCCACAGATTCTCTATGGGGTTCAGGTCAGGAGAGTTGGCAGGCCAATTGAGCACAGCAATACCATGGTCAGTAAACCATTTACCAGTGGTTTTGGCACTGTAAGCAGTTGCCAGGTCGTGCTGAAAAATGAAATCTTCATCTCCATAAAGCTTTTCAGCAGGTGGAAGCATGAAGTGCTCCAAAATCTCCTGATAGCTAGCTGCATTGACCCTGCCCTTGATAAAACACAGTGGAGCAACACCAGCAGCTGACATGGCACCCCTGACCATCACTGACTGTGGGTACTTGACACTGGACTTCAGGCATTTTGGCATTTCCTTCTCGCCAGTCTTCCTCCAGACTCTGGCAACTTGATTTCCGAATGACATGCAACCACTGAGCAGTGCAGAAGCGGCAGTGCTGCTTCTCTGTAGCCCAGGTCAGGCGCTTCTGCCGCTGTTTCTGGTTCAAAAGTGGCTTGACCTGGGGAATGCGGCACCTGTAGCCCATTTCCTGCACACGCCTGTGCATGGTGGCTCTGGATGTTTCTACTCCAGACTCAGTCCACTGCTTCCGCAGGTCCCCCAAGGTCTGGAATCGGTCCTTCTCCACAATCTTCCTCAGGGTCCGGTCACCTCTTCTCGTTGTGCAGCGTTTTTTGCCACACTTTTTCCTTCCCACAGACTTCCCACTGAGGTGCCTTGATACAGCACTCTGGGAACAGCCTATTTGTTCAGAAATTTCTTTCTGTGTCTTACCCTCTTGCTTGAGGGTGTCAATGATGGCCTTCTGGACAGCAGTCAGATCGGCAGTCTTACCCATGATTGCGGTTTTGAGTAATGAAACAGGCTGGGAGTTTTTAAAAGCCTCAGGAATCTTTTGCAGATTTGCTTTTTGTTTAGAGTTAATTAGTTGATTCAGATGATAAGGTTAATAGCTTGTTTAGAGAACCTTTTCATGATATTTTGATAATTTTTTGAGACAGGAATTTTGGGTCTTCATGAGCTGCATGCCAAAATCATCAGTATTAAAACAATAAAAGACCTGAAATATTTCAGTTGGTGTGCAATGAATCTAAAATATCTGAAAGTTTAATTTTTATCATTACATTATGGAAAATAATGAACTTTATCACAATATGCTAATTTTTTTAGAAGGACCTGTGTATATATATATATTTAAAACAAATTCCAATAACTTACTGTGATAACATCATAATTGTTATTTAACAATGTAGAAACTGACTCACTGTTTTTCTTTTTTTTAAATAAACAAAAACATGACTTGATCATGCACACCTTCAATGTGAAATCTAGCCTATGAGAATGCAGGTAAAAAAAAATTTAAAAGAAATTCGATATAAGGTAGCAGAAATGCCCCAGTTATGAAACAAATATGTTTTTGATTCATATTTCTATATGAATAAGTTATGTAATATCACACAAGCAAGTGCAAGTCCATTCTTTTTTTTTCTTTTTTTTTTTCCAGAACATCATCATGAATTGCAGTGTAAATGCCTCTAAATGCTGCTTTAGATGCAATATCTGTGCCACCTCTGCAATGCAAAAGTGCAGGGCAGGGTTTTGTTTATACTAATTTAATTGGTAATAGTGTCTTATTATTGTAATTATTGAATTTATTGATTAAATGTAAATTTGACATAAAAAGATGTTGCATAAATCTAATATGGTCAGAAAAATTGCCTTAAAAAAGGATTGCCCCTGGAAATGGATTTAAGGTGGCAAACAACACCCCTTAATGAAAATATTTTTTCAAGTGGCACATAATGAACTGACCACCACACAGAATATAAAAAATATGAAAAGCTTACAGAGTCAAGGAACTGGTACAAAAAGGAACTGAGCAAAATATTGTTTGAATCACTTTTCTCAACAAAATCCCCCTAGATATTGGGATACCATTTTGTGTAAAAATCTAACACCGCTACTACTTTATCCAAACTCCTAAAATGCCTTTGTCAGAACTGAATATTAAAATATTACAGGGCTCAACGCTAAGGATTTTTCTACTTTTCTATGGTGGGGCCAGTGTTTAAAAATTTTAATTGCCCTGCCAAAATTTGCACTGGTCCCACCACAAAAAAGTAATGAATACATAAATTAATAATTAAGATAGGCCTTATTGTTTTGATCCATGTAACCTTAATAAATAAGGTGAAGACAGTAAAACCTACTAGTCTAACTTTACCGGTCTACAATTTTAGATATGGTTAAGGACAGTCAGTAATAAAATAAAATAAGAACAAATAATCAAATTATTAGCATTAGCACAAATAAATACACAAGAACAAACCGAAAAAAGCAGTTCTTTTCAGGTTTTTCATGTAGGTTTAAACAAGATTCTCAGGTACAGAAATAGTAATCAACTGTAAAATATCACTGCATAGTCTTCACTGTGGAACTATAGATTAACCCTTATTAAAGTTCCCTTTCAGTCGCTCACGTTCGACGTGACGTCGACGTGGCGGCGTAATGGGATCACTTCAGGGAGCCCTATCAACTTAGAGTATCTACAGAACAAGCCAATGAACGTTGGCGTGCGTGAAAGCGTCACGCGCCCCCGCCCCTCAGCGCGGGTATAAACAGGAAGCGGGCGCACGCACTCATTGTCTTTCGCTTCGGAGCCGAGCTTTGACTTCTGAGGTTACAGACTGCTATAGCAACGGTAACGGGAAAAGGAGAAGGCTCTATTCCAGTGCTGGTGTGACGGCGCGATCAGTGGTGGCCGCGAGCATTTTACACAACAGCTGTTTTCACAGCTTGGTTTGTGTGTGTATGTGTGTGTGTGACTGTGTCGGTCTCGTGGGCGTTCCTCATATTGAGAGTGTACCCCGATTACACTGCGGCCATCCCTGGGTGCTTCAGTACTAAAAGAGCTTTTTATTTATTTGATTTTTTTTCCTGTTTGTTATTTTTTCTAAAAGAGCAACACAAGCGTGACCCTACGTCCTTTTCAGGATGTCATTCCGCTTGTGCGTTTCTGGATGCGGTCATACCCTGGCGCCAGGCGACGGCCACAATAGCTGCATCTCGTGTTTGGGCATTCAGCATGCTGAGGCAGCTTTTGTGAATAGCTCATGTTCCCATTGCGGGAATATGACTATGATAGCGCTTAGATCGAGACTCGCTTACCTCAAGGGAGGTGCAGTCCCCTCGCCTATGCCCCGATCTAGTGTCTATTCTGGACCTCAGAATAGACCTACTTCTGTGCATGACCAGGGTGATCTGAGGATTACCGTGAGGGCTACCCCGCCGAGGCAATCTCCGTGGGTCCCTCACGCCTCACAAGCGCTACCGCCGTTGGAGCCTTCAAATGAGCGTGCTGGTCCTTCTCTTGGACGACCACTCGTCTCCTTTGGGGCTCCACCTGACGATCAGATGTCGATCGCAGCATCGGAGGGGGAGCTTCGTTCCTCTGGAGCTGAGGATTCGGCTGCGTTGCCCCCTTCGGGGCGTGTAGCGTTGCCCGAGTCCGATCCAGAATGGACGGCTATGCTTTCCCGGGCCGCCGAGAAGGTCGGGCTTGTGTGGAACCCTCCACCACGTCCCGAACCTTCCCGGTTGGACGATTGGTTTCTCGGGGCGGGCCGTGCTGGTTCTCAGCGCGCCGCCCCGGTACCTTTCTTTCCGGAAGTGCATGAGGAGCTTACTAGGACGTGGACGGCGCCGTATAGTGCCAGAAGCCGTCCTAGTGGCTCCTCCCTCCTCACCACCCTCGACGGTAGGGCGGCTAAGGTGTATGTGGATGTTCCGCCGGTGGAGCGTGCTGTTGCGATGCAGTTGTGTCCAGCGTCCGCTTCCTCCTGGGGGGGCAATCCACCTCTCCCGTCCAAGGCATGTAAGTTTTCGTCCGGTCTTACGGCGAAGGCTTACAGAGCTTGTGGACAGGCTGCTTCCGCCCTCCATGCCATGGCGCTTCTGCAGGTCCATCAGGCCCAGGCGCTCATGGACATGAACGAGGGTGGTTCTGACCCAGAGCTCTTCCGGGAGCTCCGTGTGGCAACTGACCTCGCCCTCCGGGCGACGAAAGAAACTGCACGTTCCGTTGGTCAGGCGATGTCCACCCTGGTGGTCCAGGAGCGCCACCTCTAGCTCAACCTGGCTGACATGAGGGACACTGACAAATATCGGTTCCTGGATGCCCCTCTTTCCCAGGTTGGGTTATTCGGCGACGCGGTCGAGAGCTTTGCCCAACAGTTCTCGGCCGCCCAGAAGCAGACGGAGGCCATCCGACACATCCTGCCCCGGCGGACCGCTGCTGCTCCCACCTGTCCGCCGGCTGCAGTCCCTCCGTCTACTCGTCGCCGAGGTCGGCCTCCTTCGGCGTCCTCCGCTCCCGCGAAGCCTCAGCAGCAGCCTTCGTCTAGGCCTCAGCGTGGAGCAAGCCGCAGGAAGCCGACCACGCCCGTCCAGGCCGCTGCCAAGCCAGGTGGCAAGCGGAGGTGCAAACGTCCCTGAGACGGGCGACCCGGAGGTGGATCAAGTTGCTCTTCAGGAGATGGTGAACGCGCCGCTCCTTCCCCCGGTGGAAGGCCGGGCGGAGAATCTTTTGTTTCCTTTTGTTTCTGTTCCGCCACTGGCCCCCGGGTACCCACAATTTCAATAAAAGAGCAATTTCTGAAACCTCTGGGTCCCAAGAGGGCGCGCTTGGCGGTCGACGACGCTATGCCTTGTCACCCTCAGGCCCCTCTTCTATCGCCAGCGAGCAGCAGTGGCTGTGTCCCGGACGCAGTGTTGCCTCCGCACACTCACTCTGCCCTTCGACGGAAGCAGGTATGTGTCGCACCTCACATCCAGACCCCACTCCGGGCCGCTATGCCGTCCGAGTCGAGTCCCTGCATTCCGCCGCGCTGCCCCACCCCAGGTACGTCTGTGGTCCCGTTGGTCCCGCTTGTGCGGTGTCTGGGAGCCTGGCTAGCTCTTCCCAGCCCGTCCGGCTGGCTCATCCGTACTGTCAGACTCGGCTATGCGATTCAGTTCGCCCTGCGGCCCCCGCGCTTCAGGGGCATTCAGTTCACCCGTGTTCTGGCGGACAGTGCCCCTGTGCTCAGGGCAGAGATCGCAGTCCTACTGGCGAAGGACGCGATCGAGCCGGTCCCTCCGGCCGATATGAAGACCGGCTTCTACAGCCCATACTTCATTGTACCCAAGAAAGGCGGTGGGTTACGGCCAATCTTGGACCTGCGTGTCCTGAACCGGTCCCTTCACAGGCTGCCGTTCAAGATGCTTACGCAGAAACGCATTTTCAAATGCATCCGTCCCCAAGATTGGTTTGCAGTGATCGACCTGAAGGACGCGTACTTTCATGTCTCGATTCTCCCTCGACACAGACCGTTTCTTCGCTTTGCGTTCGAGGGGCGGGCATATCAGTACAAAGTCTTACCCTTCGGGCTGGCCCTGTCGCCCCGTGTCTTCACGAAAGTCGCGGAGGCGGCCATTGCTCCCATGTGCGAGTGTGGTGTTCGCATTCTCAACTACCTCGACGACTGGCTTATTCTTGCCCAGTCGAGAGAGCAGTTGTGCGAACACAGGGACATGGTGCTCAGTCACCTCAGCCACCTAGGGCTTCGGGTCAACTGGGAAAAGAGCAAACTCACCCCCGGGCAGAGGATCTCTTTTCTCGGTATGGAGCTGGACTCGATCAACATGACAGCGCGCCTCACAGAGGCCCGCGTCCAGTCAGTGTTGAACTGCGTGAGTACTCTCAGACGCAGAACAGCGGCACCTCTGAAACTTTTTCAGAGGCTCCTGGGGCATATGGCATCTGCAGCCGCGGTAAGGCCGCTCGGATTGCTTCATATGAGGGCGCTTCAACACTGGCTCCACGGTCGAGTCCCGAGATGGGCGTGGCAGAGCGGCTCGTGCCGGGTCCAAGTGACCCCGCACTGTCGCCAAACTCTCACCTTGTGGTCGGACCCTTCGTTCCTGCGGGCAGGTGTTCCCCTAGAACAAGTGTCCAGGCATTCTGTGGTCACCACGGATGCCTCTGCCACCGGGTGGGGGGCCACGTACAACGGGCATGCAGCTTCAGGTCTGTGGACGGGCCTCAACTGCATTGGCACATCAACTGCCTCGAGTTGTTAGCAGTTCATCTTGCGCTGGGCCGCTTCAAAACGCCGCTACTAGGCAAGCATGTACTGGTCCGTACGGACAGCACTGCGACCGTTGCGTACATCAACCGTCAGGGTGGTCTACGCTCCCGCCGCATGTCACAACTCGCCCGCCATCTCCTCCTTTGGAGTCAGAAGCATCTGAGGTCGCTTCGTGCCATTTATATTCCGGGCCTGCTCAACCGTGCAGCCGACGAGCTCTCACGGCAGCAGGTGCTACCAGGAGAATGGTGACTCCATCCCCAGGTGGTCCAGCTGATTTTCAGGCGCTTCGGGACCGCACAGGTAGATCTGTTTGCCGCCCCGGACACGTCTCACTGCCAGTTGTTCTTTTCCCTGACCGAGGGGACCCTCGGCACGGATGCTCTGGCACACAGCTGACCCCCCGGTCTACGCAAGTATGCGTTTCCCCCAGTGAGCCTTCTTGCACAGACCTTGTGCAAAGTCAGGGAGGACGAGGAGCAGGTCTTGTTAGTGGCGCCGTATTGGCCCAACCGGACCTGGTTCCCGGAACTGGTGCTCCTCGCGACAGCTCCTCCCTGGCCCATTCCTCTGAGAGAGGACCTGCTCTCTCAGAGACGGGGCACCTTGTGGCACCCGCGTCCAAACCTCTGGAAACTCCATGTCTGGTCCCTGGACGGGACGCGGAGGTTCTAGGTGACCTACCCCAGGCGGTAGTTGACACCATCACTTCCGCTAGAGCCCCCTCTACGAGGCGCCTCTAAGCGTTGAAGTGGAACCTGTTTGAAGATTCAAAATTTCATCTTTTAATATTATTTTAATATTAAATATTATTATTAGATATTATGTATCTGTATTATTATTCTTTATTAATATTCATAATCAGTTGTATCATCTTATGAAGTTTCAAAAGCATGAGTTCCATGGGATGATCATATGTCAGACAGGGGGAAGCTATATTTTGCTATGGGGTGTGTACAATGTAAGTGCATCACAGATGTATACAACAAGGATAGTTCCTAATATGGAAGTGAATTGTGACATGCTAAACATAACGTATACGTATGACATACGTTCTAATTTTAAGAAGCTCAGAGCAACATGTTTTGTTACCTTACAAGGAAGCTGTAAGACTCTCTGTGATGTATAAAAGCTCAATCTTACTGTACTACCTCAGAGAAACACGGAAACGCATAGACCTGGCATGAATACAACATCTTGAAGTTTCTCTCCTGACATATAAGAATAAAATCTTTCTTGGCAAGATAACTGGTGTCTGGTCCCGTAAATCAAATAATAACGGGGAAACAAAAGAGGCTTTAATTCCAAGTCTACATTTGGCGTCACGAGAACAGGATTGCATCTTCAGGCATTTGTCTCAATCAAGGTAAGACTTTTTCTATTCTAAATAATTCTAAGTATGCCTGATGATTGGACATTGACTGAAACTGCTTAAAAGAACTGTGTTATTTAAAGTACCAGTTGTTTTGCCAATGAATATATGTGTCAGAAAAAAATAAATAAAAATAATTTAAATAATTAGAATGTGGCTTATTTGAGTTGCTCTGGTCGGTAAACCTCTGAATATTGAATGATGCTGGGGAAGTCTTTTTCATTTTTGAAAAAAAAAAAACTGTAGAAAGTGGATCTTTTTTAGGAAAAAGACCATCTTAGTCAAATTTTGGAAATAGCTGTAAGGCGATTTAGCAATTAGCTTGTAAGGTGGTTGGAATATGGCGAGATTGCGATAAAGGGCAGATTTATCTCTAAAATATATCCAATACACAAAGAATCGTTTCAGAAGAAGACGAGGATAGTGTGACAAGCAGTGATTTATAGCGGTTTACAGTGGCGGGTCTGTGCTTGAAGTTAGTACAGTGCAGTATAAAAAAATACAAATAAACCCTAAAACGTAAATACGCAGAGGATTGAACCCTTAGAAGAAGGGTATCAATGGCTGAGATGCTAGAATTGCATGCATTCTGATTTTGACAATAAAGCTGTTCAGTGTTTGGAGGAAAAGACTGATCTGAGAGCAACTTTGATGTGTGTGTATATGTATATATATATATATGTATGTATATATGTGTGTATGTATATATATATATATATATATATATATATATATATATATATAAATTAATCTGAATTAAGACAAACAAAAAAGAAAAACAGAAAATATTAGAGTTGTTTTTTTGTTTTTTGTTTCCCAACCCCTTCTTTGTTCTTGAGAAATTAGAACAGGTGGAAAGGGAGAAAAGCAGAGGGCCTCCCCTGGAATTCACACACACACTCCCTCACAAAAATAGCCCTGCTGTTTGAGCACACAGACACAGAGTGACAAATAATTTGCAATGGCAGAAAGTGGATTTAACAGCAGAACAATATCTGCTTGGTACTTAGAAAGAAAACAGAAAAAGCAAGCTAAGTTTTTGAAAAAAGGACTGGACATTAACACATCTATGGATGTGCAGTTAAGCTGGCTTGAGTCCCAGAAGGACTCTATCAAGTCAAAAGTATTTCCAATCCTCGCCGCACATTGGATTTTGAAACAAGGTGGCATTTGTTGTGGTATCAATGGGTGCCCAGTCCCACTTGTTGAAGCAATGAAGCCTCAAATTGAAGCATATAACAAATTGAACAAAATTATGTCTATTAAATGTTCAGATGGAGAAAATACAACCAATGATGATTCATTTGATCCAGATTGGACAAATATAATAACTGAAGCTGAAAAGAAATATTCACAAGCACCAGTGAAATCTGCAACAACTGTAACGCCTCCTCCTTACAACCCAATTTATCCAATTTTGCCTGAACAATATACAAATTCATCTAAACCTCTGACACAGCCTCAAGCTTCGAGATCAAATGGAGGTCCAGTTGACAAAATGTATATTTCATCTGCACAAGCAGCTCCGGTAATAACAAGATCTAAAACAGTTCAGCCAAACAGAGACATGCTGCGATGTACACCAGTTCGGAATTATGATTCTGACTGGGGTGATGAGACAAGAGATGACGACATGATCACAATTGACAAGCTCGGTCCTGAATTTTCTTCACCTGTAATTAAAAGGGAAGGATCTGAGATGATGACAGAAGAGAGACCATTCACACCAGGAGAACGTCAAGCCATTCTCACAGCCTTGCCTCCTCTGAAGAGACAAGATCCAAACACAGAGTTTTGGCGAGAATTAGACTCATTGATTGAAGCACATCAAATGACATTAAGAGACATACACACCATTGTGAAAGCTAAAATCCCAAGAGACAGATGGGAACGCTTGCCAGCTTCGATAACAACCGCCCAATGGATAGATTTGTGGGTTGATGGCCAGGGACGACCCCTCGGTCTTTGGCAAGCATTAGATGTGTTCCGAAAAGAAATCCAGGAAATCTTGGGCAGTGGTAAAATTCCTTTCACATTAGTGACATTGATTAAGCAAAAGGATGATGAATCTCCAGATGAATATGCTCTACGTAAGTGGAATGCTTATGAGAGATGGGCTCTCTGTGCCAAGAAACAACCTGACAGAGATGATGTACAGTTCACTGACACACTTGTGGATGGACTTAGCACAAAATACCAACAAGCCTTATCACTTGGAGTCAACCCAGGTGAGACATTTGACCAAATTATGCAATGGGCTGGCCGCTTAGAGATGGCTATGAGATCAAATAAAGAAGAAGGAAACAAGCCATATCGAAGAGGAGTGGCAACAGCTCAATACAACAAGGACACAAAGAATAGGGTGATTTCCTGCAGCAACTGTGGAAAGCGTGGACACTCAAAAATAGATTGTTGGGCTAAAGGAGGTGGAGCAGAAGGTCAAGGTCCATCATTTAGACAGGTCAGTGCAAAAAACCATAATGAAACCCCTCAAGGGAAGACGTGGACTGAAGCACAAGTCCGTCAACTCATTGAGGGAATTATGCGTCCGCAATAGGAATCAGCGGCCCCCTGTATTAGTAAGAAAAGAGACAATCGCCTTTTCGTCAATGCATTAATAGGGGGCCACCCATGTGACATCCTTGTTGACACAGGTGCAGCCATTTCAATAACAGATCTGAACCTACCTACAACAGAGGAAACTATGGATGTTGAAGGAGTTGGAGAAGGTATCACAAAATTCCGCAAAAGTATTCAAGTTCCACTGCAAATACATGAAGATGAAGTCTTATGGACATCTTTCTGGGATGGGCCGAATTCACAAGGAAGCCTTATTGGCATGGACATTCTTCCATTGTTAAACATGATCATATTCACTGACAGTCGTCAAATCGCTACAACTGCTGGGATAATACCACACGAAGATCGCACATGTAATCTAAGGTCTGTTGGTACAGCAAAACCAATTATCAGAAACTGGAAGAAAGACGGTGTGTGGGGTCTTCTGTGCAGTTTATATCCGGATGTTTGGGCTAAACACAAATTGGATTGTGGTAAAGCCAACATTGATCCCATTGTTATTGAGGGACCGATACATGCCCCTCATAAACAATACCCCATCCGACCTGAAGCAAGACGAGCCGTGGAGGAGATAGTGGCAGACTTGGAAGCTGAAGGAATCATCAGACAAACTTCATCTACGACTAATAGTCCTGTCTGGCCTGTCAAGAAATCTGATAACTCATGGAGACTAACCATTGATTACACAAGACTTAACAGTGTAACACCAAAACCGCATCCTATTGTGGCCAATCCTGCCACCATTCTGAATGACATTCCAGGAAATGCTAAAATTTTTACGGTACTGGATGTACTGTCGGCTTTCTGGTCTATACCTATAGACAAAAGATCTCAAGAGAAATTAGCCTTCACAGTGGGCGCAAAACAGTACGTTTGGAACAGACTCCCACAAGGTCTTAATCTTTCTCCTGTTGTATTTCATAGAGCTTTGGACCAGTTCTTAACGGAGCAAAAAGCTGAAATTGAGAAATCAGGAAGTGTCTGCCTCCAATATGTTGATGACTTGTTAATTGCAAGCCCAGATGAAAACAGCCATGTATTTGCTCTGAATGTTGTCCTACAAGCCCTTAGGAAAGGGGGATTCAAAGTTAACCCCGATAAAGCACAGCTGGCCAAATCCAAGGTTATCTATTTGGGCCAAGAAATATCTGTGGAGGGAAGGAGAATGACAACAGAGCGTGTAGAGGCATTACGACAACTTCCAAAACCTCTAACAGTTACAGGAATGCGGAAGGTGGTGGGACTTTTCAACTATTGTCGTCAGTATATACCTGATTTTGCTAGCATCACCAGCCCCCTCATCGACCTGTACAAGGGAGGAAAGCCTGGAGTGGAACATATAAACTGGACACCAGAAGCTGAGGAAGTGTTTACTTCTATGAAAGAAAAACTGACTTCAGCCCCAGCATTGGGACTTCCTGACGGACGGTTGCATTTTCATTTGTGGACCAGGGTAGGAGATGAGACATATTCAGCAGTACTGTGTCAAAAACCAGGTGATCGATACAGACCAGTTGGATACTTTTCCACAAAGATTCCTGTCACTATGATTGGGCAACCACGGTGTATACAAGCCCTCGATGGTGCCACATGGGCAGTGGATGCTGTTGAGAATCTGATAGGAGCACAAACTACCATATTGCACACTCCACACAGTATAGTGACACTGTTGAACAACACGAACATCAAAACCATAACTGATGCAAGAAGAGCAAAATGGGAAGCAACTTTGTTGAACAAAGATTTAAGAGTGGAAATCATCAGGGACACGACTCTTAACCCTGCAACAATGATGCTGGAACCACACGAGGGAATACCACATGAGTGTGAAAAACAAGTAGAAGAAGATAGTCTTGGTCCAGTTAATCCAATCCCTCTTAAAAACCAAGACAAAGAGTTATGGGTTGATGGATCCAGTTATTATGTTGATGGAAAACGACATACTGGATGGGCTGTAGTGAAAGGAGATGGAACTGTTGTAAAGAAAGGAGCCCTTTCTGGGAAATTTTCAGCACAAGTAGCTGAACTTATAGCACTTACAGAAGCCTTTGAACTATCAGAAGGAGATCGAGTCAACATCTATACAGATAGTCATTATGCTTTTGGCGTGGTCCATGACTACCTTGCTCTGTGGAAAAGACGTGGACTTATCACTAGCAGTGGGAGCGAAATACAACATGCTTCCATAATTCGTCGTTTGATTACAGCATGTTACTTACCCCGAGAAGCAGCCGTGATCAAAGTAAAATCACATCAATCTGACAAGTCCAAAGAAAGTCAAGGAAACACGGCAGCAGATGCAGCAGCTAGAGAAGCAGCTCTACTTCCTTTTACTCCTGTTACCTTGGTAAAGGAAAATAGCAAGGATAATCCTGAGCTCCATCTTCTGTCATATCAATTGGAGACAGATGAAGAGAAAGAACAATGGATGAAAGTGGGAGCGAAAGAGGATGATCAAGGTATCTGGAGAATTCCAACAGGACAAGTGGTGATGCCTATCGGAACAAGAAGAGAACTAATGCAGCTGTATCATGGAAAGGTACATGCTGGAGCAAAAGCAATGAAATCTCAAATCAGTGAGACTTGGTGGTGGCCAAGAATGATGAGAGACATTGATGATTACTGTAGGAGATGCTTGATATGCCTCAAAGCAAATGTAGGAAAATCTGTAAAGGTGCGAATGTCACATGCACCCAGACCAACAGGTCCATGGACACACCTCCAAATTGATTTCACAGGACCTTTATCACCCAGTGGAGGGTATCAATACATACTTGTAATCATGGACAGATTTACTAGATGGGTGGAAGCATACCCTACAAAATCCTGCACTGCTGAAGCGGCAGCACGAGTAATGGTGGAAGAAGTTTTTCCTCGCTGGGGCCTTCCATATGAACTTGATTCTGACAATGGAACTCATTTCACTGGGAAATTGATGAAGGAAGCAATGAAATTGATGGGAATTAAACAGAAATTCCACATTCCTTATAGGCCGGAAAGCTCAGGCCTGGTTGAACGAATGAATAGATCTTTGAAAACCGCTCTTACCAAAGCCATTCTGCAAACTGGCCAAGGCTGGCATAAGTTATTACCTGCTATTCTGTGGAACTTGAGAGAAACTCCAAACCGAGTTACAGGACTAACCCCTTTTGAACTAATGACGGGAAGAGCAATGGTTCTACCTCCTGATGCTCCGCCACCAGCGGGAACAGGAGACTCTACTTTGTTCCAAGAAAAGTTACGCCGCTATCTCGCAATGCTAGACAAAGCTACTAAAGACAATATTAAGAAAGTGCGAGAAGCTCAACAGCAATGGGATGAAAAACACACCACTACTGACATTCCACACATTCCCGAGTTAGGTAGTTTTGTCATGATCAAACGAATTGCTAGGAAAGGTTTAGAGCCTAGATGGGAAGGACCATATGAGATACTCCTAACTACTGATACAAGTGTTTGTCTCAAAGGGAAGGGTGTAGGAACAGATAGATGGTATCATTGGTCACAAGTTAAACCTTGCTTAGTGAATGAACAAGATGATAATGATGGCTTATGGCCTGAGATTGAGCAATGTTCATCCATTAGTTTTAAAAATTGGGAACAAAGAAGTGATGTTAATTATTTCTCTGCTTCCATTTCAGGAATCAGTTCCATTGACATTGATTAGAGATGGTTGCAAGTTATTCTCGATACCCAACGACGATGGTCATGCTAATAATCCAAGTCCTTATATGTGTTACTAGAAGGAAAAGTACCAAACCTGTCAAATTGATTATTTCTAACCAAATGGATAGAACTAAGAATGGGACATACAGCGTGAAATAAGAGATTTTATGCAAAACACTACCTCACAAACAATGAACATCCGCTTACTGATTTTCAACCCCAAGGGATAGGATCCTTTAACGTCAACGTTTATTTTAATTTCTTGTTTTGGTTCGGAACTGAAGGATTTAATTAATTAACGAGTTAATTAATTAATGAGTTCAGGCACGGGCAGAAGACTTATTAGTTTTTCTTTTCTTAGATGATTGGGGTTCATTTTAAAGACATACACATAGATATTAAAATACACATAGTATACGGGGACATAACATGGGCTGGGGTTTTGTTCTTTGTTTTGTTTCTCTGTTTCCATTCTTCTGTTCTTTCTGTCTATTTTCTTGGTCTGCTATTTCTTCTCCTCACTATCACTTCTATAGGTTGGCCACCTGGGAATGATGGTGTGGAACTGACGGCCGTAGTTCCAGTGGAGGGAGATGAAGATTCAAAATTTCATCTTTTAATATTATTTTAATATTAAATATTATTATTAAATATTATGTATCTGTATTATTATTCTTTATTAATATTCATAATCAGTTGTATCATCTTATGAAGTTTCAAAAGCATGAGTTTGAATGCATGAGGGAACTATAGATAGCATGGATCCATGGGATGATCATATGTCAGACAGGGGGAAGCTATATTTTGCTATGGGGTGTGTACAATGTAAGTGCATCACAGATGTATACAACAAGGATAGTTCCTAATATGGAAGTGAATTGTGACATGCTAAACATAATGTATACGTATGACATACGTTCTAATTTTAAGAAGCTCAGAGCAACATGTTTTGTTACCTTACAAGGAAGCTGTAAGACTCACTGTGATGTATAAAAGCTCAATCTTACTGTACTACCTCAGAGAAACACGGAAACGCATAGACCTGGCATGAATACAACATCTTGAAGTTTCTCTCCTGACATATAAGAATAAAATCTTTCTTGGCAAGATAACTGGTGTCTGGTCCCGTAAATCAAATAATAACGGGGAAACAAAAGAGGCTTTAATTCCAAGTCTACACTGTTCGTTGATTGGTGTTCTTCTCATGAGGAGAACCCCCGATCTTGCTCGGTCAGAGCCGTGCTTTCCTTCCTGCAAGATGGGTTGGAGCGAAGGCTGTCTCCCTCCACCCTTAAAGTGTATGTTGCCGCTATCGCCTCACATCACGATGCAGTTGAAGGTAAGTCACTGGGAAAGCACGACCTGATCGTCAGGTTCCTGAGGGGGGCAAGGAGACTAAATCCTCCTCGCCCGCTCTCTTTACCTTCTTGGGATTTGTCTCTGGTCCTTTCGGCACTTCAGAGACCACCCTTTGAGCCTTTGCAGTCAGCAGAGTTAAAAATTCTGTCCTGTAAAACAGTACTCCTGGTTGCATTGGCCTCCATCAAGAGGGTAGGGGACCTGCATGCATTTTCGGTCGACGAATCGTGCCTGGAATTCGGCCCGGCTAACTCTCACGTGATCCTGAGACCCCGGCCCGGATACGTGCCCAAGGTTCCCACCACTCCCTTTCGGGACCAGGTGGTGAACCTGCAAGCGCTGCCTTCGGAGGAGGCAGACCCAGCCCTGGCTTTTCTCTGTCCCGTCCGCGCTCTGCGCCTCAGATCAGCTCTTCGTCTGTTACGGAGGTCAGCAGAAAGGGAAGGCTGTCTCCAAGCAGAGGATGGCCCACTGGATAGTGGATGCCATCGCCTTGGCTTACGAAGCCCAAGGCGTGCCTTGCCCGCCCGGGTTGAGAGCCCACTCCACTAGGGGTGTCGCTTCTTCTTGGGCGCTGGCATACGGCGCCTCGCTGACAGACATCTGTAGAGCTGCGGGCTGGGCAACACCTAACACGTTCGCTAGGTTTTATAGCCTACGTGTTGAGCCGGTTTCTTCCTGTGTGCTCGCTTCAACCAGCCGGTAACACCGAAGTTCCCGCTCTTGTGTCGGCTTGCTACGCCACTCCCCTCCACATGGAGCGGATACGTGCGCTTTTCTGCTCCAGTCGAGTTCCCCACTCAGGCGAACCCTGTAGAGTTCCTCCGTACCCCTTCGGCAGTCAGACGTTGCGGAGCGTCCGACGCTAGGCCTAGTGCTCATATGCTTGTTTAACTTGTGCTAGGCTGGGTTCCGTATGTGGTGATCCCTGCGGCGATCCCATATGCGTATTCTTCCGCGATCAGCTCCCTGCGGTGAGCCCGTGTCTTCCCTTGGCAGACTCCGCTCTGCCGTCACTGTCTGGTGCTGCCTCCCCCTTCTCAGGCTGGAGCCACCCCAGTGACATTCCATATGTTGCACTGACCCTCTGGCCAGTCCATATGTGTATTCTCCACATGTTACCTCCCTTCGGGCAGGATGTGGCTCCGCAGCGTCCCTCTCCTCTGGAAAGGCACGCTTTCCCAGTGTTATCCAAGAGTTCCACTGTGTGGGGTTTAACGGAACAGCAGTGAACTCCCTCTATGCAGGTCTTCCGCCCCAGACATTTGGGGGTCTGAGAGTCTTCCGTAGGGCGCTGGATGTGGCAGCTACCGTGGCGTTTTCCATGGGATCCCATTACGTCCCCACATCGAACGTGAGCGACTGAAAGGGAACGTCTCGGTTACTAATGTAACCCTCGTTCCCTGAAGGAGGGAACGGGAGACGTGACGTCCCGTCGCCACGGTTGCTGACCATCGCTGTACGGCCTTCTCAATCTCGGCTCCTCAGCGAAAAACAATGAGTGCGTGCGCCCGCTTCCTGTTTTTACCCGCGCTGCGGGGCGGGGGCGCGTGACGCTTTCACGCATGCCAACGTTCATTGGCTTGTTCTGTAGATACTCGAAGTTGATAGGGCTCCCTGAAGTGATCCCATTACGTCGCCACGTCGACGTCACGTCTCCCGTTCCCTCCTTCAGGGAACGAGGGTTACATTAGTAACCGAGACGTTATTCAGTCAAGAGCAGTGAGCGATTTTATTGTCTTTTGTTTGATTAACATAAAAACAGAGAGCAGCAGGAATATTAGGCTACTTTCACTTTAAGAGCTGCAAGGATCCAAAATACTGTTACACATTCATATCATCTCAAGTTTAGTTAGAAAGAAATATAGATTAAAGAAAGAAAGAAAGATTCATTAGAAAGAAAGATAGATTAGTTAGAAAGAAAGAAAGATAGATTAGTTAGAAAGAAAGAAAGAAAGATAGATTAGTTAGAAAGAAAGAAAGAAAGAAAGAAAGAAAGAAAGAAAAATTAGTTAGAAAGATAGATTATTTAGAAGGAAAGAAAGATTAGTTAGAAAGAAATATAGATTAAAGAAAGAAAGAAAGAGAGATTAGTTATAAAGAAATATAGATTAAAGAAAGAAAGATAGATAGATTAGTTAGAAAGAAAATAGATAGATTTGTTAGAATGAAAGAAAGATTAGTTAGAAAGAAAAAAGAAAGATTAGTTAGAAAGAAGAAAGATTGATTAGTTAGAAAGAAAAAAGATTGATTAGTTAGAAAGAAAGAGAGATAGATGGATAGATTAGTTAGGAAAGATAGATTATTTAGAAAGAAAGGAAGAAAGAAAGAAAGAAAGAAAGAAAGAAAGAAAGAAAGAAAGAAAGAAAGAAAGAATGGATTTGTTGGAAAGAAAGAAAGATGGATTAGCGGGGGCGCGTGACGCTTTCACGCACGCCAACGTTCATTGGCTTGTTCTGTAGATACTCGAAGTTGATAGGGCTCCCTGAAGTGATCCCATTACGTCGCCACGTCGACGTCACGTCTCCCGTTCCCTCCTTCAGGGAACGAGGGTTACATTAGTAACCGAGACGTTATTCAGTCAAGAACAGTGAGTGATTTTATTGTCTTTTGTTTGATTAACATAAAAACAGAGAGCAGCAGGAATATTAGGCTACTTTCACTTTAAGAGCTGCAAGGATCCAAAATACTGTTACACATTCATATCATCTCAAGTTTAGTTAGAAAGAAATATAGATTAAAGAAAGAAAGAAAGATTCATTAGAAAGAAAGATAGATTAGTTAGAAAGAAAGAAAGAAAGAAAGAAAGAAAGAAAGAAAGAAAGAAAGAAAAATTAGTTAGAAAGATAGATTATTTAGAAGGAAAGAAAGATTAGTTAGAAAGAAATATAGATTAAAGAAAGAAAGAAAGAGAGATTAGTTATAAAGAAATATAGATTAAAGAAAGAAAGATAGATAGATTAGTTAGAAAGAAAATAGATAGATTTGTTAGAATGAAAGAAAGATTAGTTAGAAAGAAAAAAGAAAGATTAGTTAGAAAGAAGAAAGATTGATTAGTTAGAAAGAAAAAAGATTGATTAGTTAGAAAGAAAGAGAGATAGATGGATAGATTAGTTAGGAAAGATAGATTATTTAGAAAGAAAGGAAGGAAGGAAGAAAGAAAGAAAGAAAGAAAGAAAGAAAGAAAGAAAGAAAGAAAGAAAGAAAGAAAGAAAGAAAGAAAGAAAGAAAGAAAGAAAGAAAGAAAGAAAGAAAGAAAGAATGGATTTGTTGGAAAGAAAGAAAGATGGATTAGCGGGGGCGCGTGACGCTTTCACGCACGCCAACGTTCATTGGCTTGTTCTGTAGATACTCGAAGTTGATAGGGCTCCCTGAAGTGATCCCATTACGTCGCCACGTCGACGTCACGTCTCCCGTTCCCTCCTTCAGGGAACGAGGGTTACATTAGTAACCGAGACGTTATTCAGTCAAGAGCAGTGAGCGATTTTATTGTCTTTTGTTTGATTAACATAAAAACAGAGAGCAGCAGGAATATTAGGCTACTTTCACTTTAAGAGCTGCAAGGATCCAAAATACTGTTACACATTCATATCATCTCAAGTTTACATTCAGATAAGACATAACCGACTACATTTACAACTAGAAAAAAAGTTTGATGAGACAAACTTTAAGTTGGCTTGAGAAAGCCGGACCAGAGAGTTTGAAGGAGTTTAAAGTAGTTTGAAGTCGGATAGGTGGATTAGTTAGAAAAGAACAGAAAAGAAAGATTAGTTAGATAAACAGAAAGATTGGTTTCCCTAAAAGAAAGATTAGTTAGAAAGAAAGAAAGATTAGTTTAAAAAGAGATAAAGAAAGAAAGATTAGTTAGAAGGAAAGAAAGATTAGTTAGAAAGAAATATAGATTAAAGAAAGAAAGAAATATTCATTAGAAAGAAAGATAGATTAGTTAGAAAGAAAGAAAGAAAGAAAGATAGATTAGTTAGTTAGAAAGAAAGAAAGAAAGAAAGAAAGAAAGAAAGAAAGAAAGAAAGAAAGAAAAATTAGTTAGAAAGATAGATTATTTAGAAGGAAAGAAAGATTAGTTAGAAAGAAATATAGATTAAAGAAAGAAAGAAAGAGAGATTAGTTATAAAGAAATATAGATTAAAGAAAGAAAGATAGATAGATTAGTTAGAAAGAAAATAGATTTGTTAGAATGAAAGAAAGATTAGTTAGAAAGAAAAAAGAAAGATTAGTTAGAAAGAAGAAAGATTGATTAGTTAGAAAGAAAAAAGATTGATTAGTTAGAAAGAAAGAGAGATAGATGGATAGATTAGTTAGGAAAGATAGATTATTTAGAAAGAAAGGAAGGAAGAAAGAAAGAAAGAAAGAAAGAAAGAAAGAAAGAAAGAAAGAAAGAAAGAAAGAAAGAAAGAAAGAATGGATTTGTTGGAAAGAAAGAAAGATGGATTAGCTAGATAGAAAGATGGATTAGTTAGATAGAAAGATGGATTAGTTACAAACAAACATTGTTATGTTATTTGATTGATATTGTGAAGCTGCTTTGATGCAATTTATATTGTGAAAAGCGCTATATAAATACACTTGACTTGAGTTAGAAAGAAAGATGGATTTGTTAGAAAGAAAGAAAGAAAGAAAGAAAGAAAGAAAGAAAGAAAGGATTAGTTAGTTAGAAAGAAAGATTAGTTAGAAAGAAAGAAAGATAGATTAGATAGAAAGAAAGAAAGATTGATTAGTTAGAAAGAAAGAAAGATTGATTAGTTAGAAAGAAAGATAGAAAGGAAGAAAGATTAGTTAGAAAGAAATATAGATTAAAGAAAGAAAGAAAGAAAGATAGATAGATTAGTTAGAAAGAAATAGATAGATTTGTTAGAATGAGAAAAAAGATTAGTTAGAAAGAAAAAAGATAGATTAGTTAGAAAGAAAAAAGATAGATTAGTTAGAAAGAAAGATAGATGGATAGATTAGTTAGAAAGATAGATTTTTTAGAAAGAGAGAAAAATTAGTTAGAAAGAAAGAAAGATTATTGGTTAGAAAGAAAGGATAGATTCGTTAGAAAGATAGATTAAGTAGATAGATAGATAGATAGATAGATAGATAGATAGATAGATAGATAGATAGATAGATAGATAGATGGATAGATAGATAGGTTCATTAGTACATATCTGACAGATAGACAGAAAGATTGGTTTCACTAAAATAAAGATTAGTTAGAAAGAAAGAAAGATTAGTTAGAAAGAAAGAAAGATTAGTTTAAAAAGAGATAAAGAAAGAAAGAATATTTAGAAGGAAAGAATGATTAGTTAGAAAGAAATATAGATTAAAGAAAGAAAGAAAGATAGATTAGTTAGAAAGACATATAGATTAAAGAAAGAAAGAAAGATAGATTCTTTAGAAAGAAAGAAAGAAAGAAAGAAAGAAAGATTAGTTAGAAAGATAGATTAGTTAGAAGGAAAGAAATATTAGTTAGAAAGAAAGAAAGAAAGAAAGAAAGATAGATTAGTTAGAAAAAAAGAAAGATAGATTATTTAGAAAGAAAGATAGATTAGTTAGAAAAAAGATAGAAAGATTATTTAGAAGGAAAGAAATATTAGTTAGTTAGAAAGAAATTTAGATTAAAGAAAGAAAGAAAGATAGATTAGTAAGAAAGAAATATACATTAAAGAAAGAAAGAAAGATAGATTAGTTAGAAAGAAAGATAGATTAGTTAGAAAAAAGATAGAAAGATTATTTAGAAGGAAAAAAATATTAGTTAGAAAGAAAGATAGATAGATTAGTTAGAAAGAAATTTATTTTAAAGAAAGAAAGAAAGATAGATTAGTAAGAAAGAAATATAGATTAAAGAAAGAAAGAAAGATAGATTCGTTAGAAAGAAAGAAAGAAAGAAAGAAAGAAAGAAAGAAAGATTAGTTAGAAAGATAGATTAGTTAGAAGGAAAGAAATATTAGTTAGAAAGAAAGAAAGAAAGATTAGTTAGAAAGATAGATTAGTTAGAAGGAAAGAAAGATTAGTTAGAAAGATAGATTAGTTAGAAGGAAAGAAATATTAGTTAGAAAGAAAGAAAGAAAGAAAGAAAGAAAGAAAGAAAGAAAGATAGATTAGTTCGAAAAAAAGAAAGATAGATTAGTTAGAAAGAAAGATAGATTAGTTAGAAAAAAAGATAGAAAGATTATTTAGAAGGAAAGAAATATTAGTTAGAAAGAAAGAAAGAAAGATAGATAGATTAGTTAGAAAGACATTTAGATTAAAGAAAGAAAGAAAGATAGATTAGTAAGAAAGAAATATAGATTAAAGGAAGAAAGATAGATTCGTTAGAAAGAAAGAAAGATAGATTAGTTAGAAAGTAAAAAGATAGATTAGTTAGAAAGAAAGAAAGATTACTTAGAAAGAAAGAAAGATTAGTTACAAAGAAAGAAAAAAGAAAAGAAAGAAAGAAAGAAAGAAAGAAAGAAAGAAAGAAAGATGGATTTGTTGGAAAGAAAGAAAGATGGATTAGTTAGATAGAAAGATGGATTAGTTAGAAAGAAAGATGGATTTGTTAGAAAGAAAGAAAGAAAGAAAGAAAGAAAGGATTAGTTAGTTAGAAAGAAAGAAAGATTAGTTAGAAAGAAAGGAAGAGAAAGAAAGATGGATTCATTAGAAAGATAGATAGATAGATGGACGGATGGACGGACGGACGGACGGATAGATAGATAGATAAGTTCATTAGTACATATAGAATGGTTGTTTAATTGAGTCTAGGGCTTCAGGGAGTTTAGATTTGAGTTTGTGTTGTACACTACTGGGCCACCGTAGCCTTGGCTCAATTTGAACTATTGCAATGAAAGTCAATGGGATTTTTATGATTTTTAGTATTCATTTTTAAGAAATCTGAAAGTCAAATCAGTCTGAAAAGATATAGCAACTCGAGTCAGAACAGTCTGAAGGTCTGACCCGAGTTTGGAGCTTGTAGAGTTAAAACTCTAGGAGGAGTTAGAGTCAGAAAATTTTGGTTAAGAAAAAGAAGAGGAAGAAGAACTAGAAAAAAGTTTGATTAGACAAACTTTGAGTTGGCTTGAGAAAGCCGGACTAGAGAGTTTGAAGAAGTTTAAAGTAGTTTGAAGTCGGATAGATTGATTATTTAGAAAGAAAGATTAATTAGAAAGAAAGAAAGAAAGAAAGAAAGAAAGAAAGATAGATAGATTAGTTAGAAAGAAAGAAAGATAGATTAGTTAGAAAGATAGATGGATAGATTAGTTAGAAAGAAAGATAGATAGATTAGTTAGAAAGAAAGAAAGATAGATTAGTTAGAAAGAAAGATAGATAAGATTAGTTAGAAAAAAGATGGATAGATTAGTTAGAAAGATAAATAGATTAGAAAGAAAGAAAAGTTAGAAAGAAAGAAAAGTTAGAAAGAAAGATTAGTTAGAAAGAAAAATGGATTTGTTAGAAAGAAAGAAAGACTGATTAGTTAGAAAGAAAGATTAGTTAGAAAGAAAGAAAGATTAGTTAGAAAGAAAGATGGATTTGTTAGAAAGAAAGAAAGATGGATTAGTTAGAAAGAAAGATTAGTTAGAAAGAAAGATTAGTTAGTTAGAAATAAATAAATATGGATTAGTTAGAAAGAAAGAAAGATGGATTAGTTAGAAAGAAAGTTAGAAAGAAAAAAGATTAGTTAGAAAGAAAGATAGATTTGTTAGAAAGAACAAAAGATAGATTAGTTAGAAAGAAAGATTAGTTAGAAACAAAGAAAGATAGATAGATTAGTTAGAAAGAAAGAAATATTAGTTAGAAAGAAAGAAAGATGGATTAGTTAGAAAGAAAGAAAGATAGATTAGTAAGAAAGAAAGAAAGATAGCTTAGTTAGAAAGAAAGATTAGTTAGAAAGAAAGAGAAAGAAAGATAGATTAGTTAGAAAGAAAGATAGATTAGTTAGAAAGAAAGATAGATTAAGTAGAAATAAATAAATAAAGAAAGATTAGTTAGAAAGAAAGAAAGAGATTAGTTGGAAAGAAAGAGAGATTAGTTAGAAAGAAAGAAAGATAGAATAGTTAGAAAAAAGATAGATTGGTTAGAAAGAAAGAAAAATTAGTTAGAAAGAAAGAAAGAAAGATTAGTTAGAAAGAAAGAAAGATTAGTTAGAAAGAAAGAAAGATTAGTTAGAAAGAAAGATTAGAAAGAAAGAAAGATAGATTAGTTAGAAAGAAAGAAAGATTAGTTAGAAAGAAAGAAAGATAGATTAGTACGAAAGAAAGAAAGATAGCTTAGTTAGAAAGAAAGATTAGTTAGAAAGAAAGAGAAAGAAAGATAGATTAGTTAGAAAGAAAGATTAGTTAGAAAGAAAGAGAAAGAAAGATAGATTAGTTAGAAAGAAAGAAAGAGATTAGTAAGAAAAATAGATTAGTTGGAAAGAAAGAAAGATAGAATAGTTAGAAAAAAGATAGATTGGTTAGAAAGAAAGAAAAATTAGTTAGAAAGAAAGAAAGATTAGTTAGAAAGAAAGATTAGTTAGAAAGAAAGAAAGATAGAATAGTTAGAAAGAAAGAAAGATTAGTTAGAAAGAAAGAAAGATAGATTAGTTAGAAAGAAAGAAAGATAGCTTAGTTAGAAAGAAAGATAGATTAAGTAGAAAGAAAGAAATAAAGAACGAGTAGTTAGAAAGAAAGAAAGATTAGTTAGAAAAAAAAGATAGATTAGTTAGAAAGAAAGAAAGATTAGTTAGAAAGAAAGAAAGATAGATTAGTTAGAAAGAAAGATAGATTAGTTAGAAAGAAATATAGATTAGTTAGAAAGAAAGAAAGATAGATTGGTTAGAAAGAAAGAAAGATTAGTTAGAAAGAAAGATAGATAGATTAGTTAGAAAGAAAGAGAGATTATTAAAAAGAAAGAAAGATTAGTTAGAAATAAATAAAGATTAGTTAGAAAGAAAGATGGATTTGTTAGAAAAAAGAGAGATTAGTTAGAAAAAAGATGGATTAGTTAGAAAGAAAGATAGATTAGTTAGAAAGAAAAAAGAGATTAGTAAGAAAGATATATTAGTTAGAAAGAAAGATATATTAGTTAGAAAGAAAGAAAAATATATTAGTTAGAAAGAAAGATAGATAGATTAGTTAGAAAGAAAGATTAGTTAGAAAGAAATTGATTAGTTAGAAAGAAAGATGGATTAGTTAGAAAGAAAGATTAGTTAGAAAGAAAGAAAGAGAAAGATAGCTTAGTTAGAAAGAAAGATAGATTAAGTAGAAAGAAAGAAAGAAAGAAAAATTAGTTAGAAAGAAAGAAAGAGAAAGATAGCTTAGTTAGAAAGAAAGATAGATTAAGTAGAAAGAAAGAAAGAAAGAAAAATTAGTTAGAAAGAAAAAAGATTAGTTAGAAAGAAAGAAAGATTAGATAGATAGATAGATAGATAGATAGATAGTTAGATAGATAGATAGATAGATAGATAGATAGATAGATAGATAGATAGATAAAGTTAATTAGTACATATAGAATGGTTGTTTAATTGAATCTAGGGCTTCAGGGCGTTTAGATTTGAGTTTTTGTGTTGTACACTACTGGGCCAACGTAGCATTGGCTCAATTTGAACTGTTGCAATGAAAGTCAATGGGATTTTTATGGTTTTTAATATAAATTTTTAAGAAAACTGAAAGTCAAATCAGTCTGAAAAGATATAGCAACTCGAGTCAGAACAGTCTGAAGGTCTGACCCTAGTTTGGAGTTTGTAGAGTTAAAACTCTAGGAGGAGTTAGAGTCAGAAAATTTTGGTTAAGAAAAAGAAGAATAATAACTAGAAAAAAAGTTTGATGAGAAAAACTTTAAATTGGCTTGAGAAAGCCGGATCAGAGAGTTTGAAGAAGTTTAAAGTAGTTTGAAGTCGGATGGATGGATTAGTTAGAAAAGAAAAGAAAGATTAGTTAGACAGAAAGATTGGATTCACTAAAAGAAAAGATGAGTTAGAAAGAAAGATTAGTTAGAAAGAAAGAAAGAAAGAAAGAAAGAAAGAAAGAAAGAAAGAAAGAAAGAAAGAAAGATTAGTTTAAAAAGATAAAGTAAGAAAGATTAGTTAGAAGGAAAGAAAGATTAGTTAGAAAGAAATATAGATTAAAGAAAGAAAGAAAGATAGATTAGTTAAAAAGAAATATAGATGAAAGAAAGAAAGATAGATTAGTTAGAAAGAAAGAAAGATAGATTAGTTAGAAAGAAAAAAGAGAGATTAGTTAGAAAGAAAGAAAGATTAGTTAGAAAGATAGATTAGTTAGAAGGAAAGAAATATTAGTTAGAAAGAAAGAAAGAAAGAAAGAAAGAAAGAAAGAAAGAAAGAAAGATAGATTAGTTTGAAAGACGGAAAGATAGATTAGTTAGAATGAAAGATAGAAAGATTGGTTAGAAGGAAAGAAAGATTGATTAGTTAGAAAGAAAGAGAGAGAAAGAAAGATAGATAGATAGATAGATAGATAGATAGATAGATAGATAGATAGATTAGTTAGAAAGATAGATTAGTTAGAAGGAAAGAAATATAAGTTAGAAAGAAAGAAAGAAAAAGAAAGAAAGAGAGATAGATTAGTTAGAAAGAAAGAAAGATAGATTAGTTAGAAAGAAAGATAGAAAGATAAGTTAGAAAGAAAGATAGATTAGTTAGAAAGAAAGATAGATTAGTTAGAAAGAAAGATAGAAAGATAAGTTATAAGGAAAGAAATATTAGTTAGAAAGAAAGAGAAAAAGAAAGAAAGAAAGAAAGATAGATTAGTTAGAAAGAAATAAAGATTAGTTAGAAAGAAAGATAGAAATATTAGTTAGAAAGAAAGATAGATTAGTTAGAAAGATAGATTAGTTAGAAGGAAAGAAAGATAGATTACTCAGAAATAAAAATAGAAAGATTAGTTAGAAGGAAAGAAAGATTAGTTAGAAAGAAATATAGATTAAAGAAAGAAAGAAAGAAAGATAGATTAGTTAAAAAGAAATATAGATGAAATAAAGAAAGATAGATTAGTTAGAAAGAAAGAAAGATAGATTAGTTACAAAGAAAAAAGATAGATTAGTTAGAAAGAAAAAAGATAAATTAGTTAGAAAGAAAGAAAGATAGATTAGAAAGAAAGAAAGAAAGATTAGTTAGAAAGATAGATTAGTTAGAAGGAAAGAAATATTAGTTAGAAAGAAAGAAAGAAAGAAAGAAAGAAAGAAAGAAAGAAATAAAGAAAGAAAGATTAGTTTGAAAGACGGAAAGATAGATTAGTTAGAAAGAAAGATAGAAAGATTAGTTAGAAGGAAAGAAAGATTGATTAGTTAGAAAGAAAGAGAGAAAGAAAGATAGATAGATAGATAGATAGATAGATAGAGAGATAGATAGATAGATAGATTAGTTAGAAAGATAGATTAGTTAGAAGGAAAGAAATATAAGTTAGAAAGAAAGAAAGAAAAAGAAAGAAAGAGAGATAGATTAGTTAGAAAGAAAGAAAGATAGATTAGTTAGAAAGAATGATAGAAAGATTAGTTAGAAAGAAAGATAGATTAGTTAGAAAGTAAGATAGAAAGATTAGTTATAAGGAAAGAAATATTAGTTAGAAAGAAAGATAGATTAGTTAGAAAAAGATAGAGAGATTATTTAGAAGGAAAGAAATATTAGTTAGAAAGAAAGAGAAAAAGAAAGAAAGAAAGAAAGATAGATTAGTTAGAAAGAAATAAAGATTAGTTAGAAAGAAAGATAGAAAGATTAGTTAGAAGGAAAGAAATATTAGTTAGAAAGAAAGATAGATTAGTTAGAAAGATAGATTAGTTAGAAGGAAAGAAAGATAGATTAGTCAGAAATAAAAATAGAAAGATTAGTTAGAAGGAAAGAAAGATTAGTTAGAAAGAAATATAGATTAAAGAAAGAAAGATAGATTAGTTAGAAAGAAAAATAGATTAAAGAAAGAAAGATAGATTAGTTAGAAAGAAAGAAAGAAAGATTAGTTAGAAAGATAGATTAGTTAGAAGGAAATAAATATTAGTTATAAAGAAAGAAAGATAGATTAGAAAGAAAGAAAGAAATATTAGTTATAAAGAAGGAAAGAAATATTAGTTATAAAGAAAGAAAGATAGATAGATTAGTTAGAAAGAAAAAAGATAGATAGATTTGTTAGAAGGAAAGAAAGATAGATAGATTAGTTATAAAGAAAGAAAGATAGATTTGTTAGAATGAAAGAAAGATTAGTTAGAAAGAAAAAGAAAGATTAGTTAGAAAGAAAAAAGAAAGATTAGTTAGAAAGAAAAAAGATAGATTAGTTAGGAAGAAAAAAAGATAGGTTAGTTAGAAAGAAAAAAGATAGATGTGTTAGAATGAAAGAAAGATAGATTAGTTAGAAAGAAAGAAAGATTAGTTAGAAAGAAAAAAGAAAGATTAGTTAGAAAGAAAAAAGATAGATTATTTAGAGAGAAAGAAAGATTAGTTAGAAAGAAGGGAAGAGAAAGAAAGATGGATTCGTTAGAAAGATAGATTAGATAGATGGATAGATAGATAGATAGATAAGTGCATTAGTACATATAGAATGGTTGTTTAATCGAGTCTAGGGCTTCAGGGAGTTTAGATTTGAGTTTGTATTGTACACTACTGGGCCACCGTAGCCTTGGCTCAATTTGAACTATTGCAATGAAAGTCAATGGGATTTTTATGATTTTTAGTATTCATTTTTAAGAAATCTGAAAGTCAAATCAGTCTGAAAAGATATAGCAACTCGAGTCAGAACAGTCTGAAGGTCTGACCCGAGTTTGGAGTTTGTAGAGTTAAAACTCTAGGAGGAGTTAGAGTCAGAAATTTTTGGTTAAGAAGAAGAAGAAGAAGAAGAAGAAGAAGAAGTTTAAATAGGATTTCATTAAGTTGGCTTTCACAAGATGATGAGAAAAACTTTAAGCTGGCTTGAGAAAGCCGGACCAGAGAGTTTGAAGAAGTTGAAAGTAGTTTGAAGTCGAATAGATGGATTAGTTAGAAAAGAAAAGAAAGATTAGTTAGATAGACAGAAAGATTGGTTTCACTAAAAAAAAGATTAGTTAGAAAGAAAGAAGGATTAGTTAGAAAGAAAGAAAGGAAGAAAGATTAGTTTAAAAAGAGATAAAGAAAGAAAGATTAGCTAGAAGGAAAGAAAGATTAGTTAGATTCATTAGAAAGAAAGAAAGAAAGAAAGATAGATTACTTGAAAGAAAGAAAGAAAGAAAGAAAGAAAGATAGATTCATTAGAAAGAAAGAAATATAGATTACTTGAAAGAAAGAAAGAAAGAAAGAAAGAAAGAAAGATTAGTCAGAAAAATAGATTAGTTAGAAGGAAAGAAATATTAGTTAGAAAGAAAGAAAGAAAGAAAGAAAGAAAGATTCGTTACAAAGAAAGAAAGATAGATTAGTTAGAAAAAAAGAAAGATTAGTTAGGAAGATAGATTAGTTAGAAGAAAAGAAATATTAGTAAGAAAGAAAGAAAGATAGATTAGTTAGAAAGAAAGATAGAAAGATTAGTTAGAAAGATAGATTAGTTAGAAAAAAGATAGAAAGATTATTTAGAAGGTGTAGCAATAATCAGATGATCAGCGCAATCATGTGGTTTTAATCAACTAAGTCTCCAATTAAGTAAACACTCCTGTTTCTTTCACAATCTGAAGAATGGAGATGTCATGAGACTTTTTAAGTTACTGATTCACACACAAGCAAATGGCGATGGGACTTAATTAAATGACCGATGCCAGAAGTGCCCCCGCGGCGTTTTTCGCTGATAAGTAATCACAGGGTCCTCTGTCTTACCACATGTGACCCAACAGGAGCGCCTCTCTGGCCGGAGATCCCGTGGTGTCCCCTCTTCAGGACACCTCACAAACACAGACAACCTTGTGTGATGAACCACACTGGTCATTGTAACCAGACTTAAAACTCATCAATTCAAAGAATACGCACACACATATCATTGCCCGGGAGGGGGGTGAGCAAAAGTTCACCACATCTTCACCAACGAATGACCCAGCCACTTTCACAGTACACACACACACACACACACACACAAGGACTTTTTCTCCAATCTCCAGACTTTACAAAATTACTAACAGATGACAGACTTTGCCTTAGATTAATCTTATATTTTATTGGCTGATACTTCTAGCTCTGACACCATGCACCTTTCAAACTTCTTTTATGCACGCCGTCCCATCCAATATGTTGGAAATAATCACATCCGTTTTTTTTTTTGATATTGCGAAATTAAAAAACCCTTTACATTATTTAACGAATGATAATTAAGTAAGTGGATAATGATACAGAATTAATTAATTAAACGTCATCCCTAGTGTTTTGGAGGTATTATAAATATATCTGTGTTACGTTTAACATAAAATATTTGGTAAAAAGACAGTGCCACACAACCATTTTTTTTTTGAGTTTATATAAATGTATATGTATATGTATATGTTGTGTGTGTGTGTTCAAACAGGCATCAGAGATCACCATATGCATAGATAAACATATACAATATACAATTAAAAAAGAATGACCAAACCCATCAGTTATCAAAAATTAAAAAAATTAGAATTTTTTGAGGAAAACCATTTTGAATCTGTTTTTTAACGGGGTAAAAATACCGATGGCAAACAGTTCACAAGCCGAGGCTCTTATCATTCCATATTATTATTTTCTTCTTTAACGGTCTCTCTTCATAGATACTTTCTATGCTCGGTTATGCAGTCCGTTTAGGGTTCATGGGATTAAATCAAACGGAAATTAGCTCTTTAAGGTAACAATTTCAGTCACTACTTTATACAGTCCAATAATGATTATATTAATCAAAATGAACATCGCGTCCCAGTTCGGATGGTAGAGAAAACGCCAGCCAGTTCTTCTGCTTTGTACATTTCTTGCATCACAAAAACTCGGTAAAGATTTTGGAGGTCAATCTCAAATGATTATGTTGACTTGCTGCACTGAACAAAATTTACTTCATTCAGTTGAACATATGAACGTACGGATGTTCATTTAACATTTTGTTTTTCTGACGACAGCTGATGCTTGTTAACCAGTCATCAGCAAGTTAACTGACATTTTTAAGGTTAGATTAGAATTAAATGTAATTTAGAAAAGATAAGTGTCCTGTGACCCCATTCAAATACCTCAAAAATGTAGATTTACATGTGCAAATCGCAGCATTAACTACAGAACAATGAGGATTCACACACTCCGTCACATCAAGCACCCCGCAGTGCTTCTTGAACACAATATACCAGAATAAAAGTGTATATATAACTTGTATATATATATCTATAGTGCTGTCAGTTTAACGCGTTATTAACGGCGTTACCGCAAACACATTTTTTTAACGGCGTCAATTTTTTTAGCGCGAGATTAACGCTCTTTTTGGCCTAGCAAACATTGTAGTTTTTTCACATGCTGTTGCAACAACTGGTAACGTTAGAAAAACTACAACATCACACCGGATAGCTAGACCGGAAACAAAACAAAACGCGGGACTAGATTTGATGGCCGAGTGCGAGCGCGGGCGGTAATGCACTCACTCTGTGTGTGCGGGTACGGGAGAATACAACGATTCGGACTCCCACAAACTAGAAAAATCTATGAATAAAACATAAAAACTAATACATTTTTATTCTTATGTTGCAGAAAAGCAACAAGAACAACTAAAACAAAATAGAAACGATTTACAGGCCAGAGTTACTTTTTATGACATGTTTGCAGCGTTGAGCGATGTAGCCAATCACGGACATGTGTTGATTTCTTAAACGCAATAGCCAATCAGATGCATTTAAAATAGACTCCCCTCACTGCTCAAAACTGACCTTTTTGTTCAGTGCTGAATTCTGGATATTGGCAAATCCTCTAATTAAAACAAACAAAGTGTATATATTATGAAAGATTCATTGTGCAGTCAGCTTCATTGATAATAACAGAGATGTGTGAGATTGCGATGAACTGATGTCAGCTTTTAGGAATTTTTAAAGGATTGCACTTTGTGCGCATTCAGTCATCCCAAACCATGCACTCAGTAGCCTGCTTGCTTTTATATTATAACAGTGGTTTGTGTGTTAATGCTTTAATAACAAATAATTGATCAGGAGCATTTATGCTGATGTGTATGGTGGCGGACACGTAGGCGAAGTAGCCTACAAATAAAGTCTATTTGCGGGCGGGAGCGGGACAAAAATGTTGCGGGCGGAGAAAGTAACATAGAAAGTAGTTGAGAACGTCAGTTATAACGACCCACGTATTAAAAAGAAATGGACGGTTTTAAATCGGGCTCGGGACGGGCTCATAATTACAGTAAATGTGTCGGGCCGGGCTCGGACACAATGCGCACGGGCTCGGTCGGGCTTGATTTTTTGGGCCCGATCTAAGCTCTACAATGGATGACTTCAGACAGAAGCACATGGATACCACAGCTAAGAACAAACTTACTGCTGATCCACTTTTCCTTGTTGATAAGAGCATTCAAATTAGAAAAAATGATGGGACAAATAGAAATCAAGGGACATTTAGAATAGATAAAAATGTGCGATTAATCGCGAGTTAACTATGGCATTAATGCGATTAATCGCGAGTTAACTATGGCATTAATGCGATTAAATATTTGAATCGTTTGACAGCACTAATATATATATATATAAATATATATTTACACAACATTATTTTCAACTGAAAATTGCAAGCTTTTCATGTGTTTTGGCCGCTCATTTACACGAAAATGCCATTTTGGAGGCCTGACAATGCAAACTTTCCAACCCGGTCACACTAAATGCGTCTCTGCTTAGAAATCTTGGCTTGCTCAAAACTTTTGTCTTTAAATGAAGTCAAAACTGAGGTGATAGTTTTCGGCCCCACTGATAATTTTAATACCACCAGCATCGATTTGAGGAGCTTCTCTGCATTCAGATCTATGCATGACAAACAAATATCTTCGGTAATTGGATCTAGTTTCTATCAACTCCGTCTTTTGTATCAAATTAAACACTTCCTATCTGACAAAACTCTAGAGATGTCTGTTCATGCTTTTATTACTTCCCGTTTAGACTACTGCAACTCATTGTATTGCGGTATTTCCAAGTCACAAATCGCTCGCCTTCAACTGGTCCAAAATGCTGCAGCAAGATTTATTCGCAAAAGTCCTAAATATGATCACATGATGATAATGATACATTTTATTTATATTGCGCTTTTCTCCAACCCAAAACGATACAAAAACAATACACAGTACCAATATATATATATATATATATATATATATATATATATATATATATATATATATATATATATAAAGAGATTAAAAATTGTAACATTACAAAATTTAATGACAGTACATTTCAGATAACTAAAAATGGTACATTAAGTGGTTTTGGTCAAGTCAAAATATTACTTAACATTAATGAACCAACCTACATACAATAAAACTACATTTTGGGGGGTTAAATCAAGCAGAAATATCACTTCAATGTAACAATTGCAGGTCACTACACAAGTTAAACTGTACATGATCTAGACTCTAGATAAATGAAATGCAATCGCAGCAGTAAGTCAGGGGAATGCTTATATTTATTTCTTTGGTTTCAATTTTGAACATGTTGCAGTTCTTTTTAAAAAGGTATACATTTTGACATAATTATAAAATGATATAACATGATTTGATACTGTATATTAGCGGAAATTACACATTTTTCACTTCAGCAACAAAGTGGAGACCCTCTTTTCTGTAATGAAAGACCAATCTTATGGTTGTGGTCTCTCAGACATTGGCCAATATCAGTAAAAAAAAAAAACATTGTTTCCCTTAGGGCTTAAATGAACCAGATTTTTTTTTTACATCCTTACACTTTTAGACAGGTGATGCTTGCAACCCGACCATAATCCATTAGCCGACAAGATTAGAATGTTATATTCTAATTAAATTAGAATGTATGTATTTCTCAATACTTATCACTGTTTTAAAAGCTCTTCACTCCGTTGTCTTAACCAACTTTCAGCTTCACTGCAGTAAATTTCACATTCAAAACGCATTAAAACTACCAAAACACATCATTCATGTCTCAAAATAAGTCATTCTTTCAGAACACTAGTAAAGGTTTCACCCAACAAACAAAATTAAAAATGCAAATCAAAAAACACAAACAACAGGCAGTAATATGCACTATTTTCTGCTGTTCAGAATTCAAGGCAGTTTATTTTACATGGTTCATGTTTACATTAATGTACAAAATTATTTCCTTTTGTATAGATGGCGATGAAAATGAAAGACTAAGACTAGTGTAGGTGTTTAGTTACATCTTAATTGTTCTGATAGGTTTTTTTTAGATTCAGAATATATTTCAATGTGGTATACGGTATAAAAATATTGCAAATTTCAGTCTTATTCATTTTTGTTTGAGTTGAAATGTTTTTAACTTAAATATAACAGTCTTGGAAATAATATGTAAGCATGTGCAAATTGGCCTGTACAGTAAATCAAGTTCTGCTGGTCTTTGTGTTTAAGTGAGAAATGAATTCATGTAAATTGAAAGATCTCAGTTTAGCCGGACACTGATCTTGTGATCACTGTGTGAAGAGTTTCATGGTATTAATTAATCTTGAGAAGGTATTAATCTTTCAGTTTAAACACAAATGTGTACTGTAATGTAAACATTGACCATGTAACATAAAATGCTGTGAATTCAGAAAAACAGAAAACAGCAGAAATATTTTATAATGCTCCAGTTATTTGTGTTTTTTGTATTTTATGAGTGAAAAGTGTGTTTGTTGGGTGAGCTTTCTGGAAGAACTGTATTAGCAGCTGTAAATGGATATTCTGACATAGGTAGTTTCATGTGTATGTAGACTCTTGTGTGTGGATTGAGTCGCTGCACATCCCCCCACACGCAATTTACATCTCAATACTTGAAGGTGTGTGTGTGTGTGTGTGTCATGGAGAAACCGGCCTAAAGATCTCACAACTCTAGCAATACAGTTACCAATGTCCAAGAATCTGTGGAACTTCTCAAATAAACTACAATAAACTAGAGAAAACGCTGGGATTTACTCGGACAAATTAAATTACAGGTTTTTACAGTCGCTAGGACACATTTCTCAATATTTAGGTACATTTTCAAAACTCTTCACTCAGTTCTTCATTTCACATTCAAAATGCACTGACACTTCCTTCATGATTCAAATCCCAACTCAATCTTCCAGAACACTAGTAAAGGTTTCACCCAACAAACACACTTTGTCACTCATAAAACAGAAAAAACACAAACAACAGGAGCATTACACAATATTTTCTTTTGCAAATTGCTTTTACAAAACAAGAATGGCACTACTGTTTTTAATTCACTGCAGTTTAATATTAGATTTTAGAATCAGAATATTGATTTCAATATGATATTACTGTGGAAATGTTGCAAATCTCGGTCTTATCCTTTTTTGTTGTTAGGTTTTGAAAATAAGTTTAACAGTTTTAAAAAGAGTATGTAAACGTGCAAATTATCCTGTATAGCACATAAAATTCTGTAAGTGTTTGTGTTTAAGAGAGAAAATAATTCAAGTAAATGGAACAAAATCCATCCGATGACATTGTTCAAAGCACTGATCCACAGTTTAGCTCATATAGACGGATGGTGTGATCACTGTGTGAAGAGAGTTTACAAAAAAAGAGAATTTTATGTTCTACAGTAATATCATATTGAAATAAATATTCTGATTCTAAAATCTAATATTAAACTGCAGTGAATTAAAAACAGTAGTGCCATTCTTGTTTTGTAAAAGCAATTTGCAAAAGAAAATATTGTGTAATGCTCCTGTTGTTTGTGTTTTTTCTGTTTTATGAGTGACAAAGTGTGTTTGTTGGGTGAAACCTTTACTAGTGTTCTGGAAGATTGAGTTGGGATTTGAGACATGAAGGAAGTGTCAGTGCATTTTGAATGTGAAATGAAGAACTGAGTGAAGAGTTTTGAAAATGTACCTAAATATTGAGAAATGTGTCCTAGCGACTGTAAAAACCTGTAATTTAATTTGTCCGAGTAAATCCCAGCGTTTTCTCTAGTTTATTGTAGTTTATTTGAGAAGTTCCACAGATTCTTGGACATTGGTAACTGTATTGTTAGAGTTGTGAGATCTTTAGGCCGGTTTCTCCATGACACACACACACACACACACCTTCAAGTATTGAGATGTAAATTGCGTGTGGGGGGATGTGCAGCGACTCAATCCACACACAAGAGTCTACATACACATGAAACTACCTATGTCAGAATATCCATTTACAGCTGCTAATACAGTTCTTCCAGAAAGCTCACCCAACAAACACACTTTTCACTCATAAAATACAAAAAACACAAATAACTGGAGCATTATAAAATATTTCTGCTGTTTTCTGTTGTTCCGAATTCACAGCATTTTATGTTACATGGTCAATGTTTACATTACAGTACACATTTGTGTTTAAACTGAAAGATTAATACCTTCTCAAGATTAATTAATACCATTCATAGAAACTCTTCACACAGTGATCACAAGATCAGTGTCCGGCTAAACTGAGATCTTTCAATTTACATGAATTTATTTCTCACTTAAACACAAAGACCAGCAGAACTTGATTTACTGTACAGGCCAATTTGCACATGCTTACATATTATTTCCAAGACTGTTATATTTAAGTTAAAAACATTTCAACTCAAACAAAAATGAATAAGACTGAAATTTGCAATATTTTTATACCGTATACCACATTGAAATATATTCTGAATCTAAAAAAAACCTATCAGAACAATTAAGATGTAACTAAACACCTACACTAGTCTTAGTCTTTCATTTTCATCGCCATCTATACAAAAGGAAATAATTTTGTACATTAATGTAAACATGAACCATGTAAAATAAACTGCCTTGAATTCTGAACAGCAGAAAATAGTGCATATTACTGCCTGTTGTTTGTGTTTTTTGATTTGCATTTTTAATTTTGTTTGTTGGGTGAAACCTTTACTAGTGTTCTGAAAGAATGACTTATTTTGAGACATGAATGATGTGTTTTGGTAGTTTTAATGCGTTTTGAATGTGAAATTTACTGCAGTGAAGCTGAAAGTTGGTTAAGACAACGGAGTGAAGAGCTTTTAAAACAGTGATAAGTATTGAGAAATACATACATTCTAATTTAATTAGAATATAACATTCTAATCTTGTCGGCTAATGGATTATGGTCGGGTTGCAAGCATCACCTGTCTAAAAGTGTAAGGATGTAAAAAAAAAATCTGGTTCATTTAAGCCCTAAGGGAAACAATGTTTTTTTTTTTTTTTACTGATATTGGCCAATGTCTGAGAGACCACAACCCATAAGATTGGTCTTTCATTACAGAAAAGAGGGTCTCCACTTTGTTGCTGAAGTGAAAAATGTGTAATTTCCGCTAATATACAGTATCAAATCATGTTATATCATTTTATAATTATGTCAAAATGTATACCTTTTTAAAAAGAACTGCAACATGTTCAAAATTGAAACCAAAGAAATAAATATAAGCATTCCCCTGACTTACTGCTGCGATTGCATTTCATTTATCTAGAGTCTAGATCATGTACAGTTTAACTTGTGTAGTGACCTGCAATTGTTACATTGAAGTGATATTTCTGCTTGATTTAACCCCCCAAAAATGTAGTTTTATTGTATGTAGGTTGGTTCATTAATGTTAAGTAATATTTTGACTTGAACAAAACCACTTAATGTACCATTTTTAGGTATTTGAAATGTACTGTCATTAAATTTTGTAATGTTACAATTTTTAATCTCTTTATATATATATATATATATATATATATATATATATATATTGGTACTGTGTATTGTTTTTGTATCGTTTTGGGTTGGAGAAAAGCGCAATATAAATAAAATGTATCATTATCATCATGTGATCATATTTAGGACTTTTGCGAATAAATCTTGCTGCAGCATTTTGGACCAGTTGAAGGCGAGCGATTTGTGACTTGGAAATACCGCAATACAATGAGTTGCAGTAGTCTAAACGGGAAGTAATACAAGCATGAACAGACATCTCTAGAGTTTTGTCAGATAGGAAGTGTTTAATTTGATACAAAAGACGGAGTTGATAGAAACTAGATCCAATTACCGAAGATATTTGTTTGTCATGCGTAGATCTGAATGCAGAGAAGCTCCTCAAATCGATGCTGGTGGTATTAAAATTATCAGTGGGGCCGAAAACTATCACCTCAGTTTTGACTTCATTTAAAGACAAAAAGTTTTGAGCAAGCCAAGATTTCTAAGCAGAGACGCATTTAGTGTGACCGGGTTGGAAAGTTTGCATTGTCAGGCCTCCAAAATGGCATTTTCGTGTAAATGAGCGGCCAAAACACATGAAAAGCTTACAATTTTCAGTTGAAAATAATGTTGTGTAAATATATATTTATATATATATATATATATATATATATATATTAGTGCTGTCAAACGATTCAAATATTTAATCGCATTAATGCCATAGTTAACTCGCGATTAATCGCATTAATGCCATAGTTAACTCGCGATTAATCGCATTAATGCCATAGTTAACTCGCGATTAATCGCACATTTTTATCTATTCTAAATGTCCCTTGATTTCTATTTGTCCCATCATTTTTTCTAATTTGAATGCTCTTATCAACAAGGAAAAGTGGATCAGCAGTAAGTTTGTTCTTAGCTGTGGTATCCATGTGTTTCTGTCTGAAGTCATCCATTGTAGAGCTTAGATCGGGCCCAAAAAATCAAGCCGACCCGAGCCCGTGCGCATTGTGTCCGAGCCCGGCCCGACACATTTACTGTAATTATGAGCCCGTCCCGAGCCCGATTTAAAACCGTCCATTTCTTTTTAATACGTGGGTCGTTATAACTGACGTTCTCAACTACTTTCTATGTTACTTTCTCCCGCCCGCAACATTTTTGTCCCGCTCCCGCCCGCAAATAGACTTTATTTGTAGGCTACTTCGCCTACGTGTCGCCACCATACACATCAGCATAAATGCTCCTGATCAATTATTTGTGATTAAAGCATTAACACACAAACCACTGTTATAATATAAAAGCAAGCAGGCTACTGAGTGCATGGTTTGGGATGACTGAATGCGCACAAAGTGCAATCCTTTAAAAATTCCTAAAAAGCTGACATCAGTTCATCGCAATCTCACACATCTCTGTTATTATCAATGAAGCTGACTGCACAATGAATCTTTCATAATATATACACTTTGTTTGTTTTAATTAGAGGATTTGCCAATATCCAGAATTCAGCACTGAACAAAAAGTCAGTTTTGAGCAGTGAGGGGAGTCTATTTTAAATGCATCTGATTGGCTATTGCGTTTAAGAAATCAACACATGTCTGTGATTGGCTACATCGCTCAACGCTGCAAACATGTCATAAAAAGTAACTCTGGCCTGTAAATCGTTTCTATTTTGTTTTAGTTGTTCTTGTTGCTTTTCTGCAACATAAGAATAAAAATGTATTAGTTTTTATGTTTTATTCATAGATTTTTCTAGTTTGTGGGAGTCCCGAATCGTTGTATTCTCCCGTACCCGCACACACAGAGTGAGTGCATTACCGCCCGCGCTCGCACTCGGCCATCAAATCTAGTCCCGCGTTTTGTTTTGTTTCCGGTCTAGCTATCCGGTGTGATGTTATAGTTTTTCTAACGTTACCAGTTATTGCAACAGCATGTGAAAAAACTACAATGTTTGCTAGGCCAAAAAGAGCGTTAATCTCGCGCTAAAAAAAATTGACGCCGTTAAAATGTGTTTGCGGTAACGCCGTTAATAACGCGTTAAACTGACAGCACTAATATATATATATATATATATATACAGTTATATATACACTTTTATTCTGGTTTACTGTGTTCACAGAAGCACTGCGGGTGCTCGATGTGACGGTGTGTGTGAATCCTCATGTTCTGTTGTTTATGCTGCTATTTGCACATGTAAATCTACATTTTTGAGGTATTTGAATTGGTCACAGACACTTATCTTTTCTAATTACATTTAATTCTAATCTAACCTTAAAATAATGTCAGTTAACTGCTGATGACTGGTTAACAAGCATCAGCTGTCAGTCAGAAAACAAAATGTTAAATGAACATCTACTTCATATATTTCAACTGAATGAAGTAAAATTGTTCAGTGCAGCAAGTCAACATAACATTTTGAGATTGACCTCCAAAATCTTTACCGTGTTTTTGTGATGGCAAGAAATGTACAAAGCAGAAGAACTGGTGTCGTTCTTTACCATCCAACTGGGGACGCGAAGTTCATTTTGATTAATATGATCATTATTGACTGTATAAAGTAGTGACCTGAAATTGTTACCTTAAAGAGCTATTTCTGTTTGATTTATCCCATGAACCCTAAACGGACTGCATAACCAAGCTTAGAAAGTATCTATGAAGAGAGACCGTTAAAGAAGAAAAATAATAATATGAATGATAAGAGCCTCTGCTTTTGAACTGTTGCCATCGGTATTTTTTACCCCGTTAAAAAACAGATTCAAATGGTCTTTCCTCAAAAAATTCTAATTTTCTTAATTTTTGATAACTGATGGTTTGGTCATTCTTTTTTAATTGTATATTGTATATGTTTATCTATGCATATTGTGATCTCTGATGCCTGTATAAACACACACACACATATACATATACATATATATATACATATATATATATATATATATATATATATATATATATATATATATATATATATATATATATATATATACACACAAGTTACATAGTTCCATTGTAGGCTATGGGAGTCCCCTGTTCGATAGGTAAACATCGTTCAGGTCCCCACTTGGCCAGTGTAGAGCGACAGTGCTCTGTTAGTAATATAGAAATGTGTGTGTTTGTGTGTGTCTGATGCCTGTGTAAACATTATATAATTACATATTACATATATAATATATAAACATTATATATATATACTTTTATATATATATATAAAAGTTACATAATGAAGACAGACTTCACTGTTCACACACACACACACAGTTCCATTGTAGGCTATGGGAGTCCCCTGTTCGATAGGTAAACATCGTTCAGGTCCCCACTTGGCCAGTGTAGAGCGACAGTGCTCTGTTAGTAATATAGAAATTAATGTGTGTGTGTACAATGGCACATAACAATGGCAAAAAATTGTTAGGGACTGCATAACCAAGAATAGAAAGTATCTATGAATAGAGAGACTTAAATAAGAGAAATAATATTATAAATGATAAGAAGCATCTTCTCGCCTCTGCTTTTGAACTGTTGCCTTCCGTATTTTTTACCCCGTTGTAAATTTAAATGGTCTTTCCTCAAGCAATATTTTTTTTGATAACTGATGGGGTCATTTTTCTTTAATTGTATACTGTATATTTTTATCTATGCATATTGTGATTTCTGATGCCTGTGTGGACACACACACACATATATACATATATATATAATTTATATATATAATGTTTATAAAAGTTACATAATGAAGACAGACTTCACTGTTCACACACACACACACAGTTCCATTGTAGGCTATGGGAGTCCCCTGTTCGATAGGTAAACATCGTTCAGGTCCCCACTTGGCCAGTGTAGAGCGACAGTGCTCTGTTAGTAATATAGAAATGTGTGTGTGTACAATGGCACATAACAATGGCAAAAAAATTGTTAGGGACTGCAAAACCAAGAATATAAAGTATCTATGAAGAGAGAGACTTAAATAAGAGAAATAATATTATGAATGATAAGAAGCATCTTCTCGCCTCTGCTTTTGAACTGTTGCCGTCTGTATTTTGTACCCCGTTGAATGAAAAACAGATTCAAATGGTCTTTCCTCAAAAATTGCAATTTTTTAAATTTTTGATAACTGATGGTTTGGTCATTCTTTTTTAATTGTATATTGAATATGTTTATCTATGCATATTGTGATCTCTGATGCCTGTATTAACACATACAGGCATATATATATGTATGCTCACACAGTCATCAGAGATTACAATATGCATATCACAATATGCAATATTACACAATGAAGACAGAGTTCACTGTTCACACACACACGGTTCCATTGTAGGCTATGAAAGTCCCCACTTGGCCAGTGTAGAGCGACAGTGCTCTTTTAGTAATATAGAAATGTGTGTGTTTGTGTGTGTCTGATGCCTGTGTAAACATTATATAATTACAGATTACATATATAATATATAAACATTATATATATATAATATATATATATATATATATATATATATATATAAAGTTACATAATGAAGACAGACTTCTCTCTTCACACACACACACACACACACACACACAGTTCCATTGCAGTCTATGGGAGTCCCCTATTGGTAAGGTAGACATCGTTCAGGTCCCCACTTGGCATGTTTTTTTTAAAATAAAAAAATGCATATTTAAAGTTATATTATGAAAAAAGACCTTAAAAGAAAATTTTGTATGTCATTTTTGTTTCTTCAAAATGACTAGAAACACTAGTCCCCTCTTGGCCAGTGTAGAGCGATAGTCCCCTGTTAGTAATATAGACGTGTATGTGTGTGTGTGTGTGTGTTTGTGTGTGTGTGTGTGTGTGTGTATATGTGTGTGTGTGTTTGTGTGTGTGTGTGTGTGTGTGTGTGTGTGTGTTTGGTGTGTGTGTGTGGTTGAGGTGTGGGTGCGATTGAACTGTTACACAAAAACATACTCCGTCATTTTGTTCATCGAGGATGTAAATTCAAACTGCAAAGTGTTTACTTATATGTATGTACACTCACAATAAAACACAAAGTGCTTTTGTCAAACTATAAACTCAAACTGTAACCTACAACTGTCCCCCAACCAAAATCTCACCCACACACACCAACACCCACACACACAGTTTAAAAGCAAAAAATATTTATCCAACCTCGTTTAAAAACAGTCTGTGAGAGCCATCTTTTGGACATTCATCATATTGCATTGGTTTTAATTTCTTGTCCTCAAACAGAGCACTAATCTGTTTATTTTTAAGTTACACATTCTACATTGATTAAAATAGAAAATAAAATGTGTTTTTTTTAATGGTAGTATTATTTTATACAATAATTTATAAATCTGATGAGAATAAATGTAGTGTGCATAAAATTTTTAAGGAAAACATTGATCTAATATAGCACATTAGAGAGAGAGAGACGGAGGCGCGGGCACGATCGAACTGTGTGTGTGTGTGTGTGCGTGTGTGGGAGTGAGAGAGGCGCGGGCGCGATCAAACTGTGTGTGTGCGTGAGACAGAGAGAGAGGCGCGGGAGCGAACGAACTGTGTGTGTGTGTGTGTGTGTGTGTGTGTGTGTGTGTGTGTGTGTGTGTGAGAGAGAGAGAGAGAGAGAGAGAGAGGCGCGGGTGCGATCGAACTGTGTGTGTGCGTAATACAGGTAATAAATGAATAAAAGTGCGTATAAATACAATTTTGGACACAAGAGGGCAGTATGGCCCCATGAATGACTTTGTGTTTAAACTATCACCCGAAGATACCCCCTCCCCCTCCCCCTCCTCACACAGACACACACACACACAGAATGGCAGGGTGCATTCTCTCTGTCAGAGAGAGGGAGAGAAAATTCTCAGAATCCACATTCAAACTACAATATCTGACTTTCTGTTTGTCTGAGCTAATGACAATAAATTAGAAAGTTGTTCGGCTTGACGAGAACAATATACACGCAGAGTTTTGTAACTGTAGATAAAATTAACTAAGTTATAACACACTTTATGTGTCCTTTTTTAGTCATAAATTCATTTCCTCGCCACGGCCAAACCGTTCGAGATATCAAAAATCCGTTCGCAATTTAGCATCCTCAATGTCTTGACTTCACGCTAACCGAGTTTTGTGGTGTTTGGATTAATTCTCTAGGAGAAGTATATCAAAAATAAAAGCATGCATTTTCCAAACAACCCATAATAGCTGACTTCCTGTTGAGCTGTCGTAAAACTTAGAGCACGAAAGTTGTTCGGCCCGATGAGATCTATAAGTGTACCGAGTTTCATATTATTACAAGCAAGCATGTTTGATATATGGACAAGTTTTCGAATCCCGTTCCAGGGGGCGCTGTCGAGCCCCCCTGCCACGCCCGGGTACCATCTTCAGCCCGGCCCTGATGGCCGCGGGTTCTGACCCCTGTGCAAAGTTTCAAGAGTTTTCGAGCACGTTTAGGGCCCCAAAACCTTGAAAAACTAAAATAAAAGTATTCTCACTCAGCAGACAAACCCCCCTCCCCTCAAACACACAGAGAGACGTAGGGTCAGAGAGAGTGGAAGAGAAAATTCTCCAAAACATCCACATTCAAACCAAAATATCTGACTTCCTGTTGGTCTGAGCTAATAAGTGTAAATTAGAAAGTTGTCCAGCTCGATATGAACATTATACATACTGAGTTTTAAGATTGTAGATAAAAGTATAGACCTAACTCCCCCTCTTTTGTCAAAAGGTGGCGCTACTGAGCCCCGGCACCACGCCCGTTTCTGAAACTTTGCACATGTCTACTGGCTAATAAATGTGATGTGTCTGTCGAGTTTCATGCAATTTCAAGTATGCTAAGGGTCTCAAAAGCATAAAAAAAGAATCTTAAAGTTTCATGCGTTACCACGGCAACAGTATCTAAGATATCAATAATCCTTTCACAGGTCTAAATCTGCCGTGTGTTTACATTATACACATAAAGTTTGAAGCAAATCGGGTAAAAATAAGAGGGTGATTTCAAAGCATTTTGAAAGTGACACACTTCCTGCTGCCAGTTGGTGGCGCTATAACTTTGACTCACAATAGTCACATCCATGTGATCGGCCTCTTACAGCGAACACACTGCCGAAGTTTCATCAAGATCAGTCAATGTATGCAGAAGTTATAACACACTTCCTGTTTCCATTATTCGCCATAAATTCGTTTCCTCGCCACGGCCAAACCGTTCGAGATATCAAAAATCCCCTGGCAATTTTTCATCCTCAATGTCTTGACTTCATGCACACCGAGTTTGGTGACGATCGGGTGAATTCCCTAGGAGGAGTATATCAAATTCCTGAACATGAGTTTCCAAACAACCCATAATAGCCGACTTCCTGTTGGGCTGGCGTAAAAAGTAAGAGTGCAAAGGATATATGAAACGATGATATCTATATGTGTACCGATTTTCAGATTAATTCATGCAAGCGTGTTTGATATACGGACATGTTTTCAAATCCCGTTCCAGGGGGCGCTGTCGAGCCCCCCTGCCACGCCCGGGTACCATCTTCAGCCCGGCCCTGATGGCCGCGGGTTCTGACCCGTGTGCAAAGTTTCAAGAGTTTTCGAGCACGTTAAGGGCCCCAAAAGTGCCCAAAAGGTAGTAAAATAATAATAATAATAATAATAATAAAATATAGCTGCGAGCAGCGATTGCGGGCCCAAGCCGGTGGCACCGCCACCCCGGTGCCTTTAGGGTTATTGTGCACGATGTGCAAAAACTTAACCCCGCTTTGACTGTTGAGAAGAAGTGTGATGTAGAGCTTGCATCAGTGTGGCCTCTGCAAAAGTGCACATCGAGGGCACATATCAACCACAAAGTGTGAAGTGTGCCATTTGGGGACAGGGCCTATGATCGTGAACCACAATAGCCACATATATGAGATCATTTAAATTTAGAATAATTTTTAGGTCAATATGTTTTGCAGCACTTAAATGTGTAAATCCAGAAGCCCAGTATTTATCTGGAGGTCTTTGTCCTTTGCCTGTCAAACTGGTTTGTCTCTGCCTTTTCTGTTCTGCCCTGTTTGCCATTGTTCTCCCTGCCTGTCTTGACCATTCTTAATAAAAAGCTGCAAATGGATTCCCCTGGCCTGACCCTGCCTCCATACAACACACATGCTGCATCTGCTCGCTATCTGCCGAATGGCTCTGGTAGTTCCGCTTCAGCACTGATGATGTTGTAGGAATAGTGCGCTCTGGTTGGTGTGGATTATTAGGAAATTTTTATTTTATACAGAAATAAGTTATTTATAATTCATATATATAGATAGATAGATAGATAGATAGATAGATAGATACATATACATATATAAAGACACAGAGAATATTACTTCCCTTACCTGTTTAGTAAAATGAAAAAATAAAAATAAATAACTAGGGAAACCGAGATAATTATTCTGATTTGATGATACACTCAAAATATTACACAAGCAATTGTTTAAATTTAATGATATTCAGAACAGAACAAAAAATTTAAAAAACTATAAACAAGAAGTAACCGAAATAATGTAAAGCGAAAGTGAAAGTAAGTGGTGTTGGGCTCATGTAACTCTCTCATTAGAATCAAACGGTTTCAACATTTGTGATGTATTTGGATGCTAAACTATTCTTTATTATAGGCTTTGTACTTCACTCACGTTCCAATATATCTGTGTGTGTGTGTGTGTGTGTGTGTGTGTGTTTGGTGTGTGTGTGTGGGTGAGGTGTGGGTGTGATTGAACTGCAGTTTGAATTTACGTCCTCGATGAACAAAATGACGGAGTATGTTTTTGTGTAACAAAGTGTTTACTTATATTTATGTACACTCACAATAAAACATAAAGTGCTTTTGTCAAACTATAAACTCAAACTGTAACCTACAACTGTCCCCCAACCAAAATCTCACCCACACACACCAACACCCACACACACAGTTTAAAAGCAAAAAATATTTATTCAACCTCGTTTAAAAACAGTCTGTGAGTGCCATCTTTTGGACATTCATCATATTGCATTGGTTTTAATTTCTTGTCCTCAAACAGAGCACTATTCTGTTTATTTTTAAGTTACACATTCTACATTGATTAAAATAGAAAATCAAATGTGTTTTTTTTTAGTGGAAGTATTATTTTATACAAAAAAATGTTATGCACACTACATTTATTCTCATCAGATTTATAATTGAAAGGAAAACATTGATCTAATATAGCACATTAGAGAGAGAGAGACGGAGGCGCGGGCGCGATCGAACTGTGTGTGCGTGTGTGTGCGTGTGTGTGTGTGAAAGGGGCGCGATCGAACTGTGTGTGTGTGTGGGAGAGAGAATAAAATTTTTAAGGAAAACATATTGATCTAATATAGCACATTAGAGAGAGAGAGAGAGAGAGAGAGAGAGAGAGAGAGAGAGAGAGAGAGAGAGAGAGAGAGAGAGAGAGGAGCGGGCGCGATCGAACTGTGTGTGTGTGTGCGTGTGTGTGTGTGTGAGAGAGAGAGGCGCGGGCGCGATCGAACTGTGTGTGTGTGTGTGCGTGTGTGGGAGAGAGAGAGGCGCGGGCGCGATCAAACTGTGTGTGTGCGTGAGACAGAGAGAGAGGCGCGGGAGCGATCGAACTGTGTGTGTGTGTGTGTGTGTGAGAGAGAGAGAGAGAGAGGCGCGGGAGCGATCGAACTGTGTGTGTGTGTGTGTGTGTGAGAGAGAGAGAGAGAGAGGCGCGGTTGCGATCGAACTGTGTGTGTGCGTAATACAGGTAATAAATGAATAAAAGTGCGTATAAATACAATTTTGGACACAAGAGGGCAGTATGGCCCTAAGAATGACTTTGTGTTTAAACTATCACCCGAAGATACCCCCTCCCCCTCCTCACACAGACACACACACACACACATACAGAATGCCAGGGTGCATTCTCTCTGTCAGAGAGAGGGAGAGAAAATTCTCAGAATCCACATTCAAACTACAATATCTGACTTTCTGTTGGTCTGAGCTAATGACAATAAATTAGAAAGTTGTTCGGCTTGACGAGAACAATATACACGCAGAGTTTTGTAACTGTAGGTAAAATTAACTAAGTTATAACACACTTTATGTGTCCTTTTTTAGTCATAAATTCATTTCCTCGCCACGGCCAAACCGTTCGAGATATCAAAAATCCGTTCGCAATTTAGCATCCCCAATGTCTTGACTTCACGCTGACCGAGTTTCGTGGTGTTTGGATTAATTCTCTAGGAGAAGTATATCAAAAATAAAAGCATGCCTTTTCCAAACAACCCATAATAGCTGACTTCCTGTTGAGCTGTCGTAAAACTTAGAGCACGAAAGTTGTTCGGCCCGATGAGATCTATAAGTGTACCGAGTTTCATATTATTACATGTAAGCATGTTTGATATATGGACAAGTGTTCGAATCCCGTTCCAGGGGGGCGCTGTCGAGCCCCCCTGCCACGCCCGGGTACCATCTTCGGCCCGGCCCTGATGGCCGCGGGTTTTGACCAGTGTGCAAAGTTTCAAGAGTTTTCGAACACGTTAAGGGCCCCAAAACCTTGAAAAACTAAAATAAAAGCATTCTCACTCAGCAGACAAACCCCCCTCCCCTCAAACACACGGAGAGACGTAGGGTCAGAGAGAGTGGAAGAGAAAATTCTCCAAAACATCCACATTCAAACCAAAATATCTGACTTCCTGTTGGTCTGAGCTAATAAGTGTAAATTAGAAAGTTGTCCAGCTCGATATGAACATTATACATACTGAGTTTTAAGATTGTAGATAAAAGTATAGACCTAAATCCCCCTCTTTTGTCAAAAGGTGGCGCTACTGAGCCCCGGCACCACGCCCGTTTCTGAAACTTTGCACATGTCTACTGGCTAACAAATGTGATGTGTCTGTCGAGTTTCATGCAATTTCAAGTATGCTAAGGGTCTCAAAAGCATAAAAAAAGAATCTTAAAGTTGGATGCGTTACCACGGCAACAGTATCTAAGATTTCAATAATCCTTTCACAGGTCTAAATCTGCCGTGTGTTTACATTACACACATAAAGTTTGAAGCAAATCGGGTAAAAATAAGAGGGTGATTTCAAAGCATTTTGAAAGTGACACACTTCCTGCTGCCAGTTGGTGGCGCTATAACTTTGACTCACAATAGTCACATCCATGTGATCGGCCTCTTACAGCGAACACACTGCTGAAGTTTCATCAAGATCAGTCAATGTATGCAGAAGTTATAACACACTTCCTGTTTCCATTATTCGCCATAAATTCGTTTCCTCGCCACGGCCAAACCGTTCGAGATATCAAAAATCCCCTGGCAATTTTTCATCCTCAATGTCTTGACTTCATGCACACCGAGTTTGGTGACGATCGGGTGAATTCCCTAGGAGGAGTATATCAAATTCCTGAGCACGAGTTTCCAAACAACCCATAATAGCCGACTTCCTGTTGGGCTGGCGTAAAAAGTAAGAGTGCGAAGGATATATGAAACGATGAGATCTATATGTGTACCGATTTTCAGATTAATTCATAACAGCGTGTTTGATATATGGACATGTTTTCGAATCCCGTTCCAGGGGGCGCTGTCGAGCCCCCCTGCCACGCCCGGGTACCATCTTCAGCCCGGCCCTGATGGCTGCGGGTTCTGACCCGTGTGCAAAGTTTCAAGAGTTTTCGAGCACGTTAAGGGCCCCAAAAGTGCCCAAAAGGTAGTAAAATAATAATAATAATAATAAATATAGCTGCGAGCAGCGATTGCGGGCCCAAGCCGGTGGCACCGCCGCCCCGGTGCCTTTAGGGTTATTGTGCACGACGTGCAAAAACGTAACCCCGCTTTGACTGTTGAAAAGAAGTGTGCTGTAGAGCTCGCATCAGTGTGGCCTCTGCAAAAGTGCGTATCCAGGGCACATATAAACCACATAGTATGCGTGAGCAACCTTCTGAAACCCAAATTGAAAAATGAGACAGCCTACGGTCTCATTGATTTAACAGACACATGAAATAAGTACACAAGACCGAAAATTCATATGAAGTGTGCCATTTGGGGACAGGGCCTATGATCGTGAACCACAATAGCCACATATATGAGATCATTTAAAATTAGAATAATTTTTAGGTCAATATGTTTTGCAGCATTTAAATGTGTAAATCCAGAAGCCCAGTATTTATCTGGAGGTCTTTGTCCTTTGCCTGTCAACCAAGTTTGTCTCTGCTTTTTCTGTTCTGCCCTGTTTGCCATAGTTCACCCTGCCTGTCTTGACCATTCTTAATAAAAAGCTGCAAATGGATTCCCCTGGCCTGACCCTGCCTCGATACAACACATATGCTGCATCTGCTCGCTATCTGCCGAACGGCTCTGGTAGTTCCGCTTCAGCACTGATGATGTTGTAGGAATAGTGCGCTCTGATTGGTCTGGATTATTCGGGAATTTTTATTTTATACAGAAATAAGTTATTTATAATTCAGATAGATAGATAGATAGATAGATAGATAGATAGATAGATAGATATACATATATAAAGACACAGAGAATATTACTTGCCTTACCTGTTTAGTAAAATGAAAAAATAAAAATAAATAACTAGGGAAACCGAGATAATTATTCTGATTTGATGATACACTCAAAATATTACACAAGCAATCGTTTAAATGTAATGATATTCAGAACAGAACAAGAATTTTAAAAAACTATAAACAAGAAGTAACCGAAATAATGTAAAGCGAAAGTCAAAGTAAGTGGTGTTGGGCTCACGTAACTCTCTCATTAGAATCAAACTGTTTCAACATTAGTGATGTATTTGGATGCTAATTTTTTCTTTATTATAGGCTTTGTACTTCACTCACGTTCCAATATGTGTGTGAGTGTGTGTGTGTGTATGTGTGTGTGTGTGTGTGTGTTTGGTGTGTGTGTGTGGTTGAGGTGTGGGTGAGATTGAACTGTTACACATAAAAACATACTCCGTCATTTTGTTCATCGAGGACGTAAATTCAAACTGTAAAGTGTTTATTTATATGTATGTACACTCACAATAAAACACAAAGTGCTTTTGTCAAACTATAAACTCAAACTGTAACCTACAACTGTCCCCCAACCAAAATCTCACCCACACACACCAACACCCACACACACAGTTTAAAAGCAAAAAATATTTATCCAACCTCGTTTAAAAACAGTCTGTGACTGCCATCTTTTGGACATTCATCATATTGCATTGGTTTTAATTTCTTGTCCTCAAACAGAGCACTGATCTGTTTATTTTTAAGTTACACATTCTACATTGATTAAAATAGAAAATCAAATGTGTTTTTTTTGTTGGTAGTATTATTTTATACAATAATTTATAAATGTGATGAGAATAAATGTAGTGTGCATAAAATTTTTAAGGAAAACATTGATCTAATATAGCACATTAAAGAGAGAGAGACGGAGGAGCGGGCGCGATCGAACTGTGTGTGTGTGTGTGTGTGTGTGCGTGTGTGTGTGAAAGGGGCGCGATCGAACTGTGTGTGTGTGTGGGAGAGAGAATACAAATTTTAAGGAAAACATATTGATCTAATATAGCACATTATTGATCTAATATAGCACATTAGAGAGAGAGAGAGAGAGAGAGAGAGAGAGAGAGAGGCGCGGGCGCGATCGAACTGTGTGTGTGTGCGTGTGTGTGTGAGAGAGAGGCGCGGGCGCGATCGAACTGTGTGTGTGTGTGCGTGTGTGGGAGAGAGAGAGAGGCGCGGGCGCGATCAAACTGTGTGTGTGCGTGAGACAGAGAGAGAGGCGCGGGAGCGATCGAACTGTGTGTGTGTCTGTGTGTGTGTGTGTGGGAGAGAGAGAGAGAGAGAGAGAGGGAGAGAGAGAGAGAGAGAGAGAGAGAGAGAGGCGCGGGTGCGATCGAACTGTGTGTGTGTGTGTAATACAGGTAATAAATGAATAAAAGTGCGTATAAATACAATTTTGGACACAAGAGGGCAGTATGGCCCCATGAATGACTTTGTGTTTAAACTATCACCCGAGGATACCCCCTCCCCCTCCCCCCCCCTCACACAGACACACACACACAGACACACACATACACACATACAGAATGGCAGGGTGCATTCTCTCTGTCAGAGAGAGGGAGAGAAAATTCTCAGAATCCACATTCAAACTACAATATCTGACTTTCTGTTTGTCTGAGCTAATGACAATAAATTAGAAAGTTGTTCGGCTTGACGAGAACAATATACACGCAGAGTTTTGTAACTGTAGATAAAATTAACTAAGTTATAACACACTTTATGTGTCCTTTTTTAGTCATAAATTCATTTCCTCGCCACGGCCAAACCGTTTGAGATATCAAAAATCCGTTCGCAATTTAGCATCCTCAATGTCTTGACTTCACGCTGACCGAGTTTCGTGGTGTTTGGATTAATTCTCTAGGAGAAGTATATCAAAAATAAAAGCATGCATTTTCCAAACAACCCATAATAGCTGACTTCCTGTTGAGCTGTCGTAAAACTTAGAGCACGAAAGTTGTTCAGCCCGATGAGATCTATAAGTGTACCGAGTTTCATATTATTACATGTAAGCATGTTTGATATATGGACAAGTGTTCGAATCCCGTTCCAGGGGGCGCTGTCGAGCCCCCCTGCCACGCCCGGGTACCATCTTCGGCCCGGCCCTGATGGCCCCGGGTTTTGACCTGTGTGCAAAGTTTCAAGAGTTTTCGAGCACGTTAAGGGCCCCAAAACCTTGAAAAACTAAAATAAAAGCATTCTCACTCAGCAGACAAACCCCCCTCCCCTCAAACACACGGAGAGACGTAGGGTCAGAGAGAGAGGAAGAGAAAATTCTCCAAAACATCCACATTCAAACCAAAATATCTGACTTCCTGTTGGTCTGAGCTAATAAGTGTAAATTAGAAAGTTGTCCAGCTCGATATGAACATTATACATACTGAGTTTTAAGATTGTAGATAAAAGCATAGACCTAAATCCCCCTCTTTTGTGAAAAGGTGGCGCTACTGAGCCCCGGCACCACGCCCGTTTCTGAAACTTTGCACATGTCTACTGGCTAATAAATGTGATGTGTCTGTCGAGTTTCATGCAATTTCAAGTATGCTAAGGGTCTCAAAAGCATAAAAAAAGAATCTTAAAGTTTGATGCGTTACCACGGCAACAGTATCTAAGATATCAATAATCCTTTCACAGGTCTAAATCTGCCGTGTGTTTACATGATACACATAAAGTTTGAAGCGAATCGGGTAAAAATAAGGGGGTGATTTCAAAGCATTTTGAAAGTGACACACTTCCTGCTGCCAGTTGGTGGCGCTATAACTTTGACTCACAATAGTCACGTCCATGTGATCCGCCTCTTACAGCGAACACACTGCTGAAGTTTCATCAAGATCAGTCAATGTATGCAGAAGTTATAACTCACTTCCTGTTTCCATTATTCGCCATAATTTCGTTTCCTCGCCACGGCCAAACCGTTCGAGATATCAAAAATCCCCTGGCAATTTTTCATCCTCAATGTCTTGACTTCATGCACACCGAGTTTGGTGACGATCGGGTGAATTCCCTAGGAGGAGTATATCAAATTCCTGAACATGAGTTTCCAAACAACCCATAATAGCCGACTTCCTGTTGGGCTGGCGTAAAAAGTAAGAGTGCAAAGGATATATGAAACGATGAGATCTATATGTGTACCGATTTTCAGATTAATTCATGCAAGCGTGTTTGATATACGGACATGTTTTCAAATCCCGTTCCAGGGGGCGCTGTCGAGCCCCCCTGCCACGCCCGGGTACCATCTTCAGCCCGGCCCTGATGGCCGCGGGTTCTGACCCGTGTGCAAAGTTTCAAGAGTTTTCGAGCATGTTAAGGGCCCCAAAAGTGCCCAAAAGGTAGTAAAATAATAATAATAATAATAAATAATCCTAAGGAAAACAATAGGGCCTTCGCCTTTTCAAGGCTTGGGCCCTAATAATAAATAATAAATAATCCTAAGGAAAACAATAGGGCCTTCGCCTTTTCAAGGCTTGGGCCCTAATAAATAATCCTAAGGAAAACAATAGGGCCTTCGCCTTTTCAAGGCTTGGGCCCTAATAAATAATCCTAAGGAAAACAATAGGGCCTTCGCCTTTTCAAGGCTTGGGCCCTAATAATCCTAAGGAAAACAATAGGGCCTTCGCCTTTTCAAGGCTTGGGCCCTAATAATAAATAATCCTAAGGAAAACAATAGGGCCTTCGCCTTTTCAAGGCTTGGGCCCTAATAAAGAAGAAGAAGAATAATAAATATAGCTGCGAGCAGCGATTGCGGGCCCAAGCCGGTGGCAGCGCCGCCCCGGTTATTGTGCACGACGTGCAAAAACGTAACCCCGCTTTGACTGTTGAAAAGAAGTGTGCTGTAGAGCTCGCATCAGTGTGGCCTCTGCAAAAGTGCATATCCAGGGCACATATAAACCACAAAGTATGCGTGAGCAACCTTCTGAAACCCAAATTGAAAAATGAGGCAGCCTACGGTCTCATGGATTTAACAGACACATGAAATAAGTACACAAAACCGAAAATTCATATGAAGTGTGCCATTTGTGGACAGGGCCTATGATCGTGAACCACAATAGCCACATATATGAGATCATTTAAAATTAGAATAATTTTTAGGTCAATATGTTTTGCAGCACTTAAATGTGTAAATCCAGAAGCCCAGTATTTATCTGGAGGTCTTTGTCCTTTGCCTGTCAACCAAGTTTGTCTCTGCTTTTTCTGTTCTGCCCTGTTTGCCATTGTTCACCCTGCCTGTCTTGACCATTCTTAATAAAAAGCTGCAAATGGATTCCCCTGACCTGACCCTGCCTCGATACAACACACATGCTGCATCTGCTCGCTATCTGCCGAACGGCTCTGGTAGTTCCGCTTCAGCACTGATGATGTTGTAGGAATAGTGCGCTCTGATTGGTCTGGATTATTCGGGATCTTTTATTTTATACAGAAATAAGTTATTTATAATTCATATATATATATATATATATATATATATATATATATATATATATATAGATAGATAGATAGATAGATAGATAGATAGATATACATATATAAAGACACAGAGAATATTACTTGCCTTACCTGTTTAGTAAAATGAAAAAATAAAAATAAATAACTAGGGAAACCGAGATAATTATTCTGATTTGATGATACACTCAAAATATTACACAAGCAATCGTTTAAATGTAATGATATTCAGAACAGAACAAGAATTTTAAAAAACTATAAACAAGAAGTAACCGAAATAATGTAAAGCGAAAGTCAAAGTAAGTGTTGTTGGTCTCACGTAACTCTCTCATTAGAATCAAACTGTTTCAACATTTGTGATGTATTTGGATGCTAGTTTTTTCTTTATTATAGGCTTTGTACTTCACTCACGTTCCAATATGTGTGTGAGTGTGTGTGTGTGTATGTGTGTGTGTGTGTGTGTGTTTGGTGTGTGTGTGTGGTTGAGGTGTGGGTGCGATTGAACTGTTACACATAAAAACATACTCCGTCATTTTGTTCATCGATTACGTAAATTCAAACTGCAAAGTGTTTACTTATATTTATGTACACTCACAATAAAACACAAAGTGCTTTTGTCAAACTATAAACTCAAACTGTAACCTACAACTGTCCCCCAACCAAAATCTCACCCACACACACCAACACCCACACACACAGTTTAAAAGCAAAAAATATTTATCCAACCTCGTTTAAAAACAGTCTGTGAGTGCCATCTTTTGGACATTCATCATATTGCATTGGTTTTAATTTCTTGTCCTCAAACAGAGCACTGATCTGTTTATTTTTAAGTTACACATTCTACATTGATTAAAATAGAAAATCAAATGTGTTTTTTTTAATGGTAGTATTATTTTATACAATAATTTATAAATGTGATGAGAATAAATGTAGTGTGCATAAAATTTTTAAGGAAAACATTGATCTAATATAGCACATTAAAGAGAGAGACACGGAGGAGCGGGCGCGATCGAACTGTGTGTGTGTGTGTGTGTGCGTGTGTGTGTGAAAGGGGCGCGATCGAACTGTGTGTGTATGTGGGAGAGAGAATAAAATTTTTAAGGAAAACATATTGATCTAATATAGCACATTATTGATCTAATATAGCACATTAGAGAGAGAGAGAGAGAGAGAGAGAGAGAGAGAGAGAGAGAGAGAGGCGCGGGCGCGATCGAACTGTGTGTGTGTGTGTGTGTGTGTGCGTGTGTGTGTGAGAGAGAGGCGCGGGCGCGATCGAACTGTGTGTGTGTGTGTGCTGTGTGGGAGAGACAGAGGCGCGGGCGCGATCAAACTGTGTGTGTGCGTGAGACAGAGAGAGAGGCGCGGGAGCGATCGAACTGTGTGTGTGTGTGTGTGTGTGTGTGTGTGTGTGTGTGTGTGTGTGTGTGTGTGTGAGAGAGAGAGAGAGAGAGGCGCGGGTGCGATCGAACTGTGTGTGTGTGTGTGTAATACAGGTAATAAATGAATAAAAGTGCGTCTAAATACAATTTTGGACACAAGAGGGCAGTATGGCCCCATGAATGACTTTGTGTTTAAACTATCACCCGAGGATACCCCCTCCCCTCCCCCTCCTCACACAGACACACACACACACACACACACACACACACACACATACAGAATGCCAGGGTGCATTCTCTCTGTCAGAGAGAGGGAGAGAAAATTCTCAGAATCCACATTCAAACTACAATATCTGACTTTCTGTTTGTCTGAGCTAATGACAATAAATTAGAAAGTTGTTCGGCTTGACGAGAACAATATACACGCAGAGTTTTGTAACTGTAGATAAAATTAACTAAGTTATAACACACTTTATGTGTCCTTTTTTAGTCATAAATTCATTTCCTCGCCACGGCCAAACCGTTCGAGATATCAAAATTCCGTTCGCAATTTAGCATCCTCAATGTCTTAAATTCACGCTAACCGAGTTTTGTGGTGTTTGGATTAATTCTCTAGGAGAAGTATATCAAAAATAAAAGCATGCATTTTCCAAACAACCCATAATAGCTGACTTCCTGTTGAGCTGTCATAAAACTTAGAGCACGAAAGTTGTTCGGCCCGATGAGATCTATAAGTGTACCGAGTTTCATATTATTACAAGCAAGCATGTTTGATATATGGACAAGTGTTCGAATCCCGTTCCAGGGGGCGCTGTCGAGCCCCCCTGCCACGCCCGGGTACCATCTTCAGCCCGGCCCTGATGGCCGCAGGTTCTGACCTGTGTGCAATGTTTCAAGAGTTTTCGAGCACGTTAAGGGCCCCAAAACCTTGAAAAACTAAAATAAAAGCATTCTCACTCAGCAGACAACCCCCCCTCCCCTCAAACACACGGAGAGACTTAGGGTCAGAGAGAGAGGAAGAGAAAATTCTCCAAAACATCCACATTCAAACCAAAATATCTGACTTCCTGTTGGTCTGAGCTAATAAGTGTAAATTAGAAAGTTGTCCAGCTCGATATGAACATTATACATACTGAGTTTTAAGATTGTAGATAAAAGTATAGACCTAACTCCCCCTCTTTTGTCAAAAGGTGGCGCTACTGAGCCCCGGCACCACGCCCGTTTCTGAAACTTTGCACATGTCTACTGGCTAATAAATGTGATGTGTCTATCGAGTTTCATGCAATTTCAAGTATGCTAAGAGTCTCAAAAGCATCAAAAAAGAATCTTAAAGTTTGATGCGTTACCACGGCAACAGTATCTAAGATATCAATAATCCTTTCACAGGTCTAAATCTGCCGTGTGTTTACATTATACACATAAAGTTTGAAGCAAATCGGGTAAAAATAAGAGGGTGATTTCAAAGCATTTTGAAAGTGACACACTTCCTGCTGCCAGTTGGTGGCGCTATAACTTTGACTCACAATAGTCACATCCATGTGATCGGCCTCTTACAGCGAACACACTGCTGAAGTTTCATCAAGATCAGTCAATGTATGCAGAAGTTATAACACACTTCCTGTTTCCATTATTCGCCATAAATTCGTTTCCTCGCCACGGCCAAACCGTTCGAGATATCAAAAATCCCCTGGCAATTTTTCATCCTCAATGTCTTGGCTTCATGCACACCGAGTTTGGTGACGATCGGGTGAGAAATAATGAGCAAGAAATTGCATCGAGAGCAAAGAAAAGCGTTTTGAGAGAAACGTCTCGGTTACGTATGTAACCCTCGTTCCCTGAGTAGGGAACGGAGACGTTACGTCGGAATGACGACGAATGGGGTTTCGCTTAGAAAGCCTATCAGCTTCGAGTATTTAAAAACGATCCAATGGCAGAGAAATGCATGAGAGGACACTGGCTCCACTCGGAGATTATAGAATCTGGCGAATGTGTTAGGTGTCGCCCAGCCTGCAGCTCTGCAGATGTCTGCCAGCGAGGCGCCATGCGCCAGAGCCCAGGAGGATGCCACACTCCGGGTGGAGTGGGCGGTCACACCAAGGGGGCACGGTCGGCCTTGCTGCTGGTAAGCCAAAGCAATGGTGTCCATAATCCAGTGAGACAACCTCTGCTTTGAGAGAGCCTTTCCCTTCAGCTTCCCACCATAACAGACAAAGAGCTGGTCTGAGGTCCTGAAACACTGCGTCCTGTCTACATAAGCGCGGAGAGCGCGTACTGGACAGAGCAGTGCCAAGGCTGGGTCTGCCTCCTCCGAGGGCAGCGCTTGCAGGTTCACCACCTGGTCCCGGAAGGGAGTGGTAGGAACCTTGGGCACATATCCAGGCCGGGGTCTCAGGATCACGTGAGAACCGGCCGGCCCGAACTCTAGGCACGCTTCGTCAACGGAGAATGCGTGCAGGTCCCCGACCCTCTTGAGAGAAGCCAATGCAATCAGGAGCGCTGTCTTCATTGACAGGAACTTAAGCTCCACTGATTGCAAAGGCTCAAAGGGAGCACTCCGCAGGGCACTTAAGACCACTGAGAGGTCCTAAGAGGGAACGAGAGGAGAGCGAGGAGGATTCAGTCTCCTCGCCCCCCTCAGGAACCTGACGATCAGGTCGTGCCTCCCTATGGACTTACCTTCCACTAAGTCGTGGTGAGCGGCAATAGCGGCAACATAAACTTTGAGGGTGGAGGGAGACAGCCTTCGCTCCAACCCATCTTGAAGGAAGGAAAGCACGAAACTGATCGAACAACTCCGGGGATCTTCTCGGCGAGAAGAGCACCAATTGACGAAAAGGTTCCACTTCAACGCGTAGGCATGTCTCGTGGACGACGCTCTAGCGGAAGTGATGGTAGCCACCACCGGAGGTGGTAGGGTACTCAAACCTGTCTCGTCCCGTCGAGGAGCCACAGTGGAGGTTCCAGAGATCGGGACGAGGGTGCCATAGAGTGCCCCGTCCCTGAGAAAGGAGGTCCTTCCTCAGAGGAATTGGCCAAGGAGGTGCTGTCGCGAGGAGCACTAGTTCGGAGAACCAAGTCCGGGTGGGCCAGTACGGCGCAACCAGAAGGACTTGCTCCTCGTCCTCCCTGACCTTGCGCAGGAGCTGCGCAAGAAGGCTCGCTGGGGGAAACGCATACTTGCGGCCCCGCGGCCAGCTGTGCGCCAGTGCATCCGTGCCGAGCGTGCCCTCGGTCAGAGAATAAAACTGGGCGCAATGGGATGAGTCGCGGGAGGCAAACAGATCTATCTGTGCGTCGCCAAACTGGTCCCAAATCAGCTGGACCGACTGGGGATGGGGTCGCCATTCTCCAGGGAGGGGCTGAAGCCGTGACAGCTCGTCGGCAGCACAGTTCAGGGCTCCAGGAATGTAAATAGCACGAAGGGACCTCAGATGCTTCTGACTCCATAGGAGGAGGTGGCGGGCGAGTTGCGACATACGGCGGAAGCGTAGACCACCTTGATGGTTGATGTACGCTACTGTGGCGGTATTGTCTGATCGGACTAGTACGTGTTGACCCATGAGCAGCGCTCGGAAGCGGTGCAGAGCAAGGCGTACTGCCAGCAACTCGAGGCAATTCACATGCCATAGGCGCTGGGGTCCTGTCGAGGAGCCCGCGGCAGCATGACCATTGCACATGGCGCCCCAGCCCGTGGTGGAGGCATCTGTTGAGACAACAACATGCCTCGACGCTCGTTCCAGGGGGACACCAGCCCTGAGAAAACTGAGGTTCAACCACGGGGTGAAGGTCTGACGGCAGCTCGAAGTCACTGGAACTCGGAGCTTGCCTTGTTGCCATGCCCACCTCGGGACTCGGTCGCGAAGCCAAAGCTGAAGCGGTCTCATATGAAGCAATCCGAGCGGCGTGACTGCGGCTGCAGATGCCATATGCCCCAGGAGCCTCTGAAAATGTTTCAGTGGAACCGCACTCTTGCCCTGTATTTGTCTCAGACAAGTCAGCAGTGACTGCGCGCGCTCGCTCGTAAGCTGCGCGGACATGGCGACCGAGTCGATGTCCATACCGAGAAAAGAGATCCTCTGCACGGGGCAAAGTTTGCTCTTCTCCCAGTTGACCTGAAGGCCCAGACGGGCTAGGTGCCGTAGCACAAGGTCCCTGTGTTCGCAAACCTGGTCTCGAGAGTGAGCTAGGATCAGCCAGTCGTCGAGATAGTTCAGGATGCGAACCCCGTGAACCCGAAGAGGAACAAGGGCTGCCTCGACGACCTTCGTGAAGACGCGAGGAGACAGGGCCAGCCCGAATGGGAGAGCCGCGTACTGATATGCCTGTCCCTCGAAAGCAAACCGGAGGAACGGTCTGTGTCGAGGGAGAATGGAGACATGAAAGTAGGCGTCCTTCAGGTCGATCGCTGCAAACCAATCCTGGGGCCGCACACATTCGGAAATGCGTTTGGCGGTGAGCATTTTGAACGGCCTCCTGAGAAGGGAGCGATTCAATACTCGCAGGTCCAGGATTGGTCGTAACCCACCGGTTTTCTTGGGGACAATGAAGTAAGGGCTGTAGAAGCCGGACTTCATCTCGGCTGGAGGGACAGTCTCGATTGCACCCTTCCCCAGCAGAGTGGCAATCTCTGCTAGCATGACCGGGGGGTTGCCACCGACCAAAGTGGAGCGGACTCCCCTGTATCGGGGAGGAGACCGTGCGAACTGAATCGCATAGCCGAACCGGATGGTGCGGGCGACCCAGCGGGACAGTTGGGGAAGCTCTAGCCAGGCTTCTAGGAACTGCACCAGCGGGGTCATGCGGACCACCGTCGTCCCCCCGGAGGGGCAGCGAAGCGGAGTAACTGGTCCCGACGTGGACGGCATAGCGATCCGGTGTGGGGGCGCAGTTAAGCTCCGCGCCCTGACAGAGGAGGCCAGGGAAGGACCAGCGTTCCACGGGGGCCTGCTCTGCCAGGGGTCTGGCGACAGAGTGGGACAGGGACGAAACGGCCCGTGGGCGGCACGCCGTGTCAACCGACTCTGGGACAGAGGGGGACGAGGAGAGCACGGCTGGTGGGCGGCGCTCTGGGTCGTCCGAGAACTCTGTGTGCTCGGAGATGAGAGGTTTGTATCTGTCTTTAACCACATTAGGGTGCTGCCCACCCGTGGGTGAGCAGCGGGGAGTGGAGAACAAAAGATTCTCCCCCGGCCCTCCACCGAGGGAAGGAGTGGCCCTGCTACCATCTCCTGACAGACAAACATCATCTCCGAGCAGCCCGTCTCAGGAGCGCCGCTTGTCCCGGCGCTTGGCGGGGGGCGGGGCAGGAGCGAGCTGTGGCGCCTTCCTACGGCTTCCTCCTCGCGTCGGCCTGGGTGGAGGCTGCTGCTTTGGCCGAGCGGGAGGGGCGGGAGCCTTAGGAGGGCGCCCTCGGCGGGAAACAGGCTGAGGCGTCTGCCCGACCGACGACGAGGCAGCAGCGGGGCGGCGGGGCAGAATGTGTTTGATGGCCTCAGACTGTTTCTGTGCAGTTGAGAACTGTTGGGCAAAGTCCTCAACTGCGCCGCCGAAGAGGCCGGCCTGGGACAGGGGCGCATCGAGCAGACGAGTCCGCTCGGAATCCCGCATGTCAGCCAGGTTCAGCCACAGGTGTCTCTCCTGGACCTCCGCAGTGGACATCACCAGACCCAGGGAGCGCGCGGCTACCTTCGTCGCCCGGAGAGCGAGGTCGGTTGCGGCACGCAGCTCATTGAAGAGCCCTGGGTCTGCCCTGCCCTCGTGCATGTTTCTGAGCATCTGGGCCTGGTAGACCTGCAGAGTGGCCATAGCATGCAGAGAGGTAGCCGCCTGTCCCGCCGCTCTGTAAGACTTCGCCGCCAGAGACGACGAAAATCTACAGGCCTTGGATGGGTGCTTAGACTCGCCCCGAGAAGAAGCACTCTGAGGACACAGTTGCATCGCAACAGAGCGTTCAACCGGGGGAAGTCCAGTGTACCCACGGGCGGCCGCCTCATCGAGGGGAGGAAAGGCGGATGGGATCAGCGAGCGGTCCCGGGAAGACAACGGGGTCCTCCAGGACTTCGAGATCTCATCATGCACATCCGGGAAGAAAGGTATTGGGGTTTGCCGTGGACCACGGGGGTCGGCAGCCTTACCCAAAAACCAATCGTCCAGCCGCGAGCGCTCGGGACAGGGTGGAGGCCTCCACTCTAAACCGATGCTCGCGGCTGCCCGGGAAAGCATGGCCGTCATTTCCGGATCCGAATCAGACACAGCCGTATGCACACCGGAAGGTGGCAGCTGCGCTGAATCTTCACTTCCGGAAGAATCAAGCCCACCTTGTGATGCTGCTACAGACATGGCATCTTCCTCTGTAGCTTCAACCGAAACCCGCGGGGCACCCGAAGGTAGACCCGCGGGAATCGGAGGCTCACTAGCGGGCACCGTCACTGAAGAGGGGGGCTGGGGTCGTGGACAAATAGTCGGCGCCTGGTTCCAGACCGTTGCCCTCAGGTCACCCTGGCCACCAGCCGAAGTAGCACTCCTCGGGGGAGCATTAGATCGGGGTGTGGATGAGGGGACTCTCACTCTTGCGAGTTCACTGAGTCTCGACCTTAGTGACGCGATGGTCATGTTCCCGCAGAGAGAACATGACTCATCCACGAGCGCTGCTCTAGCGTGATCCATGCCCAAACACACTAGGCAACGCTCGTGCCCATCAGAGTCAGACACATATCTGCCGCAACCAGAAGTGCACGGGCGAGGCATCTTTAAAAAGACGTGCCGCGTGCAAGCTCTTTTAGGAGAGAAACACTCTAGTGTCGAAGCGCCCGGGGAGACACACACTCTCTGGCAAACCACTGCACAGATCAGCAGGAAGCGCGCGCTCGCCGGATATCGCCACAAACACCAACACTAGAGGAACTCGTACGTGAAGCTGACAATTTCAGAGAGATGGCTTTGTGGAGTGAAGAGAGACTCTTGGCTCCGAAGCGAAAACATAACTGCAGGTTGCTAGCGTCCTCCTTTTATACCCACGAGGTAGGGCGGAGTTACGTCATGCAAATTCCGCAGACCCATGGCATTTCTCTGCCATTGGATCGTTTTTAAATACTCGAAGCTGATAGGCTTTCTAAGCGAAACCCCATTCGTCATCATTCCGACGTAACTCGGAGTGACTACGAAAGGGAACACTTTTTTTTTTGACAGAAACACTTTTTTTTGAGAATTTTTTTTCACACTGATAGCAAAAACTATATATTTGAGATTTTTTTCAAAGTATTTTGAGAGATTTTTTTTCCCTCAGAAATAACTTTTTTTTTTTTTTTTAATTTTATATTTTGTTATGTTCTTTGAGAAAATACTTTCTCTCATAAACTTTTTTTAGTCTCAAATATTATTATTTTTTGCTATTGGTATGAAAACTTTTTCTCTCAAATATTATTTTTTCTCTCATGAAATGTTTTTTTGCTATCAGTGTGATAAGTTCCCTTTCGAGGGAACTTGAACTGCGTCGAATGACACTTTGGGGAACGCCCCTCAGGGTAGCGCCTCTGAAGTATGAATGAAACTAAGCCGATCTCCGATTGGTGCAACGTAATGACGTAACGTGTGACGACACATAGGCGGAACTATAAAGGGACACCGGCACACACAACATGTCAGCTTTCTGTTCTTCAGCAAGCGCTATCTGTGACTGTGAGTCTTATTTATTGTTTGTCTGTCTCTGAGTGATCTCCGATCCCATGGCGAGTGCGAATTTCAGGAAGTGTGTGCATCCTTGCCCTCGTTTCATCACGGGTGGGGACACACACCGACTGTGCACGCATTGTTTGGGAATGCAGCACGCGCGGGCAGCTCTCGAGGGAGCTGCTTGCGAGGATTGTGAAAAGTTACCAATCCGTGTGTTGCGTTCCCGGCTGGCTATCTTCGATGAAGCGGCGCGGCACGCTCTTCATGGGGCTCGCAAATGGATCTGTCGGGGGATCCCGAGGCTGCTGAGGCACCTTCTCGGGATTCCTCTGACAGTTCTGATGTCCTCGAGCCTCGCGTGGAAGCCTGCCCGGCGGCTTCTTCTGCGCGAGCTGAGGACCCGATGCTTGAGCTGTCTGCCTCTGAGGAGGTAGACGTGCTCAGTATCGAGGGCGGGGATTTTGGGGATGACTCGCCACCCCATGTCCCCGCATATGAGGAGTTGGTGGAGGTTGTTTCTCGTGCTGTTGACCGTTTAAACATCAGTTGGCCACATGAGAAGCAGGAAGCGCTTGCTAAAAGCAAGTTGGACGAGCGCTTCCTGCAGCAAGGAGAGCAACCTCATCACCGGGGCTTGCCGTTTTTTCCCGACTTACACAATGAGTTGTGTAAGTCGTGGAGCAGACCACACTCTTCCCGTGTGTCCAACCCCCCTATTCTTAATTATAGCAATATCATGGGGGCACGGGAAAACGGTTATGGGGTGATGCCGCGGGTGGAACAGCCACTCGCTAGTTATTTATCCCCCGAGTCGGCATCATCCCTGAAAGCCCCGGTGCTGCCCACTAAACCATGTCGAGAGACATCGTCTTTGGTGGGCAGGGCTTATATGGCTGCGGGTCGGGCTGGTGCGAGCCTTCATACTATGGCTTTGCTTCAGACGTACCAGGCCGACCTTCTTAAGGATATCGATGAAGGCGAGGGTCCAACTCCCGATGATGTCGCGGAGTTGAGGAGGGTCGCTGACTTGTCTCTCCGAGTCACCAAGGAGACGGCCCGTGCTATCGGCCGCTCCATGGCAGCAATGGTGGTCTCGGAGAGGCATCTATGGTTAAATCTGTTGGGTATCAAGGAGAAGGACAGGGCCTTCCTCCTTGATGCCCCGATTTCGTCTTCTGGCCTGTTCGGCGACGCCGTAAATACAGTCGTCGACAGGTTTCAGGAGACGAAAAAGCAGTCAGCGGCCTTCAAGCAATATCTCCCTCGCCGCTCGAAGTCTAGGAAGTCTGCCCCTAGTGGGCAGCCGCAGCCACAGCCATCCACCAGCTCCTCTGCCTATAGACAGGCTCAAAAGGAGAGTGTCGCGTCTAGAGCCCCCCCTCAAGGAGCCTGGGGGCATAGACGGCGCTCTCAGGCGAAGCCTCAGCAAAAGCAGGGCGACCTGAGGGCCGTCCTGCAGGCTAAGAAGGCTTCGGCGAAGAGGTCCTAGCCCATTTAGGATCTCTGCGGGCGGCCCCACCCGTGGTGGAACGACCGAGGTCGTTTCCTTCACGGAGCCCGCAGGAAATCGATGTTGCTCTCCCGCGGTTAAACACGTTTCGGGTCACATCGGTTTCCAGCGAACGCAGGTTGCACTGTCCGCCCCTCAGGCTTGCGGCCAGGCAGCATTCGCGTCCGCCCATCGAGAATCATTTTCGGTTCAGCCCTGCCGGGGATCCGCTTCAGGGGGCCGAGAACGAATCCCGATTAATACCCGAAGCCAGGCTGGAGAGCCTGGTTCCTTTGGTGAGGTATTTCGATGCATGGAAAAATCTGTCGAATATTTCTCCCTGGGCCCTGCGCACCATTCAAAATGGGTACAGGCTGCAGTTCAGTTTCCGCCCACCCAAATTCAACCGGGTGGTCTGGACTGTAGTCGACCCTGTGCAGGGTCGGGTGTTGGAACAGGAAGTAAACTCCCTGCTGGTAAAGGAGGCTATAGAGCGTATTCCTCCTCCGGACAGGGAGTCCGGGTTTTACAGCCGCTACTTCATAGTTCCCAAGAAGGATGGGGGGTTGCGTCCAATAATAGATCTCAGGCACCTGAACCGCTCTCTGAGGAGATTCAGGTTCAAGATGCTCACTATTCCCATTATCGTGAGTCAAATTCAATCCGAGGATTGGTTTGTCACGATAGATCTAAAGGACGCATACTTCCACATATCCATCCTTCCATCTCACAGGAAGTTTCTGAGGTTCGCTTTCGGGGGCGAAGCGGACCAATATCGGGTTCTTCCGTTCGGCCTAGCTCTCTCCCCTCGCACATTTACCAAATGTATGGATGCAGCTCTGGCACCTCTGAGGCTTCAGGGCATCAGGGTGCTCAATTATATCGACGACTGGCTGATTTTAGCACAGTCACAAGAGCTGGCGATTCGGCATCGAGATGTCGTCCTCGCCCACATCCAGAGCCTGGGGTTGAGACTCAACACGAAAAAGAGCGTGTTGACACCAGCCCAGAGAACCACGTTCCTGGGAGTGGTGTGGGACTCGGTCACGATGCGGGCACAATTGTCTCCTGCCCGGATCGAGTCCATCCTGACCACAGTGTCTGGAATACGGCTAGGCCAGGCCATCACTGTGAAACACTTCCAGAGAGTGTTAGGGCTCATGGCGGCAGCGTCCAGTGTCATTCCATTCGGCCTGCTGCACATTAGGGCCCTTCAGTGGTGGTTGAGAACCAAGGGGTTTTCCCCGAGGGGAAACCCGTTCCGCATGATCAGGGTTACGCGCAGATGCCTTCGTTCCCTATCTATGTGGAAGAAAGCTTGGTTTCTCTCCCTAGGCCCTGTGCTGGGAGCGTCATGTCGCCGGAAAACCGTTTCGACAGACGCCTCCCTCACGGGCTGGGGCGCGGTCATGGACGGCCGCTTTATGACAGGCCTATGGCAGGACCATCATTCCTCCTGGCATATAAACTGCCTGGAGATGTTGGCGGTGTTCCGAGCTCTGAGGAGCTTCCTGCCGGACCTCATGGGCTATCATGTCCTTGTGAGGTCAGACAGCATGTCGGTAGTGGCCTATATAAACCATCAGGGGGGTCTGAGATCTCGCCCTCTATGCAGACTGGCGCGTCAGATCCTCCTGTGGTCCCAGGGGAAATTGTTGTCTCTAAGAGCGACATACATCCCGGGGAGTCAAAATCAGGGAGCAGACATCCTGTCGAGACAGGGGCTGAGGCCCGGGGAATGGAGACTCCACCCCGAGGTGGGGGAGTCAATATCTCAGAGGTTCGGCCCAGTGGAAGTGGACCTGTTCGCGTCTCGAGAGACGACCCACTGTCCCCTGTGGTTTTCCCTCACTCATCCAGCCCCGCTGGGGTTGGATGCCATGGTGCAGACGTGGCCGAGGCTACGTCTGTACGCTTTTCCCCCGATCGCTCTGCTCCCGGGAGTTCTAGAGAGGGTCCGTCGCGACGGGATCAGTCTACTGTTGGTAGCCCCATTGTGGCCGGCCCGAGTATGGTTCTCCGACATAATTTTGCTCCTGGACGGCCCTCCATGGGAGAGTCCCATCAGGAGGGACCTGCTGACACAGGCAGGGGGCTCAGTTTTTCACCCTCGACCCGAGTTGTGGAAACTGTGGGTCTGGCCCCTGAGGGGGCACAGTACCTAGAGGCCGGCCTATCAGCTGGAGTAGTGGAAACCATACTCAGCTCTAGAGCTCCCTCCACGAGGAAGTTGTACGGCTTGAAGTGGAATGTCTTCACCATTTGGTGTAGAGAGCGTGAGGTGGACCCAGTTAACTGCCCAGTGGCTTCAGTGCTGGAGTTCCTCCAAGATCGCTTCTCCACTGGTCTTACCCCGTCCACACTCAAGGTGTACGTGGCTGCCATTGCGGCTTTCCACGCTCCTCTGAGTGATGGGCCTCTGGGGAGGCACCAGCTGGTCGTACGTTTCCTCCGTGGGGCCTGGAGGATGAGACCTGCGGCTCGTACCAGGGTTCCCACTTGGGACCTGGCGGTGGTTCTTGAAGGTCTGGCTGAGGCCTGAAGAGGCCTGAAGAGGCCTGAAGAGGTCCCCCTTCGAACCGCTAGAGTCGGCTGAGGCCAAGAACCTGTTGCTGAAGGTCGCTTTTCTGTTGGCCATTACTTCTCTGAGGAGGGTAGGAGATCTCCCGGCGCTCTCCATATCTAACGAGTGCCTGGAGTTTGCTCCAGGCAACATTAAGGCCATCCTTCACCCTAGGCCCGGCTATCTGCCTAAGGTGCCGTCCAGTGCGGCACGGCCTACGGTTCTGCAGGCTTTTCATCCTCCACCTCACGTGACGACGGATGAAGAGAGACTTCATGTGCTCTGCCCTGTCAGAGCACTGAATATTTACATTCAGAGGTCCTCTTCATGGCGGAAGTCGGACCAGTTGCTGGTCTGTTTCGGGTCGCCCAGGAAGGGGCTTCCCGCTTCTAAGCAGACCATCAGCAACTGGATTGTCCAGGCGATTTCCACGGCCTACCAGGTGCGCGGTATGCCTTCACCTTTGGCCGTGAGGGCTCATTCTACTAGAGGCATGGCGTCCTCTAGAGCCCTTCTCGCGGGGGCCCCCATCCAGGAGGTCTGCGATGCAGCAGGATGGGCTACCCCTCATACCTTTATTAGGTTTTATAGTCTGGATATTCCGTCAACACCCGGCGCTCTTGCGCTCTCCTCCTAAGTGTGCCTGTGAGCAGTTTCACACTAGGGCAGGCAGGGCTCGTTGTGGCGTAGTGGGCACTCGTTCCCCAAAGTGTCATTCGACGCAGTTCGAGTTCCCTCGAAAGGGAACGTCCTCGGGTTACGAATGTAACCCTTGTTCCCTGAGAAGGGAACGAGAACTGCGTCCCTTGGCCACGCCTTCCCCTGCCTGGGAGCGCTTGCTTCATCACAGAGGCTGACATGTTGTGTGTGCCGGCGTCCCTTTATAGTTCCGCCTATGTGTCGTCACACGTTACGTCATTACGTTGCACCAATCGGAGATCAGCTTAGTTTCATTCATACTTCAGAGGCGCTACGCTGAGGGGCGTTCCCCAAAGTGTCATTCGACGCAGTTCTCGTTCCCTTCTCAGGGAACAAGGGTTACATTCGTAACCCGAGGACGTTTTTCTCTCAAACTTTTTTTTTTCTCTCAGATCATTTATTTTCTCGCATGTAATAAAGACACAATTCTAGCTCCATAGTGAAGTATCTCTCAACATAGTCCATGGTAATATTTCACTATCACCACAACAATATCAGAAACTGAAGAGAAGAAGCGAGATCAAAATTGTCGCAGATAAAAAGGTTGGAGTTAGACTTAAAGACGGTTAATCAATCAATAAGGAGGATTTTTATTACCGTTGTTAAGTGTCACAGTTCCCTATATAACCAGTTTGGTTACATCTAAATAAGTTTGGTGATGGAGTATGCAGAGAAGATGTTTTTAGTCCCCCAACACCAGTTGGGTAAGCTGAAATCCCGTGAGTCTATACAACATGTTGTAGAGAACGACTTGGACATGACTATAAGAAATATTTTGCACAGGGCTGACCTGGATCACCATGAAAAAGCTAAGATGTACACAGGTGTGTTGCAGAGGTTTTTAACACTCACTAGACAAGGGGATAGGGAATCCACCACATTAACATTAAGTCTTCCACAACCCGGTAATGTTGAAAAAGAAGACCCACCCACAACAGGCCGTGCGAGTACCCATGACGATTTAGGTGATTTTGCAGATGAGATTTTAAAAAATATTCCGCAGAGGAGTGTGAAAAATGTTCGTTACATTTTAGATCAAATGTCTAAAACTAAAGATGTTACTTCATGGACTGAGTTGGGAGAGTTTGTGTTTAAAGGCAGAACAATCCCTGGTTCACACATGCTTGACTTAGTTAAAAGCGTCACGGCTCCACAAAACATTTCTGACGAGCGGAGACCTGGCGGGTGGCGTGATTTCTGGAGGCTTTTGCTAGTTTAAATTTGCCATACTCTGTGGTACCAAACCACTATACCAGACATACAATTAACTCTTTCAAAACCAAATCGACCCCGACTATAACCGGATCATTTAAGAGGAGTAAAAAACAGAGAGCACTTCCAGGCACACCGATACATTCAAAATATTCAGAAGACCTCGTATTCAAATCACCCAATCTCGAGCAGAGTCAGTGGTTAAGTTTTTAATCTCACAGTTTGTATGTGTTGTGTTCTCATTTTCTCTCTCTTTTTTTGGAGAACTTGTGATGTATATGTAATAAAAGGGTATTAAAGAAACAAATTTTCGTTCTTTAGTTGTTTTATTAAAAATATTAAGCATGAGACATGAACATTTCACCCATTTGTACACACTGAACACATTTGAAAACATTTTCATTACATGAAGTTTGTTTTATTTTTTCACAAATGCTGACAACTTTTTGTCATTTTTAATAAAATCATTGCTATACAATTTCAACACATAATCATAATCAAATCCCTTTGCCATGTGGTAGAGAAAGAACACACAATGTTGACCACATGTGTCTGATGAAAAATCTTGGACTTGCACAGTTGAATGTTGTACTTGACTACAGTTGAGCTTTAAAATGTTTTTGATAATCGGCAGAAAACCATGGTAATCTGGTTTATAACCAAAGCTGTCGAAAAAAACAACCTACACCATCCTCATTAATGTAGATGGCCAACCAGTGTTCCCCTGGGAGTCCTGACGGATGTGTAGTGTACTGATTAAAACCATTGCTGGTAGTTTTCTTAAAGGGGTTTTTGGTAGATAGTCACATGGTAGAACTCCAAGAAAATAAGTATCGCATGAAACCTTATCCCTGACAGCCGTAAGCTGTACAGTGTTCATTTGAACGTATTAGTAGTAATCAGCCAGGATCTGTCGGCGATTTGACGCTTCTATCAAGCAGTCAAACAAAGCATAAACAATTAAGTTAACCGTATGTGGCAGTGGCTGTCTAAAACGGGCTTCTAGTCGAATATTGCCACTTTTGATGAGCGATACATGCTGGCTACACTCCTCATCTGGTGCGAAATTGAACGCGTAGAGTGTATAGCCGTGCAGAAAATCCTCCGTATCGATACATAGAGCCTGGTTTTTAAGATGCCTTCCAGAAGCCAGCGGTAACTGGTAAAACTCCTGCACTGCAGAACCATTTTCATATTCAGGTTGCAGTGACTTCGCTGGGTACTGTTGACCATCCAGATAAATGGCCAGAAAATTCGAAATCATAGTTTTTAAACGCAAATGGGTTTTTATTATATGCCCCCACAAACGCATCATTATCAACCATCGCTAGAACCAGAGATTTTGGTAGAGTTCCTGAGAATACGTTTTCTTGATTGCAGACACGTGAGCCGGCAGGTATTGAGAAGTTTTTCAGATACACTCTGTCGATGGGGTACTTTGCCGTGGTTGAGAGTAGGGCTTGTGCATGACCCAGCCTCACAGCTGGTGACACAGACACTTTTTCACAAATAGCGATGCAGACAGGATGTTCAGTTTATAGGCTGTAGTGTTGCTCCTCATCAGGCAGAATTCATCTTTACCTCTTGTCATTCTAATTTTAAGGTCTAATCCAATAAGTAATAGTTTTTCCTGAAAGAAGATATCACTGTGAACAGGTGCCAGTAGTTCGACCACATTACTAGCATTGGTGAAGGCTGCTCTCTTTGTCAGACCGCTATTTTCCCCAGCCGGGTCCGCCACATCCATATGCCCAGCCGTGTCTTTGTAAAAAAGCCCTGCTGAGAAAAGCGTTTCAAGGGCATCTTTACCATAATTGGTAAGACATTCTATCATACAGCGGTATGGATATGTGCTAGTGATATAGTGCTAGTGACTCTGTGATATAAGCCGATCTCCAAGCGATACATCCACTTGTGAAAAAATTGTAGCTCCAGGAGAGTTAACAAGACCTACGGGATCTCCGTCTGCAATATCCGTTCCATCAGCATTAGTGATTTTGAGGCGCAAAAAAACTAATGTGTTGTTTAGATCTATGTAATTACTTCATTTAAAAGAAGAGAATTGAGGAGCTCGTTTCCAAAACGCAATAAACGCCATTTAAAAAAAAAAAGAGTTTGTCATGTCATTTTGCTGTGTTCTGAACGTATTCACTGCTCCATCAATGTTTCATGCCAAATCGCTATATTTCCTTGTTTAAAATGTACTGCAAGATGCAGTTCTTTTCCGTTCTTTTCCAAACCGCGATAAGCGCCAAACCTATTTTTAGCCTAAACGCGATAAATCCTCTCTCGACCAATCAGAATTCAGTGAGCGTTCTACACAATCCAACATCGGCGCGCTGAACAGAGGTTTGTTTATGTTCATTCATTCCTCAAAATGAGTGCTTTAAATGGTGATAACACTTTTGATGGCCTTGATGAGCCAGTGAGACCTACACCTGGGGTAGATGCTGCTGCCAAAGGTTTCTGTTTATAATTTCTGCCAAAAATGGCATTCGACAATCAAGGAGCAAAAGTCGAATATCGTTCGAAAATCAAAATTTTTATTTTATTTTTATTAATCAACTGTTTTCTGTGTGTCAGTGTCTGCAAAGATGAAATTGACGATCAGCATCTCTGTAGTGAACGCGCCTAGAGAAATGCATGTAATGGATTACATAATCAGAGAGTATGCTATTTATTTTCGTTTTTAATTGTTTCGTTTAAAGACATTTCAAGCTTTCTATATAGATATATTTCTCATGACTCTGTGAGGCATACGCTGAGTTTCGGTTAATTTATGATGAGATGCGCTCCAGTTCAGGTGCAATGCAAGTGACCACGCCGGCGCCTCCATGTCATGATTATATAGTCTATTTGCTTCTTATTTATTAAGGCGAGACACTACAGGTGAATAGGGTAAAATTTTAAACTTTCCCAGTTGATTACCTACATTAAGATGAGAAAAAAATGTATTACAAGTTTTCTGTAATTTAATGTTTAAATATGCAAATGAGGCATTATCTAATTAAATATGCATAAATTTGCATATCTTTAAAAAAACGAAATCTGAGTATTGGATAAAGCCAGGTTCAAAATTATTTTTTCATTGTGTTCATATATTAGATGGGAAAAAATTGCAGAATTGAAGGATTTATGGATATCTACTTTTGTTATCCTGTAAATCAGAATATACTGTCAATAGCCTTAAAAAAATGATTTTCGCCATATTTTTTGGAATAAAATGTTACATAAATCAGGCTAGGAATAATATATTTACAAATCCCTCGGTAAATGTCTTCATAATATAACTAGGTACAATACTGGAAAGTTTGGTGTATATAGGTGCTACTGAAGTGGAGATTTCAGACTTGGAGTATGAGAAAAAAGTCATTTTGAGAAAACGGGCTTTAAAGATTTATATAGTAAAATTCCACACATTTCTACATGAAAACATTGATAACAAGCAAAACAACTGGCCAAGTTATTGTTTATAACAATGTACATGAACAATGACAACTGAATAAACAACATTGCCAAATAAGACCTTCAACTAACCACTGAGAACCACAAATACAGACACAAACTTATCATCAGAACTGCAACTCTCTTTTATCATCGGAACACACGATGTCCACCTAGAACACAAAGTTCACCCTTAAGGGGTTGAAAGCCTAGCTCTCCATGCCTGCACCATATGTAGGCCCCTCACCCCTCTCTTGCTGATGCCTTTTCAGCTTTTTAGCTGTGCTCAGAGTCTTTCTGCAACGTTTTGCACGCTCAGACTGGATGGATTCGGCTTTTGTGATCCTCAGCATGTCGGTTTCCCTGATGGTGCTGACGGTAACGACAGTGCTTTCCAGCCAAAGCTTATCCATAATGGCAAGCATGGCAGAGGCCCCCTCATTAAAAGTTGAAATGGCCATACTTGCTGCTGCCTCAACCCTACTCTTACCCACAAACACTGTTTTTGGACAGCGGGCCCAAATTACTGAGTTGAGGCACTCATTCGCATTTTGTGTGCCACCATGCTGCATGCGCTGCAGCAGACTGTCACTTGACATGCGGTGGTAGACAGGTATCAGCTTCTGGCCCACCTCCCGAGACAAAAAGTTTCCTGCATGGAGCCTGTGGCTCTCTGGAGTTTCTCCATTTTCCTCCGCTCTCCTATACCAACACCAGGACAGGTTGCACCTGGTGTGCCAGGGGACTTCGTCACAGGACATGCTGTGGAGGAGACCAGCCCAGATCTCATTCTTCATTTTCTCTAGGGAACCCTGGTTATTTAGAATTGCCCCCCTGTAATAATTTTGTAATGTTTTACATTTTTTGGCCGTTAATTTTCCCAGCCCCTTCCCCCCCAATTTGCGTTCAGCACTCAATTTTCGTAGCGCTGTGCCCATACGCCTATGGGCATGGTTGATGCATTCTAATTTCACCACCTCATGCCCAGGGTATGGGTTGAGGGATACCACCTGCCTGCATGCAGCACTGTCCCCATCTGACAGCATCTGAATATACCTCAGCTGGTGGCGACTCACGGACCTGGCCCACATCCTCTTCGCTGCCTCCTGCTCCATTGCCTTGCTTGAGCCCCTAAAATTTTGTGCACAGTCATGAGTTTCTCTCCAGCTGTAAATTTCCTCATCTGTGATCTTTCCTTCATGCCTGGCAGCTTCTTTAAGGCAACACGCATGGCAAAAGGAGGATAGAACCTCAAAGTCGATCACCAGTCCTGTAAAAATATCTATGCACACCCCAATCCCATAGTGTGATGTGAACCCTCTTTTCTGCCAAGTGCCATCAAAAGACACACTGATATTTATAACTGCATCTGCATCCTCTCTCAGCAACTCTGCCACATCTTCATCAATATCTGCATAGGCCTGCCTGACCTGCTCCCTGGTCCTGTGAAGTGACTCCAGACCCCTCTCAATTTCTGCCGCTAAAAAACACAAAAATCTGTACTGTAAAAGTAAAACTGATCACCGCAACCCAACATATTGAATGGGATGGCACTTTATTCTATTCTTAAATATTCCATCCATACAAAACAAATATTGTTACAGTAATGTCATAATATGTTAGAAGGTGGTAACAGCCACACGTATTGGGCTATTTCTGACATTAGAAATTCTACAGACTGCTATTCTTATAAATCTTATAAATAAATATTCCATCCAAAAAACAAATATTGTTACAGTAATGTCATAATATAAGGTGGTAAAAGCCACACGTATTGGGCTATTTCTGACATTAGAAATTCTACAGACTGCTATTCTTATAAATAATATAAATAAATATTCCATCCACAAAACAAATATTGTTACAGTAATGTCATAATATAAGGTGGTAAAAGCCACACGTATTGGGCTATTTCTGACATTAGAAATTCTACAGACTGCTATTCTTATAAATAAATATTCCATCCATACAAAACAAATATTGTTACAGTAATGTCATAATATGTTAGAAGGTGGTAACAGCCACATGTATTGGGCTATTTCTGACATTAGAAATTCTACAGACTGCTTCAACTTTTGAAATACAACTCGGTTTCCATAGCTACCTGTCACTCTCTTGCCGTGCTTCTGATAAGTTTTAAGGTGAAGTCCAGGGAGCCCCAACACCTTGCTGATTTTTCTGAGAGGTGCATATCCCAATCCTAACTCGTGTGCCAAGAGGACCATTCACACGTTCACATCAAATGCGACATCGTTCCTGGACTCATCTTGAAGTCGCGTAGACGTGAACACGCTCCTGCGGTACTTGTCATCTTTACACAGACAGCACTCGAGCAATAAACTGCTACAGAACCCATGATTCTGTGGATCTATATTAATGTTTAGCTCTGACATACCACAATTCGGACAAATTAAATCACCAATCAGCTCATTCAATCGCGCAACATGAACAAGCAGCCACTGTTGTGTTGCGTGCGCTTCACCTTTATTTATAGATTGGCTTCCCATCGACAGTTTACGTTCAGATACGCTTCCCGAGGGCATTTCACAGGGTAATACATCACTAATTTTCCTTTTCCCCCTAGCAAGTGACAACTGCTGTATTCTTTTCGATGATTGACGCAAAGTCATTTTCATTCATTCACTCAAAAAGTCCCGTGGAAAGCTAAACCAAATCAGGAAGCGTCAAAGCATACCATGTGACGATTAACGAATCACGTTAATCCCCCACGTAATAAATCCCCACTTTTGCTTTCACGATTGGTTGTTGATTAAAAGGAAATGACCATATTTGGACCCGACAGCATTGTCAAGGAGAGAGAGAGCTTTGTATGTGATGACAAGGTGTATGAAGCGATCGCGGAACGCAACTTTTGTTGAATTTATGAGAAATCTAAAGACGCAAACTGACAAAGTGTAGTAAAATAAAGACCTAAATATGTATTTCAGACTTTTTTTCACCACAAGTCTGAAAGAAGACATGTTATTGAAGTCAAATATCCCAAAATCACAAAATTGACCAGTGAAAAAAAAAACTATGTTTTTGCCTGCCGTGTCTCGCCTTAAATCCAGGCAATTGGTTGATGAAAACATTATTAAAATTAAGATACAATTTATACAAAACGAAATTCACTTTAAAGAAAGGCTTTCTACAAAACAAAACTTAATTACGTGGCCAAAATCATCCATTTTTGGATTTTTCTTTTGTGGATTTATAGCCTTTTGAAAAAAAAAATTACTTTGAATTTATCATCAACAATATTGTTGTTTGATTTAATAATCATTGTTCAACATGTTCAGACTGAGGGGAAAAAAACATTTTAACAGGCTAAATTGAATATTCACAAAATGTGTTGATCTAGGCAAAAAAAATAATTTTCCTGAAAACTATTGAAATGGATTTATCGCGTTTTGGAAAAGAGCTCCTCAATTCAAGCTTCATAAAGACACGTCTCGTGTCTATGTGACGAGTAATCGCGGAGTTACAGTTAATCTTAGGACGCGTTTCAGAATGGACTTCACAGACAGAGAGAACGCAAAACTCGCATCATGTTTGTTTTTCTTTATTTGGCGAAAAGCACAACACTTTGTTTTTATTGTGAGTATCCACAAAAAAAATAGACACTTAACAGTATCTAATGATATACAACACTTATATGTAAGATCAAAATCAACCGAGTATTTTGAATCTCTTTTGCACTGATAAGAAAAAAAGCGAGCAGATCACGCCGGCGTGATTGCCGACCCCAGAGGGTTAAACAATCTTCTGACATGTTGTGTAGTAATGCCATGATCTAAAATATTGTTTTAACAGAGCTCCTTAATCTTTTTGAAGCAGTATGCTTAGCTGTCTCCTTGCGCTTGCGTTTTACAACTGATGTTTTCTTGGGAGGATGTTTTGTTTTCTTCTGCTTCTGGCCACTCATCCGCACCCCTGGTTGCCTAGATGCTCTTTTGAGAGCCATTACCATTAGCCTGGATCCGTCTTGAGTATCATAGTTGTTGTTAAAAGATCTTGATAACGTATTACTAACAACGTCACTTAGGATGTTTTTTGCAGCTGATTTAAGATGTGGCTTGGCTATACTAAACCCTCGTTTTAGTAGGGGTATAGCCATTCTAAAGAGGCAACTAAAAAGGCCCCCCAAACCACCTCCATACATAACTCTGCCTCCTGCATACCCGGGGAGTCCGCTGCCTGCCTGATTCTGGTAATAGGCAACGTAACGCATATGGTCGACATTGTGATTGTTGAAATATGCCATTTTAAACAAAATGTTTTACAGGCCTGAAGTGAAGTTTAATGCACACTTTCCCATATGAAAATGGGACGTGCTGATTTTGATCGTCCTTCACTTTTATAACAATATCTGTGATGACAGATTTGTTGATAGACGCGTAGTGGGGTTTGTCGTATCGAACACTGACTGTTATTGTTATCCCCTGTTATTTGTACACACTCCAGGAGCGGTACAAAAGCATCACCTACGGATTGGTAACGGATAATAGCCGTGTAGATATAAAAAGTATAGAAACCACCGTGTATGTCCGACTGATGCATTGCATACGTTACAACATCCTTTTCAAAATTAGTTTTTTCAGGATTTGTTTTTTGTAGAATAGAATCTCCTATAGGGACACCTGGTTTCAATCCTAAAATAATGGCTAGTTTTCCATGGAAGGTTATTGAAATGTTAGGTTTTGCTTTCAGAAATACTTAGTGTTTTACGCGGTCGTAACCGAATACCCGCTGATGCGCTACTAAATCATTTATTACACTAACTCGAGATGGGACATTGTCGTAATACCCTGTTTTTATTGGTATGCGTAGTTTCGATAAGCTGGTCTTCTTCATGTCTACACCGTGGCGTATGATATTGGTGTATTTTTCACCATCGGCAGTTGTGGGTCCGATGTTTATCTCGAAAACGGCATCATTGCTGTTAAAGGTGTACCAGCTTCTAGGATATTCAATTTGAACAAGTCCTACCTCCCATTCTCCTTTTATATTTATAGGGGTAGGCAGTCTTGTTCAATAATTAGAGATTTTATTATCAGGGTATACAGACAGTGAAGCGTTGCAGGGTAGTGTGACATAAAATCCACCCTCAGCCATGTCTGGTTTTTATACAACTGTATGCAACCTGTGTGTGTGCTTTGTTTTTATGGCTTCTGTACATCAACTAACTCTTTCTGATCGATCCATGATGCAAATTTCGTGGACCATCCGAGCCACTGTACCAGCACTAATGTTTTGCGACCCTTCGTCTTTTTATCTAAAATTTTTTCAACTTTAAATGTCTTGTTTTTACTGACAAATTTTTTTTGCAATTCTTCCGCATAAAAAACACCGTCGATCACATCCCCTTTACATCTGTAAACAGGGGGGTCCCGTGGGATACACGCAGATATAGTAAAATACTCTTGTGTGTAGTTTTCCTCATATCCTTTTGCAAACGGACCTCTGACTTTAGAAATTCGAACCACGTCACCAATATTGTATTTAAATATGGGCTTAACACTATGAGGTCTGGTATCACCATATAGGTTATGTAGCACCACAGACTCGTTTTCTTTCCTCATATCAATCGGCCTCATCTTGATGCTTCTGTGATGGCTCGCATTGTATCCTTGTGTGATGTCTTAAATTATGTCAATGTAGCGTTTGGAGTTTGTAGCTGTTAATATTCTAACCTTTTAAGGTTCTATTAAACCGCTCAACAACACATGCCTTTAATTCTGTGGTTGTTGCGAAATGGGCAATATTGTACTTTTGTTATGTTTTGAAAGTGTTTGTTAAAAAACTCCTTTCCTTTATCTGTCTGTAATTTCTGTGGTACACGACCCTCTTTCAGTATGGATTCAAAAGCTTTAGAGATCTCTACTGTCACGGTTCGCAGGTCTGCTGGTTCTTTTTGTCATCACTGCCCTGATCTGATTGCCTAGGAGTGTCAGCAGTGATGATGAGCAATCAGATCAGTCGCAGATGTACCTCGTTGGTTAGCCCTATATGTAGTGCAGTGTTTGTCACGTCCCGTGTCAGATCGTTGTTTTCCCTGGTCCTGTCCTGGAATTGTGTCTTGTCTGCATTGTCGTTTCTGTCCAGATTCTCACGGATTACTGCTTCTCCCTGCGAGCCTTATTGGGCTTTGTTTTCGGAGGATTCTGCTGCTCGTCAGTCTTCCAGTTTCCCGAACTGCGGTCCCTCGGCTGTCATCCGTCTACGCTGCTGAGAGTCTGCTGTTATTCACTGTCTCGATTAGACTTCCTGTTTGTCTGTCCACACGCTTTATTATTAAAGCATTTTACTTGCAATTGGATCCTGTACTTTGTGCCGTAACATAACGATCTGACCGATCATGGATCCAGCGAGTTGAGAGAGATCTTGAACAAGAACATGGGATTCGATCGTCAGGATGACCAGATCACGGTTACCGGTTGTGCTGTCCAGACCTTGGTTGGACAGGTATCAGAGCTTTCATCTCAGCTAGTACAACGAGAGCCGAGTCTGCCCACGCGCTCACTGCGTCCAACTCACCACCCGCTGTTCCACCCACTATCCAGCTGTTCAACAGACCGGAGCCTCGTTTACCTGCACTTACTGCCTATGCGGGTGTGCCTCAGTTTTGCCGCGCATTCCTGACTAAGTGTTCCCTAATCTTTGCTCAACAGCCCTCATCTTTCCCCACTGAGGAATCCAAGGTAGCCTTCGTCATCACATTACTGTCTGGACGAGCGGCGCAGTGGGGAACGGCTGTATGGGAGCGGGAAGGTCAGTGTCTGATGTCATACCAGACTTTCAGCGCGGAGCTCAGGAGGGTCTTTGATCGTGTGGCCTCGAGTGGGGAGGCGGCAAGGATTTTGACTGAACTTCGTCAGGGCCACAGATCGGTGGCGGATTATTCTATTGAGTTCCGGACACTGGCGGTAGAATGTAAGTGGAACAGCGAGGCGCAACGAGACATATTACTTCATGGGCTGAGTGATTGCATACAGAGGGAAATTTATACGCTGGACTTACCAGCATCACTAGACGATCTGATCGATTTGGCTATTAGAGTGGACTCCCGTCTGCTACGTCGAAATTTTCTGATGCAGAGGAGTTCGATTCCAGACTGAGAGAACCGTCCTGTCGTTCTCCCTGGTGCTGCGGACGGTCCTACACTTGACCAGGAGCCCATGCAGGTGGGCAGGTCTCGCCTCTCCTGGGAGGAGAAAGAGCGAAGGAGAACTCAGGGACTCTGTTTTTACTGCGGAGCCGGAGGACACCTCACTGCTAAATGCCCGGTAAAAGCCAAGGCCTGTCAGTAGGGAGGAGGTTACTGACGGGTCGCATTTCTTTTGATGAACCCACCCGGGAATCGACTTCTCTTCCGGTCAGACTGCAGTGGGGTACATCTCATCATCTCTGTTAACGCCCTCGTGGACTCGGGATCGGAGGGGAGTTTCATGGACTGTGACCTGGCGAATCGTCTTGGCATTCCCATCATTCCCATCGAGCATCCCATCTCTGTCAACGCACTCGGTGGTCAATTTCTGTCTTCTGTCAAGTTTTCGACCGGACCGGTGGTGTCAAGATTCTGTCATGTCTTGGAGTGAGAATTGTCATGCGTCTTGTTTGGTGTCTGCGTGTTCTTCTGTGTCTTGTTCTGTGTTGCAGGTGGAGCAGGCAGACCTGTCTAACATGCCCGAGGAGTACCTCGACCTGAAGGAGGTGTTCAGTAAGTCTCGAGCTGCTTCTCTTCCTCCTCATCGTCCTTATGACTGTGCGATAGACTTATTGCCAGGTACGTCTCCGCCTAAGGGCAGATTACACTCTCTTTCTGTTCCCGAGAGAGAGGACATGGAGAAATATATTTCTGATTCTCTGGCAGCCCAGTTCATCCAGCTCTCCTCTTCACGTGCAGGGGCAGGATAAGAAAGGGTAAGATGGGTAAGAAGGACGGTTCTTTGCGCCCGTGTATTGACTATAGGGGACTGAACGACATCAAGGTAAAGAATACTTATCATTTGCCGTTGATGTCTTCAGCCTTCGAGAGACTGCAGGGCGCTTCCTTATTCACAAAGTTGGATCTTCGTAACGCCTATCATTTGGTCGGCATTAGGAGGGGGGATGAGTGGAAAACCGCCTTTAACACCCCCAGGGGGCATTTTGAATACTTGGTTATGCCTTTCGGGCTTTCCAACTCCCCCGCGGTTTTCCAGGCACTCGTCAACGACGTGTTGAGAGACATGGTCGATCAGTTTATTTATGTCTACCTGGAAGATATATTGATCTTTTCTTCGTCTCTCCAGGAACACGTTCAACACGTTCGACGAGTGCTTCAGAGGCTGTTGGAGAATGGGCTTTATGTCAAGGCGGAGAAATGCGTTTTTAATGCAGTCTGTCCCTTTTCTAGGATACATCGTGTCGTCTGAGGGGATGCGTATGGATCCCGACAAGATTCAGACAGTGGTAGATTGGCCGACTCCGGATTCCCGCAAGACCCTGCAGAGGTTTTTTGGGCTTTTCCAATTTTTACCGACGTTTCATTCGCAACTTTAGCCAACAAGCCGCGCCTCTGACCGCCTTGACCTCCACCATGACTACGTTCAGGTGGTCTAGTGCTGCTGAGTCTGCATTTTCCAAACTCAAGGGTTGCTTTGTTTCAGCCCCCATTCTTGTTGCCCCTGATCTATCTTGTCAGTTTGTGGTGGAGGTCGACGCATCAGAGATGGGGGTAGGTGTAGTTCTTTCACAACGTTCTCCCACAGACGACAAGGTTCATCCGTACGCGTATTTTTCGCATCGCTTGTTTCATGCCGAACGCAATTACAACATTGGTAATAGAGAATTGTTGGCCGTCAAGTTAGCCTTGGAGGAGTGGCGTCATTGGTTGTAGGGCTCGGGTGTACCCTTTATCGTTTGGACCGATCATAAGAACCTGGAATACATCAGATCCGCTAAATGACTAAACTCTAGGCAGGCTCGGTGGGCACTTTTGTTCGGTCGGTTAAATTTTTCCATTTCCTACCGTCCTGGTTCCAAGAACATCAAACCAGACGCTTTGTCCCGTATTTTTGACAAATCTGAACGCCCGGGTTCTCCCGAGTCCATCGTTCCACGAAGTTGTGTGGTGGCAATGCTGACCTGGGAGATTGAGTCGAAGGTCCGCAATGCCTTACAGGGGGTAGTGCCTCCGCCCGGATGCCCACCTGGTAGTTTGTTTGTGCCAGAGAAGTTACGGTCCAAGGTTATCCAGTGGGGTCATTGTTCCAAGCTAGCTTGTCATCCAGGAGTCAATCGTACCATCTTTCTGATTAAAAAGGCAACCAGACCTCCACTTGTCCTCCGGCTGGGCTCCTTCAACCGTTGTCAGTGTCTTCGAGAATTCTGGTCACACATTGCGCTAGATTTCGTCACAGGCCTCCCTGCCTCTCAGGGGAACACGGTGGTTTTGACCGTGGAGGACAGGTTCTCGAAGGCCACTCATTTCATCCCTCTGCCCAAATTGCCACCAGCCAGAGACACAGCGGTAGCTGTCATAGATCACGTTTTTCGGATTCATGGCCTCCAGACAGATGTGGTCTCTGACAGGGGTCCCCAGTTTATTTCCAGATTTTGGAGAGAGTTTTGTCGATTGTTGGGGGCGAATGTCAGTCTTTCCTCTGGGTTTCATCCTCAGAGCAACGGACAGACGGAGAGGGCCAAACAAGATTTAGAACGGGGGTTGCGATGTGTAGCGTCACAGAATCCGTCCTCTTGGAGTCAGCATATCTCTTGGGTTGAGTACGCACAAAACTCATTACCAGTGTCGTCAAAGCCCCCCGTCTACGTCGCTGGTCAAAAGGTGTGGTTTTCCTCTACTGATATTTCTCTCCGCTCCGCTTGTAGAAAACTGTCTCCCAAATTTATTGGCCCATTTACCATCACCAAGATCCTTAGCCCGGTGACGGTCCGCCTCAAATTTCCTCCGGCGTACCGGAGAATTCATCCCGTTTTCCATGTTTCCAAAATCAAGCCCTTTTTCCGCTCTACCATTAATCCGCCAGTCCCGGTTCCCCCACCGCCGCGAATCGTAGATGGGGAACCAGTTTATTCGGTTAATCATATTAAAGCATTTTTAATTGCAATTGGATCCTGTACTTTGTGCAGTAACATCTACACCACTCTTTTATTTTTAACGCACACATCCATGCATATTTACTAAACAGATCAATGCAGAGAATGAAAACTTAATTGTTAGTCAACAGAAAATGGTTGTTGTCATTTACCTTGGCATATGCCGACATGTCAACTAGATTGGCTTGGAACTGCATATTCAATTCAATTCAATTCAAATTTATTTGTATAGCGCTTTTCACAATACACATTGTCTCAAAGCAGCTTTACAGAAAGTGCATTTCGGAAATGTACATAGAAAAATACAGTCAGTTAATCATGTATTAATTTAGGGCATAACACATTGCCGGCGTTGAGTCTTCTCTTCACAGGCGTCGAGTCGTCTCATCACAGGTGTTGGGGCATCTGAAGTCTCTGTGAGAGGCTGGATACAAACTGGAGCTGACGAACGCTATTTACCTCGGGACTAGCGTCCCGAGATAACAGCAGAAAGGCAGATGGGAAATAATTAGCATAGCTGATGTTCATAATGTTAATGCATTGGAACTGATTCAGCAGTAGTATAAAAGGTAAGCATTAAGTGAATGCTTGGTTAAAGAGATGCGTCTTTAATCTAGTTTTAAACTGGAACAGCGAGTCTGAGTCTCGAAGAATATCAGGAAGGCTATTCCAGAGTTTTGGAGCTAAATGTGAGAACGCCCTCCCTCCTTTAGTGGACTTAGATATCCTAGGAATGACCAGAAGCCTCAAATTTAGTGATCTTAAAGAGCGCGATGGATTGTATGGCGATAGAAGGTCTGTTAAATACACAGGAGCTAAACCATTTAGGGCTTTATAGGTCAGTAGGAATACTTTGTAATTGATACTTAACTTAATGGGTAACCAGTGTAGAGATGATAAAATAGGTGTTACATGATCATATTTTCTTGATCTAGTAAGAACTCTAGCGGCTGCATTTTGCACTAACTGTAGCTTGTTTATTGAGGATCCAGGACAACCAGCTAATAAAGCATTACAGTAATCTAGTCTCGATGTCATGAATGCATGAACTAGCTTTTCTGCATCAGAAACAGATAGCATGTTACGTAGCTTGGCAATGTTTCTAAGGTGGAAAAAGGCTGTTCTTGTAACATATGAAATATGATTTTCGAAAGTCAAGTTGCGGTTTAGTATAACACCCAGGTCTTTTACTGTAGTGGATAAAATAACAGGACATCCTTCTAAATTAAAGTTGTATTGTAAGGGATTTTGTGGGTAGTTTTTTGGACCAATAAGTAATACCTCCGTTTTATCTGAATTTAATAGCAGGAAATTACACGTCATCCAGCATTTTATATCATTTAGACACTCTGTCAAGTTAGATAAGTCAGTGTTTTCATCTGGTCGTGATGAAATACATAATTGAGTGTCATCAGCATAACAGTGGAAATTAATTCCATGTTTTCTTATAATATTACCAAGTGGCAGCATGTATATTGAGAATAGCAGAGGGCCTTGCACAGATCCTTGCGGCACTCTATAGTCTACTGACGTTATCTTTCGATTACGATTTCTCCGTCTGCCGCAGCCTGATGTCGTTCGTTCCCGCGTGCAGCACAACAGCTCCGACGTGCTCGTCAACGTTCAGGATCTTGGGAATCTGTGCAGCGACATCAAGAACACGAGCACCAGGAAAGCAGTGAGTGCGCACCTTGCGCTTACCTGAGCTAGCACGGACATGACGGACCATGGAAGTGCTGATGATCACGGCGGCGTCAAGTTCCGACTCACGAAGAGGGGAGAAGCGGTTCCGGGTGGAGATCTCGAAGACCGGGAGGGGCGGGGAGGTCCTTGGTCTGGTCCTGGCTCGTGTCTTCTGCTGTGGGATCACCCAGGGTCCATGGTGTTGCCTTGGTGCCGGAGTGAGTGAAGGCATAGATGATTGCGTCCTCCTGGACAGAGAAACGCACAGAGTAGGCGAAGTCGGAGTCAAAAAGTTACTAACCACTGACTTGTGAGCATCGGCGCGTGATGTCAATATATCAATAGACAATATATGGCATATCAATACCATAGACAAAAACTCGATTCCTTTTGTATTTTAGTGGAGCAGTTCTGTTTAGTGTATATGCATCCTCGGCAGCGAGCCAGTCTGAAACTTCTATATTGGTTAAACGAACACCCGTTTCTTTTAAAACAGCTTCTTTTAAGTGTTTTTTCCCCCTAAAGAGCCAGGATTAGAAGGTGTGTAATAAGTCTTTTTCATTTCTTCTGACATGTTTCCACTTCACGCTCCACAAAAGAATAACACAGATGGTTTAAGTGATTTGGGTTTTTATTTCTTAAACAACAAAAGGAAACAAAAGGTATCATACAGCATCGATGTAGTGTAGGAATTTTACACACATCACAATGTTTTTCTCAAGAATGTAATCAACCAGTGTTTCAACAATTTCACAAACATCAGTCTGATTGTTTCTTGTCAATATGTCTACACATAGATCAGTCACGTATGTACACAAGCACAATATATCTGCTATGGAGTCCAAGATGGCGACGCCGGGTGTGGCAGGTATAGTTGCAGCACTCTTTGTGTATGCACTTCTAACAAACAACTTTTTTCACACGGAGACTTGTCAAACTCTGAAGGATTCAGACATTGTAAAGCCGCCAAACATTTTGGATTCAGAAGAAACGTCCTGGCAACTACTTTCATTTACCCGCATTTGTACAGCAAAGTAAGGAAACCCACAAAATCGGTATTAAAACCGCACCAGAGCACCGGAGTCCATCGTGCCTGCAGGAGGCCGTTGCGGCGGTTGATCGAGTTTCGCCTGCTGCTGTGGCGGGATCCTGCTCAGTGAGGTCTAGTGAGTTAATCTGCGAGTCGGTTCGATCAGCTGGGGTAACTGCCTCTGTGAGGCGGCAACTAGCTGCACAAACTTCGAGCGAGGAAACGTGTGTCGGTCCACTCCATCTAACGCTCCCTGAGGTAACGGAGTTGTCGGGGGGATCGTTGGACACCATTCGTTTCGCAACGCCAGTAAGTCTCGGCCTGTCCGATGGTCATATCGTCGGTGACCGAACAACGCGCTATGCGAAAAATACACAAAGACGGTGTCCTGTAAAGGTCAAAACTTCAAATTGCGCGATAGTGAAACAGAGGCAGCTCAAGTTTTTTCAAGTTTTTTTCACTGTAAATCATGCGCAGGTTATATGGAATCCACAAACGAAACCTAAAGGACTACTAGGTGGACATCTCAATGTTAGAAGTATTCTACCAAAAATAGACCAATAACACAACTTATTAACCGAATCGAATTTGGACTTTTTATGTGTTTCTGAAACTTGGTTAAATCAAAGTACTCCAACAAATCTGGTTAATATACTTGGCTATAAGTGCTTTAGAAAAGATCGGGAACAAGGAAGGGGTGGGGGGGGGGGGGTGTTAATATATATTAGAGATCAACTTAAATGTGAAGAGGTTGCAATTAATGTGAAACTGGAGTGCCTTGTATTACGAGTCACTTTGTTTACAACTATGAAATTCAATTGATGTGTTTTATACAATTCACCCTCACATAGCGTGAATTTCTATAATGAATTTAAGAGTTTTCTCTCAAATATGGACTGCTCTGAAAGCCTAATACTGGGTGATTTTAGCATTAACTGGATAGAAAAAAATAGTAAAAATAAATTAAAAGCTGTAGTAGATAATTTAAGTATAAACAGCTCATAGACAAACCTACTAGAATCACTAGAAGTAGTAAAACGCTGATTGATATACTTTTTACGAACAGGCCTGAAAGAATAACAAAACTTATAACCTTATCACTTGGCTCTCGGATCATAACATGACCTTAATTGTTAGGAAACTGGGTAAAAAACGATTGACTTACTACAACCAAGAAATAAAAATACAGAAAATAGGAATTCCAAAAGCAGAACAAAATAACTTTGAAGAAGAACTGAATCAAATAAATTGGGATAATGTTATGAAAGAGTCCAAATGTGAATCAAAGTGCTAATATCTTTGTCACTACAATAAGTAACACGATAAAAAAGTATACTAAAACATGGATGAGCAAACCAAAGAAATACTCTCTCCCATGGTTTAATGATGATATTTGGCACATTATTTTGATTTCACAGTATCACAGTGTGGCGAACAGGACGGCCGAGGGACGTGAGAGAACGGCGCGAGGCCGGTGGTGCGATTGCTAATGAGCAACACCTGTGAAGCACACCGGTCTCGCATCTCTCACGGAGGAGCGGAAGCATAAAGGAGGAGCGACGACGTTGATGATCGAGAGAGGAACAGGCCTGTATTTTAGTTGTGTTTTGTTTTTGTATTTTACTTTAGTTATATTTATTTTCGGTAGCCAGCAGTCGTCCGCGAGGGGCTGCTGGCGGTATTTTCGTTTGTTTGTTTTATTTTAAATAAATTATATTTTGCTTGTTCGCCGGTTCCCGCCTCCTTCTTCCCTGAACATTGCTACACTGGTGCCGAAACCCGGGAAGAGGGAGGAACGCGCTGTCAGAGAGTCCTCGCCGGTGTGGGGAATCCGCGGTGCCATCGAGCATGGTGCGCGAGTCGCCGCCGCTCGCCGCGGGCCGGAGCCTGCTGCCATCCGCCGAGCGAGGGGAGGAGCAGGGAGCGGGGGACTCGCGGCCACGGACGCTCGAGGCGGGGCGCTGGAGTGAGTTGCCGGTGGGACGGTCGAGCTCGCTGCCGGCCGCCTGGGTATTGGAGGGGCGGCTGCCATCCGGGAGGGAGAGGAGGAGTCGCCGCCGCTCGCCGTGGGCCGGAGCCTGCTGCCGTCCACCAGTGAAGGGGAGGAGCAGGGAGCGGGGGACTCCTACCGTCTGCCCAAGGCACCCGAGGAGCCGTCGCCGTCCACCGGGCGGCGGAGGAGCGTCGAGCCGTCCACCGAGGGCTACCCAGCGTCACCGCCAGGCACCGCGGAGGAGATCGCCTAGCTGGTGGGGGGCCAGATGGCAGCGCGTTGTGGGAACCGGACCAATTTTTTTTTCCTCTCTCCCCTCTCTCGATCTGTCGCTCCTCATGCTTCCGTCTCCGTTTCCCTCGGTTTGTCTGTCCATACTCCCCAGGGATCGCCGCCGCCGGGGGGGGAGTAGGCACAGGCTCGTGGGTACCCCCCGGCCTGTGAGGGGCGATGGGGGTATGTGGCGAACAGGACGGCCGAGGGACGTGAGAGAACGGCGCGAGGCCGGTGGTGCGATTGCTAATGAGCAACACCTGTGAAGCACACCGGTCTCGCATCTCTCACGGAGGAGCGGAAGCATAAAGGAGGAGCGACGACGTTGATGATCGAGAGAGGAACAGGCCTGTATTTTAGTTGTGTTTTGTTTTTGTATTTTACTTTAGTTATATTTATTTTCGGTAGCCAGCAGTCGTCCGCGAGGGGCTGCTGGCGGTATTTTCGTTTGTTTGTTTTATTTTAAATAAATTATATTTTGCTTGTTCGCCGGTTCCCGCCTCCTTCTTCCCTGAACATTGCTACACACAGTATCACAGATTATCACAGTATTTTGATTATTTTACTAAAAAGATAGAAGAGGCTAACGGTAGTAGTCGTAAACTGTGGCAACACATTAACTACTTAACCAACCCTGCAAAGAAAAGACATGTTAGAATAGTTGTTACTTTTGAAAATTTTATAAATTTTAGTATTTTGAAATTGGTTTTTAAATGTCTGAACAGCAATGTGTCGCCACTGTTTTCTGCTCTCATTCGTAGGCGTCACGGTTCACTTAGACCATCCACCAGAGCCTCAGTCAGTGGGGACTGTTTTATTCCAAAATGTATGAAATCTATCGGTCAGTCAAGTTTCTCTTATAACGGTACAAGACTATGGAACTCTCTGCCCACTGACTTAAAATTGCAGACAGACATGACCAGCTTCGATAGAGGTCTAAAACAGTGGCTAAAGTCAAGTCAAAGCTGCACACATGCTAATGCTGTATAAAATGTATAGTGATGATTTGTATTGCTAATCTTTGTAACTACTTTATTTATTTTTACTTTATTTTTTTTGTGTGTGTGTGTGTGTGTGTTGTGATTGGTGACATGTGTTGTCTCCTATGGACAAGTGTTGCAAATTAGCAATTTTGCTATAACACTGAAAACAAGGTATCTGGTTCGTCCAATGCTGTTGTTATGTCCATATCAAATAAATAAATAAATACAATTCTAATACAGCTGCCACATTCAGTCATCAGGTCTAAAATTTTTCTGATAGTTACACAAATTGGTTCACCCGCATTAACGCATAAACGCACTGAAGACTAAAATTTCATCTTTGAATATAATTTCATTATTTAATATATGTATCTGTATTATTATTCTTTATTTAGTATTCATAATAAGTTGTATTATCTTATGAAGTTTAAAATGCATGAGTAGACTATAGATTGCATGGACACATGTTTAAGGAACATATTTTAGACACAAGGAGGTTAGCTGGGAGGATTATGTATTCTGCATAGAGGTATGTAATGTTCACTTAGCAGAGAGTTCCAATGATGTATATACTTCAAATGTGTACAGTTGGTATGCTCTTTGCCAGAAAATGAATGTTTCAACTGATGCAAATGTACCATTTGTATACCACTAATGTATACACTGAAGAAATAGTTTCTTAATGTGCATTAGGAGTGGATTGTACCATGTGCATATACATTCCAATTAAGCAACTTGTTTTTCTACCTTACAAGGAAATTGAAAGTCGCTCAGTTGTGTATTTAAACCCAATCATACTGTACTACAGCAGAGAAACATGAAGGCATGACCGGGTGAGTGGAAGGAGAAACACGAAACGCATAGACCTGGCATGAATATAACATCTTCTCAGAGTTTCTCTCCTGACATATAGGAATAAAGATTTTTCTTGGCAAGATAACTGGTGTCTGGTCCTGTGAATCAAATAATAGGCTTAATTCCAAGTCATATCTGTCCATATCTGTCTACAGCATCATATCTGTCCATTCATTTGACAAAGTTCTTACAACAGACATTTGTTTCTTGAGGTTTGTAAAACTTTTGGCATCAACGCCACATCTGTTTACAGTAACAGATACATTGGCACATTCATTAATGATCTTATACAACAAGGTGGTCATCTCACATCTAATACGTTGTTTAAGTAGACACTTTGCCATTCCAGTTGCAAAACACGTGTTCCCCATGTTAGTGTTAAAGTCGGTCAACTTGGACAATACCTTTCCAGCTGTCCACAGCATCATAGACAATTTGCTCACTACTGACGTCCACAACTTTCTCTCTGACTTCACGAAGCTTTTCCACAATGAAAACTTCGTCACGCAGTTCATGTAAAATAGCCTCCACTGAACCTTGAATCCTCTGGGGGTGAACCCTGAAATCACAACGGCTCAATGCTTCAACAACGATGTGCTTAAGGTCTGGTCTCACCAGATTACGTGTCATTTCCTCAAAGTAGGCGTCAAAGAAATAGGGACCCGCTTCAAACAAGCAGGAGTGTCTAATCTGACTGGGGTGATCCACTTCACAACCCATACAGATTTCTTTGATCTTTTTGTTGATGACATGTTCCAGAAGGACCACAACAGTATGATTTTGAACCCGTCAGAGCGGATACAACTGTCTGTGTTGTCAATTCCAGCAAATGCCGCTGCTCCAGCTATTGCACCAGTGTTGCCGTATGGTGTTGTAAGGAAGGTCAGGTTGTGATATCCAAGATCCATGCAAAATGTATCCAACCAACTGTTGTCGCCAGTTTGTGGGTGGGGCTCCAGCGGTGTAGCATTGTCATCAGGCATCGCTGGGGCCGCCTCAGGGTTTTCGTTGTAGCAGTAGACAGTAGTAGGTTCTTGAGACATGTTGAATGAATGTAGCGATTGTACCGATCTGCAGGCGTTTTAATGACTGTAATATGTGGGTGGGCTTAAGAGGCGATCTTCAGGGGTTGGTAACGCCCTGCTCGGTGTGAAACAATTTAATCTTTACAGAACTGTAACGATCATACATGTCGCACCATCTAAACATCTTGTCTATGCATGTAAATACGTTGTCAAGCATACAAACATCTTTCCACTGAAACACCAATTTCATGTCATAGCACTTATGATGCTCAGATTCACGAATAGACCACGCATGTTCGCAGAGCTTTGTCTTGTCGTTGCAGCAAAAAAATATAAACACAATCGTCTGGTAACTTTTTACTATGGTCCCCGATCACACGAAATCTTCTGTTAGGAGTTATACCATCCCACTCGGCCACGTACAACGGATCATCACCACAGTCGTTCAAATCTCTCCAAATGTAGTTGAAAAACACAAACCAGTCTTTGTCGTGGAAAATCAGACATGGCGCCTGTGATGCAAAATCGTCTCCAACATCTGCCATGTAGAGTTTCACAGTACGCAACACCTTGTCAAACACATATCTAGCCACACGATTACCAGACATTGAGAAATCACGTTTCATAAAAGCTGTGTCTTCATGAAGAAATTTTGTCAAGGTAAAATTTAGCTTTTTCCTTGGAGCAAAAGTTAGATCCTCTCTCATTTCAACAGGTCCTCTTGTTGGCGAAATACACATAACCTTTCTAGGGGTTTTAGGAGTTCTCGGAGCAGCCATTGTATCAGGAAAGTTGCAGAATGACTTCTGTGTTTAACAGTGTAACCCCTAACCTTATTTAAAACATCATACTCAAGATGTGGGTAGTGACGTAGGTGTGAAAAGGCATACTCTCAAGGAATACACCATAAAAAACTTCAATGGCAATTTGTGAGGTGTGAGTTCATTTAATCAGTCGTAAATGCCAGTCAAAAGTCTAAGTTAACATCTGTTTGATCTGTTTTTATCTTTTTAAAGTTCGTGGATATCAGCACGGGAGGACACGGCGCCAAACTTACTAGACACACAGACGACAGCCCCGCCGTTGTAAATCAGAAGCGCTGTTTTCTTGATACAAGAACACTGTCAGTCATGAGTGACAGGGGACCACTACACACGACCATAAATTAACACAACGTATATGTTAATACTACTCACATGGTTTTGTTTTCAGGTAAACAATTTGTAAATTGTTCATAGATTTTTTTAATGTTTAAAATTATTATTTAAATATACATTTAAATGTAATTAATTTAATTAATTTTAATGTATAATGTAGGATTTAAAGATAATTCCAACAAGATATGCATTATTTATAAATTCAGACTAAATCAATGGTCTGCAGTCTACAGCTGTGACAGCTATGTGGAATAGTTCATGAAGTGATCCACATCTTTCTACAAATACGGGAGGTGAATTATTATTCTGATTTAGCCCAAAAGCTACTTGCACTGGTTGTTTTTAAGGTCCACTTGAATCATTACTTTTCAGTGTGTTTGCACCTTAAGGCCCTTTCACACCGGATGCGCAATGAAAAAGCATAACGAAAAAGCCAATAGTTCGCGTCAAATCCATTCACATCAGCCACGATGCGAATTTGCGACGTCTGTTACTTTCAGAGCTTCAACATTCCAAAACATTCGCGCCAACAGTTGAGAAAAAATGGACACATTATCATCATCCAGTGAAGACGAGCTTTTAATTTCATTTCACTTTAAAAGACAGAAAAGAAGGTTTTGGATGCACCCAATCTTGAAGAACAGAGAGTCTGAAGGGGAGTATACTAATCTTGTACTGTTACACAGGGGCGGCGCCAGATCATTTTTAACGCAGGTACTGAGGGGGTGATAGATCATTGACAGGGGAAGCTGCGCAATTATATATATATAAATTAGCAAAACTTGGCCACTAAGTTAGTAAACTAACCCAAAGTTGACGATTGCCATCACTGTAGTGAACGCGCTATAGAGAGAAATGCACATAATGGATTAGATAATCAGATAGTAGCCTATTTCTTTTCGTTTTGAATTGTTTCGTTTAAAGATATTTCAAGCTTTATAGATATATTTTTCATGTCTGTGAGGCATACACTGAGTTTCGGTTAATTTATGATGAGATGGCTCCAGTTCACACAATGCAACAGCTTGACTTACATGAGAACTTACGTTCTCTTACGAGAGGTTCTCTCATATTGCGTAAGTTAGCTTACGCTACGGGAACCCTTTGTCAACGCCGTGTGCGACAAGCATCCACTTCATGAGTCCCAGGGAATCCCGGGGATCCCAGATAAGCGGGGAATAAGGCGGCCAGCAACGCAGGCCGGCACATGTACATAAGCACTCATAGGGAATACAGAGTGGCGTCGCCGGTCCGTATAAGCATATAGCATATTAACCCAATATAGTGCAGCTCAACCAGGAGAGCTAAATCACGTGAGAGTAGCCTGCGCACAATCAGATCTGGACAGAACGTACATCTCACTTACACTGACAGAAGTTTAGCCTGCAGGGTGGGAACTTCCAGGTTATAGAACCTAACAAAGATGGACGGGGAGGCCCAGCCCGCTGCCACTCATATGTCATGAATTGAAATTCCGCTGGACCATGCCCACGACGAGGCCATGCCTCTAGTGGAATGAGCCCTGACGCCCAAAGGGCACTGCAGACCTTTTGACGCATAAGCAGCTGCGATAGCGTCTACTATCCATCTGGACAGGCTTTGTTTTGAGGCGGCGAGACCTTTGGTGCGCCCACCAAAGGAAACCAAAAGCTGCTCCGAGCGCCTGATGCAGAGCGCGTAATGTAAACCCTCAGAGCCCTGACCGGGCAGAGGAGATTAATTAACGTGCGATATTCTCCTCAGGTGAGACTCCCCGTGAGCCCTGAGTTCCTCCAGCACTGTCAACGCCAGAGTCTATGCCTGCGGCAGCTTTCACGTCGGCTAGGTGTCTCCGTGCACTATGTTCCCCTCCGTGACCCCCACATGTGTATTTCTACCTTGCCACCTCTGGGGTTGAAAGATTCCACCCTGCGGGCTGGACACCCCAGTGTTTTTCCATATACATCCCTCCGGGTCATATGTGTTTTCTTAAGTCCAACCCCTTCGGGCTGGCACTGATTGCATATTTCCACTGAGATTTGCTTCCCAGTGTAACTTAGTATTCCTGTGTTAAGTAGGAGTCCTTCGTCCGTGCTAGCCTAACAACAGGGATCTCAGACTTACGCAGGGCACTGGAAGACAGCCTAGTGGCGTGATTAGACTGGGAACCCCATTTCGTCACCATTCGACGTAACACGGATTGACTACGAAAGGGAACGTCTCGGTTACGACTGTAACGTTACATCTCGCTGACACCTCCGCTGTACTCCGGGAATTGCCTGAGTTCAGTCTCGGCTCCTCAGCAAAGAAACATATCTGCATGTTGCCGGTGTCCTCCTTTTATACCCACGAGGTGGGGCAGAGTTACGCTATGCAAATTCCGCAGACCCCGCCATTGGCTCGTTTTGTAATACTCGAAGTTGATAGGCTTTCTAATCAAAACCCCATTTCGTCATCGTTCGACGTAACGTCTCCGTTCCCTACTCAGGGAACGAGGGTTACATTCGTAACCGAGACGTTTCTTTGTTTTGCCTAACAAGTGAAATCTTATTTTGTTGTGAAATCTCTTCAAACAAGTCAAACTTTTTTTCTTAATTAGACTTGTATCTGTCTAATTGTGCTCCTATCGACCGATGTGATTTATTTAAAACGGCAGTCAGAATAAAACCCCAATTTCAAAAAGCATAGTTTGCTTCCGTTGTGTATTTCTTCCATTTCACCTGGTTACATAGAAACATTTACATTTACATTTAGTCATTTAGCAGACGCTTTTATCCAAAGCCACTTACAACTGAGGACTAAACCAAGCGAGTCATCGTGAAGAGAGAAAAACAACGCAAGAAGTGCTCAAAATACAAAGTTCAGATATTGATCGGAGTAGCATAAGCCAGATAAGCAGGGATTTAAAGCAAAAGGAGAGTTTTTTTTTATTTTTTTTATGTTAAATGCTCACGGAAGAGATGAGTTTTCAGTTGTCTTTTGAATGCTGTCAGGGATACTGCATTCCGGATGAGGGTGGGCAGATCATTCCACCAGCATGGCACCGTGAATGAGAATGCTCTGGAGAGTGATTGTGAGGCTCTCGGTGATGGTACCACGAGCCGTCGCTCATTGACTGATCGTAGGCTTCTGGTAGGGATGTAGACTTGTAGCAGTGAGTGGAAGTAGGAGGGAGCTGATCCTGAGATCAGTCTGTAAGCAAGCGGTAGCCAGTGCAGAGAGATAAACCGAGGAGTGACGTGGGCCCTTTTGGACTCGTTGAAGACCAGACGAGATGCAGCATTCTGGATCATTTGTAGGGGCTTAGTTGCACATGCTGGAAGTCCGGCATTGCAGTAATCAAGCCTAGAAATGACCAGGGCCTGGACGAGAAGTTGTGTTGCATGCTCAGTTAGGAAAGGCCTGATCTTCCTGATGTTGTGCATAGCAAACCTGCATGATCGAGCTGTCTTTGTGATGTGGTCTGTGAAGGTCAGCTGATCATCAGCTGATGTCCGCCAGACAGCTTGAGATCCGGATCATCTGGTTGAAATGAGAGGTAGAGCTGGGTGTCATCAGCATAGCAATGGAAAGAGAAACCATGTGCCTGAATGATCGGTCCTAGTGATGTAGAAGGTGTGAGGGGATGGGGTCCAGAGGGGATGGGGTCCAGAGGGCAGGTGGTAGGATGACTAGAGAGGAGAAGTTTAGACACTTCATCCTCGGTTAGTGGAGTGAAGGTTGTTGGCTGTGGGAGAGGTTAGTCTGTGTTCATGTGTGTGTGAAGCTGAGAACTGACTGCTGATAGTTGTAGATTTGTTAGTGAAGAAGTTAGCAAAATCATCAGCAGTTAGCGAGGAGGTGGGTGGTGGTAGAGGTGGACAGAGGAAGAAAAGATGACACAGTAGAGGAAAGAAGGGACGGAGAAAGTGAGCGCAGGTTTCGTCTGAAAGTAACTGGTAGGGGAGTTGGTGGTGCATGGGTAGTGAGTTGTAGATTGAAAGTAATGAGGAAATGGTCTGAAACATTGAGAGGTTTCACCAAAATATTGTCTGTGATGCAGTTGCGTGTGTAAACCAGGTCCAGTTGGTTGCCTGACTTGTGAGTACCTGTGGTGATAAGCCGTTGGAGATCGAAGGAGGCTAAGAGAGAGATGAAGTCTGTTGCATACGGCTTCTCTAGATGAATGTTGAAGTCGCCACAGACTACAAGTGGGATGCCATCCTCAGGGAAAGAGGAAAGCAGCACATCCAGCTCCTCTAAAAAGCTTCCCAGTTGACCTGGGGGGGCGATATATGACTACAATAGGGATCTTAATGGGAGTTGTAAGTGTAATAGCATGATGTTCAAATGAGTAGTTATTGCATAGAGAAGAGAGAGTTGAGTATTTCCAATTGTTAGAAATAAGAAGACCAGTACCCCCACCCCTCCCCGACTGGCGAGGAGTGTGAGAGAACGAGAAGTGGTTGGAGAGAGCAGCAGGGGTTGCTGAGTCATCTGGACGGATCCAGGTCTCAGTCAAGCCCAAGATATTAAGAGTAGAATGAGATGCAAAGGCTGGAATGAAGTCAGCTTTATTGACTGCTGATTGACAATTCTATAGACCCATAGAAAGAGTGAGAGGTGAGTGTGAGGATGAGAGAATAGGGCGCAGATTAGCAGTATTGCGCTGCCTTCTGTGCATGATGAGAGAGCGTTGTCGAGAGACAACAGGAATGTATTGAAAGCACATGTTGATAAGGGAAATAAGAAAAAGGTGGGAGAGGAAAGGGTGAAAAAGATACTTAAGTGCCTTGCAGGTGTCCTTGCTCGGTGGAGTCGCACAGGTAGAGTCGCAGGTCTTTACCCAAGTCGGTCTTCACACGAGGAGGTTGAACACGAGAGCTGAACGCTTCCGCTGACGCTTCCGCGACAGCACGCACACTACATAGATATAAAGCTTTCAGTCACCTGAGTGAGGACAACTGTGGCCACCCTTGCAATTAGCACAGCCAAAGCAAATATCCCGAGAATGGGCGAAACCGAAACTAGCTGTTGAACAGCGCTAATTAAGTGCTACAATAAAATACAGACTACAACCCTTTAGATGCGCGGCATAAATTCAAAATAGGAACGCGTCTAATTAAAATACAGATATTTAATGAAGATAAAAATTATAAATAAGCAAAGAATCGAAAATAGCCCTGCCTATTAGACAAATAGTAAACAGAACAACAGGAGAACTGGATATTAAGAAAAAACAACTTACGCGCTCTTGTTGTTCTCACCGCGTGACTGCTTGTCCTGTCTTTTCCCTGACTCTGTTCTGTATTTATATCTACTTTAACAGCCCTTGCAATTAGCACAAAGCAAATATCCCGAGAATGGGCGAAACCGAAACTAGCTGTTGAACAGAGCTACTTAAGTGCTACAATAAAATATAGACTACATGTTGCGAATCACCAGTCTCAGAATGATCCATTTGCAGCGTAAGTTTATTGAGAGAATAGTCAAACAGGCAGAGGTCAAAGACAGCAAACTCAGCATCAGAGGCAAGGCTTAATCGGGGTCTAATTCCAGGCAGAAGATCAGAACAGGCAGCAAACAGGCAAGGACCAGGAACCAGGCAGAGGTAGTGTAGGCAGGCAGCAGGCTAGGAGAAATCAGAGACAGAAGGGGTCGAGAAACGGTCAGACAATCACTGGCTAAAGCGCTCAGTAGTGTTCACAAAGGCAAAACAAAACTTCGCACTGAGCGCTGCTTGTGGTGCGGTTAGATAGGCTGCAGCTGGGCATGGTGATTGGAGTCATTAGAGAGGCTGATGGGGAATGTAGTGCAAGTGAAGATCAGCACTCGGGCGAGGGTGCTCTCTGCTGGCCAGAGACAGAGGTTACTGAGTCCGGGATCGTGACAGAGCCTCCTTCCTGTGAGCGACTCCTGGCGCGAGGAGCCTGACGACGTCGGGGTCTTCCACGTGGTCGTGGGGCCGGCCTGGTGGGATGAGCCAGGTGGAAGTCAGTAATCAGGCTGGGATCAAGGATGTCAGAAGCGTCCACCCAAGAACGTTCCTCAGGGCCGTATCCCTCCCAATGAACTAGGTACTGCAGGAGACTGCCCCGACGTCTGGAGTCCACAAGCTCTTTTACCTGATAGGCCTCCTGGCCTTCCACTAGAATGGGCTGGGGAGTCTGGTCCTGGGATCTCTCCTCCCTCTCATTGGGACCATCTGCAGGTTTGAGAAGAGAGACATGGAAAGTGGGAGCAAGTCGGTACTGGTTAGGTAGATCTAGGCGGAAAGAGACAGGGGTGATCTGGTGTGTGATTTTGAACGGACCCACGAACCTTGGACTGAGCTTTTTACAGGGGAGGCGTAGGTGGCGTAGGTCTCGGATCGACAGCCAGACCCACTGGCCCGGGTGATACTCACGCCCCGGCCGACGCCGGCGGTCAGCCTGTTCCCTCTGACGGCGAACCGCTCGTTGGAGGTGGGTGTGGACCAGGTTCCAGGTTTCCTCGCTGCGCTGAAGCCAGTCGTTCACTGCAGGGACATTTGTGGGTTCACCTGACCACGGGAAGAGAGGCGGTTGAAAGACCAGGACGCATTGAAAGGGGGTCAGGCCAGTAGAGTGTTTGCGGATGGAATTATGGGCGTATTCAGCCCAGATCAGGTAACGACTCCAATCCTGTTGGTGCTGATGGCAATAAGAGCGCAGAAAACGGGTCACCTCTTGGTTCACGCCCTCGGCCTGTCAGTTGGATTGCGGATGATACCCCGACGTAAGACTGATATTGACTTGAAGGGTCTTGAAAAAGGCTGACCAGACCTGAGAAGTCAACTGGGGGCCTCGATCGGAAACAATGTCTTCGGGCAAGCCATAAAACCTGAACACCTGGTTGCAGAGGTGTTCGACGGTCTGCAGTGCTGTAGGGAGTTTTGCGAGGGGAATTAGACGGCAGGCCTTGGAAAAGCGGTCGATAACAGTGAGGATGGTGGTGTATCCTTCAGAAACTGGGAGATCGGTAATGAAATCCATGGCAATGTGCGACCAAGGACGTTGTGGAACTGGAAGAGGGTGTAACAGACCGGCAGGTAGTTGACGTGACGACTTCTGAGTGTTGCAGACCCAGCAGTGTTGGACATGGGTTGTGGTGTCTGAGGCTAAAGAGGGCCACCAATAACGGTTCTGGAGTAGCTGGATGGTGGCGATGATACCTGGATGCCCCGAGCTTGGATGGGCATGAACGAGTTCTAGGACCTGGCTCCGTAGAGTCTCGGGGACAAAGACTCGGTCAGGTGGACAGCCGGGTGGGACATCTGCACGGGAATTGATCTGTTCGATCTCTGTGTCGAAGTCCCACTGAATGGGGGCGACAACGAGGTTGGGAGCCAGTACTGTCTTGGGGTCTTGTGGTGAGAGCTCGGGGTCACCTTGGCGTGACAGGGCGTCTGCCTTTGTATTCTTAGACCCTGGTCGATAAGTGACAGTGAAATGGAACCGGGTGAAGAATAGCGACCAACGAGCCTGCCTGGGGTTTAGCCTCTTTGCAGCACGCAGATACTCCAGGTTCTTATGGTCGGTGAATACGGCGAAAGGATGGAGAGCGCCCTCGAGCCAATGCCGCCACTCCTCGAAAGCGGCCTTCATAGCCAGCAGCTCCCGATAAACCACATCGTAATTTCTCTCGGCAGCGTTCAGCTTACGGGAGTAGTATACACAAGGGTACAGCTTGGGGGGCGAACCTTGTCGTTGTGAGAGAATGGCCCCTAGAGCAGTGTTTGAGGCGTCCACCTCAACTATGAACGGTAGTCCGGGGTCAGGATGGTGCAAGATGGGCGCTGTGGTGAATCGTTGTTTGAGCAAGTTAAAAGCCTGGGTGGCTGAGTTATTCCACGGAAGATGATGTGTTCCTTTCTTTACCAGAGAAGTGAGAGGGTTGGCCACGGCACTGAAGTTCCTTATGAACCGTCGATAAAAGTTAGCAAATCCAAGGAAGCGCTGCAGGTCCTTCAGGGTTGTGGGTCGTGGCCAATCACGGACTGCTCTGACCTTACCCTCGTCCATAGCAACTCCGTCTGGGCTGAGGACATACCCCAAGAACGAAATGGAGGTATGGTGGAATTCACACTTCTCCAGCTTGGCGTATAGATGGTGGTGAATGAGTCTCTGGAGATGTTATTGATAAAAGACTGGAAGACGGAAGGACTGTTCGCCAGGCCGAACGGCATGACCAGGTACTCATAGTGCCCCGTGTTGGTGGAGAAGGCCGTCTTCCACTCGTCCCCCTCCCTAATGCGGATAAGATTGTAAGCACAGCGTAGATCGAGCTTGGTGAAGTGCTTGGCAGTATGAAGTAACTCCAAGGCGGCAGGTACCAGTGGGAGCGGATAGCGAAACTTTATGGTGATGTCATTCAGGGCACGGTAATCGATGCAGGGTCGGAGACCTCCGTCCTTCTTCTGGACGAAGAAGAACCCGGCGGATGCAGGGGACGTTGAAGGGCGAATGAAGCCCTTCGCAAACTCTTCCTCAATGTATTTCCTCATCGCTTCGGATTCTGGTTGAGAAAGAGGGAAGATTGGGAGGTACAGAACCAGGTAGCAGGTCGATGGCACAGTCGCTGTCGCGATGAGGTGGGAGCTGAGAGGCTCCTGCTTTGCTAAAGGCCTCTGCCAGATCATTGTATTCAGAGGGAAGACAGTTCAGGTCAGCCCTCTCCGCGGGCACGGAGATGACCTGGATTGAGGACGGGGCAACAGGAGCGAGGCACTTGGAGTGACAGGACGCGTCCCAGCGAGTAATCTGGTTAGTTCTCCAGTGGATTTGGGGATTGTGTTTGCGGAGCCATGGCAGGCCAAGGATTACTGGAGTGCGTGGACCATGGAAAACATAGAATTGGGCAGGAGATGCGAAGATGGCCAGCCTCGCCACAGTACAAACACAGGTGGAGTCGCAGCCGTCGGTCTCTTTCCTCCGTGGGCAGATGGTAGGCGTTGATTTGCATGGGTTCAGGTTCGTCGGAGCGATCGGAAGTCGTAGTCCGAGTAGCCTGGACAGCGCGAAAAGCAGGGGTGGCACGGTGACTGGCACGGCGAGATCTCATGAGGTTGTCTATTTGGATTGTGAGGTTGATGAACTGGTCAAGGTCCCTGCCCTCGTCACGACAGGCTAATTCTGACTGTAGATCGTGGTTGAGGCCTCTTCGGAAGATGGTCTTGAGCGTGTCATTGTTCCAGGAAGTCTGTGCATCCAGGGTGCGATGCGTGAGAGCATACTCGGCAGCGGTAGATCTTCCCTGCGTGAGCTCCAACAAGCGATCGCCGGCGCTCTTTCCCTCCCTGGAATGCTCAAAGACCTCCCTGAAGCGTTGGAGAAACACAGAGAAGGATGGGAAAGCAGAACCATCTGGTCTCCATACGGCCGTAATCCGTTCCAAAGCTCTCCCCGTCAATAAAGAACACACAAATGCAATCCTCCCCGCGTCAGTTGAATACAGAGCCGACTGTTGCTCAATGTACAGAGAACACTGGAGGATAAAACCCTTGCATCTGTCTGGATTCCCATCGAACTTCTCCGGAAGCGCAAGACGAGGAGTCGCAGTGGGCGGGACCGGAGCAGGGCTGACAACAGCGGCGACGGCAGGTGGAGATGACGGCTCCGATGACGCAGCTTGGAGATCTCAAACAACTTTGACCAGTTCGTCCATCAGCGAGGTGAGGTGACTCAGCTGATGATGGTGGGCAGCGATCTGATCAGCTTGGGCTGAATAGGCAGCAGACAAACTTGACATAGCTGCTGGATCGGGTTGTGGCGAATTTTCTGTTGCGAATCACCAGTCTCAGAATAATCCATTTGCAGCATAAGTTTATTGAGAGAATAGTCAAACAGGCAGAGGTCAAAGACAGCAAACTCAGCATCAGAGGCAAGGCTTAATCGGGGTCTAATTCCAGGCAGAAGATCAGAACAGGCAGCAAACAGGCAAGGACCAGGAACCAGGCAGAGATAGTGTAGGCAGGCAGCAGGCTAGGAGAAATCAGAGACAGAAGGGGTTGAGAAACGGTCAGACAATCACTGTATAAAGCGCTCAGTAGTGTTCACAAAGTCAAAACAAAATTTCGCACTGAGAGCTGCTTGTGGTGCGGTTAAATAGCCTGGTAGATAGGCTGCAGCTGGGCATGGTGATTTGAGTCATTAGAGAGGCTTATGGGGAATGTAGTGCAAGTGAAGATCAGTACTCGGGCGAGGGTGCTCTCTGCTGGCCAGAGACAGAGGTTACTGAGTCCGGGATCGTGACACTACAACCCTTTAGATGCGCGGCATAAATTCAAAATAGGAGTGCGTCTAATTAAAATACAGATATTTAGTGAAGATAAAAATTATAAATAAGCAAAGAATCGAAAATAGCCCTACCTAATAGGAAACAACCTAAGAAAAGAAGTTTTTTTTTTTATTATTATTACAGCAGGATTCATTTTTATATTTTTTATTTGCTTTGTCTTAATATAAAGGTGCCTAAACTGTAGGGACGTTATTTATAATAAATGTTTTATTATTTTTCAAAAGTGAAACATTTACTTAGGCCAACAAATACTTTCACAAATAAACAGGCAACCAAGTGAGTAATTATACATTTATCAATACAGAAACAAAGAAAAAATGAGATGGATAGAGAAGGTTTTAAAAGAGTTAATAGATGGATGATGGATAACGTGAATCAAAGTTTACAACAAAATCGGAATATTCCAGAATAAACAATTTTACAATTTACTGCTTTCTGATAATTCAGCTTGACTCTATTACACTCCTACTTGACCTGCTCATGTGCTGCCCTATGAGGTCATTGGCTACATTCACAGTCATTCATCCATATTAATTATGTCTATAAATGTACAAATACTGAATCAGATCACTTGTATTTGACATCGTCTGTTGAGCTCAACCTTTGAGATGCTTCTCTTTCTTTACACACTCCTGCTTTTCCATCAACTTAATACAGAAGCAGAAAAGTCTCTTTGCCGAATGATGGGAGACCTGAAGTACCCGCTGCTTTCCAAGAATGGAGACGTAACTATTGGAGCACTTTTTCCAATCCGGAGCATAGAGACATTACCTTCATTTGAGTTTACAAAAAAACCTCAGCTTCTATTATGCTCCAGGTTTGTTACATTTCAACACTGAAAATATAGACTGCAGCAAATTAATAACTTTATTTTATAGCAGCAACATACAATAATGTCTGGAATGTGTTCCATGTATGAACCACATGTGAAGTTTTAAAAAAAAGTAAAAATGCTCTACATCTTCTACTTACCTGCTTACTTGTTTAATGTTTTCACAGTGTAAATCTAAGAGGTTTTCGGATGACTCAGATCATGATTTTTGCCATTGAGGAGATTAACCAAAGTCAAAGTTTGCTCCCAAATGTTTCTATTGGTTACCGAATCTATGACAGCTGTGGTTCACTACTGTCTTCTATGAGTGCAACTATGGCATTGATGAATGGTCCAGAGTCTTCTGCAGGAGACAGATGCAATGGACAGTCTCCATTGCATATACATGCTATCATAGGAGAAACAGAGTCTTCTGCCACAGTGATTCTGTCCAGAACTACAGGACCTTTTAAAATTCCAGTGGTAAGGAGAAATATCAGTAAAAACATGATAGTCTCTATGATGACCTACTGTATCACTGTTTCTTGTTCTTTTTCAGATAAGTCATGCAGCCTCATGTGAATGTCTCAGTAATAGGAAATATTACCCTTCTTTCTTCAGGACTATTGCTAGTGATTACCACCAGAGCAGAGCACTTGTATACATAGTTAAGCACTTTGGCTGGTCTTGGGTGGGAGCTGTGAACAGTGACAATGACTACGGAAACAATGGAATGGCCATATTTCTGAATACAGCCCTAGAGGAAGGGATTTGTGTGGAGTACTCTGTGAAATTCTACCGAACAGAGCCAGACAAAGTCCAAAAAGTGGTCGAGACAATTAAAAAAAGCACAGCAAAAGTAATTGTTGCATTTCTTACCACTTCTGAGATGTACATCCTACTCAAGCAGTTAAGTATTCAAAACATCACAGGCCTCCAAATGATAGGCGTAGAGTCATGGATAACTGCAAAGCATTTGCTAATTCCAAACAGTTTCCATGTGCTGGGAGGGTCATTGGGGTTTGCAGTGAGAAAAATTGATATAGAAGGTTTTTCAGATTATGTTATAAAATCATTCTGGGACACAGCTTTTCCATGCTCACATAGTGAGACAAATTATTCTAAATATGCATCAAGTTGCTCTGTAAATCAGGATCTGTTTGTGCTGAGAAACTACAATGAAGATATACCTGAACAAAGATATGCAAGCAATGTCTACAAAGCAGTATATGCTGTGGCTCATTCACTACACAAATTGCTCAAATGTAAAGAAAAGGAGAGTTGTGAAAAAGACTTCAAAATACAACCTCAGCAGGTAAACGGATAAAAAACCGAGTGCTATACTTTTAGCAAGTAGAAGCAAGAGAATAATTTCTGTTTAAATGTTTAAAATGTCTTCTGTTCTCAATAGGTTGTTGAGGCTCTGAAAAGGGTAAATTTCACTGTAAAGTTTGAAGACCGTGTATGGTTTGACAGCACTGGTGGCGTAGCAGCCCAATACGAAGTTGTAAACTGGCAGCAGGACTCAGATGGATCAATCCAGTTTAAACCAGTGGGATACTATGATGTCTCACTTCCCCCTGACCAGCGCTTTGTGCTCAACACTGAAAACATAATCTGGGCTGGAGGACAGCTGGAGGTAAATGGCACTAACATGTTTATCCTTCTAGGGGAGCAAAATGTCTAAATACTTGCATTGGCCTACTGTATAGAAAGGACATAAAAGATACCGCACATGTATTTTTTAAAATCTGAACAGTGTCTTACACCATTCCACACTGCATCCTTTAAATTTTAAGACACAAAATATACAAATGTATGCTGTATGATTCCACATTGGTTTGAAATAAGCTTATGTGACTTGCATCTTCAAGAATCAATTGAATATTGGAATTGATCCTTGAAGGGCTACTGAAGCATAGTGAAATATGCTTATAGATTATTACAGTACGTTGCATTTTTTAAAAATAATATTAACATAATTAAATTGCATAAAATGTTGTGATTGTGAGAAAACCACAATAAAATATAGGCTAAATAAAACAGTATTAGACACAAATATTTGATATGGTAATGCTTTAAAAAATCTATTTACACATGAGTGCAAAGCAGATCATTATTTGATAAGCTTTGTAAAGGTGTTGTTGTTCAAATTTAAATTTAAATTTATGCCTGCTCATGCGTGCAAAAAGATGACGTGCAACAATAAAGTTAAAAAGATCAAATGTTTTAGATATGTAAGATTTTTAATATTTTAAAAGAAGTCTCTTCTGCTCACCAAGGCTGCATTTATTTGATTAAAACTTCAACAATAAAACAGTAGTATTGTTAAATATTATGACAATTTAAAATAACTGTTTTTTATTTTAATATATTTTAAAATGTAATTTATTCCTGTGAGTGAAGGAAACTTTTCAGTATCATCACACCAGTCTTCAGAGTGTCAAGACTGTATACACTGACACTGAAGACTGGAGTAATGATGCTGAAAATTCTGCTTCGATAGTGGATTTTACGATAACTAGGTTTGATCATACTTGACAATAACTGATTAATCAACCAATATTTTTTTTAAATGGATACTGGATAAAAAACAAACACAACACTCCAAGTAAAATAGTGCTGAACTGAGATGTGCTAAATTAGTTCTATAGAACGAATTCTGCAAAATTATTCAAACATTAAAATATTACAGGTCAAATGTGTGTTTCTTTATTTCATAGGTAACACTTTGCAAGTCCCATTTGTTAACGAGGATGTATTAGCTAGCTTTCATATACTATATGCATTATGCAATATACATTTTTACAGCATGTATTCAATTTTGAGCAATACAATTGTCTTTTGAACGTTCATGTTAATTCATAGTAAATTAACTAAGGTTAACATAAAATAAAAATCTCACTTTTTTTGCTTCTATATTAGAACACGTGATGATTATCTAATCAAAATAACAATATGTATTGCAGTGATATTTTTTTTTTATTGAATGCGTTTCTGATTTGTTTGTTTATATCGGCTGCATGAACATATCAATGTTGAGAAAGCAATCACGTCACTAGCTTTAAATATGCAACTTCGCCGGCTAATAAATTCATAAAAGTGACGAGCTGGATATAAACTAATGCAAATAGATGGTAACAATTACGACATTAAACATTTGGGTGAGGTTTGTGTGTGTTTTTGTTACATTGTTTCAACCGATTGAGGTACTTCTTACATGCTACATGGTAGCCAGTGATAGTTTTTATTTGGCCTCTAGAGGCCACTCTGGCTCTGTGTCAGTCCCTTCTCTGCGCTCTCCTACTGTGCAATAACAGCACACCCTTCTCAGCCGCACCAGCAACAGACGCAACCTGGAAAAACTTTCGTTATGGATTTTTGCCGATAATCAATGACTAATCAATTATCAATACCGATATATCAGTAAAACCGACGAATCGGTCGACCTCTACTTACAACCCGGTTACGATCCACAAGCACGAAATGCGAATACTTTTAATGTATCTCCCGGTCTTAAGATTTTGTTCAAGAGTGTATACGGAGAAGCCAAGTCGCCATTTTGGCCCATTGTTTTGCCCTCCAGGCCACCACACAGGTCACGTAACTGAAAACTATGAATAGACTGAATGGGCGCTTAGTAGATGAAAGAAAAAAATAGATTAATACGTGTCTGTGAACACGAATCAATAAACTACATTTTGTGACTAGGCTATGGCACAAAGTGCCTTGAGATCAGGCTGAAATATTAGGCAAATACTTCTGCGTTATCTTAAGCACTTTATTAATTGTATTCATTGTATTTCTATATGTTGATGAATAGTATGACAATATAATTTGATAACAATAAGCAAAGTAATACATAAAAGTTACAGCCTAAACTCACAATTGCGAAAATGTAAATTGCAAATGTAGGCTACAGTAGCAACCCATCTAATTCTGGGTTTGTAAAACTGGAAAAAACGGTTAATCTTAAAATACACTAAATGCCTTGTAACTGAAAGGTGAGAAAAGACCGACGTTCAAACACACCAAATAAACCCCTTCTTCTGTTAACCTCACGAGGACGTCGACGTACTGAATGTCTTTGTTTAAAGTAGATCAAAGTTACTTTTAGATTTAATTTTATTACCTTCACAAACTATACATCATTAAAAAGATTGAATACTTAGGCTTCAGTATTTGCAACAAATACATCATAAATATATAATGCAACAAATACATTAATAGGCTGTTTGAAGTTTTTCCAGTTGTGGTTAAGAATCAGGTGGACACACTGGAATGTAGTAGCAGAAAACTGCAGTGTAGGCTAATTAAAATCTGTAGTGTACATATTTGACTACTTTCAGAAAATAAAAGCTTTGACATGACCATTTTTTATTTTATTGTTGTGCTCATTAAATTAAACTAAAACCTTTTTATATCTATTTATTTATGTTTTTCTGGGAAAATAAATATTAGACAGATTCTTCTAAAAAGGCTGAAATATGTTTTACTTAAATATGACAGATTAAAAAAACGAAAGAAAACGTGCTGAGTTCCAGTTCATTGTGGCGCGCAGGTCCTTCTCAAAAAATTAGCATATTGTGATAAAGTTCATTATTTTCCATAATGTAATGATAAAAATTAAACTTTCATATATTTTAGATTCATTGCACACCAACTGAAATATTTCAGGTCTTTTATTGTTTTAATACTGATGATTTTGGCATACAGCTCATGAAAACCCGAAATTCCTATCTAAAAAATTAGCATATTTCATCCGACCAATAAAAGAAGTGTTTTTAATACAAAAAAAGTCAACCTTCAAATAATTATGTTCAGTTATGCACTCAATACTTGGTCTGGAATCCTTTTGCAGTTGGCAGGCCAATTGAGCACAGTAATACCATGGTCAGTAAACCATTTACCAGTGGTTTTGGCACTGTGAGCAGGTGCCAGGTCGTGCTGAAAAATGAAATCTTCATCTCCATAAAGCTTTTCAGCAGATGGAAGCATGAAGTGCTCCAAAATCTCCTGATAGCTAGCTGCATTGACCCTGCCCTTGATAAAACACAGTGGACCAACACCAGCAGCTGACATGGCACCCCAGACCATCACTGACTGTGGGTACTTGACACTGGACTTCAGGCATTTTGGCATTTCCTTCTCCCCAGTCTTCCTCCAGACCTTGGCACCTTGATTTCCGAATGACATGCAAAATTTGCCTTCATCCGAAACAAGTACTTTGGACCACTGAGCAACAGTCCAGTGCTGCTTCTCTGTAGCCCAGGTCAGGCACTTCTGCCGCTGTTTCTGGTTCAAAAGTGGCTTGACATGGGGAATGCGGCACCTGTAGCCCATTTCCTGCACACGCCTGTGCACGGTTGCTCTGGAATGTTTCTACTCCAGACTCAGTCCACTGCTTCCGCAGGTCCCCCAAGGTCTGGAATCGGTCCTTCTCCACAATCTTCCTCAGGGTCCGGTCACCTCTTCTCGTTGTGCAGCGTTTTTTGCCACACTTTTTCCTTCCCACAGACTTCCCACTGAGGTGCCTTGATACAGCACTCTGGGAACAGCCTATTCAGAAATTTCTTTCTGTGTCTTACCCTCTTGCTTGAGGGTGTCAATGATGGCCTTCTGGACAGCAGTCAGGTCGGCAGTCTTACCCATGATTGCGGTTTTGAGTAATGAAACAGGCTGGGAGTTTTTAAAAGCCTCAGGAATCTTTTGCAGGTGTTTAGAGTTAATTAGTTGATTCAGATGATTAGGTTAATAGCTCGTTTAGAGAACCTTTTCATGATATGCTAATTTTTTGAGACAGGAATTTTGGGTTTTCATGAGCTGTATGCCAAAATCATCAGTATTAAAACAATAAAACACCTGGAATATTTCAGTTGGTGTGCAATGAATCTAAAATATCTGAAAGTTTAATTTTTATCATTACATTATGGAAAATCACAATATGCTAATTTTTTGAGGAGGACCTGTAGGACACAGAGCCATTCAGTTTGTTTGTCGTTATTTTACAAAATCTTAATATCTTTTGTAAATTTATGAATTTTGTGTTGCTTTTATCTGTATGACCATAAATTAAGGAGTAAGAGTTTACTCTCTTGGAAGGAAAAAAAACAGTGGTCACGCTGCCGCCTCATGCGCTCACACACAAAAAAAATCTTGAATTGCTTACTGGATATCCTGTTCATTATTAAAATAAAATGCAGTCAAACATGTAAAACGCTACACTGATCAATTTGAATAGTCTGTAATATAATCTGTGATGTTTATCGTGACCACCGCCTCACTGTGCTGTTATATGGGAAAGATGATATTTTATGTCAATAATGCCAGTGAAGTACAAAGCTTAGCCTACATAATAAATAGGCCTAATAGTTTAGCATGATTTGCAAATAATGAAACATTTGGATTCATGCCGAATGAGAAATATAGGATTTTTCACTTGAAATTAATTTATTTAGCATCTTATTTAGTTTTATTTTAAATAAATAAACATGATTCTCGCTTTGAATAGGCTATATATATCCATAGAAGCTGGCATTGTGTTAAAAAATAAAATAAAACAGTTATTATTATTATTATAAACTTGACTACATTTACAAAAAAAATAACTTTATTAATCTGTTTTTTTTCTAATCAAACAGGTTTTGAAAAGTTAAACAGAAGGAACGCAGGAAAATAAACATTAAAATAGGATACTGATTCTACTCAGAGTGAACTGATGGATTTTTTTCTTTATCCCTGGAAAAAATATAATACAGATGCTACTTTTAAGTGGACAATGAACAAACACCATTAGGCCTATTAAAATATCAGAAAAATGTATACTGAAAAAACTGAAAAAATGTATGTATATGTATGAATGTATGAAAAAGGCCTACTCATAACATGTCTGAACAGGTCATGTCTGTGGCATAGACAGACATTAAAATGCAATATAGTTTTATGTTAGACTTACATAAGTCACATTTTCCTCATTGTGTCCTTGCAAAATTCATTTTATAGGCTATTTAATAAATGTCAATGAAATGCGTTAAATTCACAGTATGAATAATTCCACAATGTGGGAATTAAGGTTGCTAAAATGGGATGGGATATTTGCACTTCACTAAAAATTCATTAGTGGCATTCACTAAAAAGTTATTGTAACACTGATTTACGCTACAGTAATGTTCAAACGCCCATGACAAGCATGCAAAAAACATTAATAACTGAATCATTAATATATATATATTTTGAGCAGTACATAAGAAATATACTTAAAAATGTGTTCTCACACGTTTATTAGCTCTGTCCCTTTCTCTGTGATGCACATTATTAATGGCCACATCTGTACAATATCTTTATATTTTTAATGCCATTGGAACAAAATCTAACATAAATAATTCATAATTTTACATATTTTTTAAATGATTTTTAAAAATAATTTGTGACCCTAAAAATGTCATCATTTAATGTTTCAGACATGCAATACTCTGTTTTCCTTGTAGAAGCCAAGGTCAGTGTGCAGTGAGAGCTGTCTGCCAGGCACTAGGAAGGCTGCACAGAAAGGAAGACCCGTCTGCTGTTATGACTGTATTCCATGTGCAGAAGGAGAAATCAGTAATGAGACAGGTAATCATCAGCCCATCTCGCAGTTTCACAGAAAATTGGTTATTTCCTTCTTAGTGTTTTCATTCTGCTCTTGCAGTTTGGGCATGCAAAGTCTTAGCAAAGAGTTTATGAATAATTTTCTTTTTGTTTGTAACTATAGTGATCACAACTTCCTTTCCAGATTCAAATAACTGCAAGCAGTGTCCAGGCGAATACTGGTCAAATGCTGAGAAAAATAAATGTGTATTAAAGGCAGTAGAATTTCTGTCATTCAAAGAAGTTATGGGTATAGTGCTAGTCTTTTTCTCACTGTTTGGAGTAGGATTAACAGTGCTGGTGGCCATCCTGTTTTACAGCAAGAAGGACACCCCCATAGTAAAAGCCAACAATTCAGAGCTGAGCTTCCTGCTGCTCTTCTCATTGACTCTGTGTTTCCTCTGTTCACTTACTTTCATTGGTCGACCCACTGAGTGGTCCTGTATGTTGCGTCACACAGCATTTGGGATCACTTTTGTCCTCTGTATCTCTTGTGTTCTGGGAAAAACAATAGTGGTGTTAATGGCCTTCAAGGCTACACTTCCAGGAAGTAATGTCATGAAATGGTTTGGGCCTGCACAACAACGACTCAGTGTTCTTGCCTTAACACTTATACAGGTTCTAATCTGTGTGCTTTGGTTAACAATATTTCCGCCATTTCCCAACAAAAATATGAAATATTATAAAGAAAAGATCATTCTTGAGTGTAGTCTGGGTTCTACTATAGGTTTCTGGGCTGTTCTGGGTTATATTGGCCTACTTGCCATTTTGTGCATTATTTTGGCTTTTTTGGCTCGCACGCTGCCTGATAACTTTAATGAAGCCAAATTCATCACATTTAGTATGCTCATATTTTGTGCTGTATGGATCACATTTATTCCAGCTTATGTCAGTTCACCCGGAAAATTTACTGTAGCTGTGGAGATTTTTGCCATTTTAGCTTCAAGCTTTGGTTTACTAGTCTGCATTTTTGCACCAAAATGTTATATACTCCTGCTTAAGCCTGAACAAAATACTAAACAACATATGATGGGAAAGATTCTGTCAAAGTCCTATTGAGAGAAGATAACATGTCTATATTGACATTGTAATGATGCAATTGTAAAGTAATTTCTTAGGGTATAAAAAAATGTGAAATTAATATAAGCTTTGACACATAAATGACTGGCCACATGATAACATTATTTTATTTGTACATAATGTGTCCAGATTGGCCCTGACAAGTTATAAACTGTTTAAACAAACTACATTTTCCCAGAGTTCCCAAAATCTCTGTGATGTTTGTCTTTTTGCTTTTTTTTATGTATTAAAACAAATGACTAACAGTATAACTGTAACATGATAGGGAAAGCACAAAATATATTACATTTGCAAGGTAGCTCTGGTTCTGGAAAATTCTTGTCAATGTAAATTTTCGGTAACGCTTTAAATTACAGCCCGTAAAGTACTGCATCATTAAAACAAATTTACAGTATAATTTTCAGTAATTATAGTGTACCTAATAAAGTCATTTTGTGTAAGTACAAGGGAACAACGTGAAGATTTGGGAATAATGGGGTTACAACCAGGATAATTAACAAATTATTTATACTCAAAGTATTTTAGAACTAAGGGGTACTTATTCTACTATTATGATACAGCAATCTTTCATTTGGGAGCAATTTAGCGAGAACATACACGGCAAACCTTTTTGTAATAATAGTGTACCAATACATATAGGCTTTTTAAAAATTACAGGTGTAGTAGCGTGGCCAAGAACAGGCAGGACAGTTAGTGAACAGATGATAAGATTTATTTCTTCCACAAACAAAAATTATATACAGGGGCAGATGTAATGAAAGTAATTTCCTAAATAAAGTCCATATAAAAAAAAAAAAATCAAAGACTTAACCCTTTAGGCGCCAGAGGTTTTTTCCTAAAACGTTCGATTTTGATTTCAAAAGGCTATATCTTAAAAGGGATAAAAGATAGAGACTTTCTGTAAATTAGAGAAATATTAAGGATGACCCAAAGTTTATGTAGGGATTAAATTTTCCCATCTAATTTGCATATTATGACGTCATATGGTGGCGGCAATCTTCGATTATAGAATTTTCATGAAAAGTCACGTTTCAATGATAAAATGCAGCACTTCTTTCCCCCCAAAATGTCCATCACCTTCTGTATGCTATATTGCACAATACTGAATGCTCAGGTATATAGTAAGTAGTAAACAAACGGTGTAAATTATTACTAATAAATGGTAGAAACAAACAGAATGCATGTTGTGGTTGGCCTTTTGCTGTAGAGATTTTCCATTTACTAAATACAGTAGGAACTCTGATTCCATGTATGGGGCAAATATATTATTCATATGGCATTCAAACACAAGTAGACAAGACCTGTTTAGTTCAAACGCTCACTGGCCACGGCAAGGCACAGATCATGAGTGAGATGATACGAGCAGCATGGGCAGATCTGTGCACAGCTCGGACTACTGTCATTGTCATTGCGACTCCCCACCCTGCCTCCACGTTTCCTCCTAAGTAATACTTCAACCTCATCTAATATACCCAGTGGCATTAGACAAAGTCTCCACCACAATACTGTCGCCGCGATTGCGGAGAGGCTCTGATAAAATGTATCACTCACACACTAGCTCCGCTTTTGATCGCACTGATTCAATGCGCTCTAACTCAAACATTTTGTATAGAAGCATGACGTTTTTTTTATTCGGGGATGAAGTATGACATGTTTGCCATCCAGTGGAGGGGAGGTCGAACGAAATTTGACACCCAATTTGACAAAATCTGCCGTTTTATTCCGTTCCGCATCTTGTCGAGTAAACTCGACCGTGGCGCCTAGAGGGTTAAGATGGAAGTTAATGGAAACTTACAAAAATTAAACAGACCTAGAAAATAAATAAACTCCCCTGTTAACAAAATAAAACAAAACAAAACACCAAGGTCAGCAGATCATGATGTTACTGTGACCTGACAAATCTGACTGCCCTTTGATATTTTCACCACTGCTAGATATACTCCTTTAGCCTCTACCAAACAAAAATAGTGGTAAATATAAAAAAAAACATTCCCAAATTAACAATAATATTTACAACAAAACATACACAGTATCGTACACAACATAATACAATCAACTACTTGAAGCACAATACAAAAACAAACAAGCAAAACGAAATGAAACTGAATGAATTAAAATAAAGATCCCCCTCTGAATCAGATCATGATGGTACAGTTCAATTTCCTCTGGAACAGCACAAGTTTGGAGGGCTGAAGCCCTACCTCTCCCTTTGTTTGCTGACACATGGAATGTGGACGTTCACTCCATGGACCACAGGAATCTAGGACTCAGGTAGAGTTAAACAGCAAAGAACAATATAAGTAGTGTGCAAACTTTAATAAACTGTTAACTTGTTAACTTGTCCTGTGTTTGTTTCTTATACTAAGGGGATTTAAATAAAGCAACAAACCATGTTAAATTAAACTTGAAAATAACCCATTTAAATCATAGTAGAGTTAAATATGTGAGGTGAGCTACGCACCCGTCACACTCTCCCCCACCTCCGGTTCCTCGCTCAATGGTGGGAAAGAAAGTCAGCATTAAGGTTCTCCCTTCCTGGCCGGTGGAGAACTGTAAATGTATAGGGTTGCAGAGACAAGTGCAAGTATCCTGGCATTGGAGTCCTTCATGTTGTTCAACCATTGGAGTGCTCTATGGTCAGTCTCTAAAGTGAAATATCTGCCAAAGAGATAATATCTAAAAGAGTCTGTGGCGAGGGGGGTGTGGTTTCGTGAAGTCTGTAGCGGGAGAGGAGTCAGCGAGCCGCGCGGTGAGTAAGTGGGTCAAGTGCAGATGACGAACACCTGTGTCTGATTGCAGTAATTGGCGTGGAGACTGCATATAAGCTGCCGGCTGAGAGAGAGAAGAGGGAGAGACCTGGGACTCGCACGAGACACGGATAAAGCCCTGCCGAGAATTGTGTGTCAAGTTACATGTTTGTTTTGTTTTGCTGTGTGATACAGCGGCCGCGCCCGAGCGCACCTTTTTGTTTTCTGTTGGTTATTTGTGAATAAAGTGCGAGTCCCAATTTCGCCGACCCCGTCTTCTTCTTCCTCCACCCACTCTGAGCTCACGCCACACTACAGAGTCCTAGGCCCATTTTACTGCTAAGCATTCCTTCTCAATAGTGGAATAGCACACTTCCCTAGGAAACTTCCCTAGTTTTCGGCTAATATAGGCCACAGGGTGAGGGTTTCCCACTTCTACCTAAAGTAGCACTGCTCCCAGTCCAACTCCTGACACATCCGTCTGTAGAACAAATGGTTGATCAAACCTGGGACTGTGCAACACTGGGCTTTCCTGTAGAGCTCCTTGACTATCCTGGAAAGCTCCCTGGGCCTACTCAGTCCACTGAATCTGGTTTGGACCATTCTTCTCAATCAGATCTGTTAGGGCAGCAGCTCTAGAAGAAAATTTGGGCACAAATCGACGATACCCACCAACCAATCCAAGAAAAGACCTCACCTGTTTCTTGTTCTTAGGTAGGGAACAGGACTTAATGGCTTGCACCTTCCCCACTTGTGGCCGGATGACCGCATTTCCCAGGACATAGCCAAGGTATTCAGTCTCTTTCTTCGCCAGGGCACATTTAACAGGATTGATTGTCAGTCCCGCTTCTTGGATGCGTCTTAAAACCACCTAAAAATGCTTCAGATGCTCTTCCCACGTTTCACAAAAAATCATAATGTCATCAAGGTAGGCTGAGGTAAAATCAGACAAGCCATGCAATACCTGATCAATCAGTCTTTGGAAAGTGGGTGGAGCCCCATGTAGGCCAAAAGGCATAGTCTTAAAATGATGTAGGCCCCAAGGAGTCCGGAAACCAGTCAATTCCCTGGATCTGGAACTCAAAGGCACTTGGCAGTAACCTTAACAGAGATCAACGATGCTCAAATATTTTGCATTATCCAGGTGTTCAATCAACTCCTCAATATGAGGCATTGCGTACGAGTTTCAAATATCGAAAGTCAATGCAAAATCTTGTAGTTCCATCCTTTTTAGGTACTAAGACCACAGGACTGCACCATTCACTTTTGGAGGCACTTTTGGTTCAATCACCCCCAAAGAAGTCATCAAGTCCAATTCATTTTTAAGAGCTGGAAGTAGTCATTCAGGTACACGATAACTCAGTCTTTTTGGAACTGCATCTTCTTTCAAGACGATGTCATGCTCCACCAGCTTTGTTCGACCAGGCTTCTCCTGGAACAATTCAGGATGACACAGAGACTGAAGTTGCCGTTGCTGGGACTCAGAGAGATTATCTAAAGTGAGCACTGCAGAATTCTGAACAGGAAAATACTGCTCTTCCACCTCTTCCTCATCTTTCACAGACCGATTCAGCAGACATTCCTTCTGAGAGGACCATTCTCTCAAAAGGTTTACATTCAGAATTCTCTTTGAACGGGCTTGTCCTTGTCTTTTTTTTTAACTCCCAGAAGAAGGCATGTAGCCGAAACGCGTTGGAGTTTTTTAGATGGTTAATTTGACCAAGCCATAAGAATAATGGCTTTTTAACTTTTTCAATTGAGAGTGCCTTGGAGTTCTCTTTTTTGATTTTTGGTATTTAGTTTCCCATCCAAAGAGTATCTCTATCTTAATCTAACTTTGGAGTCCAGGAAGCGCTCCTCTACCCCTCCGGTGTTCTTTGGGCTTGTCCTGGGGTTGAGATCTCATAAGTTGTAGGTCCTAGTTTCTTGAGTATTTTGCCACATGGCTAACAACTTACTGGACACTGTGGGCAACATCACTAGCACTTGCTGACCTGGAACAAATGAACGAGTTCTTGCAGACTTATCATACCAGGATTTTTGTTTCTGCTGAGCCTCTGCCGTATGCTCTTGAACCAAATTTGTCATTCTTTGCAATTTTTCATGCATTGCCGCGACAAAGGATCCAACATCTACAGTATTTCTCCCCCCCCCCCCCCTCCCTTCTCACCGGCCCAGGTCTCTTTTAACAGTGACAGTGGTCCTCTCACATCATGACCATATAACAATTCGAAGGGTGAAAAACCTGTTGAGGCCTAGTGTACTTCATGATATGCAAAGAGCAAATAGGGCAACCATTGAGTCCAATCTGAACCAGTCTCATTGTTGAATTTACAGAGCATATATTTGAGAGTTTTATTAAACCTCTCTAATAATCCTTTCATTTGAGGATGGAACGGCATAGATTCCAGGCCCTTTATGCTTAATAACTGGTAGACTTGCTTTAAGAGGTTTGAGGTGAAATTGGTCCCACAATCTGGCGCCGATGTATATGGCATGCCGTCGGTCTCAGAGCTCATTATTTGTTTTGTTTGTTTTATTTTGTTTTATTTTAAAGGTAACGCAATGTGCAAGATTGGTCTATGATAAATCAACTATCTGAAGTCTTCGGACCCGTGCAAACAATTTGTTGATCTATGGCTCAAATGGTTCATATTATCCACCTCCTCCTTTTTTGTCGTCGATACCTGGTTATCTCCAGCAATGGCCATGCTCATTACCAGTTAAGAGAGAGAGGAAGAAACGCGGAAAATGCGGTGGCTTTGCTGTTAGGCTGACGTCCTGCCTGGTTCTGCAGTCTGGTGTGCGGAACTTGGGACGTCAAGGGAGGTGTTTGGCCGGCGACTATTTTGTTTGCTGGCGTTCCCTGGACCTGTCATATGAGCGGAGTGCTCCCCTGGTCCCAGCCACAGTGACCTCTGGTATGTGGGGCTCCCCCCGTATCTACAGACGTTGAGGTGTGTGCACCAAACATCTGCGTACTTTACCCCAGGTGCGGGAGTCTGAGGAGCTGATGGAGACAGATAGTCCGCGTTTGTTCAAGCTTGGTCTACTAAATTCGAGATCGGTGGTAAATAAGACTTTTATTATAAACGACTTTTTTATTTTGCATGAATTGGACTGCTTATTTACTACGGAAACCTGGCTCGCTATCGGCGATACAAGCCCTCTATCAGAACTTTTACCCTCAAACTGTTTGTTTTTAAATTCGCCTCGCTTAACTGGCAGGGGTGGCGGATTACTCTCTATTTTTAAAGACACATTCTCATATCATCAAATAGAACAAAATGACTACAGAAGTTTTGAGCTGCAACTATTTGTATTTGAACTGAATAGTCCAATGTTGATTGCCTTGATATATCGTCCTCTTAAACACAATGCAGACTTTTTAAACAAGCTTACAGATTTTTTGGGTCAATTTGTACCAAAGTATGATAAATTGTTAATCTTAGGAGATTTTAATGTGCATGTATGTTGCCCAACAGACTCTTTAGCTAAAGAGTTTATTACCTTGATAAATGCCTTTGATTTAAATCAACATGTAAATGTCCCTACCCATCAAGGTGGACATACACTTGATCTGGTGTTATCATATGGTATCTCGCTGTCTGATCTGGAGATAGTAGATAATGGGTTTTCAGATCATAAATGTGTTTTGTTTTCTATCCCTACACCATCAAACTCTGTGAAACCCAAAAGGCTCGTCCGTAAATCCCGATTAATTAATTCGGATACTTGTACAATTTTCTCATCAGCTTTTTGTGATACTATGCACAGTATGGATACAAAACAGTATGCATTAAGTGCTGAGGAGCTTTTGTATGAGTTTAATTCTAAATATGTGAATGTCTTAAATACAGTAGCTCCAGTAAAGACCTTAAAACCTAAGCCAAGAGTTGACCCTTGGGTTGACGATAACATACGTTCCTTGAGGCAGTCCTGCAGAAAAGCAGAACGTAGATGGAAGAAGGATAAGCTTCGTGTTTCCTTTGAAATGCTAAGTTATTCGCTGTTAAAATACCAAAAGGCTGTGAGAGCAGCAAGATCTGATTATTTCACAAAACTCATTACTAAAAATTATCACAGACCAAGAACTCTTTTTACTGTTTTTAACTCTGTTATTAATACACCTGTTTATGAGTATCCTGATGCATCATGGACATGCGATGACTTAATTTTTTTGTGAATAAGATCAATGACATTGGATTGGGGATATGCTGTCCTTCTTTTGACCCGTCTACCTTGGTGGCTTGTTCGGCGGAGCTGAAGCAATTTGAACCTATTTCTCTTTCCCATCTGCAAGAAATAGTGGGTCAGTTAAAGCCGTCGGGCTCTTCTATGGATGCCATCCCTCCTTTTCTGTTGAAAAAAGTTATTGATGCTGTGGGGCCTTATCTGTTAAACATTATAAATCAATGTCTGGAAACCTCCATGGTACCAGAAGCATTGAAACATGCTATAATTCGACCGCTGTTAAAGAAACCCAACTTAGACTTAAATGTTATGGACAATTTTAGACCAGTTTCAAATTTGCCTTTTATCTCTAAGATTTTAGAGAAGATAGTTTTGAAACAATTGCAGAGTTTTCTGGATGAAAATAAGGTATTTGAGTTTTTTCAATCTGGTTTTAAAAAATACCACTCGACAGAGACTGCACTTCTGAATGTCCTAAACGATGTTTTAATTGCTGCCGACTCTGGGGTTTCGACTGTACTCTTACTATTAGATCTGCGTGCTGCCTTTGATACGGTTGATCATTCTATTCTTCTTGCTCGTCTGGAGCATTGGGTGGGTATCAAAGGTCCTGCCTTAGAATGGTTTAGGTATTATTTGTCAAATAGGAAGTTTAGTGTTAATATTGGGGAATATATGTCAAAGACTGCTTTTCTGTATTGTGGGGTCCCGCAGGGTTCCATTTTAGCTCCAATCCTTTTTTCGCTATACATGCTTCCATTAGGGTCTATTTTCAGGAAACATGGGTTGGCGTTCCACTGCTATGCGGACGACACTCAAGTTTATTTGTCCCTAAAACCAAATTGCGATGGACTGGAAAAAATCAGGGCCTGTATATCTGATGTGAAAACTTGGTTATCTCTAAATTTCCTTAATTTTAATGAAAATAAAACCAAAATTATAGTGTTTCGCTCATCATATTCACTTAGTCAGATAACCCTAGGTAATCTAACACTGCCTGTAAAGACTTGGGTAAAAAAACTTATTTTTGATGATGGTCTGAAATTTGACAAGCAGATAAGCTCAGTGGTCAAATCCTGCTTTTTCCAGCTCTGTCTTTTAGCCAGAGTAAAACCTATTTTATCTTTTAATAATCTTGAAAGACTAATTCATGCATTTCTGACATCGAGGCTTGACTATTGTAACTCACTGTATTGTGGGATCAGCCAATCAGGTTACAATCCTGGTTACAGATGGTACAAAATGCAGCGGTAAGACCTCTAACAGGTACTAGAAAACGGGACCATATTACTCCAGTGCTACGTCATTTGCACTGGTTGCCTGTACGATATCGTGTAGATTTTAAAATTCCTTTGTTGGTTTTTAAATCCTTAAATGGTCTGGCCCCTACTTATCTTTCGGACTTACTGGTAGAGCATCGTCCAGTTATGTCTCTCCGGTCGTCAAATCAGAGATTTTTAAGTATACCGAAATCAAAGTTGAAGAGTAGGGGTGATTGCGCGTTTTCAGCTGAGGCTCCAAGACTGTGGAATGTGTTACCTTTTAGTATTAGATTTGCTCCATCCTTGTCTATTTTTAAGTCTAGGCTAAAAACCTATTTGTTTGATTTAGCATATGGCTAAGGATGAAATGTATTGTATTTATATTTGTCTTTTGTATTGATGTAAAGCACACTGGTCAACTGGTGTTGTGTTTAGTAGTGCTATATAAATAAAATTGACATTGACATTGACAATCTGACAATTGAAAACTCTCTAGGAAATCCTACCCGGAAAAACAATTTAATCAAACAGGTAGCTACTTACTTAGCTCCAATAGTCCTCAAAGGAAACACCTCTGGATACTTAGTAGCATAATCACTCACCACTAGCATAAATCCATGCCCTGCTCTACTTTTTTCAACTGGACCAACTATGTCCATAGCAAGTCATTCAAATGGGACTCCAATAACTGGAAGAGGATGAAGGGGAGCTTTAGAGGGGAGTCTATTAGAGGTCAACTGACACTCTGGACAGGTTTTACAGAATTTTACAACATCAGCTCTAAGGCCAGGCCAATAAAATGTCTCTTAATTCGAGCCAGCATTTTCTGCCTACCCAGGTGACCTGCCCAGGGAATGGAGTGACCCAAAGACAGGACTATATTTTGAACTGCCTTAAGTACCACCATCTTTGAACCATCTGCCTGTTGTCGATACAGCACCTCCTCTTGAAGAACAAACTTCTCTACTACTCTACTCTCTACAGACTTCCCACCTTCTCCCTGATTTCTCAAAATAGCTTGTAGTGAAGACAAAACAGGATTAGTTTGTTGCAACTCAGCCATATTACTGGGAATCTTAAACCCAATCAATTATTCTAGCTTACTACCCTGTTCCTGACTGTCAGCTTCCATATATCTGTACTTCTATTGCCTTCTCTATCTTCTAGATTTCCTTACTTTAACTGGTCCAGCCTCCAGCTCAGCATCAAAGAATGGAAAACTCTTAAAGGGTTCAGACTCATCTACAGACTGCATAACCTGAGCTCGGTTCATCACCATACTACAAGCTGAGTTAAAAGGCAAAAGGTTCAACAGCGGAGGAAAATTTTGCCCTAAAATCACCGGATACGGCAATGTTTCTACTACTCCTACTTTCAACAAATAGGGTTGCTCTTGTACCACTACCTGCACTTCCACTGTAGGGTAAATCTGCTCCTCACTATGAACGCATCTAATGACAAACATTACCATCACTCTCTTTGGAATGCTTTGGAACCAACTGACTTTCCACTAGTGTCTGCATACTACCATTGTCTATTAATGCATTCACCTTTTTCCCATTCACTTCTACAGGAATAGTCAGGACTTGAGGTGGAGTCAACTTTTCTGTTGGTACAGAACATATTTGGGAAATCTTAACAGATAGATTAGGACACATTAGCTTTTTATGCCCTTCCTGCAACAAATATTGCAGGAACAAATGGGCTAGACTGAGGTAGAGGCCTAGAGAACTGACCGTCTGTAACTTTAGGCTTCTTACTAGAGGAATTAAATTTTCTTTCACATCGACCAAATGTTGACAAACTCCTATTCCCCCTTTGAGCAGCACCCCAAGCTTGGGAACGAGAGCGAGCAGTTACAAAAACATCAGCCAAGGAAGCAGCCTGAACAGCTGTACCAGGGTTGTGTGATCGTACCCATACCTGCAATTCTGGCTAAAGCATTCTCAAATACTGCTTTAAAATAATCACTTCCCCCACAGCCTCTACAGTCTTCCCTTTGGGTTGCACCCATTTTTCATAAAGTTTTCGAAGTCGTACATAAAGTTCTTTTGGAGTCTCATCAGGCTCAATTTCTAAGGAACGGAATCTTTGACGGTACGTTTCAGGATTAATGGCATACTTGCTTAATATAGCAGATTTTATTTTGTCATACTGTAACATCTCCTCAATGTCTATGTGCACATAGGCACTCCTAGCCTTACCAGTCAATAAGGGAACTAACCGAAGGGCCCACTTACTTTTTACCCTCTTACAGGCCAGGGCAATTAGTTCAAACGTGGTGAGAAAATTTTCAATGTCATCTGAATCTTGCAATTTCTGCAACTTCGGCTCAATCATACCTTGAACAGGTTCTGGAGTAAGGGCCACTGAGGCATTGGACACATTCTCCGGCATCTCGGAAGGAAGATCAGGTCCTAACCAGCCTCCAGGATCAGGGGTAGTGTGAATATCCACTTCCTCATGTTGTGAACTTTTTCTTCTAAAGTGTAGGAAACTCAGAAACGAAGACCAGGAGACTTGGTTGTATCTTCAGCAGGATTCTTTATTGAGAAGACTAGCTGTTGGTAGCTGCAGTCATCAAGACTCACAGCGCTGTAGTCATTGAAATCTCAACTAAGTACATTGTAGAGTTTATACTTTTCAAAGAGGGAGGGATTACGTAGAGGAGCAGACTCTGAACAAAGCACGCAAATGAAGTAGGCGTTAGCTCGTTAACAAACTTTCAGCAGCTCTAATCTCATCAGCATAACAGTTATTCAGAGAATTGAGGCTAATCCAATCAGCCCGAAAAAATTGCTCAAACCTTAACATTATCATAGAGACAAACGCACCGCTGTATCTTGAGCTTAATGGCCAGGAAATGAACCTAAATTAAACCTTTAATAAATGTGTAATACAATAGTTCCCCCTTTGAGAGTTCTAATAACTCTCACAAAATACAAATTTAGACACAAGTTAATTCTTGTAACTTGTGATAGTTACTGGCACATCGCACATGCTCTGTGTTGATTTTATGTAATTGCATGCTGACACAGAAACAAAACATGCAATTAGGGTCCGTGAAGTTTTTACGGGTAATAGTCTTTTCTGGTTGGAACTGTCATTTTCTTGTGAGATAGATTCATAGATAGTATGCCAGTAGGAGAAACAACAACATAATTGCTATTTCCTTGATCCACAGCCAGGGTTTACCTAACAAGTTTCCGAACCATGAAGAATTATCTTCAGTCATCTGGTGTAATTTTGCTGAAAGATCAAGAATGTCTGGTTGGATCCATTAACCCGGTGCAGCACTCAGAGCCAATAATGGTGCAGGCTCCCCCTTGCGTTGCTAGAATGTAATCCAAGGCCACTCTGTTCTGTAAGATCATTATCTTGTGCGAAGCGAGAGTGTCCGTGATGTTACCCAGGGCCAAAGCTGTATCATTGGCCAATTTCTGTACAGAATTCGATTATCTTCTGACTTGATCAAGGGCCTGTATGACACCATAAGACGGGATTAATACTCCAAGAGTTCTTGACCACCATGTATGTGCACAAGTGAGTCCTGGAATGCAGCCATCTTCGGGTGTGACATGCAAAGGTTCTTTCCAGCAAACAAGGCATTTTTTGACATATTCATCAGCTCTAAGAATATGTTGTTTCTGGAATCTACACTTTGTGCGATGTTAGTAGTACGACAATCTTGATCATGTTGATGGATGACTGAAGGTTCCGTATGTGGGTCTCTGCGTTGTGTTTTTTTCTTTTTCTTCTGAGATAGTTGGCTCAGCAGTGGGTCTAGTTGTTTTCTGGAAGGTTATGGCTTCATACGCAGGTGAGGAGGTCGGTGCTGTAAGGACTGGGCGAGGGTGAATCTGGATAATTAAAATGCTTCCTTGCTAAAGTCCCAAAGCCTTCAGACCCAGAAAGCCTGAATGTAACACACACACACAACCACACACGCATCCCCCACAAGTGAAGCCCGCTCAGGACAGAGCGTGGTGTCCAGTTACGAGACATTTTTATGACTGACTGGAATATCCCAAAGAATGTGATTTCTAAAGAGAAAGAAACTTCTCTTTTTAAAAGACATTTAACCAGATATATTCGATGTGTTTTTATGTGTGTCCATTTGCCCATGTCACATTGGAATGACTATGATTTTATCGTAGCTTAAAGTGAATTATAAATACCTTCATTATGCATTTTAAATATAACTGTCTATTCCCATAACTTGTACACATAGTTCTGGACACCTCCTGAATGCTTTCGGTGTGATCAATCAGAATACGTACAGTAATATCCAGTAAAATATAGTTTACTATGTTTTCCGTCTTTGGAGTGAAAAGAGACCAAAACTAACATCACTGGTGTTCTTAGATAATAGCATTTACGACCTAAAGAAATGTTCACAGAACTGTGGCTCTCTCCCTCTCTGAATTCTTGCTGAGAAAGAGAAATGAAACCTTTCCAATCCTATATATTATATATATATATATAAATATAACCTTGTGAGAAATGTATTACAATGCATCTAATGTTCCAATCTTATGATGTGGCCTTTCATGTGGTTTGTTTCATGTAAACTCTAATACTTACTATTCCAGACTGTTCACACTATGATCAACCAGAATCAGATGTGTGACATATTTGGTTTCTAAAACCTGGTACTTTGAAGATCGAAGTGACTGTATACACGATATGTCGGTAACAACAACATATTAATAGTAAAAGCATCTTGCATAGTTTCTTCAACGAATTGACAAACCCATCCCCCCCCCCCAGCATGCACGCAAGGAGCTCGCTTTCTTAGACAAGAGTAATAAAAACTTAATTCCCGCCTGTGACTTCCAACTCTCCGATTGGCCAAGCCGACAGGAAGAGGCTGGATTTCTCCAAGGTGATAAATGTCGGCGCGCTCCACTCCCTCTCTCTCTTACCTTCTTGTCCTCGTGTCATAATGTAACGTCTCGCCTCCGGGCGAGCTTTTCGCCTTTCTTTTATTTGTTTCTAGTTTAGTTTGTGTTTCTCAGTCTTAGATAAGTCTCCGTGTTTAATTCCAATCGACGAGTGAAAAGAACACCGCGTGACATATCTCTTCAGCAAATCCATCTACAAGGGAACTTTAAACGAGCGCGCGCTCACTTTGAAGGAGAAACACGCGCACGTGACCACGTGATGCACCGGGCCGAGAGACACACACACACGCTTCTTCACAAGCCATGCAAAGAGTGCAAGTGTCCGTGTTTGATCACGCTTTTAAGATTTTTTGAAGTCTTGTTGTCTCTCAAAGTTCCGTTGTCTATGCGAATTTGCTATTTAGAAGGATCCTCGGGTCTTTCTAAACTCCCTCTTGCATAACTGCAACTCTCTACATTTCCTCTATCTCTCTGTCTCTATGCATTTCTCGTTCATCGATGCCTTATCGTGTTTTGTTGTTTATCATGTTTGTAAATACATATATCCCATGTAACCGTAGTAATTACATAAGTAGTTCTGCCTTATTAAATTCATTATATTCATTTGATTGATGTACTGCCTCTTTGCTCATTTTCCAAGTCCCTTAAGTGCCAAAGATCTTATAGCTACAAGCTTACAAATTAAAGATACTTTAAAGAGTATGTGTTTATAGGGCAGGAAACCCAATTCTTGTGGCCACAGGATAGCTTTTCCTGAAATCCTATAAAGTAGGATGATATTGTGGATCCCCACAAATATTATTCTGACAATTGAGCTAATTCATTTTGCCTGTTTTGTAAGACGTGGTCCGTGTAATTAATTGCAATCAACTTGTGGTTAATTGCAAAGATAAACATGCATGCATGCATGCAGGTAAAATGACACATCATTCCTTATCGGGAGATTTATTAACATGTAAGACTGATCTAATCCAAACATGTATGAATAATTATTAATGACCAATTATTAATTATGATATGCAAATTCCCCCACGGATTAGATCCGCCCTTGAGTCTTTACAGTGCATTTGGGTCTCGGGACAGTCATCAAGTGGTATCTGCACAGAGGAAGAAAGAAAACAAAAGACAGTAGAGCAGTATTTGTTCAAACACTTGGGTTGTATATTTTTACGAGTCTGCTATTGTTGTTCCTTCTTTCCCTATTTCTTAATTTCTGTGAAACCTTAAGAACAGTGAGGTAAGGATGGACTAGTGGATGGGGAAGGCCTTTAAGGGAGTCTTCACCGCAGGGTTGGCCCCCAACGCCTGTTGCATTCGGTTCTTCCCTGGGCTCCTCACTGGTCCATGTCTTATCCTATCCCTGTAGGTGGGGGGACAACTTTAAAGTGTGACACATGAGTCCAGATTTTCCTTCCCTGAGACAACACTGCAGCTGCTGTAATCAACATCACTTGATGTGGTCCGTGCCCCTTAGGCTCTAATGGCTTGTTTCTGAAAGACCTTATCATGACTCATTGTCCTGGGATGATTGTGTGTCCACCTTCTGGTGGAGTTTGCCAACACGACTCAACTCTCTCTTTGGCACTCTATACTGCCTTTGTGAGGTTTTCACAGTAAGCAATCAGGGCATCTGAGGCAATGTGTAAATCAGCATTTCTAAGATCAATCACACCTGGCATCTGCATTGGGCGTCCAGTAATAATCTCATGAGGGCTCAGTCCTACTGATCTGTTAGGTGACGCTCTCATATTACACAGTACTGCTGGCAATGCTTCGACCCATGGTACTCCTTCCTGATGCATTTTGCTTAGCCTGGTTTTGATTGTTCTGTTTGATCGTTCCACCTGTCCTGATGCTTGTGGTCTATATGGGCAGTGAAGATTCCACTTAATCTTCAACATTCTAGACACTTCCTTGACTACCTGTCCTGTGAAGTGTGTACCTTGATCTGAGTCAATGCAATCTGGTAATCCCCATTTGGGAATGAAATCAGTGACAAGACATTTAGCTGTATGTGCAGCTGTAACACACCCTGTTGGATAAGCTTGTATCCATCTTGAGAACTTGTCTATTACTACCAAAACATCAGTTTTTCCCTTACAAGGAGGCAACGATATGTAGTCAACTTGCAGGTGACGAAATGGTCCTGGTGGAGCTGGGGTATGTGTTGCTGCTGTAGTTGCTGCTGGCACATCATTATTTTTCTGACATGTAACGCATCTCTTGACTGTTTCAGTGGCTATCTTTCTGAATTTCGGATTCCACCATTGATTTGAGAACCTGTGATTCATCGTTGCTGGACCACTGTGACCCAAATTGTGTATTTGTTGAGCCAAATATGGCAGCAGTGATTCGGGAGCGACATACTTTCCCCCTTTGGCCCAGCAGCCAGATGAATCCACTGTGGCTCCTTTGTCTAGCCATGTCCATGCTTCATATAGAGGAACATCTTTGTACAGATCAATGAATGATTCAGGAGTCAGAATTGTGCTGTACTACCTGAATACACTTGTACAGTTGCATAGGAACAAGCCTGTTTAGCCGCTACATCAGCAAGAGTATTACCTTCAGCTTCCATAATATTAGTTGTGAGATGTGCTTTCACTTTGATCACTGCTAATTTGGAAGTCTCATGGCAAACATTAGATATACCATACTATCCTCTGATCTACAACCACCCAGCACAACAAATTGTTTGCGATCTGAGAGATAAGACCTAAACCAGCTCAGAGCAGAGTCAGATACACCAGAGACAGACTCCAGGCGGGAAAGTAAAATACAGTGATCAATAGTGTCGAAAGCAGAGCTGAGATCAAGCAGGATCAGTATTGATAAACATCCAGAATCAGAAGCCATCAGTAAATCATTTGTGACTTTAACTAATGCAGTAGTCCAATAACTGTTACACGATTCCACATCACGATGGAAAACTTGAGTGGTATGTATTAAAGCATTAAAAACAAATGTTTGACGGGAGAAAGGAGCGGCAGCCAAACGCACCAGCGTTCCCTTTTCAACCGGAACAAAATAATGGTTAATATTGTGTAGTTTAGTGCAATTAATGTCAAGCCTTTTTCCTTTGTATGTCTTTTTTGAGAAAGAACATGCATGTACTGTACCTGATATATATCCAAATGATTAGATTAAAAATGCTGTCAATCGTCTCAACTTTTTACAAATGGAGAACAAGCAAATTTGAAGAAACTTGCTTGGTTTTCTTCTCATTTCAGCAATATTATAATAATTGTAATTACAAACTATTAGCCGTTTTAAAGAGATGAAGTCTATAGTAATCATTTTTTCCATTAGATAGAGCAAAAGTTTAAGAAATCGCTTGAAAAAAACATTTTTTTATCGGTCTCCATTATTTTTAATGACAAACAAAAGCCTGAGTTAATTTTTAATGCACTTACAATACAGTTTAATAAAACAAGTTTAGGAATAAAGCTGCGTGACGATTATAATTAAATATTTTTACTTTGTTATATACCAATATTGAAGACATTGGTCAAGTTTCCAGACGTTTAGACATAACATGAAGGGACAAGTGTAGTTGCCATAATATACATTTTATTTGTATAAAGACACTTATTTTGTAAATAATATCAATAAACACAAGTTCGGTACTATGACTTGACTTGATCCTTATCAGGAACTGCCTTTTTTGTGCACTGGGACTTGAGACTTAATGGTAAGGACTTTGTTTTGACTTTAACATGTGTGGCAAACCTATTGCAAATATTTGAAGCTTAAAAATCAGTACATAAAAAAAAAAAAAAAAAATATATATATATATATATATATATATATATATATATTATATGTATATGTATATATATATATATATATATATATATATATATATATATATATATATATATATATATATGGCCATTTTACCCACATATTGTTAAATGACTTTAAACCTAAATATTGATTGAATGAAAAAAAAATGAATATGTTTATATCCTGCATGTGAATATAAAAGGCCAGCCTTAGTTTGGAAATTTGTAGCCTAGTAGGCATATTAGAGAAACTTTCCATCATGGTGAGTATTGTATTGTAATTGTGATGTTGGTTTTTGGACACCAGTGGAAAGTAAAGTTTATGTTTTTTTACATAAAGTAAAGCCACTTTTTTCTGTCAAGGTTGGATGCTTCTGTTTTCCTAAGATTTAGATAAGTTAATGCACTTTTGAAATGCTATTGTGCAATAGTTGTGGTCCTTAATGAGCTCCTGTGAAAATGCCATGATTACTAAACCAACAAGATTCTGAAGTTAAGATTTTTCTGTAATATGCCACTAAGTCTGTTCTGTATTACTTAGTATAGATAGTAAAATTGTATAATACTAACTCTTTCGCCAATATAACCCAAAAAATAAAACAAAAGCAAAAAACGGTCTGTAAAAAGAAAAATCTATTAATGTAATATAATGAAAAAAAGTTATAGACATCCTCAAGACAATCTACATACTAATATCATCAATCAATTTCAATTTCAAAAATAACTATTCCTTTAATGAATGTATATTGCTGCATGAATTCATGATTTTCAATGATATGAAATTAAAGACATAGTAAAAAGATAAAATGTAGAGAGCAACAGAAAGATGCCATAATTGTAGGTGCAATTGTAGATGCATTACTTCTATTTAGATGCTTTTGGCAAAGGCTAAACAAAGAATTATAAAGGTTAAGAAAATGTCTGACACTCAAGTCAAAAAATATACTCACAAAAAATCCAAAGAGCCGTTGGGCCGCTGATGACACAAAAAACAAAAGTAGAGAAAAAGACACACACAAAAAAAACATGAGTCAGACGATGCATACTGTATGAATTGACATGGACTGTTTATTCATTAAAGGGGTGGTTGATTGCGATTTCACTTTTTTCATTTTAAAAAGTGTGTAATGTTGCTGTTGGTGCATGAACAGGATCTGCAAAGTTGCTGCGCTGAAAGTTCAACTTAAGCAGAGATATCATCTTTTAAAAATCAGGAAGTTTAATGCCTACAAAAACTACTTGAATGGGACTACAACGAGATACTTCCCGGGTTTTATACGTAACTAACCCATACATTTACATCAACCCTCCCTCTGGAATATGCAAAAAAGGGGTCATGGCCATATTTCTGCGGCTTTGTCGAAGCGTTATTGTGGAGAGCGGTAGCCATGCCGTCGAAAGTGTGTTATTTTCACCCAGCTGTCAGGTCTTGTGTGTTCGGGCTTCCTACGGACGCTGTAGTTCGTCAACAATGGCTAAAATTTATGTTTGATTATGTTCCTGAAAATTACAATCGTAATTTAGCTCTCTGTGCTGCGCATTTTACGGAAGACAGCTTACAAAATCTCCACGAATTCAATGCCGGATTCAACAAGAAACTGTTACTAAAACATGAAGCAGTTCCAACTTTAAAACCAGAGGCAGCAGTTGTTGGGCCACAACCTGTAAGTAAGACTTAATAATTTTAAATGTATTTGCATGTATAATTTCAGACGTAATGTTTTATTTTTTATAAAGGACGTAAACAAATTCCAGCGCTGGCTTTAGTAGCCACTTAGTTATGCTATTTCGTGTCTATGACAAACGTCAAACATTTTGGACCTGAATTTGTAATTATGTACTAATTTTGTAAATGTATTTTCCATGGATACTTTATGACGTAATTTTTCGATTTGATCAAGAACGTAAACCAATGGCAACGCTGTTTGTTTATAGTAGCCAATTAGTTCAATACTATTTTGTGTATGACAAACGTGTATAAAGCAGCACATGCAACTTTCGCCCGTAAAGGTAATGGGCGTGAAGTTTCCGGACAACGTGCACTAGGCAGTTTAGCCAATTATAACACACCGGCCCTACTAACCAATCTGAGCCCATTGCCTGTTTCTGAGGGAGTGGTTTCACAGAATCAGGAAGTCAACCGGTCGTTAAAATGACAGAGGAGAAAGCGGCTTACAATAAAGGTGAAATTTATGAAAAATAAGGCTTAAAACAAAAAAAAACATATGTTATATTGCACCCCATAAACGCAATCATGCAAAGAAAAAAAGCAGTAAACCACCCCTTTAATGATCATTGTGAATATTTTTAAAGCTGCCGTCGGCAACATTTTGCCGACTGCAACTTTAATTCGAGATTATGCTAGATTATGTATATCCATCATAAGGCATTACTGATGACTCTAACTTGCTGCATGATTTATCTGTTTGATCTAAATGCAAATAATAAGAAAGTGTCTGATACTCGGTCAAAAAAATATACTCACAAAAAAGCCAATGTTCTTTAGGCTACTTTGGCTCTCAAAAGAGCCGTTGGGGTGTATTTTAGCTGCTGCAAGACAAAAAAAAAGACACAAAAAACAGTATTCAGACATTACTGTTCAAAATTACACGTTTTTCATTAGATCATTTATGAGCATCATGGCAAATCAGAGATGTATGATGATTATTATATTGATCACTTACGACAGTCTGATGTCAGTTAACACTATAAAAAACATAGAATAATTTTTTCATTAAGTTATTAATAGTTTTGTTGTGTAAATATGTACAATAACATTTGCAATGCATTTTGTTATAAGTCAAAAATTACAAGCAAAAACGCAAAGTCAATGGAGACTGACAATTTTCCCCCGGTGTGGGCGTGGCTTAAATGCGCTCTATCTCTAGACGGAGCTCCCGCACTTGAACTTGAGGTCACGCGCTTTAGCTCACACTGGCAGTCAAACCAGTGAGAGAACTGCGCTTTCCTTCAGAGTGAAAATATTCAATTCAATTCAATTCAATTCAATTTTATTTGTATAGAGCTTTTCACAATACACATTGTCTCAAAGCAGCTTTACAGAAAGTGCATTTCTGAAATGTACATTGAAAAATACAGTCAGTTAATCATGTATTAATTTAGGGCATAACATATCGCCGGCGTTGAGTCGTCTCTTCACAGGCGTCGAGTCGTCTCTTCACAGGCGTTGAGTCGTCTCATCGCAAGTGTTGGGGCATCTGAAGTCTGCGTGAGAGGCTGGATACAAACTGGAGCTGACGAACGCTATTTACCTCGGGACTAGCGTCCCGAGATAACAGCAGACAGGCGGATGGGAAATAATTAGCATAGCTGATGTTCATAATATTAATGCATTCGAACTGATTCAGCAGTAGTATAAGAGGTAAGCTTTAAGTGAATGCTTGGTTAAAGAGATGCGTCTTTAATCTAGTTTTAAACTGGGACAGCGAGTCTGAGTCTCGAACAATATCAGGAAGGCTATTCCAGAGTTTAGGAGCTAAATGTGAGAACGCCCTCCCTCCTTTAGTGGACTTAGATATCCTAGGTATGACCAGAAGCCTTGAAATTAGTGATCTTAAAGAGCGCGATGGATTGTATGGCGATAGAAGGTCCATTAAATACACCGGAGCTATACCATTTAGGGCTTTATAGGTCAGCAGTAATACTTTGTAATTGATACGGAACTTAATAGGTAACCAGTGTAGAGATGATAAAATAGGTGTTATATGATCATATTTTCTTGATCTAGTAAGAACTCTAGCGGCTGCATTTTGCACTAACTGTAGCTTGTTTATTGAGGATGCAGGACAACCAGCTAATAAAGCATTACATTAATCTAGTCTCGAGGTCATGAATGCATGAACTAACTTTTCTGCATCAGAAACAGATAGCATGTTACGTAGCTTAGCAATGTTTCTAAGGTGGAAAAAGGCTGTTCTTGTAACATATGAAATATGATTTTCGAAAGTCAAGTTGCGGTCTAGTATAACACCAAGGTCTTTTACTGTAGTGGATAAAGTAACAGGACATCCTTCTAAATTAAAGTTGTATTGTAAGGGATTTTGTGGGTAGTTTTTTGGACCAATAAGTAATACCTCTGTTTTATCTGAATTTAATAGCAGGTAATTACACGTCATTGCACGCCAGCATTTTATATCATTTAGACACTCTGTCAAGTTAGATAAGTTAGTGTTTTCATCTGGTCGTGATGAGATATATAATTGAGTGTCATCAGCTTAACAGTGGAAATGAATTCCATGTTTTCTTATAATATTACCCAGTGTCAGCATGTATATTGAGAATAGCAGAGGGCCTAGCACAGATCCTTGCGGCACTCCATAGTCTACTGACGTTATCTTTGATTTTTCCCCATTTAAACAGACAAAATGGTAACGGTCTGATAAGTACGATCTAAACCAGCTTAATGCCTGTCCCTGAACACCAGTGTAGTTTTGTAGTCGATCCAGGAGTATTTTATGATCTATAGTGTCGAACGCAGCGCTAAGATCGAGTAGAACTAGTATTGAGATACAGCCTTGGTCTGAAGCTAAAAGTAAATCATTTGTAATTTTAACTAGCACAGTTTCTGTGCTATGATGCGATCCGAATCCCGACTGAAATTTTTCATAGATAGCATTTTCTTGCAAGAAAGAGCACAGTTGAGCGGACACAACTTTTTCTAGTATTTTAGACATAAATGGAAGATTTGAGATGGGTCTGTAATTTGCTAGGTTATTTGGATCTAATTGTGGTTTCTTAATGAGAGGTTTTATAACTGCCAGCTTGAATATTTTCGGAACATGACCTAAAAATAAAGACGAGTTAATAATATTAAGAAGAGGCTCTTCCACGACAGGTAACACTTCTTTCAGTAGTTTAGTGGGTATTGGATCTAATAAACATGTTGTTGGTTTAGATGCAATCATAAGTTTATTTAGCTCTTCCTGTCCTATAGTTGTAAAGCGGTTTAGTTGTTCTTGAGAGGCGATAATTGAGGCTGAATCATAAGACACCATAGAGGATTGTACATTTACAATTGTGTTTCGGATGCTTTCTATTTTCTTATCGAAGTAATTCATAAAATCTTTACTACTATATTGTAACGGAATATTTTGCTCTGGTGATGTCTGTTTATTTGTTAGTCTAGCCACGGAGATGATCAGCCCTGGCTGCTTTTAGAGCCTTTTTATAACGTGACATACTGTCTTTCCACACGATTCTAAAGACCTCTAAATTAGTTTGTTTCCATTTACGCTCTAAGTTACGAGTTTGTCTCTTGATAGCATGCGTAGCACTGTTGTACCACGGTGCTTTAGTTTTCTCTCTAACCTTTTTTTAATCTAATTGGTGCAACAATATCTAGTGTACTAGAGAAAATGGTGTTCAAACTGCTAGTCATTTCCTCTAGTTCATCTGTTTGTTTGGGTTCACTGAGCAGCTGAGATAGATCAGGTAAGCTATTTGAGAATCTATCTATAGTGGATGGAAGGATTGTTCTGCCTGTCGATAACGTGGTGCAACATGACAAATTTCATCAGTACGTATTATGCAAGTTACCATGTAATGATCAGTGAGATCGTCACTCTGCTGTATAATATTTATATCAGTTGGATTGGTTCCATATGATATAATTAAATCTAGTGTATGATTTAGACGATGAGTGGGACCACTGACGTTTTGCGTGACCCCAAAGGAGTTTAATAAATCTGTAAGCGCAGCCCCTAACGCATCATTTATGTTATCTACGTGTATGTTAAAGTCTCCAACAATTATTGCTTTATCGACATTGACCAATAGATCTGAGAGAAAGTCTGCAAACTCTTTAAGGAAATCAACATATGGCCCTGGAGGTCTATATACAGTAGCCAAGGCTAGGGATAATATGGATTTGTTTCTTTCATCTGAGAGCGTAACATTTAGCACAAGTACTTCAAACGAATTAAACCTGTGACCTGTTTTCTGAGTAACATTAAGGATATCTCTATAGATTGTTGCAACACCGCCGCCACGACCGATCAGACGGGGCTCATGCTTATAACAGTATCCTGGCGGAGTAGACTCATTTAGACCGAAATAATCATTTGGTTTAAGCCAGGTTTCAGTAAGGCAAAGTACATCGAAACTATTATCTGTGACTGTTTCATTTACAATAACCGCCTTAGGTGTGAGCAATCTAATGTTTAGAAGACCTAGCTTTAGAAATTGTTTTGTTCACTGATATCTAGATTTTCTGATTTAATAAAAATAAGATTTTTGCTAGATCCTACACTAGATTTATTGTTTGGCCTCACTAAATGAGGAATAGACACAGTTTCTATATAATGTTCTACACTGCTTATATCACTTAAGTTGGGACAGCAAAGACTGTGATTTGGACTTTGACTTACTAGTCATATGGTGTGTAACGTCTTGGAGATGTTGTCCGACAGAACAGCCGCTCCGCTTCTGCTGGGGTGCAGGCCATCAGCACGGTAGAGCCTAGGTCGCTCCCAGAACAGATTCCAATTATTTACAAAGAGCAGTTTCTGTTCATTACACCATGACATTAACCATTCATTTAGAGCAAATAGTCTACTGAACCTTTCTTGTCCTAGTCGGTACGTGGGAAGCGGTCCAGACACGATGATCGTTGCTTCAGGCGATGTGCTGCGAACCGTCTTGAAATATTGATAATAATAATTGTAAAATTAATAATTTTTACTTAAACCTTGACGGGCGTAATTCTAAAACCAAAGATATTTTCTCAATTTGACCAGTTAACCTATTCTCCATTCGCGCAAATGACATCACACGGGTATAACGACATTGACGGTTATTGACGGGGCTGAAGTGTAGACGGTAGCAAAACCCTTATACATGATATTAGAGTTGGTAAAAGGTAGTCCGTCAATTGATAATTCATTGGGTTTTATATGTGAAAGGGGTTGATATTATTATTAATGTGTTTAAAACTGCATAGCCTGAGAAATACAAATTTTTCACTGAGACCGCCTGTCCTTTTTTAATAATTCAAGATTTGATATACGTTTTCTGTAATTCCTTTTAATTGTCATTGATATTTGTATTTGAGTTATAAGTTTTAAATGTTATTTGAATAAAATAGTTCAAGTACTTTACCTCAGGAAACCTGTCATTCCGGATGTCCACAGATGAAGTCGTCCTGCTGCTGTCCACGTCATTGCCGTTGATAAGAGCTTTTATACCGGCTTCCAGGTTCTTTCGTAGGTTCTTTCGGTGTAAAGTTGCAAAGTATATTTTTATACATTTTGTATTAATTTAATTGAATTTAATATGATATTAATTTATATATATATATATATATATATATATATATATATAAAATAGTTAGCCTATTATTAAATTAATAAAAATACAAAAAGACATTCGCTGAGAGAACGATAAGATAATTAGAACGGCTGACACCTCTCTCTTTTTATATAGATGACATAAAGGAGAATATTTATTTTAGTTTTGAATCAGATCATTTAAAAGTACAAACTTAAATTGAAGCTGCAAGCAGCATTGAAAGGGCCCACGCACCCATGCCACCGCCACTCGGTGGCTTTAGGAAGACAGAGCATGGTGGGCAATGTGCATTTAAGTAGGTAAACATAGGAGGAGTATGTGAAAGTCAGTTACAAAAATGTCCTTTATTATGGGGATAATAAACAAAGTAACAACTTCCTGTTTCATTGCATTAGCATGCTTTAGCACTTAGCTAAGAATTGCTAGCATGTTTTAACATGTTTATAATTCAATGGCATTTTTACTATGTTGCTAGTACTGCATCACACTGTTAAACATGTCACTTCCTGTTGCCAGTAGGTGGCGCTATTAATTTAACTGAAAATTGTCATGTAGATGTGTTCAGGGCAGAACTCTTACAAAACGTGTGAAGTTTGGGGCAGATTGGACATTGCCTTCTTAAGTAACAACAACTTCCTGTTTCATTGCATTAGCATGCTTTAGCACTCAGCTATGAATTTCTAGTATGTTTTAACATGTTTATAACATGTTTATAATTCAATGGCATATTTAATATGTTGCTAGAACTGCATCACAGTGTTAAACATGTCACTTCCTGTTGCCAGTAGGTGGCGCTATTACTATAACTGAATATTCTCATGTAGATGTGTTCAGGCCATGACTCTTATCAAACGTGTGAAGTTTGGGGAATATTTGATATTCCATGCCTTAGTTACAGCAAATTCCTATTTAAGTGCAGTAATAGCATGCTTTAGCACTTAGCTAAGTGTTTGCTAGCAAGTTTTAGCATGTTTGTAGTATGTTGCTAGCATGTTTAGCACTTGCTGGCACTTTTTTACATGTTATTAGGAGTCCACAACAGTGTTAAACATGTCACTTCCTGTTGCCAGTAGGTGGCGCTATGACTGTAACTGAATATGAGCATGGACATGTGTTCAGGACCGAACTCTTATCAAACGTGTGAAGTTTGGGGCAAATTGGACATTGTTTGCCTGAGTTACAGCAACTTCCTGTTTCATGGCGAAACATCGAAATTTGTCAGGCCGCCGAGGACACGCCCTTTGACGAAAACTCAAGATCTTCGCAATTTAACGTCACAAAGGCCTTAAGATTAGACTCACCAAATTTGAAGATGATCAGATTAAAACTGAAGGACGAGTTTGTTGAAGTACGAGGCCTGAGTATGGCAAAACTGCACAAAAATCTGAGAGGAAGTTCAAAATAGCTGACTTCCTGTTGTGTTTAGGGCTACGCTCCAAGAGACCTTTTTGCAGGCATTGGGCGATTCCATGTATGTACCGAATTTCGTACACGTACGTGAAACGTAGCGGGAGGCGCACTCCATTGAACCTTTATAGGTGGCGCTATCGAGCCATTTTGCTCTGCCCAATTCTGAAATGCTTATCAGATGTAAATTTCTGCCAGTTCTGACGCTGATATTTCTGTCAATTCTGATATATATATATAAGCTAGCCGCCACCCCGGTGCTTTTACCTAAAGCATTGGCCCTTCATCGCAGCTATATATATATATATATATATGTATATATATAAAAACAAGCCGCCAACACGGTGCTTTTAGGGTTATTGTGCACGACGTGCAGAAACGTAACCCCGCTTTGACTGTTGAAAAGAAGTGTGCTGTAGAGCTCTCATCAGTGTGGGCTCTGCATAAGTGCGCATCCAGGGCACATATAAACCACAAAGTATGCGTGAGCACCCTTCTGAAACCTAAAATGAAAAATGAGACAGCCTTCAGTCTCATTGATTTAACAGACGCATGAAATAAGTACACAAGACCGAAAATTCATATGAAGTGTGCCATTTGGGGACAGGGCCTATGATCGTGAACCACAATAGCCACATATATGAGATCATTTAAATTTAGAATAATTTTTAGGTCAATATGTTTTACAGCACTTAAATGTGTAAATCCAGAAGCCCAGTATTTATCTGGAGGTCTTTGTCCTTTGCCTGTCAACCTGGTTTGTCTCTGCCTTTTCTGTTCTGCCCTGTTTGCCATTGTTCACCCTGCCTGTCTTGACCATTCTTAATAAAAAGCTGCAAATGGATTCCCCTGGCCAGCCTTACCCTGCCTCGATACAACACACATGCTGCATCTGCTCGCTATCTGCCGAACGCCTCTTGTAGTTCCGCTTCAGCACTGATGATGTTGTAGGAATAGTGCACTCTGGTTGGTCTGGATTATTAGGAAATGTTTATTTTATACAGAAATAAGTTATTTATTATTCAGATGATATATATATATATGTATATATATATATATATATATATATATATATATATATATGTATATATATATATATATATATATATATATATATATATATATATATATAAAGACACAGATAATATTATGCCTTACCTGATTAGTACAATGAAAAAATAAAAATAAATAACTAGGGAAACCGAGATAATTATTCTGATTTGATACACTCAAAATATTACACAAGCAATCCTTTAAATTTAATGATATTCAGAACAGAACAAGAATTTTAAAAAACTATAAACAAGTAACCGAAATAATGTAAACCGAAAGTGAAAGTAAGTGGTGTTGGGCTCATGTAACTCTCTCATTAAAATCAAACTGTTTCAACATTTGCGATGTATTTGGATGCTAAACTATTCTTTATTATAGGCTTTGTACTTCACTCATGTTCCAATACGTGTGTGTGTGTGTGTGTGTGTGTGTGTGTGTGTGTGTGTGTGTGTGTGTGTGTGTGTGTGTGTGTGTGTGTTTTTGTGTGTGTGTGTGTGTGTGTGTTTTTGTGTGTGTGTGTGTGTGTGGTGTGAGTGAGGTGCGGGTGCTATTGAACTGTTATACATAAAAACATACTCCGTCATTTTGTTCAGAGAGGACATAAATATAAGTAAACACTTTGCAGTTTTAATTTATGAACACTCACAATAAAACACAACAAAGTGCTTTTGTCAAACTATAAACTCAAACTGTAACCTACAACTGTCCCCCAACCAAAACTGTCCCCTCACCCACACACACACAGTTTAAAAGCAAAAAATATTTATCCAACCTCATTTAAAAACAGTCTGTGAGTGCCATCTTTTGGACATTCATCATATTGCATTGGTTTTAATTTCTTGTCCTCAAACAGAGCACTAATCTGTTTATTAAGTTACACATTCTGCATTGATTAAAATAGAAAATCAAATGTATTTTTTTAATGGTAGTATTATTTTATACAATAAATTATAATTCTGATGAGAATAAAGTTAGTGTGGATACAATTTTTAAGGAAAACATATTGATCTGATATAGCACATTAGAGAGAGAGAGAGAGAGAGAGAGAGAGAGAGAGGGAGGCGCAGGACGCGATCGAACTGTGTGTGTGTGTGTGTGTGTGTGTGTGTGAGAGATAGAGAGAGAAAGAAAGAGACGCGGGCGCGATCGAACTGTGTGTGTGTGTGCGTTTGTGAGAGAAAGAGAGGCGCCGGTGCGATCAAACTATGTGTGTGCGTAATACAGGTAATAAATGAATAAAAGTGCGTATAAATACAATTTTGGACACATGAGGGCAGTATGGCCCTATGAATGACTTTGTGTTTAAACTATCACCCGAAGATACCCCCCTCCCCCTCCACACACAGACACACACACACATACAGAATGGCAGGGTGCATTCTCTCTGTCAGAGAGACAGAGGGAGAGAAAATTCTCAGAATCCACATTCAAGCCGCAATATCTGACTTTCTGTTGGTCGGAGCTAAAGGATGTAAATTAGAAAGTTGTTCGGCTTGATGAGAACAATATATACGCCAAGTTTTGTAACTGTAGGTAAAATTATCTAAGTTATAACACACTTTATGTGTCCTTTTTTAGTCATAAATGAATTTCCTCGCCACGGCCAAACCGTTCGAGATATCAAAAATCCGTTCGCAATTTAGCATCCTCAATGTCTTGACTTCATGCTGACCGAGTTTCGTGGTGTTTGGATTAATTCTCTAGGAGAAGTATATAAAAAATAAAAGCATGCATTTTCCAAACAACCCATTATAGCTGACTTCCTGTTGAGCTGTCGTAAAACTTAGAGCACGAAAGTTGTTTGGCCCGATGAGATCTATAAGTGTACCGAGTTTCATATTATTAAATGCAAGCATGTTTGATATATGGACAAGTGTTCGAATCCCGTTCCAGGGGGCGCTGTCGAGCCCCCCTGCCACGCCCGGGTACCAGCTTCAGCCCGGCCCTGATGGCCGCGGGTTCTGACCCGTGTGCAAAGTTTCAAGAGTTTTCGAGCACGTTAAGGGCCCGTTTTAAGGGTAAAACCTTGAAAAACAAAAATAAAAGCATTCTCACTCAGCAGACAAATCCCCCTCCCCTCAAACACACGGAGAGACGTGTGTTCGCCTTTTCAAGGCTTGGGCCCTAATAATCCTAACGAAAACAATAGGGCCTTCGCCTTTTCAAGGCTTGGGCCCTAATAATAATAATAAACAGAGCAATTCCAAGAGGGTCCTCACACCATCGGTGCTCGGGCCCTAATGAATGGTACTCCACATCATCATCACTATTGTACACCCCAATACATGTGACGTGTTACGAAATTAAAGGCTAATTGTTTCAAAACACGTGCTGTAAAATAATGCATTGTGAGAGGTCATTTGCTCATCCAAACAGCTATTTAAAATGGATTTCCACCGTATCAATGATGGCTGACCTGGCGCTTTTAGAATACGCATATGCGCCCTTGAGAAGGGAAAGAGTATTTCAGGATAGGCGAGATTTCTGAATGAATCAGATGAATGGCTGATGAACAGATTTCGTCTTCCAATGCATCTTCTCCTGGAGCTGTGCAATAACCTGGAGCCCTACCTTCAACGTGAGACCCGGCGGTCAAGGGCCTTACCTGTCCCAGTCCAGGTTCTCTCTACACTGGGGTTCTTGGCCACTGGAACCTTTCAACGGGAGATTGCTGACAGGTCTGGCATATCCCAACCCACCATGAGCCGCATGCTGTCATCTGTGCTGGCTGCCATCAGGAATCTCATCCCACACTACATCCAATTCCCATACGACAATGCCCAGCAAACAATGATTAAAAGGGGGTTTTATGAGATTGCTGGGATTCCAAATGTCATAGGTGCAATTAACTGTACCCACGTGCGTCTGAAACCACCATCAGTTAATGTCGTATTTATTGACACCAATGAATGGTTAATTTTGACCAGTAGTCTACAAATTTCTGTCTGTCTTTCCAGGACCTCATCCGTCAGGACCCTTGGCCGTGGCGCACGGGAGGCTGGTGGACGGTCCTCGCCTTCCCCCGCTTGCACCTGCTCAGGCTCTGGGTGGGGCGCAAGGATAGGCTCAGGCTCCTGGATGGGCTGAGGGGGAGATGTCTCAAGGGTGCTGGGGCCTGCAGTGCCATCATCTGCAAACAATAGAGCAACATTTAAATGAAATGAGTTAACTATGGACTTATGTGTTTTTTTTTATTTGTCTATCAAGTTTAAGTTTACTTACCATGAATGTTGTAGGTATCTCGCCCACCGGTGATACCTTCTAAAGACACCGTTCCGATGAGGGCTGCCACCCGCTCCTCGTTTGGTGTCAGCTGGAGGCTTGGATAGGGTGGTCCTCCCCCGGTCTGACTCTGGCTCCTCTTCAGTGCCGAGACGCGCCTCTTTATGGCGATCTTTATATCCGACCACTTTTTTTTCACCTACAATAAACAAGAAAACTCATGCTTAACTTGATCACTATTGGTCTATATTAAGCAATAAAACATTCTTACCTCTGCTGGAGTGCGCTTCTCAACCCCCACACTATTGACAGAACTCATAATTTGGGTCCATATTTTGTTTTTGTGGGCGCCTTTAATCCCACTCTTTAAACTCCTATTTCTTTCCACTTCCCTGGTGATGGTATCGATCTCCACGTTGGAGAAGTTTCTCTTTTTTGCCGTCTTCCGTGTGTCCATGGCGTAAAATGAGGGCGTGGGGGAAGCGGAGACTTGAATATATAGGGGCGTGTTGTTCTAATGACGATCGTTTTCAGCCGCGGCATTTATCAAGGGCAGGTATTGCGTACTCCTGGATTTCAAAGGTACGCACAGCTTCATAAATCAGGCGGTGAGAGGAGTGTAAGCATAATCTTACGCCAACATATACGCCCGTTTCTACGCAAGAATGATAATTGAGGGCCAATGTACTTTTTTTTAGTTTATATACTATTTTACTGGAACCTAGATTTAACATTGAATAAATTTGTAGTCCAACAGTTCCCCCTTTGAGAGCTCTAATAACTCACAAAATACAAATTTAGACACTTAAAAGTCCATTCTTGCAACCTGTGATCGTTACAGGCACATAGCACATGCTCAGTGTTAATTGTCTGTAATTGCATGCTGACACAGAAACAAACATGCAGCTAGGGTCCGTCCGTGAAGTTGTTACGGGTAATAGTCTTTTCTGGTTGGAAATGGAAGCTTTAGCGTTAAGTTCTGCCAGGAAGACTCAATTACTACATCACTTATTACCTTATCATCTATCCAATCGTGTCTAATACTTGCTGTATAAAAGACTGGTACTTACACACGTTTGAGTTTGCAGATGCTGATGCTTCCATTCGATTGCTCGCGTCAGTTGCCGACCAAAAAAAAGTCTCAGAACTCGCATTTCGTTAGCGGCTACTCAGATTCTGACGATGATTTCGTCCCGCCGTCTCCTCCCGCTTCCGGGAACTTGATCAACGCTCTCGAGGAGGCCGGCATACCCATCAGTCAAGGTCTTTCAAGGCAAGATCTACTTTGCTAATCCAAACCTCAGCTCAGTTCCGGCTTCGAACACCTCAGCAGTTCCACATTTTCATCTTCCTTCTCTCGGATTAACCAACCATTTGAACGTGCCTTTAACTTCAGCTACCCTGCTTGCTTCTCTCCTCGTAATTCAGTTGCCATTTCAAGAGGTTTCTGCTCCACCGGGTCCTTCAAAACTTCAATCTCTCCACAGCTGCTCCAGTGCAAGCCTTCGGTAGGCATTTTGTTTCATCTGCTGCAGCAACTGTGTCCTCTCACCTATGATCGAACATTATCCAAGGTAAGGACATTAACCCTCTAGGCGCCACGGTCGAGTTTACTCGACAAGATGCGGCACTGAATAAAACGGCAGATTTTGTCAAATTGGGTGTCAAATTTCGTTCGACCTCCCCTCCACTGGATGGCAGACATGTCATACTTCATCCCCGACTGAAAAAAACATCATGCTTCTATACAAAATGTTCGAGTTAGAGCGCATTGAATCAGTGCGATCAAAAGCGGCGCTAGTGTGTGAGTGAACCATTTTATCAGAGTCTCTCCGCGATCGCGGCAACAGTATTGTGGTGGAGACTTTGTCTAATGCCACTGGGTATATTAGACGAGGTTGAAGTATTAGCTAGGAGGCAACGTGGAGACAGGGTGGGGAGTCGCAATGACAATGACAGTAGTCCCGAGCTGTGCTCACTCGGCGCGCGCGAGGCAGATCTGGCCGCACTGCTCGTATCATCTCACTCATGATCTGTGCCTTGCCGTGGCCAGTGAGCGTTTGAACTAAACAGGTCTTGTCTACTTGTGTTTGTATGCCATATGAATAATATATATGTGCCCCATACTTGGAATCAGAGTGCCTACTGTATTTAGTAAATGGAAAATCTCTACAGCAAAAGGCCAACCACTACATGCATTCGGTTTGTTTCTACCATTTATTAGTAATGATTTACACAGTTTGTTTACTACTTACTATATACCTAAGCATTCAGTATTGTGCAATATAGCCTACAGAAGGTGAGGGACATTTTTGGGGGAAAGAAGTGCTGCATTTTATCATTTAAACGTGACTTTTCATGAAAATTCTATAATCCAAGATTGCCGCCACCAAATGACGTCATAATATGCAAATTAGATGGGGAAATGTAATCCCTACATAAACTTTGGGTCATCCTTAATATTTCTCTAATTTACAGAAAGTCTCTATCTTTTATCACTTTTTAAGATATAGCCTTTTGAAATTAAGATATTCAAAATCGAACGTTTTAGGAAAAAACCTTTGGTGCCTAAAGGGTTAACTTGGCTACATTATTGCTTCCTTCGCCTGCTGCCGACAGGAAAATGGTCGACTGTGGTGACGTGGCAGTCCTTCTTAAAACCTCCGTGTGGCGAGGGGGACGTGGTTCCGCGAAGTCTGTAGCGGGAGAGAAGTCAGCGAGCCGCGCGGTGAGTAAGTGGGTCAAGTGCAGATGACGAACACCTGTGTCTGATTGCAGTAATTGGCGTGGAGACTGCATATAAGCTGCCGGCTGTGAGAGAGAAGCTGAGAGAGACCTGGGACTCGCACTAATCTTGTGGATGCACGAAGCTAACGCTGACCGAGTGTTTAGAGAAATTGCCTGTTCTCTGTTTGCCGTGAGAGAGCGTCACGGCGGCCGCGCACGAGCGCACCTTTCTGTTGTCTTTTTTATTAAGTGTGAGAAATAAAGTGCGAGTCCCAAATTTCGCCGACCCCGTCTTCTTCTTCCTCCAACCACACTGAATACACTACACTGGTGCCGAAACCCGGGAAGAAGAAGACTGCCGCCGCCATGCAGACCCCGCCGGGAACGCCGTTTGCGGAACTCATCCAGACGCTCGCAGGTCTTCACCGGGAGCAACATCACGCCCTGCTGGCCGTAAAAGAGGAGCAGGATCAGCGGTTCCAGTTGCTCCTCCAAGGCCAGCAAGAAGACCGCGAGCTGTTCCGGAGCTGGCTCGACCGGGAGGTTCGGGCCGTCCCCGCTCCAGCTACGGCCTCGGCCCCGCCCCTGCCTCTCAACAAAATGGGTCCCCAGGACGATCCGGAGGCGTTCCTGGACCTATTTGAGAGGTCGGCCGAGGCCCGGGGATGGCCCCAAGCGGACTGGCCCATGCGGCTCATCCCTTTGTTATCGGGTGAGTCCCAGATAGCCGCCAACCAGCTGCCAGTCCAGAACCTCCTGGTCTACGAAGATCTGAGGCGCGCCATTCTGCAGAGGGTCGGCCGGACCCCCGAACAACATCGTCAGCGGTTCCGCTCCTTGAGCCTGGAGGAGTCTGGCCGACCCTTCGTGCTGGCGCAACAGCTCCGGGACTCCTGCCGCAGATGGCTGATGGCCGACGGAGGCGACGTCGAGGATGTCATCAGCAAGGTGGTACTGGAGCAGTTCGTCACTAAGCTGCCTAAGAAAACCGCTCAGTGGGTCCAGTGCCACCGCCCGACGTCGCTGGACCAGGCCATCCACCTGGCGGAAGATCACATGGTGGCGTGCTCAGGGGTCGGCGAACCCCTTCCATCAGCCTCTCTCTCTCCATCTCTCTCTTTCTCTCTTGCTACCCCTCCTCTCCCCAAACCTGTGCCCCTTCCCAGGTCTCGCGGGGGGCTGGTGTCCCGGCCGGCGCCAAGGTGGAGGACAGGGACCCCGGCGGAGCCCGTCCCTGCGTCCCGGGCCCCACCCAGGGGGCCCGCCACTACCGACCACCTCGTTCCGAGTCCGGCAGCCCTGCACTCTCCACGCCAATTCCTTGACCCGCTTCCTGCCACTGGAGCGGCGGGGAGGCCTGGGCCGGCCTGTTGGCGCTGCGGGGACCCGGGTCACTTTGTAGATCGGTGTCCGGTTATGGAGGTGGGGACGCTGATCCGGGTTCCCGACGCGCCGCAGGCTGCCCCCGATCAAACTGGCCTGTACCAGATTCCAGTGAGTATCAAGGGGGGTACTTATCAGGCTTTGGTGGATTCAGGCTGTAACCAAACCTCTATACATCAAAGTCTGATACAACCGGGGGCATTGGATAACAGCCGCATGGTCAAGGTGCGGTGTGTGCACGGGGTGGTGGTGAGATATCCGTTAATGCCGGTCGTAATTCAATTTAGGGGGCAAAAGCATAGTGTGAAGGTGGCAATTAATTTATCTGGCTCATGGCTCATTTTGGGGACGAATTGGCCTGCCTTTAATGAATTATTGGGGTCGTATCAGCGGGTGCCTCTTGGAAAAAAAAAAACAAGGGAAAGACAGCGGTTGTTCAGGTGGGGGATGCTGAGCCAGGACCACTGGGGCCTGCTGCAGGGGAACAGAGGGCTCTGGCGAGAACGGTTCTCTCAGAGCGCGATGATTTTCTCCTGGAGCAGTCCCAGGACGAGTCGCTCAAACACGCCTTCAATCAGGTCCGCTCCATCGACGGCCAGCTGCTCCACCCAGACCAACCGCTCTCTTATCCCTATTTTGCTGTGTTAAAAGATAAGTTGTATCGGGTGACCCAAGACACCCAGACAAAGGAAGATACAACACAGTTGTTGGTACCTAAAAGCCGCGGGAAAATGCTTTTTCAGGCGGCTCACTGTAATCCAATGGCCGGGCATTTAGGTCAGGCGGCGACACTAAACCGTCTCATGGGCCGGTTCTTCTGGCCGGGCATTCACGAGAACGTGCGCAGGTGGTGCGCGTCTTGTCGTGAAAGTCAGTTGGTGAATCCACCGGCCAATCCAAAAGCACCATTGTGCCCCCTTCCGCTAATGCAGGTCCCCTTCGAACGAATTGGTATGGACGTCATCGGGCCATTAGAGCGGTCAGCACGAGGGCACCGCTTTGCGTTGGTTCTGGTGGACTACGCAACGCGATACCCAGAAGCAGTCCCGCTTCGTAACATTTCGGCTAAAAGTGTTGCGAGCGTGCTCTTCTCGTTAATCTCCCGAGTGGGAATCCCCAAGGAGATTCTCACTGATCAGGGCACGGCGTTCATGTCACGAACGATTCGCGAACTCTACGAATTGTTGGGCATTAAATCGATTCGCACTAGCGTCTACCACCCACAGACGGACGGTTTAGTGGAACGATTTAATCGCACTTTGAAGTCCATGATTCGTAAGTTCGTTCACGAGGACGCCAAAAATTGGGATAAATGGCTAGAACCCCTCTTGTTCGCTGTACGCGAGGTCCCACAAGCCTCCACGGGGTTTTCCCCCTTCGAGCTCCTCTACGGACGGCAGCCCCGCGGGGTGCTTGACGTTCTTAGAGAGACTTGGGAGGACGGACCGTCCGCTGCTAAGAACGAAATTCAGTATGTCCTGGACCTGAGAACAAAGCTCCACACTTTGGGGCGGCTATCAATGGAGAATTTGTTACAGGCCCAGGGCAGACAGAGTCAGCTATACAACAGGGGAACTAGACTCCGCCAATTTGCACCGGGAGATAAAGTACTTGTATTACTCCCTACTTCCAGCTCTAAATTACTCGCAAAGTGGCAAGGGCCCTTTGAGGTCACACGGCGAGTTAATGATCTCAACTATGAGGTAGCCCGTACAGACAGGGGTGGAGCACATCAAGTTTATCACCTCAACCTCCTCAAAAAGTGGGTTGAGGCAGAGTCAGTGATGCTGGCGACGGTGGTGAGCGGAGAGGAGGATCTCGGGCCTGAGGCGAGTTCAAAATCGCAATCTCTCGCGCTGGCTGTTGGTGGAGATCACCTCTCGCCCTCCCAGCTCACTGACGTGAAAAATATACAAGCTGATTTTGCGGATGTGTTTTCTCCCCTGCCTGGTCGGACGAACCTCATTCAGCACCACGTTGAGACCGAACCTGGGGTAGTGGTACGCTGCCGCCCGTATCGTTTGCCTGAACAAAAAAAAAAGGTAGTTCAGAGTGAATTAGAGACTATGTTGGAAATGGGAGTAATAGAAGAGTCGAGCAGTGACTGGGCGAGCCCGATAGTCTTAGTTCCTAAAACTGACGGCTCGGTCCGCTTCTGTGTTGACTATAGAAAGGTGAACGCGGTGTCCAAATTTGATGCTTATCCAATGCTGAGGGTTGACGAATTGCTTGATCGGCTGGGTACTGCTCGTTTTTATTCGACATTGGACTTAACGAAGGGTTATTGGCAGATCCCCTTGTCTCCAATGTCCAAAGAAAAAACAGCTTTCACGACGCCGTTTGGATTACACCAATTTGTTACCCTTCCTTTCGGGTTGTTCGGGGCTCCAGCGACCTTCCAGCGTCTGATGGACAAGATTCTCCGGCCGCATGCTGCATATGCCGCTGCCTACTTGGATTATATTATCATCTATAGTACCGATTGGCAGCGTCATATGCAGCATTTGCGGGCTGTCCTGAAGACGCTGAGAAGGGCGGGGCTCACGGCCAACCCGAAGAAGTGTGCGATTGGGCGTGTGGAAGTGAGGTATCTGGGTTTCCACTTGGGTCACGGACAGGTGCGTCCCCAAATTGATAAGACGGCAGCAGTTGCGACCTGCCCGAGACCCAAGACCAAGGAGGAGGTTAGACAGTTCCTGGGGCTAGCGGGATATTACAGGAGGTTTGTGCCTAATTATTCGGACCTCGCTAGCCCGCTGACTGATTTAACTAAAAAGGAAGCGCCAGATACGGTCCAGTGGACGGAGCAGTGCCAGCAGGCCTTTACCCAGATAAAGGCTGCTCTGTGTGGCGGCCCGCTTTTGCATGCACCTGACTTCTCTCTTCCTTTTATCCTACAGACGGATGCATCGGACAGGGGGCTGGGCGCGGTCCTGTCCCAGGAGGTGGAGGGTGTAGAGCGGCCGGTGCTGTACATCAGTCGTAAGCTCTCTAAGAGAGAGACGATGTACAGCACCATTGAGAAAGAGTGTTTGGCCATCAGGTGGGCTGTTCTCACCCTCCGCTACTACCTCCTGGGGCGGGAGTTCACCCTCTGTTCGGACCACGCTCCCCTGCAGTGGCTCCACCACATGAAAGATACCAACGCGCGGATCACTCGTTGGTATCTAGCTTTACAGCCTTTTAAGTTTCAGGTGATCCACAGGCCGGGTGCACAGATGGTTGTGGCTGACTTCCTCTCCAGGAGGGGGGGGGGGGGGGGCTGCAGGCCGGACGGCTCCCCGGCCTGAGACGGGCGGTGGGGGTATGTGGCGAGGGGGGCGTGGTTCCGCGAAGTCTGTAGCGGGAGAGAAGTCAGCGAGCCGCGCGGTGAGTAAGTGGTTCAAGTGCAGATGACGAACACCTGTGTCTGATTGCAGTAATTGGCGTGGAGACTGCATATAAGCTGCCGGCTGTGAGAGAGAAGCTGAGAGAGACCTGGGACTCGCACTAATCTTGTGGATGCACGAAGCTAACGCTGACCGAGTGTTTAGAGAAATTGCCTGTTCTCTGTTTGCCGTGAGAGAGCGTCACGGCGGCCGCGCACGAGCGCACCTTTCTGTTGTCTTTTTTATTAAGTGTGAGAAATAAAGTGCGAGTCCCAAATTTCGCCGACCCCGTCTTCTTCTTCCTCCAACCACACTGAATACACTACACTCCGATCCTCGTTTACAACGCAATCTCTCATTTGGTGAATTTGTAATTGCTTTTAGCATTTACCGAGACATTTTGTGTCTAGTTTATCAAGAGAGAAGGGAAGAGCTAGATCTGTATTTAGCTATGATGGCGGACTTCAGCCAAAGATATGGAGGCACGTTATTTTACGAATACCACAAGTCATTCTCTGCTAAATCTGCTTCCTTCATCACAATTTATATTTCAAGATTAGACTGGTCAATCACAGCCCGGATCCAGCTGACTTCAGTAAACAGAGGTAAAAGGGAAGAAGGCCTTCACGGGGGAGGGACTAGTTGACACTTCAGGAATGTGTTGTCGTCGCGTCCAGGTGCAGGTCCTTCTTCAGATCTGGATACGGCCTGGATCCGGCGGATTGTGGTAGTGCTCATAAACATAGCAAGTGACGTGGCTGTTCTGAATGTGTCTTGACATCAACACAAAATAAGTTTAATTTTTTTTTTTTTTTTTTAAGTATTTCAATACAGATAAATTAAAACATGTTCCAAACAACTTTCTCCAGCCCGCTCTGTGAAGGCACCACTCAATCTAGTTATTGAGTATTACAACATGTAAATGTGTTGACACTATCCTTTCTGGTATGGTCTGGTTCATGTTGCTTATTACTTATGAAAAAAGCTCATTAAAAAGTTTTTTTTTTTATCAGAGAAACTCAAAATACTGATTTTGATGTTATATATGTGTTATACATCATTCGATTCTGTTAAATGTCAATTGTTTTTGTGTATACTCACATTAAAAACAAAGTGTTGTGCTTTTTGCCAAATAAAGAAAAATAAATATGGTGCGAGTTCTGCCTGTCAGTGAAGTCCATTCTGAAACACGACTGAAAATGAACTGGAACTCCGCGAATACTCAGTCACACAGGCATACAGGCATAAAGCTTGAATTCTCTTCTTTTAAATGAAGTAATTTATATTTTTTTTAAAATATATACTTTTACTTAACTAAAGTAAAATATACATTTTACTTAACCCCTGGGGTCATCGATCACGCCAGCGTTATCAGCTCACTTTTTTTTATCAGAGAAACTCAAAATACTGATTTTGATCTTATATATAAGTGTTATACATCATTCGATCCTGTTAAATGTCAATTGTTTTTGTGTATACTCACATTAAAAATAAAGTGTTGTGCTTTTTGCCAAATAAAGAAAAGTAAACATGGTGCGAGTTCTGCCTGTCAGTGAAGTCCATTCTGAAACACGACTGAAAATGAACTGGAACTCCGCGAATACTCAGTCACACAGGCATACAGGCATAAAGCTTGAATTCTCTTCTTTTAAATGAAGTAATTTATATTTTTTTAAAAACTTAATATTCACATTTTATGTAATCTCTATGAAAAGAGAGAGATGTCAATAGTTCTAATTTCATCTCATTTAGTGCCATGGAGAGCGTGCGCTATTCAAACGCAAATGATCTGAGGCAATGTATGCAAACCTGTGAACACTGTAGTACCTGGATAAATCATGGGTCATTAATATGAACAAGAATCATGATTCTTTTATTCTGAACGTAATGAACACATTTGTGCTAAGATTCCTAAAGCTCACAACCTGTGACTCATCCTATCTAAATCACCAGCTTAGAGCCAGAAAGTCTGGGGTAGATTGCCTTTTCGACACTTTTTATGGGCCCTCAGAGCATCACCAGAACACACCACACATTCCCCAGTTCTGGGTCCGAGCTTCAAAGAGATTCTAATCGACTCTCCTAGGTTCAGTAAGGGAGAGTGAGAGACAAACACACACACACACATGAACGATTCATTAAACTTCCTCATATAAAGACATTACTAAGATATATTTTATATGTTTTTAGGTTTGCCTACTTGCCCATGTCATATTGGGATATCTATGATTTTATTGTAGTATTAATTGAACTACAACTGCTTGTAATTATGCCTTAAGATGTATCTTTGTAATTCCTATTCTTTTTACATTTCTTGGTACCTCTCTGTCTAACTGTGTTGGTTATATATATATATATATGAGCATACCGCAAAATGTATCATATGTATAACATTTCTCCAAAAGAGAAAATACAACTTTTAACAACCTCGTAAGCTATGCAGATGAGACGCCTTGACAGGACAAAGAAAGACTTTCCCGCGCACCTTTCTCACAGGTGATTGGTTCGTTCCCGCAAGAGAAGGCGTGAACAGAATTGCTTTAAGAGCGCGCGCTAAGCTTCGAAGAGGTCACTTCACCTTCTGTTCTTACGACTCCAGACTTCGTCGTTTTTCTTTTGTTTGTCTTCTGTAGCCTTTGTTTCATATTCTCCTTTGTTCATGTTCACCCACGAGTGAAAAGAACTTAGCCGAATTATTCCTTTGGTAACTTTACTTTCGGAAGAACCTTTAAAATCTTCCCCGAAGAATGAGAAGACGCGCTGAGCTTCGAAAGGACTGAAAGAAGAGCACCTGTTTTCCTCCAGCAACACAAAGAGAACCATGATCTGCAAGTATCTGCTCTAACGAGCTTGTAAATGCGCTAAGATTGCCTGCCCTATTTAGGGTATGATTTGATTTCCTCGTTGTCTCTCAAAAGGTTGTAGTCTGTAATTTGCCATTCTCTCACTCTCTCTCTTTCCTATTTTATCTCTTATTGTGGCTTTATTTTGTTGTATATATTCCTTGTAACTTTAGTCACCGATATACGTAGTTTTTCCTTTATTAAATCCATTGTATTCATTTATTGACACTGTCTCTTGCTCATTTTACGAAGTGGCTAAAATGTTCGATCAAAGCTACAAGCTTTACAATTGTTGATACTTTAAAATAGTATCTTTATAGAACAGGGAAGTTATTTTTCATGGCCAGAGGAATGGCTTTTCTTGAAAGTATATAAGATAACTTTTCATGAGGTTTGATAAAAGATCAGACAGTCAGTTTTGCTGGACAAACAGATTATTCTATAACAAATGAATCCCATTAAGAGTTATCCCAAGAAGCGATCTATTCTAGACAATTGAATTATTAATATTTAATTATAATACGTTGTGATTGATTATTGCTATAGAAAATGTATCTATTTTTGTCTACCTGTATGAATAATTGATTATAATCCGTTGTATTTAGTTGTCCATACAGATCCATACTACGTATCCCCTTTATGGGTAATTTTAATCTGTGTATGCGATTCCTGATCAGTTATTAAAATTATATTCTTATTATTTGAGCTAGAATCCCTACAACGCCCACATCAACTCGATAAAACATCAAGTTGAATCCACTTAAAGTACTTGTAACGATGCGGTTGAAACATAGGAGGAAGCAGGATCCACATGCAGCATACTTTAATAAACTCAACTTTACAAACTGCGACTAGGGAACAGGACTCAGAGGAACAGAACAACCAGCAAACAACATAAAGAACTCTAAGACTGAACTAGACACAGGGCGTAAATACACAGGCAAACAAGCTAAACATGATAACAAGGGGGCATGGCTAATCAGAGACACCTTAATCAGAGACTATTAGTCTAAAAGACATTAAACATAACGGGTACTGCCAAACATGGGACCAGACAGGGGAACACAAACTGGAATTATAACAGAGCCCCCCACTTAAGGAGCGGATTCTAGACGGTCTTCAGGAAACGGTCCAGGAGGGTGGTGGAGTGGAGACGCGGACCCGGGGGCGGGATGGAGGGCCAGGCCCGTGGAGCGGAAGACGGCCTGGAGACTGTGGCAGGACAGGAGGCCAGGGAGGAACAGGCTGTGCAGTCGACCAGGGTGGAGTGGGTGGAGTAGGTGCCAAGAGTTCAGGGACCCAGGGCGGATCCGATGGTCCAGGGGGCCAGGGTGGACCAGACAGTTCAGGAACCCAGGGCGGATCTGACGATTCAGGGGGTCAGGGCGGATCCGACAGTTCAGGGGGCCAGGGTGGACCAGACAGTTCAGGTGGCCAGGGCGCGGCCTCCATTTTCCTATCAAGAGATACACAGTCTCTGGCTCGGCAGCCATGACGTGAACAGTCTCTGGCTCGGCAGCCATGACGTGAACAGTCTCTGGCTCGGCAGCCATGACGTGAACAGTCTCTGGCTCGGCAGCCATGACGTGAACAGTCTCTGGCGTGACTGTGCTGGCGAGCACAGAAGTGGCCAACATCAAAGGGGGCATGACGTGATCTGACAAAGGCTCAGGGGATACTGTGAGCTTGCGGAGTTCCTCATCCGACAAGCTCACAGTAAATGAAGAACTGCTCAATGCAAGGGCAAAGTCAATATTCAGTTTAAGAGCTCCGCTAGGGTCAAGCAATGGCATAAGATAGCTTAGCAGCTCAGATAGTCCTCCACAAAAAAATATCATTAACCCCCGGGGTTGGCGATCACGTGCATCAGTGCAAAAGAGACTCAAAATACTCTGTTGATTTTGATCTTACATACAAGTGTTATACATAATTCAAAACTGTTAAATGTCTTATTTGTGTACACTCATAATAAAACGTTGTGTTTTTCGGAAAATAAAGAAAATAAACACTGAATGTGAAGTTCATTCTGAAAAGCGACAGAAAATGATCTGTAACTGAGCAAAAGTTTGTCAGACAGACTTGAAACGCATGTCTTTACAAAGCTTGGAATCTCTATTTTTAAATTATGTAAATTATATCAAAAACTATTTTTCTCGGTTTAAGTAATCCGTATGAAAAACAAACGACGTATAGTTTCTCAAACGCGTCCTAATTAATTCTATTGTGACCACGTGCAAGGGCGATTGACATGCAAATATCCACGTGAAGGAACGAAGAGCTGAAAACACCCTCCCCACCTCAAAACAAAGAATCAGAGACTTCAGTAGCCTACTCCTCTGCTTTTCACCGAGTTTGGAAGACTGTGTTTGTGCAATGTTGTGCACCTTGGATTTACCTCAGAAGAATTAAAAGAACGCGATTTGAAGATGAGAAAGATTAAGGTAATACATTCACTTATAATAGTAAGCATGTTATTGTTATATAAACTTTACATTGTAGCAACTAGTCAAACTGGTGCCAGACTAAAACGTTTGTTGTGAAATGAGATTGGAGTAAAAACATTAAGCCTAATGCTAAATTTATATACATGTGTAGACGGCACGAGGATGTTTTTGTTCGATAATGAAACAGCATGATATAAAAGTAGGCTAGTATGAGTGTTTACTCTAATATGGCGAATTTTATAATGTTTAAACCCATGTTTACCATTAAATACTATGTTTGTGAATATCTGCTCAAACGTAGACATGTACAATATGGTAATATATCTATAGTTTCATAGTTAGGAGCGGCTCGATCGCTTCAGTAAATGTTCTCTGAATGTGCCTCCTCGCATGAAGCTTCAAGTCAAGTGTATTTATATAGTGCTTTTCACAATATAAATTGCATCAAAGCAGCTTCACAGTATCAATCAAATAACATAATGTTTGTTTCTTAGTGGAAAAAACATCCACGTTTGGTAGGGCTGATCAATGATATTAATGCTTGGTTAATTAATTTGAATATCCCCAACTGAACAAGCCAAAGGCAACAGTGGCAAGGAACCGAAAAACTCCATCAAGTGACCTACTGGTGTCCTAAAACGCCATCAGGTGACTTAATGGAGAGAATAAAAAAAACCTTGGGAGAACCCAGGCTCAGTCGGGGGCCAGTTCTCCTCTGGCGTTTACGAACTAGAGGCCGGATTTACAGTAACTGTAATTTGATACAGAATTTTGTTTTATTTTATCACTTTGGGGTGGGTACGCGAACCGGAATCACAACCTTTTATCTGTAGAGTGGGAAAGGGATCCTCCGTAGGGAGAGGGTAGTTGGCACTTCAGCACTGCGCTGTCATCGGGTCCAGGCAAAGCTCCTAGTCAGATCTGGATACGGCCTGGATCCGGTAGGCTGCGGGAAAACCTTGGGATAAACAAAGACACTAAAATTAGCGTAGAGGCCATTCTTCTTATGATGATGTAACGAGTACATCAGGATTTAAGGGAAGTGTTCCCAGTTCCGGCTGACCTAATCTATGCAGCCTAACATTGAATTATAGAAGTCTATAATATATTATGTGTATGCTAGGTCAAAGAGATGTGTTTTTAGTCTAGCTTTGAACTGACAGAGTGTGTCTGATTCCCGGACGATGGTAGGAAGACTGTTCCAAAGTTTTGGTGCTAAATAGGAAAAGGATCTACCGCCAGCAGTCGATTTTGATATTCTAGGTATTATCAACTGGCCCGAATTTTGACGCAATGGACGTGAAGGACTATAATGCGTTAAGAGCTCGCTCAAGTACTGCGGAGCTAAACCATTTAGTGCTTTGTAAGTAATCAACAATATTTTAAAATTTATACGATGTTTAATATGCAGTCAATGCAGTGTTGACAGAACCGGGCTAATATGGTCATATTTCCTGGTTCTAGTAAGAACTCGAGCTGCAGCGTTTTGGACCAGCTGTAGTTTATTTATTAAGCGTGCAGGGCAACCACCCAGTAGAGCACTACAATGATCTAGTCTTGATGTCATGAAAGCATGAACTAATTGTTCCGCATTTGTTAATGAGAGCATGTCGGAATTTATATATATTTTTAAGATGGAAAAATGCGGTTTTACAGATACTAGACACGTGACTTTCAAATGAAAGATTGCTATCAAAGAGCACACCCAGGTTCCTAACCGACGACGAAGACTTCACAGAGCAGCCATCAAGTGTTAGACAGTATTCTAGGTTATTACGTGGAAGTTTGTCCAATAATTAGAATCTCTGTTTCTTCAGAGTTTAGTAGTAGGAAATTACTAGTCATCCAATTTTTTAAATCAGCTATGCATTCCGTTAATTTTGTGAATTGGTAAGTTTCGTTAGGTTTTGAAGAAATATACAGCTGAGTATCATCGGCATAACAGCGAAAGCTAATTCCATGTTTCCTACTGATATGTCCTAATGGTAACATGTACAGAGTGAACAGCAGCGGTCCTAGTACTGAGCCTTGTGGTACGCCATACTGAACTTGTGATCGATAAGACATCTCTTCATTTACTGCTACAAACTGATAACGGTCAGATAAGTATGATTTAAACCATGCTAGTGCAATTCCACTAATGCCAACATAGTTTTCTAGTCTATTTAAAATAATGTTGTGGTCAATTTTGTCAAATGCAGCACTAAGATCAAGTAACACTAATTGAGAGATACAACCACGATCGGATAAAAGTAAATCATTTGTAACTCTAATGAGAGCTGTCTCAGTACTATGGTGCGGTCCAAATCCTGACTGAAAATCCTTGCAGATATAATTTCTTTCAAGAAAGGAACACAGTTGTGAGGATACTGCTTTTTCTAATATCTTTGACAGAAAAGGCAGATTTGAGATCGGCCTGTAATTGACTAATTCTGAAGGATCAAGTTGTGGTTTAACAAGCGGTTTTATCATAGCCAGCTTAAAGGTTTTTGGTACGTATCCTAGTTTAGATGAATTAACGAGTTTGCGGAATTCTTCCTCTCCTATAGCAACAAATGAATACAATTTTTCCTCAGGGAGACTACAATGCACTCCCTGATGCGATACTGTAGTAGACGGTTGCATAGTTATAATTTTGTCCCTGATATTATCAATCTTATAAGTGAAGAAGTTCATAAAGTCATTACTGTGTTGGCCTGAAACGTCTGTGCTTGAAGCTTTCTTTTTCGTTAGTTTAGCCACTGTTTCAAATAAATATCTAGGATTATGTTTATTTTCTTCTAATAGGGTTGAAAAATAAGCAGATCTAGCAGCTTTTAAAGCCTCTCTGTAAGCAATCGAGCTCTCTTTCCATGAAATCCAAAATACCTCTTGTTTTGTTTTCTTCCAGTTGCGCTCCATTTTTCTGGCTGCTCTCTTAAGGGCCTGAGTGTGCTCGTTGTACCACGGCGTCGGACTATTTTCTTTAATCTTCTTTAAGCGCAACGCAGCAACAGCGTCTAAAGTGCTGGAAAAAAGAGAGTTAAAAGTTTCTGTTGCAATATCAAGTTCTTCTAAGCTATCCGGGATGCTGAGATGATGAAACTGATTAGGAAGATTATTGATAAAGCAATCTTTTATGGCAGAAGTTATAGGTCTAACATATTTATAACACGGAGTCAGCTTTGCAGCCTTGGCTAAATGTAATTTACATGAGACTAGATAATGGTCTGAGATGTCATCGCTCTGCTGCAGAATTTCAATGGCATCAACATCTATTCCATGTGATATTAGATCTAGAGAATGATTACGACAATGAGTGGGTCTAACACGTGTTGTCTAACTCCAATTGAGTTTACAATGTCTTTAAGTGCCAATCCCAATGCATCTTTTTCATTATCTACATGTATATTGAAATCAGCAACAATTAGCGCTTTATCGTTAACCAATACTAATTCTGATAGAAAGTCCGCAAATTCTTTGATAAAATCTTTATGGTGCCCTGGTGGTCTGTATACAGTAGCCAGCAGAAATCTCAAACGTGATTTATCGTTTACACTATGTATTTTTACATTAAGCACCAACACATCAAAAGTAGTATATTTAAAGATAGATTTCTAAGTGGTTTTGAAAATATTACTATAAATTACAGCAACACCTCCCCCTTTGCGTTTTAGACGAGGTTCATGTTTAAAACAGTAATCTTGTGGGGTTGACTCATTTAAAGTAATGTAATCGTTTGGTTTTAGCCAGGTTTCTGTCAAACACAGCACATCTAGATTATAATCTGAAATCATATCATTAACTATTAGCGATTTTGAAGTAAGGGATCGAATATTCAGCAACCCAAGCTTTATCATTTGCTCATCTGTATTATATCTGTTTTTTATTTGTTGAACATCAATTAAATTTTTTACCTGACGTTTTTTGGATTTCCAAATTCGGGGAACAGACACAGTCTCTATATGATGATATCTAGGTGAAAGAGGCTCTATGTGATGGGATTTATCTGACCTTGGTGACGCGAGGCCGCTAGCAGACGGTCGGTTTAGCCAGTCTGTCTGCTTCCTGACCTGAGCCCCAGACTGTCATGTTTTAGCTCTAAGACTATGTGCCATATTACTAGAGAGAAGAGCAGCACCATCCCAGGAGGGATGTACACCATCTCTTTTCAACGGGTCAGGCTTGCCCCCAAAACTTTTCCAATTGTCTATGAATTCTATATTATTCAACGGACACCACTTAGACAACCAACCATTGAGTGAGGCCAGTCTGCTAACTACCTCATCACTCCTGCAAACAGGAAGGGGGCCAGAGAAAATTACAGTGCCTGACATCGTACTTGCGAGTTTACACACCTCTTTAATATTAATTTTGGTGATCTCCAACTGGCGGAGTCGAACATCATTAGTGCCGACATGAATAATGATCTTAGAGAATTTACGATTAGCATTAGCCAGCACTTTTAAATTTGCTTTGATGTCAGGCGCTCTGGCTCCCGGCAAACATGTGACTATGGTGGCTGGTGTCTCTATTTTCACGTTCCGTGTGATCGAATCACCAATTACCAGGGCACAATCAACAGAATTCTCAGTGGGTGTTTCACTGAGTGGGGCAAATCGATTTAGTATGGTAATCGGAACAGAAAAGTGGTTTTTTAATCCGCGACTAGAGCGATCTCTCACGGTCACCCATCTGCCCTGCTGCGTGGGCTCTACTTCAGCCGGAACCGAATCATGTACAGAGTTCACTATGCTAGGCGCATCCAAAATAGTATCTAAAGCTCTAGTACCATCCTTACTATCCTCAATTAAAGTTTGGATGCGTGTCTCTAGCTCTGAAATCTTCTCCGTCAGCCTGACTGTCTCCTTGCATTTATTACAAATAAATCCTATATTGCCATCGGAGAAGGCTATACTAAACATATGACACAGGTGACAATAACAGGACAAGACATTACTCACCGTTTGTGTTGACTGATTCTTACTTACCTGGGCTTTTATTAACTCAAAGGCGCGGGCGCGCGAGAGAAAATAAATAAATGAGCGCGGGTGGCTCGTAAACACTAGCGTGCTGTGCTAACAATAACGGAAGCTAGCGATGTAAGGTTAATCTGAGATGGTGGGTAAACTATATTTAGTAATATAAACAACTAGAAATGATAGTAAATGATGGTTCAAAACAGAAAGAAATACGAAGCTAATACGAGGCGTAGAGCTTACAGCCTCGACGCAAACAAACTCACAGCAGGCGGGAGCAATCAATCAGTGAACAGCAGAGTCAAAACAAAAGATGTCTTATTCAGATAAAACACATTGATTTAAAATTTGTGAGCATGCAGGATGATTTTTACAGTTTTTTAAGCAAATATTCTAGGCTGTGATACTATTGTCAAAAGTCTTGTGAAAAAATAATCAGAATGGGTTTCATGGCCTTATTTTAGTGACAATTTATTTTTCCCCCACAAACCACGCATAAACGTCATTATCTCAATACTAAACTTTTACATACATGCTGCTGACATATTATTGTAGCAGAGTTTGTGCTGAAAACAGTTTAATCATACTAAAGCCATGAAAACGTCACAAGCAACAGAAATAAGCACAAATGTCAGAACACCTCCAGGACCCAGAAAACACCTCTGACCTCTGCTGGAGAAGAGTTGGAAAGTGAATGTGGCCCTGTGATGTCACTCTTAAGCATACCTCATCCATGCAAGTCAGATGAGCAAGCTCCAAAAAGCCCATCACATAATTCTCAATGGGTCAATCTCCTTGAAGAAGAAGCATAATTTGTGCTGCTGGATTCATCTTGGTGAGTTCTTCTGTAATGATGCAGTTAAAACAGGAGGAAGCAGGATACACTTGCAGCATAAGAGTTCTTCTGTTATGATGCGGTTAAAACAGGAGGAAGCAGGATACACGTGCAGCATACTTTATCAAATAAACTCAAAACGTTACAGACTCAGGACACACAAAGACTGAACTAGACACATGGCTTAAATACACAGGCAAACAGCTAAACAAGATAACAAGGGGGCGTGGTTAATCAGAGACACCTGGGGAGACTAAGACATTAAACATAACAGGGAACTGCTAAACATAATTACTACTAGATATATATAGGGCCTTAATACGATCGTGTATTGATTATGGGTGTACGGTATATGGAGCAGCAGCCAAGAGTATTTTAGGAAAACTAGACAGAATACAGTTCAGAGCTCTAAGACTCAGTATAGATGCAGTGAAAACAACCCCTACGAATGCACTGCTGGTAGAGGCTGATGAATTGCCATTATATTTAAGACGTTCTAAGTCGTCTTTAGCATATTGGATCAAGTTAAAAGGATCAGGAGAGGAACAACCTGTAACAAAGGTTCTGTGTGACAGAAAAACAAACCAGGTTAACTGGAAACAAAAGAAAAGAAGACCAAATCATAAAATCTGAGCGAGACAACAGCGCTGACCAGGCTGCTCGCGCTACTGCCAAATATTGCAGCACGTCACACCCAACCTATCCAACACAAAGATATCAAGAGTCAAGAGTATGGTCAAATCAATCCGAGTGGAAGAAATGCTCAATACCTACCGAGGATGACGATTTTGTTTACATAGGTGAACTGCAGCTGGTGCACAGACGCCACTAAACAACCAACGCCACCGAACGCTGCAATGATATACACTATAAGCGCACGTACACCAACATTGAGCCCACATGAACGGCACTCACCTGAATAAACAACCAGCCAACCCCAACCTATCCGCTCCTGTATTAAGTGGTCCAACTGATTTGCATGCTACCTCCCAGTCTATACCAGCGCCAACAGAGAATATTTAATAGTCATATCATAAGAAAACAGATTGAACGCAAACACTTAAACCTACCTTTTCCCTGCAGCATATCGAGACAAAATGACGACACAAAATAGGACGGGTGTTACAACCGATCGCATCACCAAACAGGCGCAGCCCATTTAAATACGCACTTCCTCATTTGACATAACCAATGGGTGACATCTGCGTCACCCACACACTACAATGAGAATACAAAGAGCTGGAGTTGATGTGCAATTTGTTTGGGTCCCTGCTCAAGTTGGTGGTGAGGGGAATGAGAAAGCAGATGGGATTGAAAAGATAGCGTTGAAATTAAAAGATGATAAAATAATGAAAGTTCCCTTTGGAAAAGGAGAGGCCAAATCATTAATTAGAAAAGTAGTGAGTGACATATGGCAGAAGAAGTGGGACACAGACACTAAAGGGAGACACTATTACAGCATACAGAAATCAATTAAGGTGAAGGGTTTCAAAGGGAAATGTAGAAGAGATTAAGTGTTTTTTTTTTCAAAATTAAGGTTTGGACATACTGGATTAAAATCGACGCTGTAATTTAATGGCAAAATGTGTGTCATAAATCTCAGAGAAGAAGAACTGCTAAACATGGGACAAGACAGTGGGACACAGACTGGAATCATAACAGTATTCATGTCGTCTTGCTTCACTGTGAGGAATAATCCTGGGAAATGTACCTCTGGTTTAGTGCTGGTTTAGTGGTGCTGGTTTAGTTTCATTTCAAGGAGCAACGGATCCAGCTGAAGAATTGTAGGCTAAGTTCTTTATTCTTAAGTGCTTTGTTCTAATCGTGATTTGCAATAGTGTCTGTAAACCGCAAAAATACTGTTTAAATATGAATCGCGTATCTGTGTGTGAAATAATGAACTGTACAGATATGTACTGTTGTTTAACAGCTTGCATCTGTGCCGTATAAGCAATGTATTAAACTGCAAATTAACATTTATATGCTAATATATCATAAAAACGATGTTACATGTTACATATAGCTTAAAATATGTGATGTTTTGTCAAAAATAAAGTAGGTATATTAAATTATCAGATGTTAATATAGTGTGTGTCCCAATATTTAAACTAATGAATCCTTAACTTTGAAATGCGTATGATAAAATGTATACTTTTAAAAAAGAAAGATTAAACTTGAAATATTGTTAAAATGTAATTGCTGTTGATTTACATGTGAAAACTTAATAAAATAGCAAAACAAATATTTAGGTAGATGTAAGATGTAAGGTAGTAAGATGTAAGGTAGATGTAAGTAACATCCTAATAGGTCATTATAAACCTTCTCATTAAATTATTTATTATTGTTTTTTTTTATTAGTAGTGACACATTTGGGGAGAGGATATATTCCAAAACTTTATGAAAACACAGTATGAGAATTAACTGCATAGTTACTAGAAATGTTTACCTTTGATATTATACAATTTGCATGCATACAAAAGTCCTCACAAGTCCTTCAGGGCTTACCACATTGCTCTCACGACAATTACGTCAGAATACGACTGAACGCTAGCACAGCTGACCAAACAGCGAGCACGGCGGCTAACCTAATATCTCGTTCCCACCTCTCAGGGAACCGAGGTTACAATAGTAACCGGAGACGTTCCCTTTCGAGGCGGTAACTTCAACATTACGTCAGCATGACGTATATGGGAACTGTATTAAATCTCGCCGTGAGAGCAATGTGATAAGCCCTGAACGGGGAAAAAAAAACACACCTTCACACGTAACAAGACAGTTCTAGCCAATAGCCGTGTCGCTAAGAACGCTCTCATCTGATAGGAGGAAATAGACAAATGAAACGGCAGCTCCGACCCTATCAAAATTTGCGTATCTCACTGCACAGGTTCCCGAGATCCTGAACGGTGACGAGGGCATCAGAGCTGTTGTGCTGCACGTGGGGGTGAACAACATCAGGCTGCGGCAGACGGAGGTTCTGAAGAAGGACTACAGGAGCCTGATTGAGACGGTATGCAGCACATCGCCTGAACCAACGATCATCGTGTCTGAACCGCTTCCCACGTACCGACAAGGACAAGAAAGGTTCAGTAGATTATTTGCACTAAATGAATGGTTAATGTCATGGTGCAATGAACAGAAACTGCTCTTTGTAAAGAGCAGCTCTTTGTCTGTTCTGGGAGCGACCTACGCTCTACCGTGCTGATGGCCTGCACCCCAGCAGAATCGGAGCGGCTGTTCTTTCGGACAACATCTCCAAGACGTTACACACCATATGACTAGCAAGTCAAAGTCCAAATCACAGTCTTTGCTGTCCCAACTTAATTGATATCATAAGTAGTGTAGATGCTATCCCAACTTAATTGATATCATAAGTAGTGTAGAACATTATATAGAAACTGTGTCTATTCCTCGTTTAGTGAGGCCAAACAATAAATCTACTGTAGGATCTAGGAAAAATCTAATTGTAACTAAACCACAGAAAATCTCAATATCAGTGAACAAAAACAATTTCTAAAGCTAGGTCTTCTAAACATTAGTTAGCTCACACCGAAGGCGTTTATTGTAAATGAAATGGTCACAGATAATAGTTTCAATGTACTTTGCCTTACTGAAACCTGGCTTAAACCAAATGATTATTTCAGTCTAAATGAGTCTACCCCACCAGGATACTGTTATAAGCATGAGCCCTGTCTGATCGGCCGTGGCGGAGGTGTTGGAACAATCTATAGAGATATTCTAAATGTTACACAGAAAACAGGTCACAGGTTTAATTCGTTTGAAGTACTTGTGCTAAATGTTACGCTCTTAGATGTAAGAAAGAAATCCCTATTATCTCTAGCCACTGTATATAGACCTCCAGGGCCCTATGCTGATTTCCTAAAAGAGGTTGCAGACTTTCTCTCAGATCTATTGGTCAATGTCGATAAAGCAATAATTGTTGGAGATTTAAACATACACGTAGATAACAAATGATGCGTTAGGGGCTGCGTTTACAGATTTATTAAACTCCTTTGGGGTCAAGCAAAACGTCAGTGGTCCCACTCATCGTCTAAATCATTCACTAGATTTAATTATATCATCTTGAACCAATCCAACCGACATAGTTATTATACCGCAAAGTGATGATGTCACTGATAATTACATGGTAACTTGCATACGTACTACTAAAATTTGTCATGTTGTGCCACGTCATCGACCAGGCAGAACAATCCTTCCAACCACTATAGATAGATTCTCAAATAGCTTACCTGATCTGACCTGATCAGCTGCTCAGTGAACCCAAACAAAGAGATGAACTAGAGGAAATGACTAGCAGTTTGAGCACCATTTTCTCTAGTACATTAGAAATTGTTGCACCAATTAGATTAAAAAAGGTTAGAGAGAAAAGTAAAGCACCATGGTACAACTGTGTTACGCATGCTATCAAGAGAGAAACTCGTAACTTAGAGTGTAAATGGAAACAAACTAATTTAGAGGTCTTTAGAATCGCGTGGAAAGACAGTATGTCACATTATAAAAAGGCTCTAAAAGCAGCCAGGGCTGAGCACCTTCACAAACTAATAGAAAACCCAAATAATCCAAGGTTGCTGGTGTGTGAATCGGTAACTTAAAAAGTCCCATGACATCTGTTTTTGTCACAATCTGAAGAATGGAGGAGTGTTTACTTAATTAGAATCTTAGTTGATTAAAACCACATGATTACGCTGATCATCTGATTATTGCTACAATACCCACTAAACTACTGAAAGACATGTTACCTGTAGTGGAAGAGCCTCTTCTCAATATTATTAACTCGTCTTTATTTTTAGGTCATGTTCCAAGAATATTCAATCTGGCAGTAATAAAACCTCTCATTAAGAAACCGCAATTAGATCCAAATAATCTAGCAAATTACAGACCCATTTCAAATCTTCCATTTATGTCTAAAATACTAGAAAAAGTTGTTCGCTCAATTGTGCTCTTTCTTGCAAGAAAATTATATCTATGAAAATTTTCAGTCAGGATTCAGGCCGCATCATAGCACAGAAACTGCGCTAGTTAAAATTACAAATGATTTACTTTCAGCTTCTGACCAAGGCTGTATCTCAATACTAGTTCGATCTTAGCGCTGCGTTCGACACTACGTCTCCGTTCCCTCCCTCAGGGAACGAGGGTTACCATATGTAACCGAGACGTTCCCTATCGGTCAGTCACTACAACGTAGGTCATGACTGACCAATAGGAATCCCTACCAAAGCGCCACAGCTGCTGCACCCTATCCAGCGCCCCCGTGCAAGCCTCTACACCTTCTTGCCTGGAAGGACGATAGGAGGAGGCCTACACAGAGAGTTTGACACTGTTGTTCCGTGACAACCCATACAGTGACATATTGGATAACACTGGGAAAGCGTGCCTTTCCTGTTTAGGAAGGAACGTTGCGGAAGCCACTTCTTCAAAGAGTTATGTGGAAATACATATGGACTAACCCAAAAGCTGTACTGCATATTAAATAATGGGTGACTTAGCCCAAGGGAAAGACACGGGCTTCCGATAGGAGCAGCCGTGGAATATATACACATATGGGATCCCCGTAGGGTCACACATATGGAACCCAGCCCAGATCCTGTTCTCAAGGATTCAGCGGATAAGGGCCTGGCGCCGGACGCTCCGCCAAGTCCGGGCCGAGGGGTTTTGGAGGACTCGACAGGTTTTTCACTCTGGAGCAATAAGGGTGCACAGCCATCCTCTGCTTGGAGACAGCCTTTCCCTTCTGCTGGCCTCCGTAACAGACAAAGAGCTGGTCTGAGGTCCTGATGCTTTGAGTTCTGTCCACGTACATACGCAGAGCGCGAACGGGACAGAGCAAAGCCAGGGCTGGGTCTGCCTCCTCCAAAGGCAGCGCTTGCAGGTTCACTACCTGATCTTTGAAGGGAGTGGTAGGAACCTTGGGCACATAGCCAGGCCGGGGTCTTAGTACCATGTGGCTGTCACCCGGCCCGAACTCTAGGCACGATTCGTCGACCGAAAATGCGTGCAGGTCTCCTACCCTCTTGACAGAGGCCAGTGCAACCAGCAGCAAAGTCTTCATGGAAAGAAGCTTTAAGTCTACTGACTGCAGAGGCTCAAAAGGAACGTCCTGAAGTGCTCGAAGCACCAGGGAAAGATCCCAAGAGGGTATGGAGGGGGGTCGAGGAGGATTTAATCGTCTCGCCCCCCTAAGAAACCTGACGACCAGGTCGTGCTTTCCAACTGTTTTGCCATCTATGTGGTCGTGATAAGCTGAAATAGCGGCAGCATGTACTTTGAGGGTGGAGGGAGACAGTCTACGCTCCAACCCCTGCTGCAAGAAGGAAAGCACAGACCCTATCAGACATCTTCGGGGGTCTTCTCGGCGAGAAGAACACCACTCGACGAACAGGTTCCACTTCAGGGCGTAAACACGTCTCGTGGACGGCGCCCGTGCTGAAGTGATGGTGTTAAGTACCTCTGGGGGTAAGTCACCTAGAACCTCCGCGTCCCGTCCAGGGACCAGACATGGAGTTTCCAGAGGTCTGGGCGCGGGTGCCATAGGGTGCCCCGTCTCTGAGTCAGAAGATCCTTCCTCAGAGGAATGGGCCAGGGAGGGACTGTCACGAGGAGCATGAGTTCTGGGAACCAAGTCCGGGTGGGCCAATAGGGAGCCACCAGAAGGACCTGCTCCTCGTCCTCCCTGACTTTGCACAGTGTCTGTGCAAGTAGGCTCACTGGGGGAAATGCATATTTGCGGAGGCCCCGGGGCCAGCTGTGTGCCAGTGCGTCCGTGCCGAGTGTTCCCTCGGTCAGGGAGTAAAACAGCTGGCAGTGGGAGGTCTCTGAGGAGGCAAACAGGTCTACCTGAGCCTCTCCGAACTCTCTCCAGATCAGCTGAACCACCTGGGGGTGGAGTCGCCATGCTCCCGGAAGCACAGCTCGTGATAGCTCGTCGGCCACACGGTTGAGCACACCGGGGACATACATGGCTCGAAGCGACCTCAGATGCTTCTGACTACAGAGGAGGAGATGGCGGGCGAGTTGCGACATGCGACGGGAGCGTAGACCACCTTGTCGGTTGATGTACGCAACGGTCGCAGTGTTGTCCGTGCGGACCAGTACGTCCCTGCCCTGTAGCGGCCTTTTCAAGCGGCTCAGAGCGAGATGTACTGCTAGCAACTCGAGGCAGTTGATGTGCCAATGCAGTTGGGGAGCCGTCCACACCCCTGACACTGCATGCCCGTTGTACGTGGCACCCCAGCCGGTGGCAGAGGCATCTGTGAATACTACAGCATGCCTGGAGACCTGTTCCAAGGGGACTCCTGCCCGAAGGAACGAAAGGTCTGACCACGGGCTGAAGGTCTGACGGCAGGCCGGTGTGATTGCCACCCGGTGAGTGCCGTGATGCCACGCCCATATCGGGACTCGGCCGTGAAGCCAGTGCTGAAGCGGTCTCATATGAAGCAAGCCGAGCGCACCAGCGCACGCCACCCCGAGATACCAATCGTCCAACCTCGAGGGCTCGGGACACGGCGGAGGGTTCCACACGAGCCCGATCCTGTTGGCGGCCCGGGAAAGCATGGCCATCATCTCCGGGTCCGACTCGGGCACCGCTGGCACACCCGAAGGAGGCAGCGGCTCCGAGCCGTCGTCCGCGGAGCGATCTGACCCTACCTCCGATGCAGCGATCGACATCTGGTCGTCGCAGGGAGCGCCGAACGAAATGACCGGTACACACCTCGAGGATGGTCCGGCACGTTCCCTTGGCAGCTCAACTGGTTGCGGAGCATGAGAGGAGTGAGGGTTCCTAGGGGGTTGGTTCCCCGAAGGAAGCGCGCTCACTGTGATCCTCAGGTCACCCGTGTCACTGCCCGTAGCAACCCGCTAAGGGGGTCCTCCGCCCCTTTGCAGGAACGTGAGTCTCGACCTCAGCTCCGAGATGGTCATCTTCCCACAATGGGTACATGACTCATCCACGAACGCTGCCTGTGCGTGTTCGAGGCCCAGACACACAAGGCAGCGATCGTGACTATCCCGTGACCCCAGGTAACGACCGCATCCAGAAACACACAGATAGAACGTCATCTTGAAAAAGACGCGAACTATCTGTGCAAGCTCTTTTAGGGACTACTCTCACTGGTACCGAAGCACGCAGGGGAACAGCCTCAGCGATCACAGACGGGAATGTGCACCCGTCTGTGCGCTGGATTTCTCTCGCTGGGAGGTCTTACCAGCTGTAATAACAGCTTTTGAGCGCTTGCAAGGCGCACCTTCACCAGCTGTTAAAACAGCTTTTTTTTTTTTTTTGCTCAGTTTTAACAAAAGGAAAAAAGAAAAAGAGAAACCAAAACTGTTCACGCTGCCGTGCTGTCACGCCCAACACCGAAAAGGAGAGGTCCAGAAGGCTCGATGAGTTTCCAACAGAAGCAGAGACATCGAAGTGCTTGGCTCCGAAGCAAAAAGCTAACTGTGCAATCGCTCAGCTGCTCGTTAAATACCCGCGCTAACGAGGTCGCGCAGCTGATGCAAATGATTGCACGCCAATGTGCATTGGCTTGTTTTAGTTTCACTCGAAGTAGATTGGCCTCTCTAGCGAGATTCCTATTGGTCAGTCATGACCTACGTTGTAGTGACTGACCGATAGGGAACATGCAATTAATTTCCACTGTTATGCTGATGACACTCAATTATATATTTCATCACGACCAGATGAAAACTAACTCATCTAAATTGACAGAGTGTCTTAAAGATATAAAATGCTGGATGACGTGTAATTTCCTGCTATTAAATTTATATAAACGCAGGTATTACTTATTGGTCCAAAAAACTACCCACAAAACCTCTTACAATACAACTTTAATTTAGAAGGATGTCCTGTTACTTTATCCACTACAGTAAAAGACCTCGGTGTTATACTAGACCGCAACTTGTCTTTTGAAAATCATATTTCATGTTACAAGAACAGCCTTTTTCCACCTTAGAAACATTGCTAAGCTACGTAACATGCTATCTGTTTCTGATGCAGAAAAGTTAGTTCATGCACTCAAGACTAGATTACTGTAATGCTTAATTAGCAGGTTGTCCTGCATCCTCAATAAACAAGCTACAGTTAGTGCAACATGTAGCTGCTAGAGTTCTTACTAGGTCAAGAAAATATGATCATATAACACCAATTTTATCACCTCTACACTGGTTACCTATTAAGTTCTATATCATTTACAAAGTATTACTGCTGACCTATAAAGCCCTAAATGGTCTAGCTCCTGTGTATTTAATGGACCTTCTATCGCCCTACAATCCAACGCGTTCTTTAAGATCACTAAATTCAAGGCTTCTGGTCATTCCTAGGATATCTAAGTCCACTGAAGGAGGGAGGGCGTTCTCACATTTAGCTCATAAACTTTGGAATAGCCTTCCTGATATTGTTTGAGGATCAGACTCACTGTCCCAGTTTAAAACTAGATTAAAGACGCATCTCTTCAGCCAAGAATTCACATAATGCTTACCTTTTATACTACTGTTGAATCAGATCGAATGCATTAATATTATGAACAGCAGCTATGCTAATTATTTCCCATCCGCTTTTCTGCTGTTATCTCGGGACGCTAGTCCCGGGGTAAATGGTGTTCATCAGCTCCAGATTGTATCCAGCCTCTCACGGAGACTTCAGATGCCCCAACACTTGCGATGAGGTGACTAAACGCCTGTGAAGAGACGACTCAACGCCTGTGAAGAGACGACTCAGCGCTGGCAATATGTTATGCCCTAAATTAATACATGATTAACTAATTGTATTTTTTCTATGTACATTTCTGATATGCACTTTCTGTAAAGCTGCTTTGAAACAATATGTATTGTGAAAAGCGCTATACAAATAAATTGAATTGAATTGAATATGTCAAAGCAATGAAACTGAAGGCTGCATTGAATAGGGCAGACAACACAATAAGCACTCAAGCATGAGAGTTAAATGCAGTGTCGACGGTGATTGCGGTGATAGCTGCATCAACTTTATTAACCCTAACTCAGAGTTAGCAGCTATGCTAAATACTGCATAGAAAGTGACATTGCAGTCGCCAGAACCGAAACAGAGGCAATCACCGAGAACGCATGCAAGTCTCCAGTGCGCTTCGCCGAGGCGAGAGCGAGAAGCAAGGCCGTCTTCAGGGAAAGCTCCTTGACCGCAATCGAAGCAAGGGGCTCAAACGGTGGTAGAGATAGAGCTAGATCTACCTAGAGCTAGATAAACCAAAGCTAGATCCCACGGCGGCACAGAGGGAGGCCGTGAAGGATACAATCTTCTCGCTCCCCTGAGAAATATGATTACCAGAGCGTGCTTACCGATTAATTGCCCATCAACCGTGGAACGAAAAGCAGCAATAGCGGCCACATACACCTTCAGCGTTGATGGCAAACTCCTGTTGTCCATTCTGTGCTGCAGAAAGTGCAAATCATCTGACACAGAACAGGTCCCCTGGTCAACATCGATGTCCTGGCAACATTTTGCAAAAACTCCCCACTTCAGAGTGTAGAGGCACCTGGTAGAAGATGTGCACGCCTCCGTGACTGTGCTCAGCACTCGTGAATGTAGAGTGTCCCGCTCATTTAGGGTCCCAGCAGCGGGGATTCAGTAAATGCTGCCGCTCCAATTTTAATTGAAAGGCTTTTAGGGCTAAGGACACCGCTTCTAATTCCAAACGGTCTATGTGCCATTCCCTCTGTGACTCCGGCCACAGGCCTGAGTCAGGTACGTCCAGGCACACTGCTCCCCAGCCTGAGGTTGACGTCTCCGTCGAGACCACGGTGCGCTGCGTCACTATACCCAAAGGAACTCCTGGGCTGAACATATCCGGGTTGCTCCACGGTCTCAAGAGTGCTGACGCAACTGTGAGTGACCGTAACACGCTTGTGGCCTGAAGACCACACCCTCGACGGAACTCGAGTTTTCAGCCAAAACTGCAGCGGCCGCATATGCAGCAGGCCCAGATGGCACACTGAAGAAGCCACCCCCATCAGACCCAAAAGCCTCTGAAATTCCCTAATTTATACAGCACTGGATTTCTATCGGAAGGGATAAGCATTAACTGATCTCCATGTCAGTTCTTCAGTTCTTGCATAACAAGGATTATATGTAAGAATATTTTGCAAATTTTGAGCTGTGGAGGGCAGTAATATACTTAGCAGCGTTTACACTCCCGGAATCCTACAAGAGGTACGTCTCATTTGTCCGGTCTTATCTATGTTTTGTTTGCTTGCCTATCTTTGAATGGATTTACCTGTGGATCTAAAGCAGTTATCTTGGCACTAAGCACTTGGATCTTTATCTTCTTTGTCATGCATGTTACAACAGCCAGTGTGACAGAAGACCAGACCTAGTAAAATATTGACTATATTACTGCTTTCACTGCCATAGCCAGGGAAGGACTTTCATTCATGGATTATTCCATTCAATTTTGCACCCTACAAATTACCTTAGATGATGGAACCCTGAAGTAGCTATTTTGGATTGGGGCTATTACCACTCAAGAGACCTTCCAGACATGACAGAGGGAACATGGAGGGAGGCCATTCAACCCTGTCTGGAAAGTCTCTTCCCCCAGTCCACACCAGTGTCAACATCATCGAACACAGAGTCCAGCCAGCCAAGACGCTGAGATGAGGCCAGAGCCCACAGATGGGAAGCTTCTGCCTGCCGTGATTGAGGAGCTAGTGAGAATGACAACGACAACAATCACACCGGTGCCAAAGCACCACAGTGAGTCTGGCCAGGTGTGTGAGCAGGCAACATCGTTCATCACCGCGGGAGATCGATTGGAGATCAAGAGAATGGATTGGAGCCCCACTCACACTCCCGCCACTGTGAGTGAGTTTCTTAGTTTTGGAACTTAGTTTTGAATAAACGAGCAGACACTGATTAGCTACTTGCAAGACAAAAACATTAACAGCAAGACAACTAGCAGTGAATGTGCTTTCCATTAAATGAATCACACACACAAATCCTTAACAAAAAAAAAACAGGCCTATTCTGGTGGGTGCGGTGATGTGGTAGTGACGCGTTCATGTAACATGTAATAGTGGCACTGCCAATAAAGCACCTAAAATATGTCACAAAGAACTGGCAAAAGTATTGATTATGAATATGTAAAATAAAGCAAGGAGATATTTTAATTGTTTATTAATAAACAAGCGTTTTTTTTTGTCAGTGGCGGCTGCAAAGATGAAGTTGACGATGCTGACTCACGATCTTCGCAGTAGTCAACGCGCCAGAGAGAAATGCACATTTCATACGGATTACATAAGCAGAGAGTAGTCTGTAGTCTGACATGTCTGTGAGGCAAGTAGGCTACCTTATACGCTGAGTTTCGGTTCATTTATGAGACGAGCTCCAGTTCACGCGCCGGCACCTCCATTTCGTGATCATCTATCGTCTGCTATTACTTCTTATTTATTAAATCCAGGCAATTGGTTGATGAAACATTGATTAAAATGAAGATACAATTAATACAAAACGAAATTCACTTTATAAAAAGGTTTTGTGCTTTCTGTTTGATGTCTCTGTGAAAGTTTTAAAGCATCTTTTAGTGCCGCTTTCAGAGCGGTCACGTCCGTTACATTGTTTTTTCCTCATAAATGCGAACACGAAAAATAAAATAAAATGAATATTTTATGTTCTGTGGAGACTACAGTTATTCATAATTTGTATTCTGAATACGTATTTCGTTACTCCCCAACACTGATATTAGTTTATAACCTTATCTGCAAGATATTTTAATAACACAGTTTTGGCGGTTATAGAGTTCTAATGATGGTGTTCAACTATAACTGTCGGTCTCACGGTTATATAATAACCGTCACACCCCTACTCCTATGTAATCATATGCATATGTAAAATAACACATTCACCAATATTAAACAGAATAAAAATTGAAACTCCCTAATGTTACTGAATGAAATGTTGACGCAGGACAAGGTATTAGGTGAAGCATTAGGGGTGCTGATGGTCTACTCCATCTGTGTTTTGATCATCGTTCTGAATCCAATCCTGAGCAGCAGAGTAAATGACGTATGTTGAGGATTCTGGGCTTCCCGAAAGGGAGCTGGCAACGGCCGCTGGTTATGTCCACCTCGTTGTGCACGCCGAGTTGCATCACTGTGATGCCCATTTCGGTTGCTTCTTTCACTTGGTCCTCCATGAGTGCGACCAAAGGAGAAACAACAATAACCACAGGGTTTTCATTGCGCCCCATCTTCTTAGCGACCATCGGCCAACTGATAAATTAAACTTTTGCCGAATCCCGTAGGAAGGACGGCAAAAACATCTTTCCGATCGACAAATGCCTTGATCGCGGTTCTCTGTTCCTCTTTTAAAATGAATGCGTTGTCTACATCTATAACAGACGCGATGGCTGAATCTACACATCTAAATTCTCCAGCCATTCTTTGTTGTAAACGAATTCAACCCAAGAGCTCTTTGGTGACGTGGATGATTACGTTACTGTTGATCATCTGTCCATCATCGTATAAAGCCCGCCCTGACAATTTGATTGGTCCTTTGCATAGGCGGAAATCGCAGGGGGGTCGGGAGGTCAGGACCCCCCCTATCTGAGGGTTGTCCCCCCTAAAATATCAATAAAATATGTGTATTGTAAATAATATAATTGCTATTGAGAAATGTTATGTTTATTGTCCCCCCAACATTTAGATGAAATTTTCACCCCTGCTCCTTTGGTTCGGGCATACTTGCTTCACAACAGATCAAGTCCAGACCGAACTTCCCAACCTCTAATGTTGTGGGCGGGGCTAAGTTCGGCTGCCATCCAGACTAGCTTTTTTTTTTATGAATCTTACGCACATTCAAGTGTTTTTCTTTCCTTTGATATGTTACATGTTCAGATTTTTAGACAAATATTCTGGGGGCCATGAATGTTTGTGAAAATGATCAAAAATGCTGGCGATTGCTGGCAACTTTTTTTATAAACACTTGTGGGGAAAGAGTTTAAATTTATTTCTGGGTTAAACTGACTCAAAATAATGGAACATGTCATAATCACCAAATTTATGAAACCAAATTTATGAAACTTGTGTTCACAATGTTGCTTAATTAGCCTACTTTTAATGTAATAGCTGTCACAGATACAGAAGGAGACAACACAGGTAAGTAGAATATCACTGGTATTTATTAGCAGGAACCAGGAGTGATAGCAGGGGAGAGTCAATGGTATACTGTGGTCATATAGTTAGAATCACACTTAGCTGGATGATAATAGGTTTCTATATTGAGAAAACACCCTTTGTACTTTGAGACCTCCTTTATTCTTCTTTTGAAATTGTGATCAAAACGCTTTTCAGGATCATTCTACTGAATGTTTCAAAGCATTTATGATTTGTTTTTATTCAATTGAATGACTTGTATTTAAATCTGTTTGTTGAATAATCAAATTACAATGTATATAGATATGTTATTTTCTCTCAGTATGATTTCATTCTCAGGACGAAACCTTTCCCATCATATGCTGTTTTGTATTTTGTTCAGGTTTAAGCAAGATTATATAACATTTAGGGGCAAATATACAGGATAGCAAACCAAAGCTTGATGCTAAAATGGCAAATATCTCCACAGCTACTGTAAACTTTCCAGGAGAACTAACATAAGAAGGGATGAATGTGATCCATACAGCACAGAATATTATCATGCTGAATGTGATGAATTTAGCCTCATTGAAGTTATCAGGTAGTGTGCGAGCCAGAAAAGCTAAAATGAAGCATAAGACAGCCAGTAGGCCAATATAACCCAGAACAGCTGAGAAACCTATAGTAGATCCAAGACTGCACTCAAGAATTATCTTTTCCTTATAATATTTCATATTTTTGTATGGAAATGGAGGAGATATTGTCAGCCATAGCACAGAAAATAGAACCTGTATAAGTGTAAAAGCAAGAACACTGAGTCGTTGTTGTGTAGGCCCAAACCATTTCATGACATTACTTCCTGGAAGTGTAGCCTTGAAGGCCATTAACACCACTATTGTTTTCCCCAGAACACAGGAGATACAGAGGACAAAGGTGATCCCAAACACTGTGTGACGCAACATACAGGACCACTCAGTGGGCCGACCAATGAAAGTAAGTGAACAGAGAAAACACAGAGTCAATGAGAAGAGCAGCAGGAAGCTCAGCTCTGAATTGTTGGCTTTTACTATGGGGGTGTCCTTCTTGCTGTAAAACAGGGTGGCCACCAGCACTGTTAATCCTACTCCAAACAGTGAGAAAAAGACTAGAACTATACCCATAACTTCCGTAAATGACAGAAACTCTACAGCCTTTAACACACATTTATTTTTCTTAGCATTAGACCAGTAATCCCCTGGACACCGCCTGCAGTTATTTGAATCTGGAAAGGAAGTTGTGATCACTGTAGTTAGAAACAAAAAGAATGCAGCAAAAAAAAAGAAGAAAAAAAAGAAAAGAAAAGCTATTTCCTTTGAAACAATGAGATGGGCTTAAGATTACCTGTCTCATTACTGATTTCTCCTTCTGCACATGGAATACAGTCATAACAGCAGACAGGTCTTCCTTTCTGTGCAGCCTTCCTAGTGCCTGGAGAACAGCTCTCACTGCACACAGACCTTGGCTTCTACATAGTAATATTGACACATTTACATTTAAATAGCTATGCACTATGTGTCTTTCTGAGTATTGAATATTTGAATAATTAAAACATGCAAATATGTAATGGGAACTATTGTTGGCTGATGGACAGTGAAAATGTTTTGAAACAAAAGTAATTTGAAAGTGTTGAAACAGAAATGCAGCCGCAGCACTACCATAGTACTGTCCCTTTGCTCAAAATATTCTCAGTAATGCTCTCTGCTTTTACTTTTGTCTGCTTGATCAAAACTTTTTGTCACTTTGCCTTTTTGCTGAAAAATTTGCTGATCAAAGAGAATATTTAATCAGGCCAATCAAGAAATAATGTAATGTTTGTTTTCCAATATCTTCAGTTGATTCTTAGAGATTTCATATTAATTTATTTTTCATTTATGGGTAATCATATACTTAACATATTGAATGTGAAATGTGTTTTGTGTAAGACAAGAACTCAGATCCTGGAGGGCCATTGTCCTGAAAAGTTTAGCTCCATCCTTAATCAAACACAACTGAAAGACCTAACCTAAGTCTTCGAACAGTTTGAACAGGTTAATTTGAACAGGTTGCACTATTTATTTATTTATTTATTTTTCCCCATCTGATAACCTTTGTGTCTAGGACTTTTTCCCTCAGTCTCAACAAACCCTGTAGTATAAACATGTTATTGCAATTTACCTCCAGCTGTCCCCCTGCCCAGATTATGTTTTCAGTGTTAAGCACAAAGCGCTGGTGAGGTGGTAGTGAGGCATCATAGAATCCCACAGTTTTAAACTGGACTGATCCGTCTGAGTCCTGCTGCCAGTTTATGACTTCATATTGAGCTACTGCAGCACCAGTGCTGTCAAACCACACGCGATCTCCCATCTTTACAGTGAAATTTACCCTTTTTAGAGCCTCAACAACCTATTGAGAAAAGGGCATTTTAAACATCTCCCTTTCGGTCTACAACTCTCTTTTTTAAAATTGTACTACCTGCTGGGGTTGTATTTTCAGGTCTTTTTCACAACCTTCCTTTTCTTTACACTTGAGTAGACCGTGTAGTGAATGAGCCACAGCATAAACTGCTTTGTAGACATTGCTTGCATATCTTTGTTCAGGCACATCTTCATTGTCACTTTTCAGCAAAAGCAGATCCTGATATATGTTGCAACTTAATGCATATTGAGAAGAATTTCTCTCAACCTGTGAGCATGGAAAATCTGTGTCCCAGAATGATTTTATAACATAATCTGAAAAACCTTCAATATCAATTTTTCTCACTGCAAATCCCAGTGACCCTCCCAAAACATGAAAGCTATTTGGACTGATCAAACTCTTTGCAGTTATCCATGCCTCTACACCAATCATTTGAAGGTCTGTAATGTTGTTAGTACTTAGCTGCTCAAGCAAATTTTCCATTTCAAAACTAGTAAGAAACGCAACAATCACTTTTGCAGTGCTATTTTTAATTGTGTCCACCACTTGGTGAAGTTTTTCAGGCTCTGTTCTGTAGAATTTCACAGAGTACTCCACACAAATCCCCTCTTCCTGAGCTGTATTCAGAAATATGGCCATTCCATTGTTTCCATAATCATTATCACTGTTCACAGCTCCCACCCAAGACCAGCCAAAGTGCTTGATTATGTATGCAAGTGCTCTGCTCTGGTGGTAATCACTAGCAATAGTCCTGAAGAAAGAAGGATAATTTTCCCTGTTGCTGAGACATTCACATGTGGCTGAGTGACTTATCTGAAAAAGAAAGAACAAGAAACAGTGAGACCATCATCAGTTTACAGACCTTCATTAGACTCACTGTGTAGGTAGACCCTTACCACTGGAATTTTAAAAGGTCCTGTAGTTCTGGACAGAATCACTGTGGCAGAAGACTCTGTTTCTCCTATGATAGCATGTATAGGAGACTGTCCATTGCATGTGTCCTCAGATGCAAATTCTTCACCATTCATTAATGATATAGTTGCACTCATAGAAGACAGTCTTGAACCACAGGTATCATAAATTCTGTAACCAATTGAAACATTTGGAAGCAAACTTGGACTTTTGTTAATCTCGTGAATGGCAAAGGTCATGGTCTGAGCCATCCGAAAATCTCTTAGATTTACACTGTGAAAACATTTAACAAGTAGGTTAAATACCAAAAAACTAAATATCAAACAAAATACATGGAAAAGTAAAGTACACTTGCATTTTACATTTGTTTCATACATTAAACTTAACATTTTAGATGTCATGGTAAGTTGCTGCTATAAATTTATTAACATTCATTGCAGCAAATGTAAATGATCATATTAAACACATTGTGTCCTGTATTGTTTTTTAAGAAAGTTAAATGTAGCAAACCTGGAGCATGATAGCAACTGAGGTTTTAGTGTAAACTCAAATGAAGGTAGTGTTTCTATGCTTCGGATCGGAAAAAGTGCTCCAATAGTTACATCTCCATCCTTCGAAAGCAGTGGGTACTTCGGGTCTCCCATCATTCTGCAAAGAGTCTTTTCTGCTTTTGCCTTTAGTTGAATAAAAAGCAAAAGTGTGTAAAGAAAGAAAAGCATCCCAAGGATTGAGCTCAACTGCAAATATTAAATGCAATTGATCTAAAATAGTTTTTTACTTTTATAGATATAATTAATATGGATGATTGATTATTGATGTAGCCAATGACCTAACAGGGTAAGACATGAGGCAGGTCAAATTGGGGTGGAACAGAGTCTAAGTAATATGATGGATTTATTATCCCAAGCAAGCAAATGCAGTAAAATGTAAACTTGCCAATATTGAAATATTCACTTTTGTTCTGTGCAATCATATTTGCATTTTCGAGTATCTAATAAAGTTTTTTTTAACTACCTAACCAGTTTGATGCCTCTTACTTCTTACCTCATATTTGTTTACTATTTTCCTATAGGTTTAGGTACCTTTGCATAAATAAATAAAAAACTTCCGGTAGAACAAATGCACATTCTAATTATATTTGGCATATTAGAGAATGACTAATATACATGATCAAAACGATTATCTTTCATCAGCTTGTTTCTAAAAAAAAATAAAAATGGCATGTGAGCATTGACTATTGGTCAAGATCTTCTAGTCCTTGGCTTTTGAAATTCTTAGAGATCCAACAACCATATCACTAAGTTATGTCTTACACTAACCCTTAAGAGTCAAAGTGTTTCGGGGGTCCTTGAGATGTTTTGACATGCCCTGACATTTTTGCTTTTTCATTTGCTTATAAAAATATGAATGGCAAAAGTGTCATTACACTCTCTTCAGCACAAACAGGGCTACCATAATATGTGAGCAACATGTATGTACATGTTTGTATTTTTAAGAGAATACTGTTTACGTATGGTTATTGAAAAAACAAAACTTTCTGAAATAAGGCCACAAAACACGTACTAAATATGTGTCCACAAGACTGTTGACTAAAGGATGTTTTTCATTCAAACTGATGTGAAAATCATCCTGCCTACTCATTCACATAAAACAATACATTGATATACATTTTGTAAGACACTTTTTGTTTAGAAAGGCAAACTGCGTGGGTGAATGATCATGAATAATACAGTCATTAACACCTGAGAAGACACTGACCCGCATAATGAGCTGCATAATGCGCCCTTCAGTCAGGTATGTCACTGAGAGGGAGCCACAAGAAAGAATATGAGGACAAAATACATTTTCCACCATTTTTATTTATGCAAATTGTATAATATCCAAGGTAAACATTTCTAGTAATTGTGCAGTTAATTATCATACAACATTTTCAGACAGTTTTGGAATATTTATCCTCTCCCCAAATTTGTCACTAATAAAACATAATAATAAATAACTTAATGAGAAGGCTTATATTGACCTATTAAGATTTTGTTTACATCTACTCGTGTAAATATATTTTTTTGCTATTATATAAAATAGTTTTCACATGTAAATCAACAACAAATATAGCTGCAAGCAGCGATGACAGGCCCACCACAGTGCCTTTAGGGTAACTGTGCTCAACCGGCAATATGAAGTTAAACCCGGTAAATGTAAAAGAACCATTTCAAAGTTGTCTGAATACACCACATTTTTTACATCAGCTGGTACAGCCAGCTACACATGGGCGGCGCTAGGGAAGGGCTAGCAGGTGCTTCAGCACCCCGAAGAAAGACCAAAGCACCCCGATAGCACCCCCAAAAATAATTTTTGGATGCAATTATATTCAGGCTGTATTCTATGGAAGCCCTGAACCACATGGTGAAAAAAAAAACATATCTTGTTATTTCAAGATATTAAGTCTTTATTTCAACATAATATCTCGTTATTTCGACATAACTGCTGGGACATTCTAATCTGCATTAAGCCAAGCGTTCTTATAATGTTTTTTTCTATGGGAGGAAAATGCTTAATGTGTAGGCTAATTAAAAGTGTTGCATTTATATTCTGGGCTCATCTGATTTTTTTGTACATAGTATAGCACTTCATTATGATTTTAGTATCATAATGATTAATAAATGCACGCACAATTATCCGTGAACTTAATAAATGTTGCAGATATGTTTTACTATGCACAAAAAATGCTTTTCAACTTATGTGTGCAAAATTCTGAATTAAATGAATGTGCAGCAATTGGTACAAAAAGAGAGTCTGTTGGCCTACTATACGTGTTGTAGCCATTAAATAAGCGCATTTAGTTTCATATTTGTTAAAATATTATAATGGGGTTTTTTCCATCTATGTTGGTTATTAAAAGTGATATTAAAAGGTTATTAAAAGGTTATTAAAAGTGTTGGTTATTAAAAGCTATTAAAAGCATGAGTAAGATAGGATGTGCAATATATCGGGAGACATGAAGTGGGTCAGACATGATTTTGACCACTTCATTAAGTTTTGTTTTAAACTTTTAAATTCTTTAAAGTGAATTTCGTTTTGTATAAATTGTATCTTAATTTTTAAGATTTTTTTTATTGACCAATTGCCTGGATTCAATAAATAAGAAGCAAATATTGCAGACAATATAACCATGATATGTAGGTGCCGGCGCGGTCACTTGCATTGCACGTGACTGGAGTGCATCTCATCATAAATTAACTGAAACCCAGCATATGCCTCAGAGACGTGAGAAATATATCTATAGAAAGCTTGAAATTTCTTTAAACGAAACCATTCAAAATGAAAAGAAAAAGGCTACTTACTCTCTGATTATATAATCCATTATGTGCATTTCTCTCTATAGGCGCGTTCACTACGGAGATGGCGATCGTCAACTTCATATTTGCAGCTGACACTGGCACAGAAAACACTAGTTTATTAATAAAAATCAATGCACGCGTGTCTCCGGATTTACAAATGCCCATCTTGCTTGTTGCACGCACACATAATATGTCAAAATAATGAGATATTATGTTGAAATAACATTATTGATAATAAATCTTTAAGAATATTTTATTAAATACTGAATGTTGTCCTTGTTCAATTTAGTAAAATTAAAACTTTAATTGTGATAATTAAAATAATTGAATATTACATATATTGAGTGGCCAAGTTTTGCTAATTGATTAATATTATTTATATAATAATAATAAGGCTATATAATTGCGCAGCTCCCCGTTAATGATCTAGCACCCCCTCAGCACCTGCGTTAAAAAGTCAAAAAGTATTTTATTCATAAGTACAGTATTAATCTCAAGGTCTTTTTATATTTGTATTAATCGAATTATTAAACTAATTATATAAAACTATGTTGTCAGTGCACTTCAAATATGTTAATCAAACTTGTTCAAGAGACAATACCTAATACAGTTCCTGTCCTTTAATGCAGGCCAAAGTGCACAGCAATGGATGAGTTAAACTGACCCCCCTTTATTATAGGCTTTGTACTTCACTCACGTTCCATTATAGATGGAAAAAATCATCCTCTTCACGTGCACAAAAATGTCATCACAGTGGAGCGGTGCTTACGCTGAATGGTACGAATTGTACTACTGACAATTTAAACAGAGCAGTGTAATTTTTATATGTTAGGTAAAGCGCACAGCAATGGATGAGTTAAACTGACCCCCCTTTATTATAGGCTTTGTACTTCACTCACGTTCCATTATAGACGGAAAAAATCATCCTCTTCACGTGCACAAAAATGTCATCACAGTGGAGCGGTGCTTACGCTGAATGGTACGAATTGTACTACTGACAATTTAAACAGAGCAGTGTAATTTTTATATGTTAGGTTGACTATTTTATTATTATATTTTATTACGGCTATAATGAACAGGCTGCAATGTCAAAATTGCAATGCTGGAATATGGTGTGTATTTGTGTGTGAGGCGCAGGCGCTATCGAACAGTGGAAACATAAAAACACATTCCGTCATTTAGTTCATTCCGGACATCATTCAAACTGCAAAGTGTTTACTTATATTTGTGTACACTCGCAATAAACACAACATTGTGCTTTAACTTTATTTTATTTGAAACTTTATTTCCATTCAATTTAATTCCATTCAAACACTAAAAGCCTCAGATCTTCTAAAAAGAATAATTATACACCATTTATTTCTATATAAAATTATACAAATATCAGAATTAAACCCATTTTATTCTTTTTTTTTTTCAATTTAAGAATAATGTATACGTTTAAAAACAGCCAGAATGCTCTATTCAGTATTTTTTTTTAAATATTTTTATTTTATTCAAGTAAAATATATGGCTATACTGCCCTGTTGTGTTCAAAATCAGGTAGGCCTATTGTATTTATATATGAATATATTAGGTATGTGAGAATATTTTCCCTCTGGTTAATCAGCGTGCGACACCGCCAGTGGCTTTTAAATCGCTAACTTAAAAACGTTAGTAAAATATGGACACCCACACGGATATTGATGATGCTGCGGAGCAGAGCGAACATTTTGAATGAATTCCTATGGAAGTAGGAATGAACAAAAAAAATTTCACTCTGTTCAGCTCGTTCCTCGCCGTGGACGCGCATCGTTATGAATACCTGTGCAACCGTGCGCATTTTAATTTAATTTTAAAATTAGCGCCATTTCAGGGGCGGATTGCTTGAATTTATTTTACAAAAGCACAATGTTGTGCTTTATTGCAAGTGTAAACCTTTTCAGGCTGGTCTTAATATTGTCCTTAAAGCGTTTCTTTGGCCCACCAGGGGCTCGCTGTCCTTCCTTTAGCTGGGAGTACAAGATCTGCTTTAGGAGACGGTTGTTGGGTATGCGGATGACATGTCCTGTCCATCGGAATTGGTGCTGCATTATGGTGGTAGTGATGCTGAGCATATTTGTTTCTTCCAGAAAACTGGAGTTTGTCTTTCGGTTATAGTGGATAACACCACTCTGGAAAACGTGGACCACTTCACCTACCTTGGCAGCATTCTCTCCTCCAAAGCTGATATAGACTGTGAAGTTAAACATTGCCTGAGCTGTGCCAGCAGAGCCTATGCCAAACTTAGGACAAGAGGATGATGGGCTGCAGTGATGACTGGTTAGATACAGAACCTGAGTTTTCTTGATGTTCAAGGCCAAACCCAGGGTTCTGTATGCCTTGGCAAAGGCATTTAGAATGCCCTGGAGGTCTTCAGGGGAGTGTGCTGCAATGGCGTTATCATCGGCGTATTGCAGCTCCATGATGGTGGTATTCCTGACTTTACTCTTGGCTTTAAACCTGTTGAGGTTGAAGAGCCTGCCATCAGTCCTATAAAGGATTGGGATCCCCTGTGGCAACTCTTGGCCAGTAAGGGAAAGTATGGGTGCAATGAAGATGGCAAATAGGGTGGGTGCAGTGATACATCCAGTAAATTGCTCAGATTCAGAGCCACTGTTGAGCACTGTGGTTGACATGCCGTTATGCAATAGCCTCAGCACACAGATATATTTGACATGACATCCATACTTTGATAGTATGCTCCACAGTGCCTGTCGATCCATGGCGTCAAAGGCTTTTGTCAAGTCTATAAAGATCATGTACAGAGGCAGTCCTTGTTCCCAACACTTTTCTTGTAGTTGGCGAGCAGAAAAGATCATGTCAGCTGTTCCCCTAGATGAACGGACACCGTTCAGATAGTGATAGCTATCCTCAGATAGTGATAGCAGGCGGTTGGCGAGGACGCGAGCAAGGACTTTGCCTGTTGTTGAGGAGAGCGAGATGCCTCTGTAGTTACCACTTTCAGCCTTGTCCCCTTTCTTGAATATGGTAACAATTTGGGCATCCCGGAGCTCTGAGGGGAGCTCTTCCCTTTCCCAGACCTTGATGAGTAGATGGTGGATGTGGTGCCAGAGCCTTGGTCCTCCTTCCTTTAGAATCTCCATGGGGATCCCATCAGGACCAGTGGCCTTGTTATTCCTGAGATTTCTGATGGCATTGTGAACCTCAGTTAGGGTAGGAAGTTCCCCCATGTCTTCTCCGATGGGACTCTGTGGGATATGGTCGGCGATGTCTGGTTCGGCTGAGTTGTCACGGTTCAAAAGTTCTTGAAAGTGCTCGTTCCAACGTGCGTTGATGGAGTCATTGTCTTTCAAAAGAGTCTGTCTATCTTTTGGGGGCAGGGGATTTAAACCGCGATGGCTAGGGCCATAGACAGCCTTAGTGGCACTAAAAAAGCCTCTGGTGTTACCTGAATCTGCCAGTCTCTGGAGTTGTTTTATCTCTGTGTCATTTCTATCAAACCAGTCCTGATGTTTCCTGGACTGATACCCAAGGATGATCTTCAATGTTATCAGGATATTCTTGCTGAAGTCCTAAAGTAGTTGCTGGGTGGTAGTTTCATTCAGGCTGTCAAGGTTCAGTCTTCGCCTGGTCTGCTTGTTCTGAATCCTCTTCCTTTTTTTAGTTTGATGGACATTGTGAATCGGATGAGGCAGTTGTCTGTCCAGCAGTTTTCAGAGTCTATAATGGCACTTGTGATGTTAACATCACAGTAGTCCCTGGCCCTTACAATTACATAATCAATAAGGTGCCATTGCTTGGCGCGAGGGTGTCTCCAAGATGCTTAAATTCGTTTTTCTGTCAATAGAGAGTATTGGTAATGACAAGGTTGTGCTGAGCGCACTGACTCTGAAGCAGCACTCTGTTGAAGTTGATGTTACTGATGCCCTCCTTGCCAATAGTGCCCTTCCAGAGGTGTTGGTCCCGGCCTACCCTAGCATTAAAGTCTCCAAGGAGGATGATCTTGTCCTCCCTGGGGATTTTTGACAGGGTTTCTTTCAGGCAGGCGTAGAATGCTTCTTTTTCTTCCACGTCGGAGTCTAGAGTAGGGGCATAGGCACTCACTACTGTCGCTGTTTGGTTGTTGGAAAACACCAGACAGATTGTCATGAGGCACTCGCTGATCCCCACATGAAGTTCAGAGAGGTGGTTGGCAAGCTGATTTTTGATGGCAAGTCCAACTCCATGGTTTCTAGCCTCATCGGCTGGCTTTCCTCTCCAGAAGAAAGTGTAGCCACCTTTCTCCTCCTTCAGCTGCCCTTCACCTGCCTGTCGGGTTTCGGAGAGAGCAGCTATATCAATCCGGCATCTCTGCAGTTCGCTGGTTATAATACCGGTTCGTCTCAGGTCTATCACTGGATGTGCTGTCCATCAGAGTGCTCACATTCCAGGCTCCAAAATTAAATTTATTTTGTTTCTGACCACAAATGGGGTGTTCCCTCTGGATGCAGTAATCCAGTCGGGAGATATGAGGCAGGGTATTTTTAGGGCAACTTTTCAAGCCCCTTCCCCATGTGGGGTAAGCAGAGCGGATCCTAAATAGGACTGCCTAGTCATGGGTGTAGCTGCCGAAGAGGTCTTCTGCCTCGACTGATTCTGACACCCATCGCCTGATGTGCCAGCTCATGACTTGGGGCTTCCAGACTACACAAAACTGCACCCGTCGCCACTAGCTGGTCGCCATAGGACTTAAGCCGGGGTGGTAGGGTGGATTTCCTTTGTGGAGGACGCCTGTGCGTGGCGTTGTTTAACGTGTGGAGGCTGGTGCACAGACAACCACCACACAGTCCTTGGCAGGTCTGGGTCAGAATCCAGTGGCATGGAGTCCAAGACGACTGGGGACCTATCACTGCTGCAGCCTTCATCCACCTTCCCAGCCGTTGTGATGCTCCACTTAAGTCAGCCATCATCCTCCACCTGTTCCGACATTGAGGTCTTTTGACCTTTTTTTTATTTTATTTTTTTAGGGTGTGCTCCCTTAGCCTTTGCCTCTATAGGCTACCCCACAGGGCAGTGGGACTATTTATGGACTTAAAATATAGTCCATGTGATGCTAAAAGCAGCTACTGCCACAATATGCAGATTGCAAACCTGCAGGAGCACAATGTGAGCAAAACCTGGGAAAACGTGTGGTGTATGAAATGATACAGGATCTGAAGGGGCACATTGTCACTTGTGACAATTTATTCACGTCCTATGCTCTTGGCACAGAGATCTTGCAAAAAAAAAAAAAGGATGCTGGTACTGTACGCAAAAACAGAGCAGAGCTCCCAAGTGCACTGGTGACTACTGGAAACAGGGCTCCTCTATCATCTCTCTTCACATTCACTGAGACACACACCATCGTGTCATACTGCCCTAAAAAGCAGAAGAACATCATTCTAATGAGCACCACACACAAGGATGCAGCAGTCAGTGAGCGCAAGGACAGAAAACCAGCGATGATTTTAGATTACAACGCCACCAAAGGTGGAGTGGATAATCTAGACAAGGTATGTGGTACTATGTGGTATTTGTTCAATGCTAACAATAATTATACAATAATAACTTATATTCAAAGCTAAATGATAAATTGAACTTGAAATGTGTAGGGTAAAAAGTAAATTGGTGACCATTTGGGTTTAACTGGACATCAGTAACCATATGAATTATGCATACACACACACAACCCTAACTAACCCTTGATTACGAGGACATTTTGGGTTTAACTGGACCTCACTCACACACACTGTCAAACACACAAACACCTAACTAGCCCTTGATTATGAGGACATTTTGGTTTTAACTGGACTTCACACACTCTCAAACACCTAACCCTTGATTATGAGGACAAACTGGGTTTAAATGGACATCACTACTAACTCCACACATAGCAGGAGTACCTGTATTAGAGTTAACCATACTAAACCAAATCAACTATTCTACATTAAAGAGTGAATTCACAAATGATTGTGCATCTTTTTTGCTGCCACTAAACCTGTAAAAGTAATACGCACACCTAAGGAAATAGTGCTACAATGTGATGTTGCTATATCAGCCAACATATACACATTTGGTGCAAAATGAACCTGGTTGGAGAAAATTCAGCGATCAAAGATCAGCAAGTTGTACACTTCATACAAGACTAGTTAAAGGGCAATTAGATGAAGAAATGCAACTAGACAACCAATAAAACCCAAAATTAAACTGAAAGGGCAATTCTTTTTTTTTTTGCAAATGGTAAAAAAAGGCTCAACAACAGATCTAATAAGGACATTTATGGGAGTAAAGTGCATCAGGGAATGTGCCTCAAAATGAATTCAGCAACACACTGCAAATAAAACCAGATTAAATTGCCTTCCAGTAAATGCATGTATTTGTACATTTCTTTCAAAATAGTGTTTAAAAAAAGTAAATAAAAGAATGTCTTGAACACTAAATATAGTCTTGACTCATCCTATTCTGGGCCAACAACACTTTAGAGAACTTTACAGTTCTTTACAGAACAAAACCCACAGACATGAATGGAAGGCGACACTGATCTCTCAAAGAACACTAAGAATATTTCTTTTTCAACATCAAACCTCGGTTCCTCACGAAATCCCTTATATTTTGGGCCGTTTTTTCTCTTAGCACAGGGTCCTCTGCAGTCTTGCACTGCTCATATTCTGCCTTTGTTACGAGGTGTCCCTTTGAAATATGGACTCTGAAATGTTTTATGACATTGCTGCTTTTGCTGTATGTCAAAGGGTTTCACGAATCATCCGATGGAGAGATTGGAGTGGCCAGATTAACCCGCCAAGACCCAGTCTATTTGCCTCCTAATAGTGAGGTGGTGCTGTGGACACACCTTTATGGTGCAAAAACCAGGTCGGATTTTTGTGCTTTGGTGGAGGGTCCAGAAAGAGATGACGAGTGGCAGGTGGCCCGGACTGTTACTACTGTGGTGAAAGGACGTCTCCCTATAAGGAGGGATAAATCTCCCTAATCTAAATCAATATGGGGTTAAATTGATACCTCAATGCCGCCTTCTTGCAAATGTCTTCCAGGTTGACCCAAGGCAGATTCGAGGGGAAAAAGACCTTGTGTTGAAGACTTTAGATTCAGGTGTGGTGAAAGTGGATGTGCAGACCAACCACATCCACACAAAAGATCAGCATCCAGTTAACCTGCTGAAAGGTGATGGCTTAACAACAGACCAGCAACAGTAGATGGATTCACTGTTACAGTGATGGAGAGACATCTTTGCAGTGGGTGATGAGGACTTTGGCCAGACCAGTGCGGTCCTCCACTCCATACCTACGGGTTCTGTACCGCCCAGCATGGAGCGCTACAGGCCAGTTCCACCAAGCCTTTACCCTGAATTGAGGGAACTTCTGCAAAACATGCTGGATAATGATGTCATAAAGGAAAGCTCCAGCCCTTGGGCAACACCATTTGTCCTTGTGAAGAAGGATGGATCCTGGCGCTTTTGTGTGTATTACAGGAAGCTGAATGCCCTAACCCACAAAGATGCCTATCCCTTGCCAAGGATAGAAGAATCCCTCACCAGCCTCAAGCAAGCTGCTTGGTATTCTACTCTTGACTTGGCCAGATATTGGCAAGTAGATGTGGATCCGAAGGACCGAGAGAAGACTGCATTCACTACACCCCTGGGCTTCCTGGGATTCCTGGCCTTTACAGATAATAACCCCCTTGTCCACCTGAACACGGCACACTTGGGGGCCACGGAACAGCGGTGGGCATCACAGTTGGCGAATCTTGACTTTAAACTTAAGTATCGCCCTGGTGCTTCCAATTGTAATGCTTATGTTTTGTCCAGGTTACCACAGGAAACAAGATCCGACCGACAGGCCCAATTGGAAACAGCAGTGGTGGAGTCAGAGGCCAGCACAGAAGCCGAAGACCATTGGAAGGATTGTCAGGAGAAGGATCAAACGGTGGCCCAAATGAAGGGTTGGGTGGTTGAAAATTGTTTTCCAGGAGCTGAGGAGAGGAAAGCGTGCCCGCCTGCAACAAAACGCCTCTTAAGGGAATAGAGTCGACTACACATCTAGGAGGGTGTATTACAGCGCAGGGCCCAAGAGCGGCATACAGGGTTGAGCCTCTACCAAATTGTGGTTTCCACAGACAAGACTTATAAGCTGTGGGAGATGTATCACAATACCTCAGGCTATATCGGAATAGCCAAGATTGAGGGCTTGCTGAAAAAAAAACTTTTACTGGCCCAGGATGGGTGCGGACTTGCAAGAATGGGCATCCAAATGTGCAATTTGCACTCAACAGAAAAGAGGACCAGAGGTAAGGGCACCCTTGGTGCCTATTCTTGTATCATACCCTTTGGAAACGGTTTCAATTGACTATTTGTCTCTTGGTAGGCATTGTGACACTTATCCTTATCTCTTGGTAATAACTGTTCGTTTCTCAAAGTACGGATGGGATGTCCCTACAAGAGACCAGACAGCAGCCACTACGATACATGCTCTTTGGCGCCACCTTATCCAGCCATGGGGATGTCCAAAACGAATCCTCTCAGATCAAGGAGCGGCCTTTGAGTCGACCATGGTGGCACAGCTATGCAGTCTGTATGGGTGTGTCAAAGTCCGAACCACACCCTACAGGCCCCCCAAGGAAATGGGGGTGTGTCAAAGTCCGAACCACACCCTACAGGCCCCAAGGAAATGGGGCCTTTGAAAGGTTTAACAAGACTGTTCTGTCTCTTTTAGGAACACTGAGTCCAGAAGACCAAGTGCGGTGGCCAGATCACTTGCCGACTCTCTTGCAGATGTATAACACCACCCCTCATGAGACCAATGGACTGACCCCACACTTTGTTATGTTTGGCCGACACGCCCGCCTGCCAGTGGAAACGGCTGTCGGTGCGCCACCATTGACCCAGAGACAAGACTTAGAGGGTTGGGTTCACCAACACAACCAGACCCTACAGAGAGTCTACAGACAGGTAGCAGCAAAAACGAGAGAAAGCAGAATGCGGGACAAGGTCAGGTACGATCAGAAAACAAAGAACCTCCCCTTGTTGCCCGAAGAGCAAGTGCTCTTGCGCAACTTCTGCCACAGAGAACAAGGGAAGTTGGCACCTCACTGGTAGCCCGAACTCTACATGGTTATTGATCAACTACGTCCAGGCCTGCCAGTTTTTCAGATAAAGCCTGAAGGAAAAGAAGGCCCATAAGGACAATTCATCGTAATCACCTAAGGCCTTGCCATTTCAAGCCCCAGCCTCAACAAGCCCCAGAGACTTAAACTGTGAACCACAATTTTTCAAATGCCTTGTATCCTGGGCCTTTGTTACGTCTGACCCTTGTGCCCCTCCTGCAGTTTTGGTGGATAGTGACCCAGTAGCCCCTATTGTGAGACCTGAGTCAGGAGATGGATCACCCCTGCGTAGGTCCCAGAGACAAAATAGGGGTAGGCCTCCAGACAGGTATGGACACTAAGATTTTGTCGGGACGACAACTGTTAAAGGGGGGAGGAATGTGACTCTTTCACAAACTGCAACAACAAACACAAATTGAAACACCTGTAGAACCTCGTTCACATCAGCGATCTAATTTGCCAGCTGATCAGATCACGCCCAATAAAAGGAGGCTAGATCTCTTACTGAACAGACAACGCTCTGGGGGGATGTACGTGCCGTGTGCTGTAGTGAACTGGCTCGCGAATCTTCTTTTCTTTCTGTGTTGCTGCTGACTGTATCTCCTGTGCCTTGGTGGAGCTGGCTCTCCGACTCTGCAGTGTCAACGCTCATCAAACTTCGACTAAAGGTAAGTGGTCTTTTTCTTCTACACTGATGCGTTTGTGTGTTTGTGCACTCGAACTAAAGGAGTTGTTTATTTGTTGTTCATTTCCGTGAAGGTGCTGACAGCAGAGCAGCGGATACGGCAGTGTTGTTGATTAGCCCACATGAAATACAGGAAAGGAAAGTTGTTACTCTAGTCACCTGAGACTGTTTGAAATTGCCAGCTACGAGCAGGCTGCCCATTTGATTTTACGATTTCTCCACTGACAGAAGCGGAGCAGTACCGCGGAATTCCTGGTTCCGGATTTCTGGATCTAGAATAGGCTATTCGAAGCCCTGCTGAAGCAAGATATTCTGTGCCGGCGACAGGGGAAACACAGAGCTGACTCCAGGCTGGACTGGACTTGAGTATTGTTTTACCCTGGGACAGAACATTGGACAATTCATGGTTTTATTGTCCCCCTGGGGTTTTTTTTGAGGAAAAAATATTTGAATACGTGTAATTTTTGTGGATGAACAAAAACACACACAGAGACGGAGCCAAGTTGAGTGCTGTTTTACTTCTGGTTCAACTCTGATACAGATCAAATCCGGGCCAGTGTGCCCCCACCCCTTTACCGTATTTCCTCTAATACTGATACTATCATTACCATACAGTATAAACTACTACAATACGGTTATTGTAAACTTAACTTTTAAAATAAATTATTATTTTTATATATTTCTTGTGTCTTTCTCGCTGTGTTGGTATGGTTGGGAATCTAAATCTAGACTTATTTAAAATTAACAGACTTCTAATCTGTTACATAACCTTTGGCTAAATATAAAACAAAACTGACTACGCCACCTAGGTTACTTCTCCACCCGGGGAAGTATAAAAATAAACAAAATACCCCAAAAAGAATCAAACCCAAAAGAATTACAAAAATATGAAGGACCCTGCTGGTTCGGAGGGCGTCAAAGACAGAGACGTGACTTCCAAAAGTATACAAAGTTTATTTTGCACAGGAAACATTCATTTTAAAACATCCTAAAAATAGATTTCGTACACAGTTTACCAATTAAATACCCACAGTTGATAAGAGACCGTAATTATTCCACTTTAGCCGAAGAGACAAACCACACAACAATCAGTGAACAAAAAGTTATTAAAGCTAGTGATAAACAAAATAAAGAAACACAATCAAAAGAAAGCAAATACACTCTCCTCTTCGGCTAAGCCTCAAAATCACAGGTCAGATAAATCACATGCGGACATACCATGGAAAATACAGTTTTAATACCAAAGAAAAGAAAAGAAAAGAAAAGGAAAAGATTACATAGACATTCAAACGGACACGGTTTAGTTTACTTTAATAGTCCATATAAAATACGCATGTCCAATAATTCAACAACCTTCATACAGACCGGTTAGGGCAGAAGTTGTGAAAGAGCTCAGTCACTACAGCGGTTCGAAACCGCAAACGTCCATTCTCTGCAGCCAGCCATACAAACAGGAAAAAACAGCAACGCGAACGAGTATACAGCCTATGAAGAAAACAGCAGCTAGCGCTCTGGGCCACACCTGCAATAATACAATAACAGCACAAATAGTGCATCAATTTCATAAGATTTCCCCCCTCACAGAATATGGGAAAACCCCAATAAATTGTCTTACCTCATAGGTGAAAGATAGATTACAGTGAGCTTTATGCTGCCTGCGCTCGCCACTTCACGCACACACACACCTCCCTAATGACAACTCAAACGACTCACCAGGGAATAGCCACAGGAAATATTACCATGTAAAGACTCACGGGCGGATCAAATCCGTGGGGGAATTTGCATATCATAATTAATAATTGGTAATTAATAATTATTCATACATGTTTGGATTAGATCAGTCTTACATGTTAATAAATCTCCCGCTGTCACGAGTGGCGTGGTTGAAGCAGAAAAGAAGCTAAAAAAGCTGGATCCAATTGCAGCACACTTTAATCCAAAATTCAGAACAAGATACACGATACAAGGACAGGAACTGGAACTTGAACAGGAACAACCAACACTAGCATGTAACATAGGCAAGAACTCCCAAACACAGGCCAGAAACACAGGGCTTAAATAATAAGGGACAAACGAGCTCACAAGATAACGAGGGGGCGGAACCAACAAGAAACACCTGGGACAACCAAATGACAAGACAGGGAACCACCAAACGCGACAGGACACAAAAACACATCATAACATAGCCCCCCCCCTATGGGCGGCTCCCGACGCCCATCAAAACAAGCAAAACAGTTCAGGAAGGAGGTCCTGGAGGAGGGACGGGGGGCCAGGCCCGCACTGGGAACCGGGACCAGGATACGGGCAAGGCGGGCCTGGGCCGTGGTGCATGGGTGACCAGGGCGGAACAGGACGAGGCGAAGGCCAGGGAGGAGCAGGACGAGGCGTAGGCCAGGGAGGGGCAGGACGAGGCGAAGGCCAGGGCGGAGCAGGATGCGCGGGCGGCCAGGGCGGAGCAGGATGCGCGGGCGGAGCAGGATGCGCGGGCGGCCAGGGCGGAGCAGGATGCGCGGGCGGCCAGGGCGGAGCAGGATGCGCGGGCGGCCAGGGCGGAGAAGACCCCGGCTCAGGAACGGCAGACACCGGCTCAGGAACGGCAGACACCGGCTCAGGAACGGCAGACACCGGCTCAGGAACGGCAGACACCGGCTCAGGGACGGCAGACACCGGCTCAGGGACGGCAGACACCGGCTCAGGGACGGCAGACACAGGCTCAGGGACGGCAGACACAGGCTCAGGGACGGCAGACACAGGCTCAGGGACGGCAGACACAGGCTCAGGAACGACAGACACCGGCTCAGGCTCGGAGACAGACGACACACACACTGGCTCGGAGACAGACGACACACACACTGGCTCGGAGACAGACGACACACACACTGGCTCGGGAACAGAAGACACACTCACTGGCTCGGAGACAGACGACACACTCACTGGTTCGGGAACAGACGACACACTCTCTGGCTCGGAAACAGATGACACACTCACGGGCTCGGGTACAGACGACACACACGGGCTCGGAGACAGACGACACACACACGGGCTCGGAGACAGACGACACACTCGCTGGCTCGGGAACAGAAGACACACTCGCTGGCTCGGGAACAGACGGAGCAGGCTCTGGCTCGGGAACAGACGGAGCAGGCTCTGGCTCGGGAACAGACGGAGCAGGCTCTGGCTCGGGAACAGACGGAGCAGGCTCTGGCTCGGGAACAGACGGAGCAGGCTCTGGCTCGGGAACAGACGGAGCAGGCTCTGGCTCGGGAACAGACGGAGCAGGCTCTGGCTCGGGAACAGACGGAGCAGGCTCTGGCTCGGGAACAGACGGAGCAGGCTCTGGCTCGGGAACAGACGGAGCAGGCTCTGGCTCGGGAACAGACGGAGCTGGCTCTGGCTCGGGAACAGACGGAGCTGGCTCTGGCTCGGGAACAGACGGAGCTGGCTCTGGCTCGGGAACAGACGGAGCTGGCTCTGGCTCGGGAACAGACGGAGCTGGCTCTGGCTCGGGAACAGACGGAGCAGGCTCTGGCTCGGGAACAGACGGAGCAGGCTCTGGCTCGGGAACAGACGGAGCAGGCTCTGGCTCGGGAACAGACGGAGCAGGCTCTGGCTCGGGAACAGACGGAGCAGGCTCTGGCTCGGGAACAGACGGAGCAGGCTCTGGCTCGGGAACAGACGGAGCAGGCTCTGGCTCGGGGACAGACGGAGCAGGCTCTGGCTCGGGAACAGACGGAGCAGGCTCTGGCTCGGGAACAGACGGAGCAGGCTCTGGCTGGACGTGGCCGACGTGAAGCTCTGGCTGGACGTGGCCGACGTGAAGCTCTGGCTGGACGTGGCCGACGTGAAGCTCTGGCTGGACGTGGCCGACGTGAAGCTCTGGCTGGACGTGGCCGACGTGAAGCTCTGGCTGGACGTGGGCGACGTGAAGCTCTGGCTGGACGGGGCCGACGTGAAGCTCTGGCTGGACGTGGCCGACGTGAAGCTCTGGCTGGACGTGGCCGACGTGAAGCTCTGGCTGGACGTGGCCGACGTGAAGCTCTGGCTGGACGTGGCCGACGTGAAGCTCTGGCTGGACGTGGCCGACTGGAAGCTCTGGCTGGACGTGGCCGACTGGAAGCTCTGGCTGGACGTGGCCGACGTGAAGCTCTGGCTGGACGTGGCCGACGTGAAGCTCTGGCTGGACGTGGCCGACGTGAAGCTCTGGCTGGACGTGGCCGACGTGAAGCTCTGGCTGGACGTGGCCGACGTGAAGCTCTGGCTGGACGTGGCTGACGTGAAGCTCTGGCTGGACGTGGTCGACGTGACGCTCTGGCTGGACGTGGCTGACGTGAATCTCTGGCTGGACGGTCTCTGGCTGGACGTGGCTGACGTGAATCTCTGGCTGGACGGTCTCTGGCTGGATGGCTGGACGGTCTCTGGCTGGACGGTCTCTGGCTGGACGGTCTCTGGCTGGACGGTCTCTGGCTGGACGGTCTCTGGCTGGACGGTCTCTGGCTGGTCGGATACAGTGGATACACAGGGTTCCTCCTCTACCACCGTATACACTGAACCGCTTAACAGAAGAGCCCGGTCAATATAGCTCTCCAAGGTTTCATGAGGCTCATGCCAGGGCATGAATGTGCTGGAAAATGAGCAAAGAGGCAGTACATCAATCAAATGAATATAATGAATTTAATAAGGCAGGACTACTTATGTATTTACTATGGTTACATTGGATATATGTATTTACAAACATAATAAACAACAAAACGCGATAAGGCATCGATGAACGAGAAATGCATTGAGACAGAGAGAGAGAGGAAATGTAGAGAGTTGCAGTTATGCAAGAGGGAGTTTAAAAAGACCCGAGGATCTTTCTAAATAACAAATTCACATAGACAACGGAACTTTGAGAGACAACAAGACTTCAACAAATCTTAACAGCGTGATCAAACACGGATACTTGCACTCTTTGCATGGCTTGTGAAGAAGCGTGTATGTGTCTCTCGGTCCGGCGCGTCACGTGGTCACGTGCGCATGTTTCTCCTTCAAAGCGAGCGCGCGCTCGTTTAAAGGTCCCCATGCTTGTAGATGGATTTGCTGAAGAGATATGTCACGGTGTCCTTTTCACTCGTCGATTGGAATTAACACAGAGACTTATCTAAGACTGAAAAACACAAACTAAACTAGAAACAATTAAAAGAAAGGCGAAAAGCTCGCCCGGAGGCGAGAAGTTACATTATGACACGAGGACAAGAGAAGTAAGAGAGCGAGCGAGTGGAGCGCGCCGACATTCATTACCTTGGAGAAATCCAGCCTCTTCCTGTCGGCTTGGCCAATCGGAGAGTTGGAAGTCACAGGCGGGAATTTAGTTTTTATTACTCTTTGTCTAAGAGCGCAAGCTCCTTGCGTGCATGCTGGGGGGGGGGGGGTTGTCAATTCATTGAAGAAACTATGAAAGATGCTTTTACTATTAATATGTTGTTGTTACCGACATATCGTGTATACAGTCACTTCGATCTTCAAAGTACCAGGTTTTAGAAACCAAATATGTCACACATCTGATTCTGGTTGATCATAGTGTGAACAGTCTGGAATAGTAAGTATTAGAGTTTACATTAAACAAACCATATAAAAGGCCACACCATAAGATTGGAACATTAGATGCATGGTAATACATTTCTCACATGGTTATATATATATATATATATAGAATATATAGGATTAAAATGTTTCATTTTTCCTTCTCCCGGACTCAAGTCCATGCACATTCTTTTAGGTCGTAAACCTGTAACAGGAAACCAAACTCGAGCAGTGTTAGCTTAATTTAGGGGGAAGTGTCATGTGCTTGTGTGTGTTACATTCAGGCTTTCTGGGTCTGAAGGCTTTGGGACTTTAGCAAGGAGGCATTTAATTATCCAGATTCACCCTCGCCCAGTCCTTACAACCATATAGCCTTCTGCTACACGCAGCGCGGAGAAGAATGACAACAGCGCATTTAGACAAACTTTTTATAAAGCCACCGGGCTTCCCCCTCTACCTCCCATTGTCTCTGGCAAATGATGGGCATTGGAATGGTAGCCTGCAGTTTTTCGAGTGGTCTGACGTAGCGGTGCTCCTACAGTAGTGGTGGTACCCCCTGATGCCACTGAGGGATTACTAGGCAAAGAATCATGGACCAGAGGAGGCTCAGGAACTCTACTAAAGGACATGGGGACACCATCAGGGCTGTGGGGCAAGAGTGGAGCACAACTTGGAGGTGCCTGAACAGCAATGGGTACCATCACCGGAGGAGGAACTTCACGCTCTGCTGTCACCACTAACCACGTTTCATCCAATATATCGTCCTCTCCAGAGTCCACCGATGCTTGTTCAGACTCTGAAAGGAGAGGATTAAGAGGTTCTGCCCAATTTTGGCCAGCCGGTTGAGCTCTTAACAAAGTACGATGCACATGTCTAACTTTCCCCAAATCTTCAACAGCAGCAATGGTGTACACTGACCCGCCTAATGTCGGGGCTCGCAGCACTTTATAAAGAACAGAACCCCAGCGATCTTGGATCTTTGCCCGTCCTCGCACACAAAGGTCCCGCAGATACACCAGCTGGCCTTGGCTCAAAGGATCATCCTGTACTCTCCGATCATGCCGCTCTTTTCTACGTTCCGCTGCAATCTTCATGCGACTTACAGCTCCATCAAAGGCCACTTGAAAGCTAGCTTGATGGTCATAAATCCAGTCATGGACACTGCCCTGAGTAGGAGTCTCAATTCTACCCAAGAAAAAGTCAACAGGCAATTGTGGATCTTGCCCAAACATTAAAAAATATGGAGATTCACCTGTAGACTGGTGTGGAGTTGTGTTATAGGAGAAAACCACTTGAGGGAGATATGCTGCGCAGTTCTTCTTGCAGAAAGGTAGAGTACGCAGCAGATTGTGCAGCGTGCGATTAAATCGCTCGCATTGAACGTTTCCAGTAGGATGGGCTGGGGTGGTCCGACTCCGTTCAATGCCATACAATGCACACAACTGATGAATAAGGGTGCTTTCGAAGTTCCTCCCCTGATCCGAATGGATGCGACTGGGAACACCAAACTTGTAAAACCACTCATTAACCAACACCTTTGCCGCTCTGGTCACGAGTAGGCATGGCCTGGGTGTATTTAGAAAACACATCGGTCAGGACAAGAACATTCTCCATTCCATTCTGTGATGGCTCAATCAAGATGAAGTCAATGGGCAGAATTTGATTAGGCTTTGAAGCCAATAAATGACCCATATAGGTCTGCACTCGAGGGAAGACATCCTCAGCAACAGTACAGCGTTCACATTGGTGGCACCAACGCTTCACATCCTCACACATACCTGGTCAGAAACACCTTTGTCTCACTAGCTCTGTTGTACGTTCCACGCCCTGATGGCCATGCTCATCAAGAAGCTCCTGCATCACCATAGTCTTTAACGATGTCGGTAGCAAAAGCTGAAGAAAGGCCTCACCGCTCTGGGGTGTACAACACGCCATCCAACACTGACGGTACAACACGCCATCCTTCACCTGTAATCGTTTTCACTGTTTCAGGAGTTTACCTACATCTGCACACAATCCCTGCTGCTCTTCACATGACGGGTATTTCCCTCTTCTCAACATCTTCAGGAATTCTCCCAATACTGCATCTGCCTCCTAGCCTGGTTAAAACCAGACCATTCTCAGTTGTAACTGAGTTATGGTCTGGCAAAACGTCATAGACAAATCATTTCCAAATCAGAGCGATGGAGATGCTGTTTGCAGAGTGGCGGAGAAACATCTCCGAGTGTTGTACTTTGCTCGGTTTTTAACAAAAAGAAAAGGTGAAGCGTTTCAGCAGTGAAGCGGGTTTTTCGCCACCTAGTCTATTTTTGCTGCACTGCTCACGCTCAATTGCGTAACCACACTTTTGATGGACAAAATAAATATGATTTCACACAAAAAGTGCCCAAAATGCACTGTAAGGATTGATCAGGGCTCACCAGCTCTTTGGTCAATTTTAATTTTGGGGACAAATATTCAATAGTTATTAATCTCTGATCAACAATCTATCGAATATAATTTGAGCCGCGTCCTTACGTAAATAAATCGCCCACCAAGGGGTTGTACAGCATACTCGTCTGCCAGGGCATGTATATAACAATTAAACACAACGAATTATGATTAATTAGGAATATACATCCTTCACAGAGGGATATAGCTGATCTTCAAAAATGACCAAAGCAATTGAAGCCTCCTTCTCAGTCAGCACGTCCGCCGTGCGGTGTTGCCGGAGGTTATCAATCGCTTTTGGTCTATTTAGCTTAAATTTACTGACAATGTTTTGTGCACTCAACAATATCAGAATTGTAGCTTTAGGATCTTATATTAAAGAGGCTTTGTTATGTGCTCAACAACAACAGAGGCAATGAAGTATAAATAAGGTTTAATAAATGAACTACACTACATGTAAAACAAGGATATAAATGAAACAAAGTGAAATGGAAACAATAAGGAAAGAAAAGTAGAAACACAAGGAAAACACAATCGCTAGCACAATCAGACCCTCAGAGACAGCCGCAGTTATACAGTTGAAAGCGTCTAAATTTGGATGGAACAACTTGCATTCAGACCTGTTAGTGTTGTGTAGGAGAGAGCTCGCGGCGTCCTGGAAATGGGAGGCGGACTTCTTTGATTCCTCCAAGCGTGGTTGATTCGCGGGAGATTCAAGACGTCCTAAAGCAGTTCTGTATGCATGAAGGTAGTCTTAACACCGAAATGCTGGAAGACTAGCGAAACGCACGTGGGTACCTCGGTCGGAGAACTCGAACCGCACTAAGAACAGACTGGCTATCAGCGAAATGAAATGAAGACAAAACAAAATAAAACACGAAGATTACATCGGGGAACAGGATACAAAAGAAAGAGGAAGAGAAGAGGACGAATGTCTCTATTTTGGGGTTTTTCTGAGCACGCCCTGGCAAGCCGTGCCGGCCAATGACAATGGCCCATCTCGGGGAGCGCGTACGCCCCTGGTTGGGTGGGGTTCGGCGGTAGTTTGCATTTTATGACTACAGGGAAAATTAAGCTTACTTTGGTAATGGCATATACATGTGGTTATACATTTCATGACATTGATATACAGCTTAATAGATAGATCAGATTAAGAGGATTGTAACCATATCAAACATCTCACTTTACAGACATAATGTTGCAGAGTTACATCTAGATGCATACGTTAGGCATTTATACGTCTCTTACACTCATTAGAACACATTCTTAGGACAAGTTTGCACATTACAGTTCTTTTACATGTATCTCCACATACCGAATCTGTTTTTAGCAACGACTTTTAGATAGAAGATTAGGTTTCCTGCATATGTGTACATGCGTGGACGCATGCGTGTGCGTGTGGATGTGTATTGCGCGCATGTGGGGGAGCCAAAGGAACATCTGTTCTCCTCTTCTCCCACCCGATTTCCACCAGGAGGGAGTCCCAGGAGGCCTAGTTGTTGTCTCAAGAGAGAGAACACGCTGTTTGTAAGACATTCGGGAACATCTATCAGCATAAATGCCCAAAAGTCCATTTGCTCCCTAGACTTCTAGGCGCCAATTTTAAAGGGGGGAGACCTTATCACTGAACCACATGGCCGTAGGAATGTGGGTTAGTTAGGGCTCTTTGTTCCCTTTTTTTTGTTGCGGGTTAATGATTTAATAAAAGAGAATTAATGATGGTCCTTGGAATCTCTACAGCACAGAATAAGAATGTCTAGTCAGTTTTAACAAGAACTGGAGTAGGCAAAAAAAAGAAAATGAAGACTGAAAGTATGGTGTATAAAAAAAGTTAAAGTAAACTAGCCAGAAAATATTATATATAGCCTACACTTTCTTTTAGTTCACACAGACAGCTACATAGGCTAACACAACCCAAAAACACAGCTAAAACAATTTAGACAATTTTGTGTTACTGCACACTGAATGTCCTGTGTTTTGTTGTTGTTGTTGTTGTTGTTGTTGTTTTACTTGAGTGCAATACAATTTGGTTGAAAAAATGAGAATCGTGTAAGTGAATCGTGATCTCAATTCCCATAGAGAAAAATCGTGATTCACATTTTAGCAAGAATCGTGCAGCCCTAGCAGGGATACAACTATGTGCTGCCTTCCACAAGCAACAGCTTCTGATGTAAACAGGGAACTTGAGAACATTCTGATGAAACATAAGACTGCAAATCGACTCATCATTCATGTGGGGAAAAATGATATTCATAAAGAGCAGTCAGAACTCCTTAAGAAGGATTTCAATGAACTTTTTGAAACACTTAAAAGACTGTGTGGAAAAATTATATTCATAAAGAGCAGTCAGAACTCTTTAAGAAGGATGTCAGTGAACTTTTTGACTGAAAGACTTGAAAGACTGAAAGTTCAAACATTCATCAGTGGACCACTCCCAGCAAGAGGAACAAACAGGTTTTCACAGTTGCTTGGGCTTAATACATGGCTCCAAAAAAAAAAAAAATGCAATTTAAAAGGAGTAAACTTCATTGACAACTTCAATCTTTTCTGGAGTCAGAGGCAACTGTTTCAACAGAATGGGCACCACCCAAACAAACTTGGTTCAAGAGTGCTAAAGGACAATATCTACTTCTCCCTCAATCATCCTTCTGCAGTGTGTGCCAATACACTCAACCTGAATGGCACACACACACCTGGATACAGTATAAATGACCACAGGACTTCACTTCAGCACCTGAATGGACATGCAGTTGACACGTCACACAAGGGCAAGGATAACACCACTCAGCCACAACAACTTCTCCTCACGGACACAATCTCACTTGAGCCCTGCCCACAGAGCTCATCACAGACAGAATGTGACATACTAGATCGGCTCCAAGATTCAGCACCCAAGGACGACTTTCTGGAAAACAGCCAGGGAAACCAGGACAGCCTATTACAGCCTCCGATAACACCAGAGCAACAGCCCCTCTCACCAGACACGTGTTGTGGCAAAAACAATAATTAAACAAACAGCATCACGGCGTAAGAGACATCTTGATTCCAATTGTATTTATTCTTGCAAGAATAGTTCCCAGTCCAACCACACAGTCCAGCTGCAGGCGGAGTGAGACATAGAGCAGGGGCTGGCGAGCAGTCTTATACTGTTCTTTTCAAGCTATCTCTTGTCACTCACTTGTTTACACAAGAGGAACATCTCACCTCTGAAGTCAGAGGTCGCTGCCCAACCACCTGCTGAGTGTCTCACACACACCCTTTTACTGTATAATAAGGAATCCATGATTGAATAGAAAAGAAAAGGTAACACTTTATTTTGATGGTCCCTTTTGAACATTCTGGTGACTATAATTAACTTTGCAACTAAATGTCAACTAACTCTCATTAGAGTATTAGTGTACTGTCTGCTTAATATCTGATAACTCTTTATTGTGATGGTCCTCCAACAGACAGTCTACTGACTATAAGTAACTATGCAACTACATGTCAACTTATTCTAACCCTAACCCTACCAGTCTACTAATACTCTACTAACACTCTAATGAGAGTTAGTAGACATGTAGGTAGAACGTTACTTATAGTCATTCTCAATTAAACTTAACTCAATTAAAGCATTGTCACTGTAACTTCCGCTACTTGTATTGTCTGAACTTTGTTCATCCTTGGGATACCATGTCATTTTCAAATTGAACAGACACCTATTCACCCATGAACAACAGAATTTATCAGAATAACACATTAACATTAATCAACACCCATCAATATCACCTCGATTTTCCTAACCAACTTTTGATTCAATCAGGCAATGGTTTTACTTAGTGAGCTCTATTTAATGCCCTATTTAATAAAATCTTTCTAGAAAAGTTTTATAATTTTATCCATTCTTCTAACCAATGTAGTTGTTCAAAATTAACCCTAATATTTCCATTACGGACCGTCTTTTTTCTTATTACCGTACTTCACCACAATTAATAGATTTTCTACTTTCCCTGAAAACATTTGCACCAATCAAATCATTAGATCTATATCAAAACCTAGTTTGATTCAAACAAATAAAATCATCAAAATCATCACAAAACAGATTCTTCTTCTAAACTTAAACATTAGTTGGTCCGCATCTTCCTCCAGGTGTGTTGATCATCTCGTTCGTCCCACAGACATTCCATCTTCACCATTTTACACTTTGCGTGCAGTAGCGATGGTCTTTCCATCGTCGGCGAGGGAGGCTGTTACTAGCACTAGTCTTTGATCCCTCACTTTGTGCTCTATTGAATGGTTTGAGGCTTGTCGGTGTAGTCTAAGGTGAGTCTTGGATCCAGGTGTCACTCTCTCCAACCATGTTTCTGATCATTACCAGATTTTCTCCTTGGATCACGACACACCCCCACTGGAATGAACCATTTACTGTCTGCTGTCACCTGCGAATGAAGACCTTAAGTGATTTTGTTAGTGACAGCTTGTCTAGCCGGTCGTCCCTTTTGGTGTGACCTGTGAAATTTTCAACCTGAAACATAATTTCATTAATATAATAATTAAACATCATTTCTTGCTCATTGAGTAGCACTCAGGTTCCTTTTGTCCCCTGAAAAAAACTCAACCCACTTTGCTTATGCTAACAAGACAATATGCATTTGGAACAGAATCAGCTCTGTTTGATGCAATCCATCCTGCTATCCTGCGAAAGAAAAATTTTAAGTTAGGCGCTGCGCAGGGTTAGGCACTGTTTCTTTCTGCCACAATAATAACCCAGACCAAGATATTTAGACAAATGCATCCATAGCCATTATTTTATTGGGTGTTCTGCCCTGATTTTGTCTGCTGTGCTGCCGCGGCCTTCGCTGCCGCATCTGTACTGGCGGTTTCCTGTTGAAACAATCTTTGTTATTAGCACACTTTCAGACAGACATTTTGTAGAACTCTCAGCATTTTTTGCCCCTCCTGTGCAATGCTTTCAGCAAATCCCTAACCATCTCCCTTTTGATGCACCATCCAACTTGTGCATCAATTTAACACAATGGTGCCCTCTTATCAGAGCATTTGAAGGCCAACAGCCCTCAGTCTTACAGTGTATCCAAAGTCATCAATATGTTTCTGTCAGGTCAGGTCGTGCTGTACAGACTTGGTCGCTGTCAGTCATCTACATTCTTCTTCTTTGTTCGCATAAATGTTAGGGGCTCTCTTGATAATTTGATATTAACTTAGCCAATGTGTCACAATTCCAACTTCCATTAGTACTTAAACTGATCCTGAAAGTAATTAAAATCTGCTATCATAAATTACCAAAATTTGTAACTAGCAGACAAAACGTCTCGGTTACGTATGTAACCCTCGTTCCCTGAGTAGGGAACGGAGACGTTACGTCGGATGACGACGAATGGGGTTTCGCTTAGAAAGCCTATCAGCTTCGAGTATTTAAAAACGAGCCAATGGCAAAGAAATGCCATTGGTCTGCGGAATTTGCATGACGTAACTCCGCCCCACCTTGTGGGTATATAAGGAGGACGCCGGCAACATGCAGTTATGTTTCTTCGCTGAGGAGCCAAGACTGAACTCAGGCGATCCCTGCGGTACAGCGGAAGTGGCAGGAAGACGTAACGTCTCCGTTCCCTACTCAAGGAACGAGGGTTACATACGTAACCGAGACGTTCCCTTTCGTTGTCACTCCGAGTTACGTCGGATGATGACGAATGGGGTTACCAGTCTAATCACGCCACCTTCACAGCTGTCTTCCAGTGCCCTGCGTAAATCTGAGCCCTCGAGAGACTTTGGACGAAGGACTCCTATTTAACACAGGAATACCAAGGTACACTGGGAAGCATATCCCATAGCTTTAGAGGAAATATGCAATCAGCACCAACCCAGAGGGGGGGGCATTTGGAAATACACATATGACCCGAAGGAAACATATGGAGAAACATTGAGGTGTCCAGCCGCAGGTGGAATATTTCAACCTCAGGGGTGGCAATGTGGCTTGCCAAGGGAAAGACACATGCTCAGAGAGGCTTACAGTGGAAATACACGTGTGGGGGTAGGTCCGGGGAGGGACCATGCACACGGGAGGCACCTAGCCGACGCCCAGGCAATAGACACTGGCGCTAGCATCAGGGGTGCTGGAGGAACTCAGGGCTTGCGGAGAAGCTCATCTGAGCAGAATATCGCACTTATCCAGTCCGTGGAGTGGAATGGCGAGCAAGCGAAGACACCTGAGCGGGTCCGGTACTAGCTCGTTGAAGCGAGTACATAAGAGGACACTGGCTCCACTCGGAGATTGTAGAATCTGGCGAATGTGTTCGGTGTCGCCCAGCCTGCAGCTCTGCAGATGTCTGTTAGCGAGGCGCCATGCGCTAGAGCCCAAGAGGATGCCACACTCCGGGTGGAGTGGGCAGTCACACCAAGGGGGCACGGTCGACCTTGCTGCTGGTATGCCAAAGCAATGGTGTCCACTATCCAGTGAGACAACCTCTGCTTTGAGAGAGCCTTTCCCTTCAGCTTCCCACCATAACAGACAAAGAGCTGGTCTGAGGTCCTGAAACACTGCGTCCTGTCTACATAGGCGCGGAGAGCGCATACTGGACAGAGCAGTGCCAAACTTGGGTCTGCCTCCTCCAAGGGCAGCGCTTGCAGGTTCACCACCTGGTCCCGGAAGGGAGTGGTAGGAACCATGGGCACATATCCAAGCCGGGGTCTCAGGATCACGTGAGAGTAAGCCGGCCCGAATTCCAGGCACGCTTCATCAACGGAGAATGCGTGCAGGTCCCCGACCCTCTTGAGAGAGGCCAATGCAACCAGGAGCGCTGTCTTCATTGACAGGAACTTAAGCTCCACTGATTGCAGAGGCTCAAAGGGAGCACTCTGCAGGGCACTTAAAACCACTGAGAGGTCCCAAGAGGGAACGAGAGGAGAACGAGGAGGATTCAGCCTCCTCGCCCCCCTCAGGAACCTGACGATCAGGTCGTGCTTCCCTATGGACTTACCTTCCACTAAGTCGTGGTGTGCGGCAATAGCGGCAACATAAACTTTGAGGGTGGAGGGAGACAGCCTTCGCTCCAACCCATCTTGAAGGAAGGAAAGCACGAAACTGATCGAACACCTCCGGGGGTCTTCTCGGCGAGAAGAGCACCAGTTGACAAAGAGGTTCCACTTCAACGCGTAGGCGTGCCTCGTGGACGACGCCCTAGCGGAAGTGATGGTAGCCACCACCGTAGGTGGTAGGGTACTCAAACCTGCCTCGTCCCGTCCAGGAGCCACACGTGGAGGTTCCAGAGATCGGGACGAGGGTGCCACAGGGTGCCCTGTCCCTGAGAAAGGAGGTCCTTCCTCAGAGGAATTGGCCAAGGAGGTGCTGTCGCGAGGAGCACTAGTTCGGAGAACCAAGTCCGGGTGGGCCAGTACGGCGCAACCAGAAGGACCTGCTCCTCGTCCTCCCTGACCTTGCGCAAGACCTGCGCAAGAAGGCTCACTGGGGGAAACGCATACATCCGTGCCGAGCGTGCCCTCGGTCAGAGAATAATACTGGGCGCAATGGGTCGAGTCGTGGGAGGCAAACAGATCTATCTGTGCGTCCCCGAACTGGTCCCAAATCAGCTGGACCGACTGGGGATGGAGTCGCCATTCTCCAGGGAGGGGCTGAAGCCGTGGGTAAGGCTGCCGACCCAAGCACGGTTCAGGGCTCCGGGAATGTAAATGGCTCGAAGGGACCTCAGATGCCTCTGACTCCATAAGAGGAGGTGGCGAGCGAGTTGCGACATACGGCGGGAGCGAAGACCACCTTGATGGTTGATGTACGCTACAGTGGCGGTATTGTCTGATCGGACTAGTACGTGTTGACCCATGAGCAGTGCCCGGGAAGCGGTGCAGGGCAAGGCGTACTGCCAGCAACTCGAGGCAATTGACATGCCATAGGCGCTGGGGTCCTGTCCAGGAGCCCGCGGCAGCATGTCCATTCCACATGGCGCCCCAGCCCGTGGTGGAGGCATCTGTTGAGACAACAACATGCCGGGACACTCGTTCCAGGGGGACACCAGCCCTGAGAAAACTGAGGTTCAACCACGGGGTGAAGGTCTGACGGCAGGTCGGAGTAACTGGTACTCGGAGCGTGCCTTGTTGCCATGCCCACCTCGGGACTCGGTCGCGAAGCCAAAGCTGAAGCGGTCTCGTATGAAGCAATCCGAGCGGCGTCACCGCGGCTGCAGATGCCATATGCCCCAGGAGCCTCTGAAAATGTTTCAGTGGAACCGCACTCTTGCCCTGAAATTGTCTCAGACAAGTCAGCAGTGACTACGCGCGCTCGCTCGTAAGCTGCGCGGACATGGCGACCGAGTCGATGTCCATACCGAGAAAAGAGATCCTCTGCACGGGGCAAAGTTTGCTCTTCTCCCAGTTGACCCGAAGGCCCAGACGAGCTAGGTGCCAGAGCACAAGGTCCTTGTGTTCGCAAACCTGGTCTCGAGAGTGAGCTAGGATCAGCCAGTCGTTGAGATAGTTCAGGATGCGAACCCCGTGAACCCGAAGGGGAACAAGGGCTGCCTCGACGACCTTCGTGAAGACGCGAGGAGACAGGGCTAGCCCGAAAGGGAGAACCGCGTACTGGTATGCCTGCCCCTCGAAAGCAAACCGGAGGAACGGTCTGTGTCGAGGAAGAATGGAGACATGAAAGTAGGCGTCCTTCAGGTCGATCGCTGCAAACCAATCCTGGGGCCGAACACATTCGAAAATGCGTTTGGCGGTGAGCATCTTGAACGGCATCCTGTGAAGGGAGCGATTCAGTACGCGCAGGTCCAGGATTGGTCTTAACCCACGGGGTTTTCTTGGGGACAATGAAGTAAGAGAAGCCGGACCTCATCTCGGCTGGAGGGACAGTCTCGATTGCACCCTTCGCCAGCAGGGTGGCAATCTCTGCTCGCATGATGGGGGCACTGCCACCGACCAAAGTGGAGCGGACTCCCCTGTAGTGGGGAGGAGACCGTGCGAACTGAATCGCATAGCCGAGCCTGATGGTGTGGGCGACCCAGCGGGACAGATGGGGAAGCTCTAGCCAGGCTCCCAAGAACTGTACCAGCGGGGTCATGCGGACCACAGGCGTCCCCCCGGAGGGGCAGCGAAGCAGAGTAACTGGCCCGGACGTGGACGGCATAGCGATCCGGTGTGGGGGCGCAGTTAACATCCGTGCCCTGACAGAGGAGGCCAGGGAAGGACCAGCGTTCCACGGGGGCCTGCTCTGCCAGGGGTCTGGCGACAGAGTGGGACAGGGACGAAACGGTCCGTGGACGGCACGCCGTGTCAACTGACTCTGGGACAGAGGGGGACGAGGAGAGCACGGCTTGTGGGCGGCGCTCTGTGTCGTCCGAGAACTCTGTGTGCTCAGGGACGAGGGGGTTGTTTCTTTCTTTAACCACATTAGGGTGCTGCCCACCCGTGGATGAGCAGCGGGGAGTGGAGAACAAAAGATTCTCCCCCGGCCCTCCACCGGGGGAAGGAGTGGTCCTGCTACCATCTCCTGAGAAACAACCATCGTCCCTGAGCAGCCCGTCTCAGGAGCGCCGCTTGGCCCGGCACTTGGCGGGGGGCGGGGCTGGAGAGGGCTGTGGCGCCTTCCTACGGCTTCCTCCGCGACTGGGCCTGGGTGAAGGCTGCTGCTTTGGCCGAGCGGGAGGGGCGGGAGCGTTAGGAGGGCGCCCTCGGCGGGAAACAGGCTGAGGCGTCTGCCCGGCCGACGTCGAGGCAGCAGCGGGTCGGCGGGGCAGAATATGTTTGATAGCCGCTGTCTGTTTCTGTGCAGTCGAGAACTGTTGGGTGAAGTCCTCAACTGCGCCGCCGAAGAGGCCGGCCTGGGACAGGGGCGCATCGAGCAGACGTGTCCGCTCGGAATCCCGCATGTCAGCCAGGTTCAGCCACAGGTGTCTCTCCTGGACCACCGCAGTGGACATCACCAGACCGAGGGAGCGCGCGGCTACCTTCGTCGCCCGGAGAGCGAGGTCGGTTGCGGCACGCAGCTCATTGAAGAGCCCTGGGTCTGTCCTGCCCTCGTGCATGTCTCTGAGCATCTGGGCCTGGTAGACCTGCAGAGTGGCCATAGCATGCAGAGAGGTAGCCGCCTGTCCCGCCGCTCTGTAAGACTTCGCCACCATAGATGACGAAAATCTACAGGCCTTGGATGGGTGCTTAGGCTCTCCCCGAGGAGAAGCACTCTGAGGACACAGTTGCATCGCAACAGAGCGTTCAACCGGAGGAAGCCCAGTGTACCCACGGGCAGCCGCCTCATCGAGGGGAGGAAAGGCGGATGAGACCAGCGAGCGGTCCCGAGAAGACAGGGGGGTCTTCCAGGACTTCGAGATCTCATTATGCACATCCGGGAAGAAAGGTATTGGGGTTTGCCGTGGACCACGGGGGTCGGCAGCCTTACCCAAAAACCAATCGTCCAGCCGCGAGCGCTCAGGAGAGGGTGGAGGCCTCCACTCTAGACCGATGCTCGCGGCTGCCCGGGAAAGCATGGCCGTCATTTCCGGATCCGACTCAGGCACAGCCGTATGCACACCGGAAGGTGGCAGCTGCGCTAAATCTTCACTTCCGGAAGAATCAAGCCCACCTTGTGATGCTGCTACAGACATAGCGTCTTCCTCTGTAGCTTCAACCAAAAATCGGAGGTTCACTATCGGGCACCGTCACCGAGGAGGGGGGCTGGGGTCGCGGACACATAGTCGGCGCCTGGTTCCAGACCGTAGCGTTAGAGCGTTAGATCGGGGTGTGGATGAGGGGACTCTCACTCTTGCGAGTTCATTGAGTCTCGACATAAGTGACGCGATGGTCATGTTCCCGCAGAGAGAACATGACTCATCCACGAGCGCTGCTCTATCGTGATCCATGCCCAAACACACTAGACAGCGCTCGTGCCCATCAGAGTCAGACACCAGCCTGCCGCAACCAGAAGTGCACGGGCGAGGCATCTTTAAAAAGACGTGCCGCGTGCAAGCTCTTTTAAGAGAGAAACACTCTGAGTGTTGAAGCGCCCGGGGAGACACGCACTCTCTGGCAAACCACTGCACAGATAAGCAGGAAGCACGCGCTCGCTGGATATCGCGTCACACCAACACCAGAGCAACTCGTTTGTGAAGCTGACAGTTCAGAGATGGCTTGTGGAGTGAAGAGAAACTCTTGGCTCCGAAGCGAAAACATAACTGCATGTTGCCGGCGTCCTCCTTATATACCCACGAGGTGGGGCGGAGTTACGTCATGCAAATTCCGCAGACCCATGGCATTTCTTTGCCATTGGCTCGTTTTTTAAATACTCGAAGCTGATAGGCTATCTAAGCGAAACCCCATGCGTCGTCATTCGACGTAACTCGGAGTGACAACGAAAGGGAACTTGATTATCAAATTGACTCAGAATTATCAACCTCTCTTGAATATGTCATTCGCCTTAACTCATCAGTGATGATAAAACACTCTTTCCAGAGGTTAATGACACACACTATTCAGACAGAATAGCTCTTCCCTAAACTCGCACTTACAAGGCATAAAGTGCAGTCACCATCAAACACATCTAAATATGAACCGCTCATATTTCTTATTCTTATCTTTTCTCTAAAAATATTTTACAGTTTAAAAGATATTTCGAACCTTGCATAATCCTATAGCTTTTATCTAGTTACTTTCTATGGCCTCTTAACCAGTTTCAAAGAGTGTTTGTTCATTATTCATTTGATTTTAGAAAAGTCAGCTGTGTTGCTTTGGCTTCAGCTTCTTTGGCATAACAGAAAGGCAGAAAGTCACCATCCTTTCCTCCTTTTCAAGCAGTCTCTCTCACCTTAAACAAATAATCTTTTCAACAGCCTCCTATGACTGTAATTTAGACAGAATGTAACACTTAATCCTTACACTTAAACTTTGACCATTGTTATTCCGACTTTTGAGTTGTCTTCATCTTAAGCCACCACCATGCCTGTGTCCCGATACCCTGACATCTATGCATTTTCCTTGCCCTTGAGGCAACTAACATCATATAATTGCATTCACCTATGGTCGGTATGTTAATGACGTTGAGACACCCCATTTTCTGATAAGGTTCCCTGTGTCTCACACCGGCCCCCATTCTACAATTGTCTACCATTTGCTCATTGAATCCCAATGGTGAAGAAACAGAATAACTTCACTTCTTTTATCTCTATGATAATTAAGCCATTTTGGAGGATGAGTTCATTCTAAAGTATATTTGGGAGTGGACTCTGGGTCAATGCAGACTGAACTGTATTACAGTCCTCTGACTCCCCTCTCTGATGCCCTTTGCCCAAAGTAGCATCACATCCACTCCCATCACACAGATTATACCTCCGCAGCCTGGTGGGCAAGTGCCATCTTCAATCTTATGACATTGTTTTATCTCCTGTGCTTTTGTTAAATTAAACCTTTAATTTCATCATATTAACATCGATCTGCTTTCTAACACATATTAACACAGAATTTTCTTCAAGTTTGTATGACATTTTTAAAACACCTTCTCAGTAGGCATCCACAGCTACGTGTCCTGCTGACCACAATCAAAACACTCTCTGCCATCTGGTTGGTTTGGTCACTGTGAGCTTGCAAACGACTCCAACTCCCTGCACACCTCCGAAGCAGTGTGTCCTAATCAGGAATGTAAACAGAGCTGATAAGCAGTTCACTGTCTTCCTTTGACCATCCACCAGTGGCTGATCCAATCACAATATTCAAATCATAATCCTCATCATTATTGATTTCCAGAATCTTTAGACATAGCTGTCTCTATTATTAACACTAATTACAGAACAAGTACATATCTGATATCTGGAAGTCAGGCTAAATAAGCAAGCACTGTTGCTGTACTCCCATAGCTGGACCCTCAGTCACTCCTCAGTTATTAGATACAGACATCATCTACAATCATATAATTTCTTTAAAGTGAGAGCTTCAGAGCAGAGCTGCTTACAGCATTTTCTCTCTTCTGCCTCATTATTTCTATCATGAATGTTCAGTTACTATTCATACAGTATAAAGAAATTTAGCATGTCATCAATTTCATTAACACTGATTTGAAAGCTTATTCTTCTATCAAATGATAAGTCTGCAGATTCAACTTAGTACTATCATTATTCCTCATTCCCAATTATCTCTACTGTTACACAGAAACCACAAGATACTCATATCTCAGTCCCTAAATTACACAGACAGGTATCATAGCCGCTTGCACCTTCAACTCTTGTTATAAAAATATGGCAGTCCATTCTTCCATACCCTTGTTTTCATAACATTAATACAATAAAGCACATTCGTATCATCATTTCAATCATTATTTTATCACTAAAATATAGAATTTTCCCCACTCTGCTTGATAAAACTTTTCATACCTTTTCAACTTAATTTGACTTAACAGGCGTTCATAAATGGTTCCATGAATTTTATCTTTCCCTACATACCAGTTCCTTCTGCATCTGTTCTCTTTTATCTGCTTCTTCAATCCAACAATTCATTGTTTGTAAATTCTATCAGGAAAAACCCACATTTTCCTACTATATTTCCCTACATGCTAATTCTTTCTGCATTTGTTTTCGTTCTCTTCTACCTGCTTCTTCAATCCAACAATCTATAATCTGCTCACATTCTTTACATGCATTACAAAAACAACGGCAACAACTGCTTTTCACCTTTTTTTTATTCTCTACTCCACTAAACCAAGTTTCTCAAAACCCTGTGCTTTTGTACAATTTTACACGCTCATCAATCAAAACTTGCTCAAAATTTCGTCATTCACGACATTGCTTCAAAACACACAAAGATTTACAAGCAGATTCTTCATTTGCAGATAGCAGAAAGTAAATCAGTGTATGTGTGTGTGTTGTGTTTGCTTGTTAGTAATATATGATCACTTATCTGGCTTGTGGACAGACACCGATTGTCTCGAACCAGACCCTCTCCGTCCTGCTCTCCGATCCTTTCGTTTCAATCCGACTTCAGATTCGGGCACTCATTGCTCCAATGCCCCTCTCTCTTGCACAATCTGCTTCCTGTCCGTCTTTGGACCGGGGAGCAGTCGAGATCGTGGTCCAGTTTCCGGGTTTTCAGCTCCGCCACGGGTTAGTGATGGTTGTATCAGTATGCCGGCGGCGCCGACACAATCTCGGTTACATTTTGGAAAACACAAGCGCACTCTTGCAACCATAATTCTTTTCCATTCGATCGAAAAACTGGTGTGTAAAAATTATCTTGTTTAGGCCTACAATAAGATGATCCAATGGTGGCTGAATCCTCTCTCTTGGATTTTTAATTTCAACGCGTCTTCATCCGTCAAACGTTTTCAACAGACCCGATTCTGTCACCTCGATTCGGCAAGGTTTAGCAAATATGCTCTGTAATTATGGTTTACTCAAGGTTCAATTCAATAATAAAGAATAATAAAATGTTTGGATAGCACAATTCATAAAAATACTGTCAGTAACAAATCTTTCCGATTGTAAGAAATTGTCCGACTTCCTCAGGTTCAAATTTCAGTTTTCAGCATAAAAAATAATGGTCCGATTTCCTCAGGTGCCAAGTAAAGATTTGTTACGTGCCAGTTTTTTACAATTTCATATAATTGGTCCGACTTCCTCAGGTTCCAATTAAAAATTTTGTAAACCCATAATCAGCCACAGTGGCTCCTTCGTCCGCTTTACAAGCTAGTTTTCGGCATAAAATTGACTTGTAGTGACGGGTCGTGCTGGTTCACGTGTTACAATTGCCGGTTATAGCATAATTCATAAAAATAAGTTAGTAAAAAATCTTTCCGATTGTAAGAAATTGTCAGACTTCCTCAGGTTAAAATTTCAGTTTTCGGCATAAAAAATAAAAATAAATGGTCCGACTTCAATTTTCGGCATAAAAATAATGGTCTGATTTCCTCAGGTGCCAAGTAAAGATTTGTTACGTGCCAGTTTTTTACAAAAAGTTTTTTTGCCCGTCTCTACTTCAATTCACCCCTCGAAAACCTTCTCTGCCCGACCAAAGAGATAGTTCAGCCACTATGGTTCGCCTTATAGTTATATCAAATTACACCCTATACGAAAAACAAAAATAAAATAAAATAAATTTTAGGTCTCTTACCAGAGATGCTTTTACTGCCACCGGATACTTTCAGATCTCAGTCGAGCTACTCCTGGCCCTGAAAGCAGTTTGGCTCTTCTCTCTTAATTTTCGAGGTAAGACCAGCAGCCTATGCTCCTGAGATGGTCAGTCGTCAAATTCGTCTTCAGCACCAGAAAGAACGTCTCGGGTTATGACTATAAACCTTGTTCCCTGAGAAGGGAACGAGACACTGCGTCGAAATCGACACTTTGGGGACGCTCCCTAAGCGTGCGCCTCTGAAGTATGAATAAAACTAATCCAATCCTGATTGGTGTTGCGTCGTGACGTAACATGTGACGGCATACCCGGAAGTATAAAAGTGACGCTGTCACAACACACACTAGCCTCGCGATGAAGCAAGACGCTCAAAGGCCTCGAGGGGCGTGGCAGAACGACGCAGTGTCTCGTTGCCTTCTCAGGGAACAAGGGTTATAGTCATAACCCGAGAGGTTCCCTTTCGAGGGAACTCAACACTGCGTCGAAATCGACACTTTGGGGAACGAGTGCCCACTAGGCCACGCACCGAATAGGCCTGTCCCGGAGTGAAACTGTCTAGGCACTCAGCAAGGACTGAGCACGTGTGCGCCAGGCGTACTTGGAAGGTGGAGACTGTAGAACCTGATAAAAGTATGCGGAGTAGCCCAACCGGCTGCCTCGCAGATCTCCTGTAGAGGTACTCCCGAAAGAAGGGCCCTAGAAGAAGCCATGCTTCTAGTTGAATGGGCCCTGACGGCTAAAGGTGAAGGCAAATCGCGCACCTTGTAAGCCGCAGTAATAGCCTGGACTATCCAATTACTAATAGTCTGCTTAGATGCCGGGAGCCCCTTCTTAGGTGACCCAAAACATACTAATAACTGGTCCGACCTTCTCCAAGAAGAGGACCTCTCAAGGTACACGCTCAAAGCTCTGACGGGGCAGAGCAAATGAAGCTTCTCTTCTTCTGCCGACACATGAGGTGGAGGATGGAATGCCTGAAGGACTAAAGACCGAGCCGTGTTCGAAGGAACCTTAGGCACGTAGCCCGGACTCGGGTGCAAAAAGGCCTTTACTCTGCCAGGGGCAAACTCCAAGCAAGCTGGTGTTACTGCCAGGGCTTGGAGATCTCCCACCCTCTTAAGTGAGGTAATGGCCAAGAGAAAAACCATTTTCTGCGTTAAATCCTTAGGCGAAGCCGACTCTAGAGGTTCGAAAGGAGCCAGGGATAACCCTTCCAGAACTATAGCCAGGTCCCAAGCAGGAACTCTAGACCTGGTTTCCGGCCTCATCCTCCAAGTACCGCGGAGAAACCGAATGACCAACTGGTGCCTCCCCAGGGGCCCATCACTTAACGGAGCATGGAAAGCCGCAATGGCTGCCACGTACACCTTAAGCGTGGAAGGGGAGAGACCCGCAGAGAACCGATCTTGAAGAAATTCCAGAACTGAAGCCACCGGGCAGTTTACTGGATCTAACTCATGTTCTCTACACCAAGTGGCAAAAACATTCCACTTGAGGCCATATAATCTCCTAGTAGACGGAGCTCTGGAGCTAAGTATAGTTTCAACCACTCCAGCTGATAGACCAGCATTCAGGTACTGAACCCCCTCAGAGGCCAGACCCACAATTTCCACAGCTCTGGCTGAGGGTGGAGAATTGTGCCCCCCGCCTGAGACAACAGATCCCTCCTCAGAGGAATCTGCCATGGCGGAGCTATCAGGAGTGATGCTATGTTTGAAGACCACACTCGGGTCGGCCACATTGGGCAACCAGAAGAAGACTGATGCCCTCCTGACGGACCCTCTCCAGGACTCCCGGGAGCAGAGCGATCGGGGGAAAAGCGTACAGGCGAAGCCTCGGCCAGGCCTGTACCATGGCATCCAACCCCAGAGGGGCTGGAAGTGAGAGGGAGAACCAAAGTGGACAGTGGGACGTCTCTCGAGACGCAAACAGATCCACTTCCATTGGTCCAAACCTCTCCCATATCAACTTCACCACGTCTGGATGAAGTCTCCATTCCCCGGGCCTCAGCCCCTGCCTCGACAGGATGTCTGCTCCCTGATTCTGAACCCCCGGAATATACATTGCCTTGATAGACAGTATTTTCCCCTGGGACCAAAGAATAATTTGATGCGCCAGTCTGCACAGAGGGCGCGATCTGAGTCCCCCTTGTCGGTTCAGATAGGCTACCACCGACGTATTGTCGGATCGTACTAAGACATGGTAACCCTTGATGTCTGGGAGGAAGCTCCTCAAAGCCCTGAACACAGCCATCATCTCTAGGCAGTTTATATGCCAAGAACGATGATGGTCCTGCCACAGACCCCTGGCAAAGCGGCCGTCCATGACCGCGCCCCAGCCCATGAGGGAAGCGTCTGTCGAAATGGATTTCCGGCGACATGACACTCCCAACACCGGCCCTTGGGATAGGAACCCAGGTTTCTTACATATTTGCAGAGAACAAAGGCATCTGCGCGTTACTCTGATTAAACGAAACGGATTCCCCTTGGGAGAAAACCCCTTGGTTTTCAACCACCACTGAAGGGGCCTCATGTGCAGAAGGCCCAAAGGAATGATGTTGGATGCCGCTGCCATGAGTCTCAACCCCAATTTCAGAATGTGGCCAAGGACGACATCTCGATGCCGAACTGCCATTTCTCGAGACTGGGCCAGAATGAGCCAGTCGTCGAGATAATTCAATATACGGATGCCTTGAAGTCTCAGTGGAGCAAGGGCGATATCCATACACTTGGTGAATGTGCGGGGAGAGAGTGCTAGGCCGAATGGAAGAACCCGATATTGGTAAGCTTCGCCCCCGAAAGCGAACCTCAGGTATCTCCTGTGACATGGAAGGATGGAGATGTGAAAATAGGCGTCTTTTAGATCTATCGTGACAAACCAGTCCTCGGATCTGATTTGACTCACGATTGCAGGAATGGTTAACATCTTGAACCTGAACCTCCTCAGAGATCGGTTCAAAACCCTGAGATCTAGAATTGGCCTTAACCCCCCATCCGTCTTTGGAACTATAAAGTACCGGCTGTAAAACCCGGACTCCCTGTCTAAAGGATGAACACGTTCTATGGCTTCCTTTAGCAGCAAAGTCTGTACTTCTTGTTCCATCACCTGAGCCTGCTCTGGAAGTACTGCAGTTTGCACCACCCCAGAAAACTTGGGGGGGCGGCACGCAAACTGCAGTCTGTATCCTGATTTTATTATATGCAGGACTCATGCAGATATGTTGGGAAGATGATACCATGCCTCTACAAAATCTACTAGGGGTACCAGCCTCTCGAGACTGGCCTCTGGTGTTTTTCGAGCATCTTTCTCGACTGCCTGAAGCGGAATACCGGCAGGCTGTAGTCGATACGGTTCTTTTAACCATAACTGATGCTTTACTAGAAAATTTTCGCTGGAAAGAGATGCGGCCCGAAGCGTCGTTGACGGCGGGCAACCTACATCGTTTCCTAGAGGGCTCCGCTGCGAGAACAACCTCGGTTGCCCTGCAGTGGAGGGGACAGCCCTCAGAGGTCCTACCATTCCGGTCAGGACCTCTTCCCCGAAGTCCTCCTAGCCTGAATGACTTCCCTCAGGTCACCCCTCTGGCTGGAGGACTTCGATTTCTGAGAGCGCTTCCTCTGTTGCCAAGCTCCAGGAGGAGGGGCTCTAGAGGACACGCTCTCTTTCTGCTCTGCCCGGTGAGAGTAGCTGGCTGCTGGCTGGGGCTGATCGCTCGGCCCCACCCTACTCGATTTGGACTTAGCCTTACGGGGGAGGTACTGCTGGAACGCCGCAGATTGTTTCTTCGCCTCCTGAAACCTGTCGACGACCGAAGTAACGGCGTCGCCAAACAGGCCAGAAGGCGAGAGCGGCGCATCCAGCAGAAAAGACCTATCCTTATCCTTTATTCCAGATAAGTTCAGCCACAGATGCCTCTCCGTAGCCACCATAGCTGCCATAGAGCGGCCAATGGCACGGGCCGTCTCTTTTGTGGCCTGGAGAGACAAATCTGTGGCCTTCCTTAACTCCGCAATATCCTCAGGAGTTGGCCCCTCCCCCTCATCCAAATCTTTCAGGAGTTCGGCCTGGTATGCCTGCAAGACACCCATAGTGTGCAGACATGAACCAGCCCGACCTGCCGCCATGTAAGCCCTGCCTATTAAAGCTGATGTATCTCTGCAGGGCTTACTAGGCAGCGCCGGGGTTTTTAGGGAAGACGCCGATTCAGGGGAAAGATAACCCGCTAAGGCTTCCTCTACTTTAGGCATCTTCCCATAACCCTTGTCCCGTGCCCCCACAATATTACTATAATCAACCATACTGGGGACTGGAGACACGAGACAAGTGCGGTTTATCCCACGATCTCGAGATCTCAGAATGGAGATCGGGGAAAAACGGCAAACCCCGGCGCTGAGGTTGTGCTCTCTGCTGCAGGAAACGCTCATCAAGCTTGCTTTTTGCCTGCGTTCCCTGCTCATCATGTGGCCAGCTAATATTGAGTCTGGCCACTGCACGAGTCACAACCTCAACCAGCTCCTCATAAGCTTGGCCGTGAACTGGCGCGCCAAAATCACGGTCATCCGCATCAATACTCAGCACATCTACTTCCTCAGAAGCAGAGAGCTGAAGCATTGGGACCTGATCGTGGGCAGGAGAAGCCGCGATGCGGGCTCCTGGACCACTCTCAGGGGCTACGGGATCCTCAGACGAAGAATGAGAAGGTGCCTCAGCAGCCTCATTCTCATCTAAAAGATCCCGCTGCGAGCCCCACGATCTCAATCGCCGCGCTGCCTCAACAGACGCAGGACCAGAACCGCGGGGAGCGCGAGCCTGACCGTGCTCATCAAAGCACGCCAGCCGGGAGCGCAGCACTCTAATGGGTAGTGCTTCACAGTGAACACAAGCAGCTCCCTCGAGAGCTGCCCGTGCGTGCTGCGCTCCCAAACAATTCACACACAAAGAGTGTGTATCCCCACCCGTAATAAAACGAGGGCAAGGATGCACACACTTCTTGAACTGTTCGCTGGCCATAATATATATATATAGATATAAATATAAGGACAAACAACACCAAATAGGACTGACAGTTTCAACACAGAGCGCTTGCTGAAGAGCGAAAGCTAGTGTGTGTTGTGACAGCGTCACTTTTATACTTCCGGTTATGCCGTCACATGTTACGTCACGACGCAACACCAATCAGGATTGGATTAGTTTTATTCATACTTCAGAGGCGCACGCTTAGGGAGCGTCCCCAAAGTGTCGATTTCGACGCAGTGTTGAGTTCCCTCGAAAGGGAACTGCCGTGAGATCTCACTTTCTGACACCAAAATTCTTGTGGCAAAAACAATAATTAAACAAACAGCATCACAGCGTAAGAGACATCTTGATTCCAATTGTATTTATTCTTGCAAGAATAGTTCCCAGTCCAACCACACAGTTCAGCTGCAGGCGGAGTGAGACATAGAGCAGGGGCTGGCTCGCAGTCTTATACTGTTCTTTTCAAGCTATCTCTTGTCACTCACTTGTTTAGACAAGAGGAACAAAGGAACTTTATGACTACCTCCAAGACCAGGGGGTCTTCTCACCTCTGAAGTCAGAGGTCACTGCCCAACCACCTGCTGAGTGTCTCACACACACCCTTTTGCTGTATAATAAGGAATCCATGATTGAATAGAAAAGAAAACCCTCACAATGTCTAAGAAAGTAAATAAGAAAAGAGTAAAATATTATTTTTTCCATAACACACGTTATCCCTCTCTCTAGCGTCTCCACTTCTGTGCTTCTCAGAGAAAATGGAAAAACTGGTGTTTGCTGGAACCAAACTATCTGCAAGCCCCCAGATATCAATCAAAAAGTGGAGCCCCCAGATATCAATCAAAAAGTGGCAGGCCCCACAACCACCAAAGCCTGCAGGCCCAGCTCACCCTCACCCTCCTCCTGTGAGAGCTCTTCGCCGTCTGCCACAACGCCAGGGCTCACACCCTCCTCCATCGGCTCGAGGCGAACAAAAAAAAACTGATACCAGCTCTCAGTGATATGTGTCGGGTCCCCGCTATGATAACAGTAACTTTCTCAAATGTTTACAGAACAAGCGGGATCCCAGTGTGCCTGAATCTTTCTCTATTGCTGTTCAATTACATGATAGAAAGTCTAAGGCCTTCAAAAGCCGTACAGCAAACCCATATAATCTGGTGCCTATTACACGCCAAACTAAGATTGCTGTGGGAACAAAAGGTAAGACTGTTAAGTTAGAACTTTTAAACAGCTGCTCACTTAAAAATAAATCACTTCTAGTTAACGACTTAACCACATACAACCTGGATTTTTTCTAAATGAAACTTGGCTAGAAGACAGCTGCAGTGCAACAGTCCTCAATGAAACATCCCCTCCTAACTTTACTTTTATGAGTATGAGCGGGTAGGAGAGGTGGGGGTGTGGCTACTCTTTTTAAAGATGTCTATCAATGTAAGCAAATATCATTTGGTAATTACCCGTCTTTTGAATATCTGGGTATTGTGTTAAAAGGTGCTCCACGCATTTTACTTATTGTTTACAGGCCTCCAAAATACTCTCCAGCCTTTGCTGAGGACTTTACAGAGATGTTATCAACAATTTCCTCAGAGTTTGACTGTTTTGCTATTGCTGGAGATTTTAAAATTCACATAGATAATGCAGAAACCAATATGGCAAAATAAATCAAAACTGTGATAAAAACTTTTGATCTGACTCAGCATGTACATGGACCCACACACAATCGTGGACACACTCTAGATTTACTAATCAGTAAGGGTCTAAACATTTAATCGATTGTTATAAAGGATGTAGCACTGTCTGATCATTTCTGTATTTTCTTTGATATATTGATCTCTCCTGCCATTGAAGCTAGATCTTTGTCTGTCAAGAAGAGATGTTTAAATGAGAACACTAGTGTGCTATTTATGAAGGCCATATCTTTAACACCAAGCATATCTGCTAACTCTGTTGATTTTCTCCTTGATTCTTTCAAATCAAGGAGAATTGATTCTTGATTCTTGACTCAAAAGTTAAAGGTGTAATTGATGATATTGCTCCTGTGAAAGTCAGGAAGAGTGGTAGACAAAAAGCACCTTGGAGAAACTCAACAGCAGTGAAAAATATGAAAAGAAAATGAAGAAAAACAGCGTGCATGTGGCGGAAGACAAAACTTGTAGTCCATTATAACATCTACAAAGACACCATCCATGCTTTCAATATGGAACTAGGCAAAGCTAGACAGACTTTCTTCTCAAATATTATAAACAGAAACTTAAACAACACACGCACTCTTTTTGCTACTGTAGAGAGACTGACAAACCACCCAAGCCAGATTCCCAATGAATTGCTCTCAGACAGCAAGTGCAGGGAGTTTGCTTCTTTCTTCTCTGGGAAAATCAATAATATCAGAAAGGTGATCAAGCACATCATTGTGCCGCACTGGGGTCAGACAGATCAGTCCACAACCTGATAAAGTAGTTACTATGTCTGATTTCAAAGAAATTGATGGCAAAATTTCGGAAGAAACCGTACAGCACCTTAAAACATCAACCTGCGCCCTTGAAGCACTTCCCACATTTTACTTCAAAAGTGTGTTAAACAGCTTAGAATCAGATCTTCTAGAAGGGGTTAATGCCTCACTTCTCTATGGGACTTTTCCAAACTCCCTGAAGACTGCAGTTGTCAAGCCCCTCTTGAAAAAGATAAGATCTGGATAAGACCATATTAAGCAACTATAGACCGATCTCAAATCTTCCTTTTGTTGTGAACTCTGCCGTCTCTCTCAATGTGAAGTTCAGTCTGAAATGCGACAGAAAAGGATCTGTAACTCGAATGTTAGCGAATATTTTTCATACAGACTTGAAACGTATGTCTTTACAACGCTTGGAGTCTCTATTTTTAAATTATGTAAATTATATTAAAAAAAATATTCTATGTTTAAGTAATCCGTATGAAAGCAGCGACATGTACAGTTTCTCAAACGGGTCCTCATTAACTTTAATGTGACCACACCCACGAGCGAAAGAGCTGTTCACATGCAAATGATCCACGCGGAGGAACGCAGAAACTGTTAACGCCCTCCTCATCTCAAAACAAAGAATCAGAGACTTCAGTAAACTTACTCCTCTCTGCTCATCGAGTTTGGATGACTGTGTTTGTGCTGTGCTGTTTCACTTGGATTTACCTATTAGAATTAGAAGAACGCGATTTGAAGGTATAAAAAATAGGGAAAAGATGATTGAGATAGATGGGATACAAATTGAAAATGTCTCTGAAATAAAAATTTTAGGAGTTACAATAGATAATAAACTAACTTGGAAAACTCACATCAGACACATAAAAAAGTCTCCAAAAGTCTTGCAATAATAAATGAAGTTAAACATGTCCTGGATTACAATACACTCCGTACCCTATATTGTTCCCTGATTCTACCGTACTTAACTTACTGTGTTGAGGAATGGGGGAATAATTATGATAACTCCTTTAAGTCATTACTTATCTTACAAAAAAGGGCTATACGTACCATGCACAAGGCTGAATATCTTGAACATACAAATCCACTTTTTCTTCAATCAAAGTTATTAAAAATGAAGAGCTCTTTTCCAAAACGCGATAAACGCCATTTTTAAAAAAATGAGTTTGTCACGTCATTCTGTTGTATACCGAGCCTACTCACTGCTCCATAAATGTTTCTAACCAAATCGCTACATATCCCTGTTTAAATTGTACTGAAAGGTGTCGTTTTACTCCAAACCGCGACAGCAGCTACACTCGTTTCGAGTCACAGTGCGACATATTCACTCGGCCAATCGGAGTCTTCGAATAGCTGTCATGCGTGAGGTGTACGTGAGGCGCGAGGTAAACATTGTCAGTGTGAATTAAATACGTCGGAAAAATGAATGTGTTGACTGTGATAAACACTTTTGATGGGTCCGAAGAAGCTGTTAAGCCCGCGCCAGGTGGAAGACGACGGTGTTTAAACGAAGACAACCACGAACGTCAACAAACTAAGAAGATACACTACTCTGGTGGAGGACGGATCCCCACCATTGGATGTAAACACACCTCAGCTAAATGCTTTTGCCAAGCAGATAGATTGACACCCGATGACCTTGTCATGAATTTTCAGAAGTTTCATGACAAACCTAATAAGGTGGATCAGGACGCGGCACTTCTTCACCTGATGAGCGTATCTGAGGTAAAACGGCAGCGTCAGAACGACGAAAACCGACAGAAGGGGAGGAATGTCACCGTGAAATACAGCCTGCTGTGGGATGAGCACCCCAACAAATTGCCAGTTTGCAAGGCCACATTCCTGTCAGTTTTGGGTGAGTAAAGTTTTCATGTTTGGAATAATTGAAATCCGTTTTGTATGTGATTTTCCTTTGTAGTTACACTGATGGGCGTCATGTTTTATACTATTAGAAGGATTGTTTTTTGGCTACTTATCAGAGAAAAGTAATGATGATACACAACCCTTTATTTGTGTAGTGGATGGCTAAAGCCATTTCTAGACAAAGCGGTGCTAACTGTTTGTAAACTCCAGGGGGGAAAGTGTTCATGTCTTACTGGTGCTACTGGTCAGACGCTTTATGAAATGTAGTAGGAAGGTGTGTGTGTGTGTGTCTGTGTGTGTGTGTGTGTGTGTGTGTGTGTGTGTGTGTGTGTGTGTGTTTATCTGCTTGTCTGATGGAGATAGTGGAGGAGACTGGGGCTGTAAAGCGCTGTTCAGGGAAGGAATCAAGGGGCAGGCGGGAGTGCACACACACACTGTGTGGTGTGTGTGTGTTTGTTTATTTGGTGACAGTCCAGGAGGCTTTAAAGTGGTGTTAAGGGAAGCAAGGGGAAGAGGTGTGGTAAAGGGAACCACAGTTCACCTTGCCAGTCAAATTCGCAGATCCAAGGGGCTTCGGCTCTTCAGTGACTATGGACAAAACAAAAATATGACCATGGTCTCCATGCTCATGGAGCTAAGGCAAACCTTCCCCAATCTTTGCATCGAGCACACATTTCCAGTCAGGGGGCACAGCTATCTCCCCGCAGATAGAGTTTTCGGCAGGATTGAGCAGAAAATCAGAAGGATCGACACAATTCCCCTGCCACAAGAATACCATGCCCTCCTGCAGCAGTTTGGTAATGTGTAAGTTTACGGCACAGACTGGAAGGCTTTTGATTACAAGTCAGCTACAAAAGAGTGCGTGAAGGCGCAGAGAAGCTTCAAGATCAGTGAAGCACGCATGCTGGATTTGAGTACCAACAAGGTTGGTATAAAGGTGGCATACAATGGGGAGTACTGCTTCCACAGTGTGCTGAAACGGGGCAAACGGTGGGCTGACCTGAAACCTGCCATTCTTGAAAGCCAAACCACAGTGAAGAAAGCAAAGAAGCAAGATGTGGTTGCACTCCTGAAAGCAATAGGTGTGTCTGAGGCAGTGAGCGCATTTTATAGTGATGCACTATCTGATGTGAATGAAAACGCTCACCAGAGTGACGAAGACTCAGAATAAATTCCTACGGTGTAGTGAATGAATGTAATGCAGTATGTAATGCAGTATTAAATTTTATCTTTGTTTTATTGTTATAAAGGTTATGCACTTCAAGCAACAACATTTTAACTGGTTTCGCACTTAATATTGCACTAATTGGCCATTTGTTTTGTATGTGTGTTATGTTTTACTGTGTCTTTACTGTGAATAGCGAGCGCTCTATAGTCTCATATAGAGCTCATGATATTGTGTGTTAACTTATTTTAAAAACAGACCGAAAAAAATGAATGGTTTTAGAACATTTTTTAGCAAAGAACACATGGTGGATATGTAGTGGAGAGTGGATATATAGCGTTTTGAAAAGAAATATAATAAACTTTGGATTTATGATCATTAACATTCTTGTTTGATTTCTCAATTATTGTTGATGGTGTTCAGACTGACCCAAAAATGATTTTTAACTATATAAATTAAATACTTACAAAATATGTAGGTCTGGGTAAATAATTTGTCCTTTATCTCAAAACAATCAAAATGGATATATAGCGTTTTGGAAAAGAGCTCTTCAAATACACGACCTTGTCAAACTTAACACGGCGCAACTATTATTTATGATTATTTACTATCATTTCACAACCTATTTCCTGCTAATATACAAAAGGTATTCCGACAGAGTGAGCAGTTGTACAGTTTGAGGAGCTATGGGAATTTTTCTATACCTATGGTTAAAACCACCAGGATGAATTTCTGTGTGTCTTTATGCGGGGTAAAATTATGGAATAGTTTGGGGCTTGAATTTAAACAATGTCAATGTATTCACCAGTTTAAAGAACTCTATAAACAGAAGGTCTTGTCACAGTACAAGGAGGGTGGGGTTTAAATCGTTGTATTAATGTATTAATGTATTCATAGGCTGTTATCTTTCTTGTAGGTATTTCTGATTACCATTGCTGGTATTTAGTAACAGATGGATTCATGTATTCATAGGCTGTGTAGGTATTCGGATAACCATTGTTGGTATTACTATAGTTATTTACCTGCGGTAATACGGTGTGTATTTAAGATATGCGGTGTTCTTCTGTTTTGTTTTTTTCATGTATTCATAAACTGTGTAGGTATTCAGATTACCATTGTTGGTATTACTATAATTAGTTGCCTGCTGTAATATATTGTGTGTATTTAAGAGATGCAGTGTTTTTTTTGTTTTGTATTTTTCTTTTTATACATGTATAAATAAAAACTGTAATTGAGAGGAATGATAATGTTAACAATTAAGGAAGTAGCTACCTTTGTTTTTCTTTCTTGTTTTCCCCTTAACTGTAACAGACAGGAGTGGGTATAAATAAGTCTGACTTCTTCCCACTCCGTTTCGAGCAATTGACTGATTTATGTTGTTAATAATTAAACGCTTCTTATTGCCTTTGTTATATGTCACTGTATTGCTCGAAATAAAAATAAATTCATTAAAAAAATAAATTAATTCATTCATTCAAGATGAGAAGATCTTTAAGGTAAGACATGTTAAACTGGTGCCAGACTAAAATGTACGTTTTGAAATGAGATTGGAGTAAAAAGTCTAATGATGTATGTGTATATATATATATATGTGTGTGTGTGTGATGCGATCTGGGAAAACCCACCACATGGTGAATTTTGACATATTACAGGTTTTGAGACCATATTAAAGCTGGGTTCAAGCACTTTCCAAATCTGTTTTTATTTCTTTTATCGTTTGTCTGTAACAAAAGTTGTGGTTATCTGAAGTCCGCTGATCGCTGTGATTTTCAGAAACGGAATTTTGAGAAAAACAGGTTTAATTAACTGTTACGTCGTGCTAGCAGGACGACTAGTGCTCTTTTTCTATTGCCTTTTTTTCATATCACATATTTTAGTAATCATCATGGATTATGTATCATTCGAAAGCTTACGAACTCAAAATTCATCCTGTGAAAACCGTTTTGAAATTGGACGATTGAGAGGCGAGCAAGGTCTTTTAAGCGAGCAGCTTCAGACTCTGTTGTTCTCTTGTGCTCCGCATCACACCACACGATAACGCTGGATAAAAATAAATAAATAAAAACTTGCGTGCCGTTGTAGTTTATACAGGGCTGTCGGGACCTTTATTCTGTTATGTGGTATATTTTGATAGGCGAAACTGTCTTTGTAGTGTTAAGAGAAGGAGAGCGATTTTGGTTTTTTGCCGCTCCGCCGTGCATGTCCTTAAAGAGAAAGACACCGTCTTTTCAGCTTGCCACTATAAATCGGTATTTTTCTGCACTAAATTTTCCCAAGATATATTCAGAGATGATAAACAAGATGTTATAGAATAATAATTTATTGAAAACCCAATTTTGACAAAAAAAATGACATTCAATCTATTTATAGACCTTACTGAAAACGTCCCAGCATGACATCCGACGGGTTTTCCCAGATCGCATCACATATGTAGACAGAAACATGTTGAAATGTGAACTAGACTGGTAGGCAACCATTCAATGCTAAATGTATATACACTCACCTAAAGGATTATTTAGGAACACCATACTAATACTATGTTTGACCCCCTTTCGCCTTCAGAACTGCCTTAATTCCCTGTGGCATTGATTCAACAAGGTGCTGAAAGCATTCTTTAGAAATGTTGGCCCATATTGGATAGGATAGCATCTTGCAGTTGTTGGAGATTTGTGGGATGCACATCCAGGGCACGAAGCTCCCGTTCCACCACATCCCAAAGATGCTCTATTGGGTTGAGATCTGGTGACTGTGGGGGCCATTTTAGTACAGTGAACTCATTGTCATGTTCAAGAAACCAATTTGAAATGATTCGAGCTTTGTGACATGGTGCATTATCCTGCTGGAAGTAGCCATCAGAGGATGGGTACATGGTGGCCATAAAGGGATGGACATGGTCAGAAACAATGCTCTGGTAGGTCATGGCATTTAAACGATGCCCAATTGGCACTAAGGGGCCTAAAGTGTGCCAAGAAAACATCCCCCACACCATTACACCACCCCCACCAGCCTGCACAGTGGTAACAAGGCACAATAAATCCATGTTCTCATTCTGTTTACACCAAATTCTGACTCTTCCATCTGAATGTCTCAACAGAAATCAAGACTCATCAGACCAGGCAACATTTTTCCAGTCTTCAACTGTCCAATTTTGGTGAGCTTTTGCAAATTGTAGCCTCTTTTTCCTATTTGTCGTGGAAATGAGTGGTACCCGGTGGGGTCTTCTGCTGTTGTAGCCCATCCGCCTCAAGGTTGTGCGAGTTGTGGCTTCACAAATGCTTTGCTGCATACCTCGGTTGTAACGAGTGGTTATTTCAGTCAAAGTTGCTCTTCTATCAGCTTGAATCAGTCAGCCCATTCTCCTCTGACCTCAAGCATCAACAAGGCATTTTTGCCCAAAGGACTGCCGCATACTGGATGTTTTTCCCTTTTCACACCATTCTTTGTAAACCCTAGAAATGGTTGTGCGTGAAAATCCCAGTAACTGTGCAGATTGTGAAATACCCAGACCGGCCCGTCTGGCACCAACAACCATGCCACGCTCAAAATTGCTTAAATCACCTTTCTTTCCCATTCTGACATTCAGTTTGGAGTTCAGGAGATTGTCTTGACCAGGACCACACCCCTAAATGCATTGAAGCAACTGCCATGTGATTGGTTGATTAGATAATTGCATTAATGAGAAATTGAACAGGTGTTCCTAATAATCCTTTAGGTGAGTGTACATGTCAAGTCAAGTCAAGTATATTTATATAGCACTTTTCACAATATAAATTGTATCAAATCAGCTTCACAGTATCAATCAAATAACATAATGTTTGTTTCTTAGTGGAAAAAAAACATCCACGATTGGTATGCCTGACCAATGGTATTAATGCTTGGTTAATTAATTTGAATATCCCCAACTGAGCAAGCCAAAGGCAACAGTAGCAAGGAACCGAAAAACTCCATCAAGTGACCTACTGGTGTCCAAAACTCCATCAGGTGACTTAATGGAGAGAAAAAAAACCTTGGGAGAACCCAGGCTCAGTCGGGGGCCAGTTCTCCTCTGGCGTTTATGAACTAGAGGCCGGATTTACAGTAACTGTAATTTGATACAGAATTTTGTTTTATTTTATCACTTCGGGGTGGGTATGCGAACCGAAATCACAACGTTTTATCTGTAGAGTGGGAAAGGGATCCTCCATAGGGAGAGGCTAGTTGGCACTTCAGCACTGCGTTGTCATCGGGTCCAGGCAAAGCTCCTAGTCAGATCTGGATACGATCTGAATCCGGCAGGCTGCGGGAAAACCTCGGGATAAACAAAGACTCTATAATTAGCGTAGATGCAATTCTTCTTACGATGTAACGAGTACATCAGGATTTAAGGGAAGTGTTCCCAGCTCCGGCTGACTTAATCTATGCAGCCTAACATTGAATTATAGAAGTCTATAATGTATTATGTGTATGCTAGGTCAAAGAGATGTGTTTTTAGTCTAGCTTTGAACTGACAGAGTGTATCTGCTTTCCGGACATTGGTAGGAAGACTGCTCCAAAGTTTTGGTGCTAAATAGGAAAAGAATCTACCGCCAGCAGTCGATTTTGATGTTCTAGGTATTATCAACTGGCCCGAATTTTGAGATCGCAATAGACGTGAAGGACTATAATGCGTTAAGAGCTCGCTCAAGTACTGCGGAGCTAAACGATTTAGTGCTTTGTAAGTAATCAACAATATTTAAAAATGTATACGATGTTTAATAGGCAGCCAATGCAGTGTTGACAGAACCTGGCTAATATGGTCATATTTCCTGGTTCTAGTAAGAACTTGAGCTGCTGCGTTTTGAACTAGCTGTAGTTTATTTATTAAGCGTGCAGGGCAACCACCCAGTAGAGCATTACAATAATCTAGTCTTGATGTCATGAAAGCATGAACTAATTGTTCTGCATTTATTAATGAGAGCATATGTCGTAATTTAGATATATTTTTAAGATGGAAAATTGCGGTTTTACAGATACTAGACACGTGACTTTCAAATGAAAGATTGCTATCAAACCCAGGTTCCTAACTAACGACGAAGACTTAACAGAGCAGTCATCAAGTGTTAGACAGTATTCTAGGTTATTACGTGTGGAAGTTTTTTGTCCAATAATTATAATCTCTGTTTTTTCAGAGATTAATAGTAGGAAATTACTAGTCATCCAATTTTTTTATATCAGCTATGCATTCCGTTAATTTTGTGAATTGGTAAGTTTCGTTAGGTTTAGAAGAAATATAGAGCTGAGTATCATCGGCATAACAGTGAAAGCTAATTCCATGTTTCCTAATGATATCTCCTAATGGTAGCATGTACAGAGTGAACAGGAGCGGTCCTAGTACTGAGCCTTGTGGTACGCCATACTGAACTTGTGATCGATAAGACATCTCTTCATTTACTGCTAAAAACTGATAATGGTCTGATAATTATGATTTAAACCATGCTAGTGCAATTCCACTAATGCCAACATAGTTCCCTTTCGAACGGTCACTTCGTATTGCGTAGCTATACGCAGTGGGAAAACTCCTTTTCCTCGATTTTACTGAACCTTATGTAAAACGCATTTGCAGCTGCACAGCGAGCACATAGAGCGTCTAGCTCACTCATAGGCTGTGCTGCAGCAACTGCACATCCAATGGCGCGGGCGCCTCTGACGTGCGACCACTGAGATAACTCTACGTCATTACACGTCAGAGCCCGTCATAGGGGCGAGGCTTAGCCTATATAAGCCCCTGAATTTCGCCATAATAGCAGATTTTACTCCTTCAGCGACAAAGTTTATGTCTCTGTCTGTTTCACTGAGCCTTCGCCGTCGAACAAGCCCTTCAGCCTGAGCAAGCATTACTCAGCAGATCACGTCTTCTCAGCCGTTCGTCTCCTGACGCCGTCTTACCTGTGGCTATCCGGCGATAATATCCTTTTTATTCTAACGAGCATTGCTAATGCCTCGCGCTAACTGTGCCACGTGCGCACGCAAGCTGCACGAGGCCGATCACCACGCACTGTGCATTTCATGCCTGGGACTCGACCATGCGGAGAAGGCCTTCTCCTCCGGTGGATGTGCGGCCTGTGAGAGCATGCCCATCTCCTCTCTGCGGACTCAGCTAGCTCTCGCCAAGGATGAGGCCGCCGCTTCGCCCGCGCCTCCTCCTTCGGTCGTTCTTCAGCCTAGGAAGAAGAAGCGCCGCAGCCAGCGGCTGCCCGAGAGCATGGATTTGAGTGATCGCACGCCGGCCATGTCCCCGCGTGCCTCGCTTTTCTCCCGCTCGAGCATTGCCTGTATTGTTCGAAGGAGATCATTGTTTCCTTCGGCGGGCATAGCGATTACGACAGCCTGTCTATCGCTGCTTCTGAGGACGAGTGGCCGGGCTCGCTCGACCCTGTCACTGCTTCTCAGCCAGCATCCACCGCTCCTGCTGCCAGGACTAACTCCGACGCGGAGATGCTTCCGTTCCTGACACAGGCCGTCGCGGACCTCGAGCTCGAGTGGGCCGCGCCCGCCGAGCCTCCTCGGAGTCGGCTGGATGGATGGTTTCTGCCAGGACACCAACAGGCCCCGCCTCATAAACCGGAGCCGTTTTTTCCAGAAGTTCACGAGGAGCTTACCAAGGCTTGGCGCACTCCTTACTCCACACGAGGCACTGCAGTTCCTACGACTCTCTCCTCTGTGGATGGCGCGGCGGAGAAGGGCTATGAGTCGTTGCCGCCTCTGGAAGAGGCCGTGGCCGCTCACCTATGCCCGAACACGGGCGCTAGCTGGCAGACCAGAGCCTCGCACCCAACCCAACCATGCAGAAACACGTCAGACCTCCTCGGACGCGCGTATTCCGCTTCCGAGCAGGCTGCTTCAGCCCTGCACACGATGGCCGTGCTACAGGTCTACCAGGCCAAACTCCGCCGGTCTATGGACGAGGCTGGCCCGAATCCAGAGGCTTTTCAGGACCTCCACAGCACGACGGACTTGGCCCCGAGGGCTACCAAGGCCACAGCACAGGCGATCGGGAGGAACATGGCGGGCTTGGTCGTGGCTGAACGCCATCTCCAGCTAAACCTCACCGACATCAAGGACTCCGAGAAGTCCAAGTTCCTCGACGCACCGGTTACCAACACCGGTCTCTTCGGCCCAACGGTGAAGGGGTTCTCGGAGCGATACACCGAGGCACAGAAGGCGTCCAAGGCCTTGCGACACTTCCTGGCTAAGCGCTCTAGCTCTGCTTCGAGCAAACCCAAACCAGCTCTGTTTTCGCCTCAGCCAGCGAAGCCGAAGCAGTAAGCCTCTCAGCCCCGCCCTGCGGCTGATGCTCAGCGCCAGACAAGAGCTGCGAAGCGCTTCCCGATGCCCCGGCGCCAAGGCCCGCAGCCCAGCGTTGCGCCTGAAGCAGCACCGCCGAAGTCATCCTAGCACGCGGTATGAAGAGAGAGGGCGAGTGTCCCACGCTGGCTGGACCACCCATGAAAATGCCAACGAGACTTCCCACAACCCCCTGTTCATTTCAGGCGGTTGGGGACTTTATTTCTGTAAACAGGCCCGCAGTAAGAGCGTCTTTACAACCAAATGCCTTTTCATGGCGACCCAAATAAATCACAAAAAGAGCATGTTTCACAAGCATAATACACGGGTTCACGGTCCCCCTCAGTGGCCCCTCCCCTGTGATAACTCTGACTTCCCCACACGCAAATGCCTGTACAGTCAGTCAAACACTCAATGTATGCACAAATCATATTATAAGGGTTTCAGATCCCCCTATGTTAGGTGGCTCCCCCTTTTCAGTGTGTCAGTCCCTAGCCACACGGGTTCTAGCCTGGCAAGCTATCCCTGGCGTGTCGAGTTGGGTCATAAACATTATAAAACGAGGCTACTCGCTCCAATTCGCTCGCAGACCCCCAAAGTTTCAGGCGGTCATCGAGACCTGGGTGAGAATCGACGTGGGTCACGTGCTTCGCACCGAAGTGCAGAAATTATTAGCAAAAGGGGGGATAGAATTAGTCCCCCCTGCGCTGAAGCAAGCGGGTTTTTACAGCCATTATTTTCTAGTTCCGAAGAAAGACGGCGGTCTCAGACCCATACTAGATTTGAGACATTTGAACAGGGCGCTTATGCGACGTACCTTCAAAATGTTAACTACCAAACAGATCCTCGCGCAAATTCGCCCGGGGGATTGGTTTTGTTACGTTGGATCTGAAAGATGCTTACTTTCATATTCAAATAAACCCTCGTCACAGGCCATTCTTGAGATTCGCCTTCAAGGGACAGGCTCATCAGTACACAGTTATGCCGTTCGGTCTCTGGCACCCCGCACTTTCATGAAGTGAAACTCTGAGAAAGAGAGGAGTGCGTGTGCTGAATTATCTCTATGACTGGCTGGTGCTAGCGCAGTCGAGAGGCGAACTATTAGCTCACAGGGATCTGATTCTCGGCCATTTGGAATGCTTGGGTCTCACGATCAATGTTTCAAAGAGCAAACTATTCCCCTGTCAGAGTGTGATCTTTCTGGGCATAGTTTTAGACTTGGTGTCAATGAGAGCGCGGCTCACACCAGAGAGCGCGGCTCACACCAGAGCGCAGGCATCCTTGTTCAGAGAGCGAGAGTGCGCGCCTCTGAAGAAATTTCAGAAACTACTGGGTCTTATGCCAGCAGCATCATCAGTGCTCCGCATGGGACTACTGCGCATGAGCCCGCTGCAGCACTGGCTGAAACGCCGGGTGCCAACATATGCATGGCAGTCAGGCAGCTTACGCATCAGGGTGAATCACGGTTGTTTAAGAACCCTGGTTCCCTGGCGGGCTCAGGACTGGTACCAAGAGGGTGTGATAATGGGGACAATTTCCAGAAGGAAAGTGGTCTTTACAGATATATCCAACCTGGGTTGGGGGGCATTGCACGAGGGCGCGCCTGGTTCCGGCCTCTGGTCGAGCGCGGAGCAGAGCTTACACATCAACTGTCTGGAAATGAAAGCAGTTGGTCTGGCCCTGAATGCTATTCTGTCGAGCCTCAAGGGTCATCACATCTTAACAGCATGTCAGTGGTGGCCTACATAAATCGCCAGGGGGGCGTCAGGTCAGGTGGCCTGCATGCTATGGCGAGAGATCTCCTCTTGTGGGCACAGAACAATCTGAGCTCTCTGAGGGCTGCACATATCCCGGGCGTCCAGAATTTGGGCGCGGATATGCTCTCACGGGGCAACACTCCCTTCGGCGAGTGGTCCCTGAACCCACAGACGGTCAGTCTGATATGGGAAGTGTTTGGCAGGGCCGAAATCGACCTGTTTGCCTCGAAAAACAATACCCATTGCAATCTGTCGCTCCCCGTCCACACTCAAGGTGTATGTGGCAGCTATTGCAGCTCACCATGTTCTGGTAGCTGGCCAGCCACTGGGAAGAAACGACCTGGTCGTGAGATTTTTGAAGGGTGCTAGGAGGATTAACCCCTCCAGACCTCCTTCTGTGCCGTCCTGGGACCTGTCTACGGTCCTAGGGTCTTTGAGGGGTCCACCTTTTGAACCGCTCCAGTTGGTTGACCTTAAATTTCTCTCGTTGAAGACTGCTCTCCTGTTGGCATTGGCATCTATCAAGCGAGTGGGGGATCGGCAGGCTCTCTCTGTGAGCCTGGCATGTTTGGAGTTTGGTCCTGGTGATTCCAGAGTCATCCTTAAGCCCAGGCATGGTTATGTACCCAAAGTGCTCTCAACACTTACCGGTGTATTAAAATTTCCAAGCTTGCTTTGAGATGACCCCATAGTGTCTGTTTTCTCTGTCTATTTCTGTGGATTTTCCCAAGTCGGCGCACACCTAATAATCTGCTGGACGTCTCCGACAGATCCGAACTATTCACCCAGAGTCGGACGGTTTAGCACTCAAACTGAGCTTTTATTTCTCTGCCTGAAACTTCTTGGTCCAGGCTCCCCAGATGTCAGCTAATTCCAGATACCTGCCTAAAACGTATTGATCTGGCCCTGGACCTCAATCAATCCCAGATAGCGGGAACTCAGTGGTTGCCTGAAACTTCTTGACCCGACCTCAGACCTCACTTAATCCCAGATACCTGCCTAAGACTTTTTGATCTGACCCAGGTCTCAGTTAATACCATGTACTTTGTACCCACACCACAGAAACAGTCTCAACCCCAGCCACTATGGTTCACTCTCTTTTATACCCCCAAATAAAATAATTTAACTGTCTCTTACCAGAGATAAGCTGCCACCGAGTTCGTTTTTCTTAATTACAGTGGAGTTCTCCTGGCCCTGATGCGGTCGGCCCCTCAGTCTGCGAGGTAGGGCTGGATCTGCTTTTAGTTCCAGGATGATCAGTCACCGTCCGCTCTCAGGTTCAGAAGGCACTTCCAAGGAATCCCACTATTCTGACACCAAATTGTTGTGGCAAAAATTCTATTATACCATTGTCACTACGTAAGAGACACTCTTATTCAAATAGTCTTTTAAAAGTACTTATTCTTGCAAGAATAGGACCTAGTTATCACACAGTCGAGCTGCAGGTTGAGTAAGAGACAAAGAAAGTTGGGAAGAGTTCTCTTTTTCCTCTCTTTGTATCCTCACGACAGCCTATGGCCAGGGAGAGTTGGAGACTTCATCCCCAGGCAGTCCAGCTGGGCAGGGACCACTTCGGGGATGCACAGTTACATCTGTTTGCCTTTCCGGATTCGTTCCTCAGCCAGTTGTATTTTTCTGTCCGAGCGGACATCCCTTGGACAGACATTGACTCTCAGCTGACCCCGGGGCCCTGCAGAAATGCGTTCCCCAGTGAGCCATCTAAAGCGGCTATGCGATTCATTGTCGCTTGGCACCCTCTCAAGTCAGTGATTTTTATCACACTCAGGTGTTGAGCAGGGATGCTGTTGGAGCTTAGTGAATTCCATCCCACTCAGGTGTTGAGCAGAAATGCTCCTGAAGCTCAGTGATATTCTTTACACCTAGTGTTGAGCAAGGCTCCTCTCTGGTGCGCGCATGTCGCTTGCATGTACTGTGATAGGTCAGGAGTGGAGCAGGTCTTGATAGTTGCCCCTTATTGGCCCAACCAGACCTAGTTCTCCCCTCGACAGCCCTTCCTGACTTCCCCTGAAAATATTCACAGGCACGGGGCATGATGGCACCCGCGTTCGGACCCCTGGAAGATTTCAAATTTGGACGCGGAGGTTCAGGTAGCTTCCGCAGGATTATGTGGTAGTCACCATCACTTCTATGAGAGCAACCCCTGAATAGAAAGTTGTGCTTACGCCAAATAGAAGTGGAACTTATTCGTTGAGTGAGTCTTCTCTCCGTGAGGAGATCCTGATGGCGTTCTGTCATTTCAGTGCCCTCTTTCCTGCAAGATGGGTTGGAGTGAGGGCTGTGTCCTCCACCCTGAATGATGTTGCCTCTATTTTTGACACACATCATGATGCAGTAGCATGGGAAGCACGTCCTGATCGTCAGGTTCCTAAGGCGAGCAAGGGAAATTAATCCCCTTGCGCTCCTCTTTATCCTATTGGGCCTTATCTCTGGTGCTACTGCACTGCAGAGACTGCCCCTGAGCCACTGCAGGCAGTGAGTTAAAAATTCAGTTTTAAGAAACAGTTCTCCTGCTCGCCTGGTTTCTACTAGAGGGTAGGGACTTGCTCACTTTCAGTCAATGAGTTGTGCCTGGAATCGGGCTGGCTAACTCTCACAAGCTGAGACCCCGGCCTGGATATGTGCCCAAGGTTCCTACCTCTCCCTAAAGGTGGGACTAGGTAGTGAGCCTGCAAGCGCTACCCCGGAGGAGGCAGACCCAGCCCTGGATTGTCTGCACGTCTGCTTCATTGCGGTTATACGGGCACAGAACGTAAGCCTTAGGACCTCAGACCAGCTCTTGTCTGTTAAGGAAATCCGCGGAAAAGGGAAGGCTGTTTCCAAGCGAGGTTGGTTGCCTTCATCATGGTGATAATTCAGAGATGCACGTGTCTACTTAGTTAGTGAGCTCCTCTGAAGTGAGTGTGTGCTCCCGCCTAGGCGTCGACTAAAGGTGTCACCCAACCCCCAACTCTAGTGATTCGCTGACAGATATTCTAGAGTTGGGGGTTGGGCGACACCTTTAGTCGAACCGCTGCTTCACGAGGGCTCCCTTCTTATGAAGCCAGTTTCACCGTGAGCCCAGTTCGAAGTGTCGGCTTGCTGCGCCATTCCCTTCCTATGGAATGGATACCTGCGCAATTCTTGCTCCAGTAGAGTTCTCCTTATTAGCTGAACCCTGTTGAGTTCCTCCATACCCTTCGGCTGTTAGCTTGTTTAAAGGCAGATGCTGACAAGTTTGTGTTGTGAACGTGAAAATAAAGACAGAGTTTAATGTTAGAAAAACATCTGGGTGTGTTTAAGATTTTATTGCAAATGACACAATGTGACATACAAATGTGATGTTAATATATCCATCACAGGACTGATATAGGCTGCTTCACTTCAACCTAAGTTTTAACGTATATAAGCAAAACAATGAGACTTTCAAGGAGAGATGTGTGAAAGCTCTCAAGTAGTCTGAAATGCAAGGTTTTTTCTTCTTATCAATCAGATCGAAAGTGACTAGTAACTAACTACTTGAGTAGTTTTTTCATCAAATACTTTCTTACTCAAGTAACTATTTCGAATGTTACTTTTACTTGAGTAAATATTTCCACAAGTACTTGTACTTTTACTTGAGTACAGATTTTGGCTTCTCTACTCTACAATTCAGATACCACCATAAAACATCAGTTGACATTTGTAAGAATTACCCTAAACTGTTATTTAGTGTAATTAGCAACATGAAAACCTACAACATACAGAACATGGTGACTGACTCAAACTCGTGGACCATATCCGTCCTACAGAGCTACTTTGTACATGGTCAAACTGTTAGGACTTTGTTCACATATATAGCATTGAAAAAGAACAGTTAAATTAAATCAGTTTATTTGTTAAACGTTCCCAACATATGCTGCTTTGTATTTTGTTCTGGCTTACACATGATTATATAACATTTTGGTGCAAATATGCATAATAGTAAACCAAAGCTTGAAGCTAAAATGGCAAATATCTCCACGGCTACAGTAAATTTTCCAGGAGAACTGACATAAGATGGGATAAATGTGATCCATACAGCACAGAATATCAGCATACTGAATGTGATGAATTTGGCTTCATTGAATTTATCAGGCAGCGTCCGAGCCAAAAAAGCCATCATGAAGCACAAGACAGCCAGTAGACCAATATAACCCAGAGCAGCTGAGAAACCTATAGTAGAACCCAGACTGCACTCAAGAATGATCTTTTCTTTGTAATATTTCACATTTTTGTAGGGAAATGGAGGAGATACTGTTAGCCATAGCACACAGATAAGAACCTGTATAAATGTAAAGACAAGAACACTGAGTCGTTGTTGTGCAGGCCCAAACCATTTCATGACATTACTTCCTGGAAGTGTAGCCCTGAAGGCCATTAACACCACCATTGTTTTACCCAGAACACAGGAGATACAGAGGACAAAAGTAATCCCAAACGCTGTGTGTCGCAACATACAGGACCACTCAGTGGGCCGACCAATGAAAGTAAGTGAACAGAGAAAACACAGAATCAATGAGAAGAGCAGGAGGAAGCTTAGCTCTGAGTTGTTGGCTTTTACTATGGGGGTGTCCTTCTTGCTGTAAAACAGGATGGCCACCAGTACAGTCAATCCAACTCCAAACAGTGAGAAAAAAACTAGCACTATACCCATAACCTCTGTGAATGACAGAAATTCGACAGCCTTTAACACACATTTATTTTTCTCAGCGTTAGGCCAATATTCCCCAGGACACTGCTTGCAGTTATTTGAATCTGGAAAGAAAATTATTATGTTACAAACAAAAGTAAAATAATTTTATTTATGCAAGAGAAGGTAAAGACAAAAAAGGAAATAACCTTTTCTTTCTTTTTTTTTTTTTTTTTACTGGTCCGTGTACCTTGAAATATTTTTTCTCGTTTTCGTATTGTAAATGGAAAAGTTCGAGAAACCGTTAATTTATCATGTCTGACTCTTCTTATTAACATAAACAAATCTCTCTTAGTTTTTTCATATTTTTATTTTCTTCACACTTTGTTCTAATCCGCCAAATGGAAAAACACTAAAACCAAAATAGATAAACAGCTTGAATATTCGATCTCTACATGAGCGGGGATAAATGGCCATTTCTGCTGATTGGTCAACCAAAGATCAAGCCGTGTTGTCATCAGTTCTTATCTCCGCACAACAGAATAATTGTTACAATTACTGCTCAGAGACAAGAAGGTTGAGGATCCAAATACAGTATTTAATTAAAGGGTTATCCACAATCTTAATCCAAATCCAGGCAAGGGTCATTCAAACACATACAATAACAGTTAAAGGTAGTTATGGTAATTTCGAAACACTGCTTCATGAAGCTTCGAAACCTTGAATCTTTTGTTCCGAATCAATGGTTCGGAGCATGTATCAAACTGTCAGTCACGTGAATTCTAGAAACGAGGCTTCATTACGTCAAAACTTCATTACGCGATGATCTCTGTCAACTCATGAATCATGAAGAGTCACTAAGAGCCAATGAATAAGAGTCTGTGAGTTGGACCTGATCTCTGATCAATTTTATACATTTGTATAAGTTTTAATTAAACATTAGTAAAATAATTAAAAATGTTAATAGTCTTATTTTTGTTGCATTTACACTGTTTTGACCATTAGGGGTCACCGTGGAGACGGGTATCAGATTGTTTCGACACAATACGGCACATTTGTTTCAACTGTTTCAGTGTTCCACAAAGCCTCGATCTGCCCACCACTAGTTAAAGGCTGAGGCAAAGAGAGAAATCCGAAGGAACAAGTAGGGACCCAGGAAAAACAGGATACAAACACGCTCAGAAATGCAGTAAGACACGTACAAGACTTCACAGAGAGTAACAGAATGAACCAGGCTTTTATAGGGTGAGGTTAACAGGATAATGAGAAACAGCTGAAAACAATGAGTGCTGAGAACAATGAGAATGATGGGAGTTGTAGTTTGACAGGCAATGACAATATTCTGATGTGAAGTGCCTTCTGGGGGCTCTCTATCCAATGATGTATAGATGCACTTCTATGGACTTCAAAACAGAAATGGCCATTCACTGCCATTATAAAGCTTGGAAGAGCCAGACAATTTTTTAATACAAAACTCAAAAACTTTTTAATACAAATACAAAACCTATTGTATTTGTCTGATAAAGAAGAATGTCGTATACACCTAGGATGACTTGAGGGTGAGTAAATCATGGGCTAATGATTTATAATTTTCATTTTTGGGTGAACCATCCCTTTAATACTCAGTGTTAATGAAATACACTCTATTGCTCATTGCGTCTATTGCTCAAAACAACAGTCAGGACTGCTGCTCTGTACTTCACTACAATGTAAATATGCTACATTCTCTCTGCACTGTCCAGTGCTTCGCACAGTTTTGGCATACATATTTCAAGAGTTGGTCAGCTAATATAAAACAGGCAGTGTTCCAAATAGGTAGACTACGGGTAGTTGTGACAGCAGATATGATGTTAATTAATATTTAATATGATAAACTAATTTCACGGCACGCAAATGTATGTGTAGGCAAGAAACGCTTTGTGGCTCTGCCCCGGTTTGCTTTGTGTTGAGCCATTCATTAGCCTGGTTGTTTTATGAGAAATAGATTAAGTGTCCTTGCAGTGGACAAGTTAAGAATACGTAAAACTGTAGCAGATAATTAGGCCTACTATTATTCTGTTTCGCGGAACTGAGAAAGAACTGATGACAGCACAGCTTGATCTTCACTGTAAATACATTCTCCTCGCTGTCCAGTGCGTTAGTGCAGCTGCGGCATACTGTGTGTTCACACCACTGCCGGCGAGAGCGACGAAATTCGCTCAGCTGCCCTGCCAACGGCGCTGTAGAAAGATTTGTGGATGCTCTGACGTAGATCGAATGCTTGGTCTTGTAAAATTTATTTAAAGGGGTCGCAAAGCAAACAAGAATGTTGATTGGTATTTGTGCAGACTGACCACAAGTCGGGTAAATGTTAACCTCATGAAATCTTTTAAATGTGAAAGTAAGAAATTGATCGGTGGAAAGAACTTAACAATTATAGTTACATGTTTGTTAAAAAATAAACTAATTAAAAGCCATTTGTGTGGTTTGGCTTTTGTGTTCTTTTGTGTCGCAAGAGCTCGCATTGAAAATGAATGACTTCTGGTCACTTTGACGCTCTTGCCGGCGGCAGTCTGAACGCAGTTGTGAGAGCAAATTCCATGTAAATTATTATTTATTGCGATAAATTAGTATTTCACGGCACACGAATTTATGTGTAGCCTACACAGAAGAAAGCACTGTCTAGGCTCTGCCCTGTATGGTTTGTGTTGAGCCATGCATTAGTCTGGATGTTTGATGAGAAAAAGACTAAAAGTAGTTGTAATAAACTGTAATAATCCAAACAACTGTTTCAGATGACTATTATTCTGTTGCGCGGAGCTGAGTAAGACACAGCTGATGACACAGCTTGATCTTTGGTTGACCAATCAGCAGAAAGGGGCATTTTATTTCCGCCCATGTAGAGATATAATATTCAAGCTTTTTATCCATTTTGTTTTATTGTTATTCCAGTTGGCGGATTAGAATAAAGTGTGATGAAAATACGATCCGAGATTTGTTTATTTATGTTCATGAGAAGGGTTGAATATGTGATAAATTAACGGTTTCTTAATTTTTTCCGTTTAGAAAACAAAAACGAGAAAAGAATTTACCCGAAGTTACATGGACCGAAACTGAGAGATGGGCTGAAACTTACCTGTCTCATTACTGGTTTCTCCTTCTGCACATGGAATACAGTCATAACAGCAGACGGGTCTTCCTTTCTGTACAGCCTTCCTAGTTCCTGGAGGACAGCTCTGACTGCACACAGACATTGGCTTCTACATAGAAAAATTATCACACAATTATCACACAATTACATAATTTTACTTTGCAAAATAAAAATATTTGTAAATATTTTGTTAATTTGTCAATTTCTGAGAACTGTATTTCATACCTGCAATGTATGAAATCTGATGCCAATATGCTCATGGTCAGTGAAAATGCTTTTGGAATGAAATTCATTTCAAAGTGCTGTTACAGAAATTCAAAACCATTACTACTGTAGTGGTGCCATCTTGTTCAAAACTTGTTCAGTAATGCCCTCTGCTATTGCTTTTGTACATTTGATCAAACCTCATTGTCACTTGACCTTTTTGCTCAGAATTTCCAGTGTCAGTAAACAATATAAATGTAAAACTATTTTCCTTGTTCACAAAGAATGGATGCAATTTTCGTTTTCTAAAATTCAGTTGTTTCTTGGTAATGTAAATCATATTATTTTCTTTGAAACCAATGTGATGGAAATAAAATAATGACAAATGTATTTGAAACAAAAAAGCTTGTTGAATTGCACTAATTAAAAAAAATGCTTATGCATTAACAGTGCTTGAATTTTAATCCATTGTATGTTCAGGGCTTGGGCTACAGGGTGATATGGCTGCTGGCAAATGGCTGTATGTCTAGGGCTTGCATTTTTATGGTCTGAAATTCAACATGTTTGTATATTTAAAGGTGGGGTAAGCTATATTTCAAAAACACTGTTGGAAATTGTTGATATTTGAAATCAACACAAACAAACACCAGTCATAACCCTTCATTTTCCAGTGATTTCTTCTGTCTCATCTCGATTTTTACAGTCTTTCTTAAAATCTACCTCTTGCTCGTTCTCTCTCCTCCCCCGTTATATGCCCTTAATGGTGGTTGGCTACACACGTTTGTTGTTGTTTGTTCGTGTGTCAGTCCGACTAATTTCCAAACAGCGTCTTTCAAATATCGCTTACCCCACCTTTAAGCTGTGAATATTTCAATTCAAAACATTTCACACACATTTTCATTTTCACATTTTCACACATAACCTTTCAGATATCACTTCCAAAATAGTCTGTTTAAAAATACAACCTATAATATTCGACAGGCAATTTTTAAGTTCATTTTATGGTCCAGTTTCCATAAATTCAGTGGTTCAAATTCGACAGAAAATTAAATCATTACACATTGGGAATTGCAGGAAGAGCAATTCATTCACAAAAGTGGATTTGCAGAAATGGAGCAAGCAGTAAGTATATGTGATGATTATCAGGGCCAGTATATGTGCGTAAAAGCTGACTAAGACACAAAATCTGCATTTACCTTTAAGTCTTTGTGGCTACTTTCCCTTTGTACATGTAAGAAGCTTTCTCTACCATGAATGAGTTTATAATAGTATTCTCCCGATGCTGATGTACAGATCAATCATTACATCTGAGTCTCTTGGTTGTGAAGTTTCCACAACTTTATATCGCAGCACTGTGCTGCAGTATTAGGGTTTCCCTCCTATAAACTTAATATAAACCTTATTGATAAGATTCAAACTATATACAGGCAAGAAGATTCGCCCACAATATGAACACAAGTTATGCAACGCACAACACGTCTCTGAAACGCTGTGGGAACGCCCTGCGTTAGTGCGTCATGAAGCACGTATGGAATCAGTCCAATGGCGAGACGGAACGTCATAGGCGGGTGACGTCATCGACCAGGAAACTATAAAGTACCCCAAAAACACAAGTGCGTCAGCTTCAGATAGACTGAAGCAAGTGATCTCGGGCATGCCGGGAGTATGGCATAAACACGCAGCGTCTCGTTCCCTTCAGGAAACTAGGGTTACATACGTAACCAGAGACGTTCCCTATCAGGGAACTCGAGCTGCGTGAAACGCTGTGAGAACGCCAATACCCACGTCGCCATACAAGCAAGTGTCCGTCGCGTGAAGTCAGGGCGCACATTCTGACGAAAGCACCTCCGCCCATGGAGTGGAGCTGAAGTCAAGATGATAAAATCTGATGAACGTATGCGGTGAGGACCAGCCTGCCGCATCACAAACATCCTGAAGTGAAACTCCTGACAAAAGAGCTTTAGAGGCAGTAATACTCCTAGTAGAGTGAGCTCGAACAGCCAAGTGTGAAGGCTGACCAGCCAACTCGTAAGCAAGTGAGATGGCCTCAACCACCCACTTGCTCATCCTCTATATAGACACAGGACACCCCTTTTTGGGTCGACCAAAGCAAACGAACAACTGTTCAGATTTCCTCCACAGGGCAGCTCTGTGGACGTAAGCGTCTAAAGCCCTAATTGGGCAGAGGAGATTAAGTTTCTCTTGGTCAGATGTCAGAAAATGAGAAGGACAGAAGGCTTCCAGCACAATAGGCCTAACAGTATTAGTTGGAACCTTAGGAACGGTCTAGGATGGAGAAAAGCTTTTACCATCCCGGGCAAAAATTCCAAGCATGAGGGAAAAACCGAAAGAGCTTGAATATCCCCAATTCTCTTAAGAGAAGAAATAGCAAGCAGAAAGATAGTCTTGAGAGTAATACATTTCTCAGAAACCTCTTCAATGGGCTCGTAAGGAGCAAGGGAGAGGCCTTCTAAAACAATGGCCAGGTCCCAAGTCGGTACCCTTGTGCGAGCTGCTGGCCTCAGCCTCAAAGTGCTACAAAGGAAACGTGATAAAAGTGGGTGAGAAGCTCCACTTAAAGGGACATGGTAAGCAGATAAGGCCGCCACGTATACCTTCAGTGTGGAGGGGGATAACTCTGGGGAGAAATGCTCCTGCAGGAATTCCAGCACTGCACCCACCGGGCAGTTAACTGGGTCCAACTAGTGTTCTCCACACCAGGAGGTGAAAAGTTTCCACCTCAAGGCATATCATTTCCTAGTGGCTGGAGCTCTGGAGTGAAGGATGGTCTCCACGACCTCAGTCGAGAGACCAGATTCTATGAGCTGGGCCCCCTCAGAGGCCAAGCCCACAGTTTCCACAGTTCTGGGCGGGGGTGAAAGATCAAACCACTCGCCTGAGAAAGAAGGTCCATCCTGATCGGAATCTCCAGAGCAGAGCCGACAAGGAGAGATACTAGGTCCGCAAACCATACTCAGGCTGGCCAGTACGGGGGTACCGACAGCTACCAACCTCGGCCACGCCTCTATCATAGCATCCAACCCTAGAGGAGCTGGATGGCTTAGAGAGAACCACAGTGGACAGTGTGATGTCTCCCTGGATCCGAACAGGTCTACCTCAGCACGACCGAAGTGTTTCCAAAGGAGCTCAACCACCTCGAGGTGTAGTCTCCATTCCCCGGGCCTCGGCCCCTGCCTCGACAGGATGTCTGCCCCCTGATTTAGATACCCTGGGATATAAATAGCCCTCAATGAAAGAAGCTTCCCCTGGGACCATAGAAGGATCTGGCGAGCCAGCTTGTGTAACGGGCGCGAACACAGACCCCCCTGATGGTTTATGTAGGAGACCACCGATGTGTTGTCTGACCGGACAAGAACATGATGGCCTCTCAGGTCTGGGAGGAAGTGTTTCAGAGCCTGGAACACTGCCAACATTTCTAGACAATTTATGTACCACGAGAGATGATGGTCCTGCCACAGACCCTGAGCTGGACGACCGCTCATGAGTGCCAGCCCAGCCCATGAGAGAGGCATCCGTCTTTAGCGTTACACGACGACAAGGAGCTCCCAGCACGGGCCCATGGGATATGAACTAAGGTTCTTTCCACATGCCCAAGGCGCGAAGACAACGTTGCGTGACCCTGATCATGCGGAGCGGGTTTCCCCTCGGGGAGAACTCCTTGGCCCTGAGCCACCACTGCAACAGTCTCATGTACAACAGGCCGCAAGGAACAACGTTTGATGCTGCTGCCATCAGACCTAACAGTCTCTGAAACTGTTTCACAATGAGTGACTGGCCTAGCTTTGCTTATTTGACCGCCGTGAGAATCAAAGCGATACGAGGAGGAGACAGGCGTGTCTGCATCGTCGTCGAATCCCAAATTACACTCAGAAAAGTGGTCCTCTGTAGCGGAGATAGCACACTTTTCTTGGCATTGAGCCTCAAGTGTTGTGGAAGGATAGACACATGGAAGTAAGCGTCCTTTAGATCTATCGTGACAAACCAGTCCTCGGATCTGATTTGTGACACGATCTGCCTGAGAGTGAGCATCTTGAATTTGAGCTACAGTACGATTTAACAGGCGCAGATCTAAAATTGGACGCAACCCCCCATCCTTCTTCGGAACGATGAAGTACCGGCTGTAATAACCTGACTCCCTGCTGGGAGGAAGAACTCGTTCTATAGCCTCCTTCAGTAAAAGAGTTTTTACCTCCTGTTCCATTACCAGAGACTGCTCGGGGCCCACCACTGTGGGTAGGACCCCTCTGCATCGAGGTGGACGAGACCTGAACTGAATAGCATAACCTTTTTCGATCATCTGCTGGAACCACTGAGATACATTTGGAAGGCTTTTCCACTCTGCCAAAAAATCTACTAAGAGTATCAGCCTCTCGAGGCTGGCCTCTGGAATAATTGGAGCAGCAGACACAGTGCCCTGAAACGGTGCACCGGCAGGGAACAACTGGTCTGACTACACTGGACCCCTCCTCGTAGAGGGAAAGCATCCCTCTGGAAAAAGCTCGCTGGGATCGTCTACGCCCCGGCATAAAGGCAGGTTTGGTAGAATGGACCCCTGAGGGCACGGGGAGAGAATGGGCACTGTGTAATGCGGTGAACTCCTTTCTCTCGCGGTGGGGACAACCCTCAGGATTCTTTGATGAAGCCTTCTTGGTGATAATGACTGTCCTCAGATCAGTCTTACCCCTTGAAGACTTCGATTGAGAGCGCCGCATCTCGTTCCAGTTTTGCTGAGGAGGAGCACGAGACGTGACAATCTGTTTCTGTTGTGCCCGGTGTGAGGAGCTAGTCAACGGCCGGGACTGCTCCCGCCCAGCAGCCCCGGAGACGAGAACCCGAAGGGGAAGACATTTTTGGAGCGCTGCCGCCTGCTTTTTTTCTTCCTGAAACCTCTCAATGACGGAATTCACTGAGTCACCGAAGAGGCCAGCAGTTGAAAGCGGGGCATCCAACAGGAAGGTTTTCTCCTTTTCTTTCATATTAGAGAGATTTAACCACAGGTGTCTCTCCGTGGCCACCAGGGCTGCCATAGAACGGCCCACTGACTTGGCCGTCTCCTTGGCACGAAGAGACAAATCTGCTGCCTGACGAAGCTCTCTGATAACGTCAGCACTTATCCTCTCCCCTTCACTCACATCTTTAAGCAGATCAGCCTCATAAGCCTGAAGTATAGAAATAGTATGCAGGCATGCTGCTGCTTGACCTTTTTAATAATGAAAATGTGTGTGAAATGTTTTGAATTGAAACATTCACAGCTTAAATATAAGACCATTTTGAATTTCAGACCATAAAAATACATTGCATTGAAATGCAAGCAGTGCATTTTTTTAATTAGTGAAATTCAACAAGTTTTTTTGTTTCAAATAAATTTGTCATTATTTTACTTTCATAAATGTGGAATCATACAGCATACATCTGCAAATGGTTTTGTGTGGGGGAAACCAAATTTTCTGTTCTGAATTTGAACTGGTACAAAACCTTGAGCAAAGGTGGAGGGCACTGTTAAAAATCCCTTTCTAATATGAGATCATTCAAGCTATTTGTATTGACCAGTTCAAATGTTTTGACATTTTGTTTCCCGAACTTTAAACAAACCCTGTATGATAAACATGTTACAGCCATTTACCTCCAGCTTTCCTCCAGCCCAGATTATGTTGTCAGTGTTGAGCACAAATCGTTGGTCAGGGGCCAGTGAGGCATCATAGTATCCTACTGCTTTAAACATGATTGATCCATTAGAGTCCTGCTGCCAGTTCACAACTTCATATTTGGCTACAACTGCACCAGTAGTGTCAAACCACACACGATCTCCCCTCTTTATGGTGAAATTGACCTTTTTTAGAGCCTTAACCACCTATTAAGAAAAAGTAATTTTCAGGCACAAATTGGTGAATCCTCTTATTCTCTCCCTTTCAGTCTATCACTATCTAATCTTTGTTATGCTATTACCTGCTGTGGTTGTATTTTCAGGTCTGTTTCACAACCCTCCTTTTCTTTGCACTTCAGTAGATTGTGTAGTGAATGAGCCACGGCATAAACTGATTTGTATACATTGCTTGCATATCTTTGCTCAGGCACATCTTCATTTTTGCTTTTCAACACAAGGAGATCTTGATATGCTTTGCAGATTAATTGATATTGAGAAGAATTCCCCTCAGTCTGTGAGCATGGAAAAGCTGTGTCCCAGAATGCTTTTATAACATAATCTGCAAAACCTTCAATATTGTTTTTTTTCACAGTAAACCCCAATGATCCTCCCAGCACATGAAAACTGCTTGAAGTGACCATACTGTTTGCTGTTATCCATGCCTCCACACCAATTACTTGGAGGCCTGTAATGTTCTGAATGATTAAATAATCAAGTAGATTGTTCATTTCAAAATTGGTAAGAAATGCAACAATGACTTTTGCTGTGCCTTTTTTTATTGTGTCTACCACATTTTTGAGTTTTTCAGGCTCTCTTCTCTGGAATTTTACAGAGTACTCCACACAAATCCCCTCCTTCTCGGCTGTATTCAGAAATATTGCCATTCCAAAGTTTCCATAATCGTTGTCACTGTTCACAGCTCCCACCCAAGACCAGCCAAAGTATTTGATTATGTATGCTAGTGCTCTGCTCTGGTGGTAATCACTAGCAATAGTCCTGAAGAAATATGGGTAATCTTTTCTATTACTGAGACATTCACATGAGGCTGTTGGACTTATCTGAAATAAGGCATAAGAAAACAGTGAAACAGTCATAAGTATTAACGTCAAACATTAAGTGTTTTTGCTCCTTACCACTGGAATTTTAAAAGGTCCTGTAGTTCTGGACAGAATCACTGTGTTGGATGACTCTATTTCTCCTATGATAGCATGAATAGGAGACTGTCCGTTGCATCTGTCCCCTAATGCAAATTGTTCACCATTCATTAATGCCATATTTGCACCCATAGAAGATAGTATTGAACCACAGGTATCATAAATTCTGTAGCCAATAGAAACATTTGGGAGCAAATTTTCACTTCTGTTAATCTCCTCTATGGCAAAGATCATGATTTGAGCCATTCGGAAATCTTTCAGACTCACACTGTACAAAAAATAAAACCAGAAGGTTAAACAAACTGCATTATTTGCATGATCTGTTATAATGACCAAAATATATTTTAAAGTAAAAACCTTGAGCATGATAAAAGCTGAGGTTTTTGCTTAAACTTAAATGAAGGTAATGTCTCTATGCTGTGGATTGGAAAAAGTGCTCCAATAGTTACGTCTCCATCCTTGGATAGCAACGGATATTTTGGGTCCCCCATCATTCGGCAAAGAGGCTTTTCTGCCTGTGCATGAAGTTGAAAGTTAAGCAAGAGTATGCAAAGAAAGACAGACATCCAAAAGTCTGAGTTCAACAGTGGCCAAATGCAACTGGCTTAATTCAATATTTGCACTTTTATACACACAGTTAATATGGATGATTGATTTTCAATTCAGCCAATGACCTCATTGGGTGAGGACATGGGTCAAGTCAAGCAGAGGCAGAATAGAGTCACGGTATTATTTATGATAGAGTCTAATTTAATCAAGCCATTAAAAGGCATTAAATTGTAAAACTGTGAATATTTAAATAATCTGTCATTGCTGTGAAATCATACTGTGATACCTATCTAATAAATTATGCCTCTTTTTGGTCCAAACAGCCATTTGTCAGAGATTACCTTCAACTATTCATTCCAATAAATTATCATAACTAACCCTTAGGGGTCCAACGTGTTTTTAGGGTCCTTGAGATGTTGTGACATGCCCTGACGTTTGTGCTTTTTTCAGTTGCTCATAAACATATGTATGTATGTACATGTTTGTATTTTTGAGAGAATAATGTTTATGCATGGTTATGAAAAAAATACAAATTAAAGTTTCTGAAATAAGGCCTCAAAACATTAAATATGTGCTGACAAGACTTTTAACTAATGAATGTTGTCGCCTAGAGTTTTTGCTTCAAAATGATGTGAAAATCATCCTAACTACTCATTCACACAAACCAATACATTTATTTCAATTATGTAACACGTTTATTTCACATTGGCGGGAGAGAATTGTATCACACACTCCGCCCTGGAGCGCGGGTATAAATACGGAAGTGGATGTACGCACCAGTTGTTTTGAGCCCGGAGTCAGCGGTGGTCCAGCAATAGTGGCGACGAGACTACGTCTCCGTTCCCTCCTTCAGGTAACGTGGGTTACAAACGTAACCGAGACGTTCCCTTTCAGTCGCTCACGTTCGACGTAGTTGACGTGTCGACTGATTGGGATCCCAATTAAAACGGCACTAGTGCTGCCACCTTCCAGTGCCTAGACAAAAACCTTCTGATCCCCCCGCATTATTGAGGCGGAGACGGGATATAGCTTAGGTTCACAGGACTGAGATAGGCTGCTTCACTTCAACCTAAATTTTACGTATATAAGCAGAACAACGAGACTTTCAAGGAGAGGTGTGTGAAAGCTCTCCAAGTAGTCTGAAATTCAGGGTTTTTGCGTCTTATCAATCAGATCGAAAGTAACTAGTAACTAACTACTTGAGTCGTTTTTTCATCGAATACTTTCTTACTCAAATAACTATTACGAATGTTACTTTTACTTTTACTTGAGTAAATATTTCCACAAGTACTTGTACATTTACTTGAGTACAGATTTTGGCTACTCTACTCTACAGCTGCAATTCAGATACCACCATAAAAAATCAGTATGAAAATTGTAAGAAAATACCCTAAACTATTATTTAGTGTAACTAGCAACATGAAAACCTACAACATACGGAACATGGTGACTGACTCAAACTCGTGGACCACATACGTCCTACAGAGCTACTTTGTACATGGTCAAATTGTTATGATTTTGTCCACATATATAGCATTGAAAAAGAACAGTTGAATTAAATCAGTTTATTTGTTAAATTTTCCCAACATATGCTGCTTTGTATTTTGTTCAGGCTTACACATGATTATATAACATTTTGGTGCAAATATGCAGAATAGCAAACCAAAGCTTGAAGCTAAAATGGCAAATATCTCCACGGCTACAGTAAATTTTCCAGGAGAACTGACATAAGATGGGATAAATGTGATCCATACAGCACAGAATATCAGCATACTGAATGTGATGAATTTGGCTTCATTGAATTTATCAGGCAGCGTCCGAGCCAAAAAAGCCATCATGAAGCACAAGACAGCCAGTAGACCAATATAACCTAGAGCAGCTGAGAAACCTATAGTAGAACCCAGACTGCACTCAAGAATGATCTTTTCTTTGTAATATTTCACATTTTTGTAGGGAAATGGAGGAGATACTGTTAGCCATAGCACAGAGATAAGAACCTGTATTAGTGTAAAGACAAGAATACTGAGTCGTTGTTGTGTAGGCCCAAACCATTTCATGACATTACTTCCTGGAAGTGTAGCCCTGAAGGCCATTAACACCACCATTGTTTTACCCAGAACACAGGAGATACAGAGGACAAAAGTAATCCCAAACGCTGTGTGTCGCAACATACAGGACCACTCAGTGGGCCGACCAATGAAAGTAAGTGAACAGAGAAAACACAGAATCAATGAGAAGAGCAGGAGGAAGCTTAGCTCTGAGTTGTTGGCTTTTACTATGGGGGTGTCCTTCTTGCTGTAAAACAGGATGGCCACCAGTACAGTCAATCCAACTCCAAACAGTGAGAAAAAAACTAGCACTATACCCATAACCTCTGTGAATGACAGAAATTCGACAGCCTTTAACACACATTTATTTTTCTCAGCGTTAGGCCAATATTCCCCAGGACACTGCTTGCAGTTATTTGAATCTGGAAAGAAAATTGTGATTACAAACAGAAGGAAAACAATTTTATTTATGAACTCTTTGCCAAGACTTTGCATGCCAAAACTGCAAGAGAAGGTAAAGACAAAAAAGGAAATAACCTTTTTTTTTCTTTCTTTTTTTACTGGTCCGTGTACCTTGAAATAATTTTTCTCGTTTTCGTATTGTAAATGGAAAAATGAAGAAACCGTTAATTTATCACATATCTCACTCTTCTTATTAACATAAACAAATCTCTCGTAGTTTTTTCATATTTTTATTTTCATCACACTTTGTTCTAATCCGCCAAATGGAAAAACACTAAAACCAAAACAGATAAACAGCTTGAATATTCGATTTCTACATGAGTAATAAATGGCCCTTTCCGCTGATTGGTCAACCAAAGATCAAGCCGTGTTGTCATCAGTTCTTATCTCTGCACAACAGAATAATTGTTACAATTACTGCTCAGAGACAAGAAGGTTGAGGATCCAAATACAGTATTTAATAAAAGGGTTATCCACAATTGTCATCCAAATCCATGCAAGGGTCATACACACACATACAATAACATTTAAAGGTAGTGATGGTAATTTCGAAACACTGCTTCATGAAGCTTCGAAACCTTTATGAATCTTTTGTTCCTAATCAATGGTTTGGATCATGTATCAAATGGCCAGAGTCATGTGATTTCAAGAAAAGAGGCTTCATTACATCAAAACTGTTTCAAAACGTTTCAAAACACTTCAAAATTTCAATGGTTCACCACTGGGGGCAATGATCTCTGTCAATCAATGAATCACGAAGAGTCACTGAGAACCAATGAACAAGTGTCTGTGAGTTTTACCTGATCTCTGATTATTAGTTTATTTATTATCAGTAATTAATGTTTTAATTAAACATTAGTAAAATAATTAAATGTTAATAGTCTAATTTTTGTTGCATTTTTGTTGCATGGCCATTACTGACATTATAAAGCTTGGAAGAGCCAGACAATTTTTTAATACAAAACTCCTATTGTATTTGTCTGAAAAAGAAGAATGTCCTATACACCTAGGATAACTTGAGGGTGAGTAAATCATGAGCTAATTTTCATTTTTGGGCGAACCATCCTTTTAATACTCAGTGTCAATTAAATACACTCAGTTTATTGCTCAAAACAACAGTCAGGACTGCTGCTCTGTACTTCACTACAATGTAAATATGCTACATTCTCTCTGCACTGTCCAGTGCTTCGCACAGTTGTGGCATACATATTTCAAGAGTTGGTCAGCTAAATAAAACAGGCAGTGTTCCAAATAGGTAGACTAGGGGTAGATGTGACAGCAGATATGATGTTAATTAATATTTAATCTGATAAACTAATTTCATGGCAAATTTGCAGAAAATTGCACTGGTTGCCAGTTGCAGCTCGCATCAAATTCAAGTCACTAACGCTTGCCTACAGAACAACCACTGGCTCTGCTCCCTTTTGCCTAAACTCATTACTTTAGACTTATGTGCCACCCAGAAACTTGCACTCTCCAAGCGAACGTCGTCTTGTGGTGCCATGTTAAAGAGGCACAAAATCTCTTTCTCAGACCTTTACCATGACTGTTCCGGACTGCTGGTGGAATAACCTACCCAACTCAACCAGAGCTGCTGAGTCCGTAGCCGTTTTTAAGAAACGGTTGAAGGATCTCTTTACGGATCTCTTTCGGCAGCACTTGTTCCAGTAATACTAACACTTTCTCTTCCTTTCTATTAAAAACAAAAAACAAAACAACCTTTACGGGTTCTGCGTTAGATTAAACTGAGAATGGTTATAGCACTTACATTTTGTTGTTCTACTGTTAGTTTAACTGCTTCTATTGTTCTCATTTGTAAGTTGCTTTGGATAAAAGCGTCTTTTAAATGAACAAATGTAAATGTAATGTAAATGAAAATGAATGACTTCTGGTCACTTTGACACTCTTGCCGGCGGCGGTCTGAATGCACAGACACAGATTTTGAGATTTGGTCAGCTAAACAAAATAGGCGATGTGCCAAATACATAGACTAGGGGTAGTTGTGAGAGCAAATGCCATGTAAATTATTATTTAATACGATAAATTAGTATTTAACGGCACGCAAATGTATGTGTAGCCTACACAGAAGAAAGCTCTGTCTAGGCTCTGCCCCGGTACGGTTTGTGTCGAGCCATGTATTAGTCTGGATGTTTGATGAGAAAGAGATTAAATGTAGTTGCAATAAATAAGCAATTATCCAAACAACTGTATCAGATGACCATTATTCTGTTGCACGGAGCTGAGCAAGAACTGATGATCTTTGGTTGACCAATCAGCGGAAAGGGGCATTTTATTTCCGCCCATGTAGAGATATAATATTCAAGCTGTTTATCCATTTTGGTTTTATTGTTATTCCAGTTGGCGGATTAGAACAAAGTGTGATGAAAATACAATCCGAGATTTGTAGGGTCGAATATGTGATAAATTAACGCCCAGCTAACTCAGAACGTTGGTACAATGTACAACGTACAACATACCCAACCATCTAACAACGTTTTAACAACATGGCCAAAAGGTTGTTATAACTACGTTGTGTGGTGAAGATTGTTACGGCGTTGTCACAATTTTGACATTGAACCACCATTCAGGGCCATTGCTTAAGGTTGTGCCTAGGGTGTCTGGACAACATATGTACTCGTCACCACCCTGAAGCATGAAAATCAGCCTTTTAAATTTCAATCAACCACTGGGCCGTCTCATACATCATCAAGCAAGGATAGGCTACGTGAGAATTGCATTTAATTTACCTCAGCTAAATAAGATACGGAATTATACAAACACAACCTTCAACTTCCTTGTCTAATGTGACATTTATTTGAACATCTGGTCAGGTATGACAAATATTTAACTTTGTGCCAAAATTACTTTAATGATAAGTAATTCATTTCAGCACTCCTTGAACAGGCAGCGACTTAAGCGTGTAATTTTTAAACGTTAATGTTTTTTCCTTTTTTGGAAACACAGAGAAAAAAAAAGTTTGTAACCGCTCGTACACCTGTTTATTTTTCCTTTGATTTGTCGTCTCATTCGTTTCTTTGCTAGATTTTCTCATGTCTGTTCATGCTAGTTAACGTAAGTCACTCCCTGTATATAATGTTTTTTTTTTCTCACAAATGTATGACTTTTGGAAGTGCAATTTGATTACCATATGCTTAATAAAGTTGAATTAGCTAACCTTCTGTCATTTTTACTCTTCAAAGTGTATACTTGCAGGTGTTGATTATAATTAATTTACTGTTAGGCCCATAAATAATAATAAGGATAAACAATATTTAAAATGTATATAATTATCTAACATAATATGACTAATTAAAAATGAACCACAAAACATAACATGCTAAATGGGGGATATCTATATCTAGCATATAAAAAAATTTAATTGTCAGAACGTCGTCTCTCGGTTGCTGAATGTCGCGCAACAACGTAGCTACATCCCTGTCATGTCTTACAATTATACGTTGTCACAATGTTGTGAGCACGTAGACAGTGACGTTGCCATAGCAGAAATGCAACGTGCCACAGACATGCCACAATGTATGTGTTTGCTGGGCGGTTTCTTCATTTTTCCGTTTAGAAAACAAAATGAGAAAACAAATTATCCGAAGGTACATGGACCGAAACTGAGAGATGGGCTGAAAATTACCTGTCTCATTACTGATTTCTCCTTCTGCACATGGAATACAGTCATAACAGCAGACGGGTCTTCCTTTCTGTACAGCCTTCCTAGTTCCTGGAGGACAGCTCTGACTGCACACAGACATTGGCTTCTACATAGAAAAATTATCACACAATTATCACACAATTATATAATTTGAGTTTGCAAAATAAAAATATTTGTAAATATTTTGTTAATTTGTCAATTTCTGAGAACAGTATTTCATACCTGCAATGTTAATTGATGTCAATATGCAATGGGAGAAATGCTCATGGTCAGTGAAAATGTTTTTGGAATGAAATTCATTTCAAAGTGCTGTTACAGAAATTCAAAACCATTACTACTGTAGTGGTGCCATTTTGTTCAAAACTTGTTCAGTAATGCCCTCTGCTGTTGCTTTTGTACATTTGATCAAACCTCATTGTCACTTGACCTTTTTGCTCTGAATTTCCAGTGTCAGTAAACAATATAAATGCACTGTATACAATTTAGAGCACAACTATTTTTCTTGTACACCAAGAATGGATGCAATTTTCGTTTTCTAAAATTCAGTTGTTGAGTTGTTGTAATATAAATCATATTATCTTCTTAATCATATTATCTCTCCATGTGATGGGAGTAAAATCATGACAAATGTATTTGAAACAAATAAGCTTGTTGAATTACATTAATTGAAAAAAAAAAATGCATTGCATTAACCGTACTTGTATTTTAATGCATTGTATAATAATAATAATAATAATTAATTACAATTATATAGCGCTTTTCACAGCACTCAAAGCGCTTTACATGGAAGGGGGGATCTCCTCAACCACCACCAATGTGCAGCATCCAACTGGATGATGCGACGGCAGCCATATTGCGCCAGAACGCCAACAACACACCAGCTTATTGGTGGAGAGGGGACAGTGATGAAGCCGATCAGTATATATGGGGATGATTAGGAGGCCATGATGGACAGAGACCAATGGGCAAATTTGGCCAGGATGGCAGGGTTACACCCCTACTCTTTTTCCGAAGGACATCCTGGGATTTTTAATGACCACAGAGAGTCAAGACTACACAGAGTCTCATCTGAAGAACGTTGCTCTTTGACAGTATAGTTTCCCCATCACTTTACTGGGATGTTACCACACAGACCATAGGGTGAGCGCCCCCTGCTGGCCTCACTAACACCTCTTCCAGCAGCAACCTGGTTTTCCCAGGAGGTCTCCCATCCAGGTACTAACCAGGCTCAGCCCTGCTTAGCTTCAGTGGGCAACCAGTCTTGGGCTACAGGGTGATATGGCTGCTGGCAAATGGCTGTATGTCTAGGGCTTGCATTTTTATGGTCTGAAATTCAACATGGTTGCATATTTAAAGGTGGGGTAAGCTATAGTTCAAAAAAGCTGTTGGACATTGTTGATATTTGAAATCAACACAAACAAACACACCCCTCTCTTCATTGCTCCGTCTCCAAAACTCACCCTCCAAACCTAACCGCCCTGGTCCGAGTCGGTCTCGAACCCCGTTTGCTGGCATGCGAAGCGAGTGCACTAACAATGACGCTAAAAGCCACATTCTTTAGCAGTCGTCAGCACGATTCTCACTAGCTGGCCTCCGTTACGCATGCAATCCAAGAGTGGATGACTGTTTATCATATCAGAAGCACAACAAAATAATGCTTCACAAAAAATAAAGTGCAGATAATTAACTAATGTCAAATAAGCACAAAAAATTATGTACAGTACACAATAGTAATTACAAACGTCCTGGTTTCGTATGCAACCCACCATTCTCTGAAGGCTGAAGTTCCGACTCACGGGGGATCACGGGGGAAGTTCCGGGGATCATGTCAGGGAGCCAATCGTCTTCGTTTCGACTATTGAACGAGCCAATGGAAATACGGAAGTGGATGCACGCATAAGTTGCCTTTCACTGAGGAGCTGATCGGCCCCCGGAGTCAGCGGTGGTCCAGCAGTAGTGGCGAGGGGACTACTTCCTCCGTTCCCTCCTTCAGGGAACGGTGGGTTGAATACGCAACCAGGACGTTCCCTTTCAGTTGAGAATGTCAGACATAGTCGACGTCTGACTGAATAGGGATCTATTTGAAAATGCCACTAGTGCTGCCACCTTCCAGTGCCTAGACAGAGCACCTGATCCCCCCCCCCCCTCCCGATTTAAGGAGACGGGACAGGGCTTAGGCCAGGGAAGTCACTGCTGTTCCTGCAGGATCACTGGGAAAGTGTTCTCTGTACACAGAAGGAAGGGACGCTGAGGAAGCCACATCCTGCCCACAGGAGGTAACGTGGAGAATACACATACAGACTGGGTGGATAACCAGGCAGTACAACATATGGAATGTCACTGTGGTGGCTCCAGCCTATGACAGGGGGGAGACTCGAGGGAAGACACGGGCTCGCCGCAGGGAGCCGTACCGTGGAAGAATAGACATATGGGATCGCCGTAGGGATCCCAACATATGGACCCAGCCTAACAGAGGTTCCACTAGTGTATACGAGTGATAGGCCTGGCTTCGGACGTTCCGCCACGTCCATAGCCAAAGGGTATGGAGGAACTTGACAGGGTTCGCTAATAAGGGGAACTCTACTGAAGCAAGAATTGCACACGTATCCAGTCCATAGGAGGGGAATGGAGCACCAAGCCGACACTTCGAACCGGGCTCATGGTGAAACTGGCGGAGCCCACGAGAAGCAGCGGTTCGACTATAGGTGTCGCCCAACCCCCAACTCTAGAATATATGTCAGCGAAGCACGCTGTGTCAATGCCTAGGCGGGAGCACACACTCACTTCAGAGGAGCTCACCACCTCGGTGGACACGTGCATCTTGGGAATTTCACCAAGATGAAGGCAGCAACTATTTCAGTGGGCCAACATCGCTTGGAAACAACCTTTCTTTTCTGCTGATTTCCTTAACAGACAAGAGCTGGACTGAGGTCTAATGCTTACGTTCTGAGCACATACAGGTCCTTCTCAAAAAAATTTGCATATTGTGATGAAGTTCATTATTTTCCATAATGTAATGATAAAAATAAGTTCATTATTTTCCATAATGTAATGATAAAAATTAAACTTTCATATATTTTAGATTCATTGCACACCAACTGAAGTATTTCAGGTCTTTTATTGTTTTAATACTGATGATTTTGGCATACAGCTCATGAAAACCCAAAATTCCTATCTCAAAAAATTAGCATATCATGAAAAGGTTCTCTAAACGAGCTATTAACCTAATCATCTGAATCAACTGATTAACTCTGAACACCTGCAAAAGACTCCTGAGGCTTTTAAAAACTCCCTGCCTGTTTCATTACTCAAAACCGCAATCATGGTTAAGACTGCCGACCTGACTGCTGTCCAGAAGGCCATCATTGACACCCTCAAGGAAGAGGGTAAGACACAGAAAGAAATTTCTGAATAAATAGGCTGTTCCCAGAGTGCTGTATCAAGGCACCTCAGTGGGAAGTCTGTGGGAAGGAAAAAGTGTGGCAAAAAACGCTGCACAACGAGAAGAGGTGACCGGACCCTGAGGAAGATTGTGGAGAAGGACCGATTCCAGACCTTGATGGCCTGGGGTGCCATGTCAGCTGCTGGTGTTGGTCCACTTTGTTTTATCAAGGGCAGGGTCAATGCAACTAGTTATCAGGAGATGAGCATGCTTCCACCTGCTGAAAAGCTTTATGGAGATGAAGATTTCATTTTTCAGCACGACCTGGCACCTGCTCACAGTGCCAAAACCACTGGTAAATAGTTTACTGACCATGGTATTACTGTGCTCAATTGGCCTGCCAACTCTCCTGACCTGAACCCCATCGAGAATCTGTGGGATATTGTGAAGAGAAAGTTGAGAGACGCAAGACCCAACACTCAGGATGAGCTTAAGACCGCTATCGAAGCATCCTGGGCCTCCATAACACCTCAGCAGTGCCACAGGCTGATTGCCTCCATGCCATGCCGCATTGAAGCAGTCATTTCTGCAAAAGGATTCCCGACCAAGTATTGAGTGCATAACTGAACATAATTATTTGAAGGTTGACTTTTTTGTATTAAAAACACTTATTTTATTGGTCGTATGAATTATGCTAATTTTTTGAGATAGGAATTTTGGGTTTTCATGAGCTGTTTGCCAAAATCCTCAGTATTAAAACAATACAAGACCTGAAATATTTCAGTTGGTGTGCAATGAATCTAAAATATATGAAAGTTTAATTTTTATCATTACATCATGGAAAATAATTAACTTTATCACAATATGCAAATGTTTTGAGAAGGACCTGTATAACAGAGTTAATGACGGACAGAGAGGCCAGGGCTGGGTCTGCCTCCTCCGGGGCAGCGCTTGCAGGCTCATTACCCGGACCCTCCTTTAGGGAGAGGTAGGAACCTTGGGCACATATCCAGGCCGGGGTCTCAGCTTGTGTGAGTTAGCCAGCCCGAATTCCAGGCACAACTCGTGAGCCGAAAGCGAGCAAGTCCCTACCCTCTAGTAGAAACCAGGCGAGCAGGAGAACTGTTTCTTTAAAACAGAATTTTTAACTCACTGCCTGCAGTGGCTAAGGGGCGGTCTCCGCAGTGCAGTAGCACCAGAGATAAGGCCCAAGAGGATAAAGAGGGGCGCAAGGGGATTCATTACTCTTGCTCGCCTCAGAAACCTGACGATCAGGACGTGCTTCCCATGCTACTGCATCATGATGTGCATCATAAAAATAGAGGCAACATCATTTTGAGTGTGGAGGACACAGCCCTCACTCCAACCCATCTTTCAGGAAAGAGCACTGAAATGACCAAACGCTTTCAGGATCTCCTCACGGAGAGTAGACTCACTCAACGAATAGGTTCCACTTCTATTTGACATAAGCACAACTTCCTATTCAGGGGCTGCTCTAGAAGAAGTGATGGTGATGGTGATAAAAATCACTGAATTTGAGAGGGCGCCAAGCGACAATGAATCGCATAGCCGCTTTAGAAGGCTCACTGGGGAAAGCATTTCTGCGGGGCCCCGGGGTCAGCTGAGACCCAGTGTCTGTCCGAGGGTTGTCCGCTCAGACTGAAAAAATACAACTGGCAGAGGAACGAATCCGGAAAGGCAAACAGATGTAATTGTGCGTCCCCGAAGTGGTCCCTGCCCAGCTGGACCGCCTGGGGACGGAGTCTCCATTCTCCCTGGCCATAGGCTGTCGTGAAGCTCGTTGGCAACACGATTGAGCAGGACAGAAGAAATAGTGTAATGAAGCGACCTCAGAAGCTTCTGACTCCAAGGAGGCGGTGACGGGCTTGCGATGGAAGTGTAGCGCAACGGTCGCAATGTAGGCAATGGATGCCAATGCAGTCGGAGGGCCGCCCAGACCTCCGTTACTGCATGCCCTTTGTATGTGGCCCCTCAGCCGGTTTTGATGGACACTCATTCTAAGGACCGTTGGCCCGGAGAAACAAAAGGTCTGTTACGGACTGAGGGTTTGGCGGCAGGCCAGGGTGCTTTCACACGGAGCATGCCGCTCTGCAACGGTCACCTCTGGACTTGGCCGTGAAGTCAGTGCTTAAGCGGTAGTCATATGGAGGAAGCCAAGCGGCTGCGTCTACCATATGCCCCAGGAGCCTCTGCAGAGTTACTAACAGCACTAACCATCCACACTCTCTTCTTTAGAGATGACGTGGCCGAATCCATCTCCAAACTAGAAAAGAGATCCTCAGTCCGTGGACAAGTTTTTTCTTTCCCAGTTGACAACTGACCCAACTGGCTATGAGCATGTGAAGGGGAGGACTTTGTACTGATACTTCACACCCCTCGGACGCACAAACATAGGTTGGCCTGTGGTGCGGAAGGATAGAGATCTGAAGTACATGTCTCTCAGGTCAAAAGCTGCAGACCAATCTTGGGGATGGAGCATTTGGAAATGAACGGAGGCTTCCGAAAAAAAGCCTGTTTTAATTAACACAGGGCCAAGATGGTCGTGACCCACCTCTCTAGGGTACAATGAAGTACTGGCTTATAGAACCCGTCCTTCATATCGGCTGGAGGAAGAGGCTACATCGCGTCCTTCGCCAGTAGACTGTGATGGGCGCACACAAGACAGGAGCACTGCTCAACACTTAATAGCGACTTAAGTCACACCTATTAGGAGAATATTTGGTCAACACCTAGGTGTGATGAATATCACTAAGCTTGGGCGGAAGCCTGTAGCGAAGGGAATCGCAAGCCAAGTCTGATGGCATAGTTTGGGGCCATCTGGACCGGTTTGGAAAGCATTTTTGGCTTCCACGAACCGGGCCATGGACCACAGATGTACCCGAGTTGGGGCAGCGAGGTGGAGGACAGGGACCTGGCTCATAAGGCCCGAAGGCACCCCGAAGCAGAGTGTGAGTGTGGTGTACGACACTTACCTGTCTCCACGAGACAGCCAGGGATGCGTGAGTAGGTGGATGACCAGGTCCTCGAACCACACCCAGCTGCCGAACAAGAGGGGGCTGAGGGTTTCAAAGCTTTACAGGGTCACACACCGCCAGACTGGCCCTCTTGGGACCCAGGAACAGAGGAATTTGCTCTTTCTTTGAAGTGTGGGTACCGCTTTCTCCACTCTTTCTGGGAACAAGCGGAGGACACACACACCAACAAAGACTCCACCCGCCCCTTACCCGGGGGGAGGGAGTGGATCAGTGATCAACTCCAAGAGCATCCTCTTCCATCCCTGAGCGGCCAACTCAGGAATGCTTACGCTGTCGCTTGCCACCTGGCTTGGCAGCGCCTGGAGCGGGCTGGGCATCCCTACTGCGGCTGGCTCCATGCTGAGGCCTGGCTGGAGGCTGCTGCGGAGGCCCAGCGAGAGCGGCGGCAAGGGAATGCCCTCGGCGACAAGGTGGAGGAACTGCCACCGGCGGCGGGGTGAAGGCAGCAGCGGGCCGCCGGTGAAGGATGTGCCGGATGGCCTCAGTCTACGCTTGGGCGGCGGAGAACTGTTGCGCACAATTCTCTGTCACGTCATCCTGGGAAATTGGGGAGACCAGGAACCAAAGCTTGTCCGCGTCCGCCATATCAACCAGGCTGAGCCAACAATGGTGCTCCTGAACCACTAATGTGGATATCGCCAGCCCGATCGCGCACGCCACGACACTCATGCCCCGAAGGGCGAAGTCGGATGCAGTGCGGTGCTCACCTTTGAGCGCATGGTCTGGTCTGTCCTCATGCTTGTACATGAGTGCCCTGGCCTGATAGACATGTAGCAACGTCATGGCACGCAAAAGAGGCTTTTCCACAGCCTTTGTAAGCCCTGCCCATCGGACGAAATCTCACAGGCCTTAGGGGGGAGATGAGGATCGCCCCAAAAGCAGCAGCCGCCGGACACAGGTGCACCTGTGTCGCGACAGTCCGCCCTACTGGAGGGATAGCCTCATAACCCTTCACCACTCCTCCGTCAAGGGTAGCGAGGGGGGGGGGGGGGAGAACCACTCAGGCAGTTTCCGGCAGTAAAAGGTGCCGTCCACGACCTAGTAAGTTCTCCATGCACTTCGGAAAAGAATGGTACTGGGGCGGCGGGCTGAGAACCAGCACGGCCCGCCCCGAGATACCAATCATCCAACTGAGACTGAACAGGACACGGTGGAGTTTTTAGTTCCACTCAAATCCGCCAGCCTCGGCGGCCCGTTTCAGCATAGCTGACAATTCTGGATCCAGCTCGGGCAACGTTATGCTCCCAGAGGGAGATAACGCAGTCGACTCATAATCTCCAGACGCCAGTTCAACCTCCGATGCTGCAATCGGCCTCCTGTCCTCTGGGGGAGCCCCAGATGAAATGACTGACCCACCCATTACAGATGGACCAGCACGCTCCATGGGGGACTCCAACGGCTGCGGTGGAAGGGAGGAGTGAGGACCCCACAGAGAATGGTTACTGGGTGAGACATCCAACACCATCCTCCTATCACCCATCCCACGCAGCACAGTAGGGCGGGGCGCGGTAATGGGGACTTGAGCTTCGCAGACGAAGGTGAGTCTCGATCTCAACACCGTGACAGCCATATTCCCGCAATGGGAACATAAACCATTCCCCAAAAAACTGCTTCAGCATGCTATAAGCCCCAACACGTGATACAACAGTTGTGACCATCATAAAGGGACAGGGAACGACCGCATCCAGAAACGCAAGGGTGGAATGACATCTTGAAAAAGACGCAAACATACCCGTGTTGCTCTTTCAGGAAATAGGACCCATCACTAGTGCCAGAGCACACAGGGGAATGACCGTGGCAACACTGAACAGAGAACTGAAACAGTGAAACAGTCACTTTTCTGCCCTCTAACCAGCCATCAACAAACAAAAACATTCAGAAAATTTTTGCTGTTAAAACAGCAGTTGAGAGCTCAAAGCTCGCGATCACCGCTGCACTCGCGCTGTAGAAACCACCAGCACTGGGAGTCTTCCAGAAGAACACAGACACACTCGCTCGTTGTTAACAACAGCACTCTTCAGAGACATCAAACGATCAGCTCCGAATCGAAAGGCAACTATTGCGTGCATCCACTTCCATATTTATGTGTGTGATGCGAGTCACGCACGCCATTCCATTGGCTCGTTCAATAGTAATTGAAAATAATTGTCTCCCTGGTGTGATCTCCATTCAGTCGGACGTTGACTACGTCTGACGTACTCGACTGAGAGGGCACATGAGTTCTTTGTTAGTTGCCAACAGCATAGCAGCTCCAGACAAACAATGACACTCAAACCCAGTGTTACTCACGTGTGGAGCAGAATCAAATCAACCACCTTGTCGCTGGAGAGCTTTTCTAATATTAACTCGGGTCCTAAAGCTCTTGCCCAGTCATAACCCTTAATTTTCCAGTGATTTCTTTTTTGTATTGTGTCTCATCTCGATTTATGCAGTCTTTCTTAAAATCTACACTCAGGTTACACGTTTGTTGTTGTTTGTTCATGTGTCAGTCTGACTAACTTCCAAACAGCGTTTTTCAAATATCGCTTACCCCACCTTTAAGCTGTGAATATTTCAATTCAAAACATTTTACATACATTTTCATTAATAAAAATGTAATAATCAATAGTCACCTTTCAGATTTCACTTCCAAAATAGTCTGTTTAAAAATACAACCTACAATATTCGACAGGCAATTTTTAAGTCCATTTTATGGTTCAGTTTCCAAAAATTCTGTGGTTCAAATTCGACAGAAAAATCATTACACATTGGGAACTGCAGGAATAGCAGTAGAGTATTGGTGCATAATCTCCATCTGCTGCTAGTCACCCCACCAGCAGGTGGTGCAAGCGGGTGTTGATGTAGACCAGAGAGAATCATTCATTCACAAAAGCGGATTTGCAGAAATGGAGCCAGCAGTAAGTATATGTGATGATTATCAGGGCCAGTATATGTGGGTAAAAGCTGACTAAGACTGATGCAGACTAAGAAAATCTGCATTTACGTTTAAGTCTTTGTGGTTACTTTCCCTGTGTACATGTAAGCAGCTTTCTCTACCATGAACGAGATTATAATAGTATTCACCTGATGCTGATGCACAATGTGAACGCAAGTTATGCAGCGCACAAAACTAAGCATTTATAAAGAAAACACTTAACGTGGCTTATTAGACTAATACAGTAATTAAAGATCATCTCAGTGTGCACTTTATTGATAAGGCACACTATATATATTAGAACCACTGAATTTATGGAAGCAAATTTGTAAAGTGAAATAAAATGGACCGAAAATTGCCTGTCGTATATTATATGTTGTATTTTTAAACAGACTGAAGTCTGGAACGTGAATATGTAATATTGAATTTTTAATATTGAAAATGTGTGTCAAATGTTTTGAATTTGAATTGAAATATTCACAGGTTACATTTTAGACCATGTTGAATTTTAGACCATAAAAATACAATGCATTGAAATGCAAGCGGTGCATTTTTTTTTTCAATTAATGAAATTCAACAAGCTTTTTGTTTTAAATACATTTGTCATTATTTTACTTTCATAAATGTGGAAACATACAGCATACATCTGTAAACGGTTTTGTGTGGGGGGAAACCAAATTTTCTGTTCTGAATTTGAACTGGTGCAAAGCCTTGAGCAAAGGTGGAGGGCACTGTTAAATACCTTTCTAATGTGAGATCATTCAAGCTATTTGTATAGTCCAGTTCAAATGTTTTGACATTTTGTTTCCGAACTTTAAACAAACCCTGTATGATAAACATGTCACAGCCATTTACCTCCAGCTGTCCTCCAGCCCAGATTATGTTGTCAGTGTTGAGCACAAATCGTTGGTCAGGGGCCAGTGAGGCATCATAGTATCCTACTGGTTTAAATATGATTGATCCATTAGAGTCCTGCTGCCAGTTCACAACTTCATATTTGGCTACAACTGCACCAGTGCTGTCAAACCACACATGATCTCCCTTCTTTATGGTGAAATTGACCTTTTTCAGAGCCTCAACCACCTATTGAGAAAAAGTAATTTTCAGGCACAAAATGGTGGATCCTCTCCCTAGATAGTATCACTATCTAATATTTGTTATGCTATTACCTGCTGTGGTTGTATTTTCATGTATGTTTCACAACCCTCCTTTTCTTTGCACTTTAGTAGATTGTGTAGTGAATGAGCCACAGCATAAACTGATTTGTATACATTGCTTGCATATCTTTGTTCAGGCACATCTTCATTGTTGCTTTTCAACACAAGGAGATCTTGATATGCTTTGCAGATTAATTGATATTGAGAAGAATTCCCCTCAGTCTGTGAGCATGGAAAAGCTGTGTCCCAGAATGCTTTTATAACATAATCTGCAAAACCTTCAATATTGTTTTTTTGCACTGCAAACCCCAATGATCCTCCCAGCACATGAAAACTGTTTGGAGTCACCATACTGTTTGCTGTTATCCATGCCTCCACACCAATTACTTGGAGGCCTGTAATGTTCTGAATAATTAAATAATCAAGTAGATTGTTCATTTCAAAATTAGTAAGAAATGCAACAATGACTTTTGCAGTGCCTTTTTTTATTGTATCTACCACATTTCTGAGTTTTTCAGGCTCTGTTCTCTGGAATTTTACAGAGTACTCCACACAAATCCCCTCCTTCTCCGCTGTATTCAGAAATATTGCCATTCCAAAGTTTCCATAATCGTTGTCACTGTTCACAGCTCCCACCCAAGACCAGCCAAAGTATTTGATTATGTATGCTAGTGCTCTGCTCTGGTGGTAATCACTAGCAATAGTCCTGAAGAAATATGGGTAATCTTTTCTATTACTGAGACATTCACATGAGGCTGAGGGACTTATCTGAAATAGGGCATAAGAAAACAGTGAAACAGTCATCAGTGTTAATGTCAAACATTCAGTGTTTTTGCTCCTTACCACTGGAATTTTAAAAGGTCCTGTAGTTCTGGACAGAATCACTGTGTTGGAGGACTCTGTTTCTCCTATGATAGCATGAATAGGAGACTGTCCATTGCATCTGTCCCCTGATGCAAATTGTTCACCATTCATTAATGCCATATTTGCACCCATAGACGATAGTATTGAACCACAGGTATCATAAATTCTGTAGCCAATAGAAATATTTGGAAGCAAATTTTCACTTCTGTTAATCTCCTCAATGGCAAAGATCATGATTTGAGCCATTCGGAAATCTCTCAGACTCACACTGTACAAAAAATAAAACCAGAAGGTTAAACAAACTGCATTATTTGCATGATCTGTTATAATGACCAAAATATATTTTGAAGTAAAAACCTTGAGCATGATAAAAGCTGAGGTTTTTGCTTAAACTTAAATGAAGGTAATGTCTCTATGCTGTGGATTGGAAAAAGTGCTCCAATAGTTACGTCTCCATCCTTGGATAGCAACGAGAATTTTGGGTCCCCCATCATTCGGCAAAGAGCCTTTTCTGCCTGTGCATGAAGTTGAAAGTTAAGCAAGAGTATGCAAAGAAAGACAGACATCCAAAAGTCTGAGTTCAACAGTGGCCAAATGCAACTGGCTTAATTCAATATTTGCACTTTTATACACACAGTTAATATGGATGATTGATTGTCATTGCAGCCAATGACCTCATTGGGTAAGGACATGGATCAAGTCAAGCAGAGGCAGAATAGAGTCACGCTATTATGATAGAGTCTAATTTAATCAAGCCATTAAAATGCATTAAATTGTAAAACTGAATATTTAAATAATCAGTCATTGCTGTGAAATCATACTGTGATACCTATCTAATAAAATATGCCTCTTTTTGGTCCAAACAGCCATTTGTCAGAGATTACCTTCAACTATTCATTCCAATAAATTAGCATAACTAAACCTTAGGGGTCAAACATGTTTTTGGGGTCCTTGAGATGTTGACATGCCCTGACATTTGTGCTTTTTTCAGTTGCTTATAAACATATTAATGGCAAATGTGTCATTACACTATATTCAGCACAAACAGGGCTACCATAATATGTGAGCAACATGTATGTGCTTTTGAGAGAATAATGTTCATGTACGGTTATTGAAAAAACAAAAAATGAAAGTTTCTGAAATAAGGCCACAAAACACTAAATATGTGTCGACAAGACTTTTAAGTAATGGATGTTGTAGCCTAGAGTTCCCTTTCGAGGGAACTCAACACTGCGTCGAGATCGACACTTTGGGGACGCTCCCTAAGCGTGCGCCTCTGAAGTATGAATAAAACTAATCCAATCCTGATTGGTGTTGCGTCGTGACGTAACATGTGACGGCATACCCGGAAGTATAAAAGTGACGCTGTCACAACACACACTAGCTTTCGCTCTTCAGCAAGCGCTCTGTGTTGAAAAACTGTCTGTCTTATTTGGTGTTGTTTGTCCTTATATCATATCTATATATATATATGATGGCCAGCGAACAATTCAAGAAGTGTGTGCATCCTTGCCCTCGCTTTATTACGGGTGGGGATACACACTCTTTGTGTGTGAATTGTTTGGGAGCGCAGCACGCACGGGCAGCTCTCGAGGGAGCTGCTTGTGTTCACTGTGAAGCACTACCCATTAGAGTGCTGCGCTCCCGGCTGGCGTGCTTTGATGAGCACGGTCAGGCTCGCGCTCCCCGCGGTTCTGGTCCCGCGTCTGTTGAGGCGGCGCGGCGATTGAGATCGTGGGGCTCGCAGTGGGATCTTTTAGATGAGAATGAGGCTGCTGAGGCACCTTCTCATTCTTCGTCTGAGGATCCCGTAGCCCCTGAGAGTGGTCCAGGAGCCCGCATCGCGGCTTCTCCTGCCCACGATCAGGTCCCAATGCTTCAGCTCTCTGCTTCTGAGGAAGTAGATGTGCTGAGTATTGATGCGGATGACCGTGATTTTGGCGCGCCAGTTCACGGCCAAGCTTATGAGGAGCTGGTTGAGGTTGTGACTCGTGCAGTGGCCAGACTCAATATTAGCTGGCCACATCATGAGCAGGGAACGCAGGCGAAAAGCAAGCTTGATGAGCGTTTCCTGCAGCAGAGAGCACAACCTCAGCGCCGGGGTTTGCCGTTTTTCCCCGATCTCCATTCTGAAATCTCGAGATCGTGGGATAAACCGCACTCGTCTCGTGTCTCCAGTCCCAGTATGGTTGATTATAGCAATATTGTGGGGGCACGGGACAAGGGTTATGGGAAGATGCCGAAAGTAGAGGAAGCTTTAGCGGGTTATCTTTCCCCTGAATCGGCGTCTTCCCTAAAAACCCCGGCGCTGCCTAGTAAGCCCTGCAGAGATACATCAGCTTTAATAGGCAGGGCTTACATGGCGGCAGGTCAGGCTGGTTCATGTCTGCACACTATGGCTGTCTTGCAGGCATACCAGGCCGACCTCCTGAAAGATTTGGATGAGGGGGAGGGGCCAACTCCTGAGGATATTGCGGAGTTGAGGAAGGCCACAGATTTGTCTCTCCGGGCCACAAAAGAGACGGCCCGTGCCATTGGCCGCTCTATGGCAGCTATGGTGGCTACGGAGAGGCATCTGTGGCTGAACTTATCTGGAATAAAAGATAAAGATAGGTCTTTTCTGCTGGATGCGCCGCTCTCGCCTTCTGGCCTGTTTGGCGACGCCGTTACTTCGGTCGTCGACAGGTTTCAGGAGGCGAAGAAACAATCTGCGGCGTTCCAGCAGTACCTCCCCCGTAAGGCTAAGTCCAAATCGAGTAGGGTGGGGCCGAGCGATCAGCCCCAGCCAGCAGCCAGCTACTCTCACCGGGCAGAGCAGAAAGAGAGTGTTTCCTCTAGAGCCCCTCCTCCTGGAGCTTGGCAACAGAGGAAGCGCTCTCAGAAATCGAAGTCCTCCAGCCAGAGGGGTGACTTGAGGGAAGTCATTCAGGCTAGGAGGACTTCGGGGAAGAGGTCCTGACCGGAATGGTAGGACCTCTGAGGGCGGTCCCCTCCACTGCAGGGCAACCGAGGTTGTTCTCGCAGCGGAGCCCTCTAGGAAACGATGTAGGTTGCCCGCCGTCAACGACGCTTCGGGCCGCATCTCTTTCCAGCGAAAATTTTCTAGTAAAGCATCAGTTATGGTTAAAAGAACCGTATCGACTACAGCCTGCCGGTATTCCGCTTCAGGCAGTCGAGAAAGATGCTCGAAGAACACCAGAGGCCAGTCTCGAGAGGCTGGTACCCCTAGTAGATTTTGTAGAGGCATGGTATCATCTTCCCAACATATCTGCATGGGTCCTGCATATAATAAAATCAGGATACAGACTGCAGTTTGCGTGCCGCCCCCCCAAGTTTTCTGGGGTGGTGCAAACTGCAGTACTTCCAGAGCAGGCTCAGGTGATGGAACAGGAAGTACAGACTTTGCTGCTAAAGGAAGCCATAGAACGTGTTCATCCTTTAGACAGGGAGTCCGGGTTTTACAGCCGGTACTTTATAGTTCCAAAGAAGGATGGGGGGTTAAGGCCAATTCTAGATCTCAGGGTTTTGAACCGATCTCTGAGGAGGTTCAGGTTCAAGATGTTAACCATTCCTGCAATCGTGAGTCAAATCAGATCCGAGGACTGGTTTGTCACGATAGATCTAAAAGACGCCTATTTTCACATCTCCATCCTTCCATGTCACAGGAGATACCTGAGGTTCGCTTTCGGGGGCGAAGCTTACCAATATCGGGTTCTTCCGTTCGGCCTAGCACTCTCTCCCCGCACATTCACCAAGTGTATGGATGTAGCCCTTGCTCCACTGAGACTTCAAGGCATCCGTATATTGAATTATCTCGACGACTGGCTCATTCTGGCCCAGTCTCGAGAAATGGCAGTTCGGCATCGAGATGTCGTCCTTGGCCACATTCAGAAATTAGGGTTGAGACTCAATGTAAAAAAGAATGTGCTAGAACCATCCCAGTCCACGATATTTTTGGGAATCGTGTGGAGCTCGATTACGATGCAGGCACGAATGTCTCCCGCACGTGTCGAGTCAATTCTGGCGATGGTATCTGGGTTAAGGCTGGGCCAGGCCATCACTGTAAAGCAATTTCAAAGAATGCTGGGTCTCATGGCAGCGGCATCCAACGTTATTCTGCACATGAGGCCCCTTCAGTGGTGGTTGAAAACCAAGGGGTTTTCTCCCAAGGGGAATCCGTTTCGTTTAATCAGAGTAACGCGCAGATGCCTTCGTTCTCTGCAAATATGGAAGAAACCTGGGTTCCTATCCCAAGGGCCGGTGTTGGGAGTGTCATGTCGCCGGAAATCCGTTTCGACAGACGCTTCCCTCACGGGCTGGGGCGCGGTCATGGACGGCCGCTTTGCCAGGGGTCTGTGGCAGGACCATCATCGTTCTTGGCATATAAACTGCCTAGAGATGATGGCTGTGTTCAGGGCTTTGAGGAGCTTCCTCCCAGACATCAAGGGTTACCATGTCTTAGTACGATCCGACAATACGTCGGTGGTAGCCTATCTGAACCGACAAGGGGGACTCAGATCGCGCCCTCTGTGCAGACTGGCGCATCAGATTATTCTTTGGTCCCAGGGGAAAATACTGTCTATCAAGGCAATGTATATTCCGGGGGTTCAGAATCAGGGAGCAGACATCCTGTCGAGGCAGGGGCTGAGGCCCGGGGAATGGAGACTTCATCCAGACGTGGTGAAGTTGATATGGGAGAGGTTTGGACCAATGGAAGTGGATCTGTTTGCGTCTCGAGAGACGTCCCACTGTCCACTTTGGTTCTCCCTCTCACTTCCAGCCCCTCTGGGGTTGGATGCCATGGTACAGGCCTGGCCGAGGCTTCGCCTGTACGCTTTTCCCCCGATCGCTCTGCTCCCGGAAGTCCTGGAGAGGGTCCGTCAGGAGGGCATCAGTCTTCTTCTGGTTGCCCCAATGTGGCCGACCCGAGTGTGGTTTTCGAACATAGTATCACTCCTGATAGCTCCGCCATGGCAGATTCCTCTGAGGAGGGATCTGTTGTCTCAGGCGGGGGGCACAATTCTCCACCCTCAGCCAGAGCTGTGGAAATTGTGGGTCTGGCCTCTGAGGGGGTTCAGTACCTGAATGCTGGTCTATCAGCTGGAGTGGTTGAAACTATACTTAGCTCCAGAGCTCCGTCTACTAGGAGATTATATGGCCTCAAGTGGAATGTTTTTGCCACTTGGTGTAGAGAACATGAGTTGGATCCAGTAAACTGCCCGGTGGCTTCAGTTCTGGAATTTCTTCAAGATCGGTTCTCTGCGGGTCTCTCCCCTTCCACGCTTAAGGTGTACGTGGCAGCCATTGCAGCTTTCCACGCTCCGTTAAGTGATGGGCCCCTGGGGAGGCACCAGTTGGTCATTCGGTTTCTCCGCGGTACTTGGAGGATGAGGCCGGCAACCAGGTCTAGAGTTCCTGCTTGGGACCTGGCTATAGTTCTGGAAGGGTTATCCCTGGCCCCTTTCGAACCTCTAGAGTCGGCTTCGCCTAGGGATTTAACGCAGAAAATGGTTTTTCTCTTGGCCATTACCTCTCTTAAGAGGGTGGGAGATTTCCAAGCCCTGGCAGTAACACCAGCTTGCTTGGAGTTTGCCCCTGGCAGAGTAAAGGCCTTTTTGCACCCGAGTCCGGGCTACGTACCTAAGGTTCCTTCGAACACGGCTCGGTCTGTAGTCCTTCAGGCATTCCATCCTCCACCTCATGTGTCGGCAGAAGAAGAGAAGCTTCATTTGCTCTGCCCCGTCAGAGCTTTGAGCGTGTACCTTGAGAGGTCCTCTTCTTGGAGAAGGTCGGACCAGTTATTAGTATGTTTTGGGTCACCTAAGAAGGGGCTCCCGGCATCTAAGCAGACTATTAGTAATTGGATAGTCCAGGCTATTACTGCGGCTTACAAGGTGCGCGGTTTGCCTTCACCTTTAGCCGTCAGGGCCCATTCAACTAGAAGCATGGCTTCTTCTAGGGCCCTTCTTTCGGGAGTACCTCTACAGGAGATCTTCGAGGCAGCCGGTTGGGCTACTCCGCATACTTTTATCAGGTTCTACAGTCTCCACCTTCCAAGTACGCCTGGCGCACACGTGCTCAGTCCTTGCTGAGTGCCTAGACAGTTTCACTCCGGGACAGGCCTATTCGGTGCGTGGCCTAGTGGGCACTCGTTCCCCAAAGTGTCGATCTCGACGCAGTGTTGAGTTCCCTCGAAAGGGAACGTCTCGGGTTATGACTATAACCCTTGTTCCCTGAGAAGGGAACGAGACACTGCGTCGTTCTGCCACGCCCCTCGAGGCCTTTGAGCGTCTTGCTTCATCGCGAGGCTAGTGTGTGTTGTGACAGCGTCACTTTTATACTTCCGGGTATGCCGTCACATGTTACGTCACGACGCAACACCAATCAGGATTGGATTAGTTTTATTCATACTTCAGAGGCGCACGCTTAGGGAGCGTCCCCAAAGTGTCGATCTCGACGCAGTGTCTCGTTCCCTTCTCAGGGAACAAGGGTTATAGTCATAACCCGAGACGTTTTTGCTTCAAAAATGATGTGAAAATCATCCTGACTACTCATTCACACAAAACAATACATTTATTTTAATTATGTAACACGTTTATTTCACATTGGCGGGAGATAATTGCATCACACGCTCCGCCCCGGAGCGTGGGTATAATTACGGAAGTGGATGCACGCACCAGTTGTTTTGAGCCCGGAGTCAGCGGTGGTCCAGCAATAGTGGTGACGGGACTACGTCTCCATTCCCTCCTTCAGGTAACGAGGGTTACAAACGTAACCGAGACGTTCCCTTTCAGTCGCTCACGTTCAACGTAGTTGACGTGTCGACTGATTGGGATCCCAATTTAAACGCCACTAGTGCTGCCACGTTCCAGTGCCTAGACAAAAACCTTCTGATCCCCCCGCATTATTGAGGCGGAGACGGGATAGAGCTTAGGCCAGGGAAGTCACTGCTGTTCCACAAGACCACTGGGAAAGCATTCCCCTTCTCTGGAAAGGAATACACTGCGGAAGCTACATCCTGCCCGTAGGGAAGTAGCATGTGGAGGATACACATATGGACTGGGCGTTACCTGGCAGTACAACATATGGAATGTCACTGAGGTGGCAACACCGGACAATGACTGGATAGCGGGCTCTGTCAAGGGAAGACACGGGCTCGCCGCAAGTAGCCGTACCATGGAAGAATACACATATGGGATCACCGTAGGGATCACAACATATGGGACCCAGTCTTACACAGGTTCCACCAGTCCATACGAGTGTTAGGCCTGGCATCGGACGCTCCGCCACGTCATTTGCCGAAGGGTGTGGCGCACGTATCCAGTCCACAGGAGGGGAATGGCAAGCAAGCCGACACTTCGAAACGGGCTTACAGTGAAACTGGATTCCTGTGAAGGGAGCCCGCGGGAAGCAACCGGCTCGACACATAGGCTATTTTTCTAGCAAACGTGTCACCCAACCCGCAGCTCTAAAACATCTGTCAGGAGGCACCCTGTGTCAATGCCCAGGAAGGAGCTACACACTCCACAGGCATGATTCGTCGACAGAAAATGCGTGCAGGCCCCCTTCCCTCTTGATAGAGGCTAAACAAGCAGGAGGACTGTACTTTTAAAAACAGTTTTTTAACTCAGCTGCCTGAAATGCCTCAAGGGGAGGTCTCTGAGTCCAGTAGCACCAAAGATAAGTCCCAAAAGGGTATGGAGGGGGTGCAAGGCGGATTCTCTTCTTGCTCATGGATTGTATCCACTGCATCATGATGCGTCACATACAATTCATAGAGGTAACATAAAATTTGAGGGTGGAGGGAGACAGCCCTCGCAGGAAAGAAAGCACAGAAGAGATCGAACATCTTTGAGGGTCTTCCCAGAGAGAACACCACCACTCAACGAACAGGTTCCACTTCAGGGTGTAAGCATACCTCGGAGAGGGTGCTCTCGCAGAAGTGATGGTGTCTACGACATGTTGTGGTAGATCACCTTGAACCTCCGCGTCCCGTCATTTCGGGACCAGACATGGAGTTTCCAGAGGTCTGGACGTGGGTGCAAACGGTGTCCCGTCCCTGAGAACTGTCTCAGAGGAATGGGTCAGGAAGGGCTGTCGAGAGGAGCATAAGTTCGGGGGAACTAGGTCCCGTTGGGCCAATAAGGGGCAACTAGCAAGATCTGCTCCTTCTCCTCCCAGACTTAGCACAGGGCAGTGCAAAAATCTCACTGGGGAAACATATCTCTGCGGAGGCCCCAGGGCCAGCTGTGTGCCAGTGTCTCCAAACAGGGGGTACTCCGCTCGGTCATGGAGTAAAACAACTGGCAATGGAATGAGTCCGGAGAGGCAAACAGATGTAACAGTGCGGCCCCGAAGTGGTCCTTGAACAGCTGGACCGCCTGGGGATGAAGTCTCCACTTCTCGCTGGGCCCCAGGCTGTCGTGAGGCCTAGTAGGCGGCAAAATTGAGCAGGCTGGAAAATTAAGTGGAATGAAGCGACCTCAGAAGGATCTGACTTCAAGGAAGAGGTGGCGTGCGAGTTGCAGAAGTGTAGTGCAACAGTCGCAGTGTTTGTACCGACCAGTACAAGCTTGACCTGAATAACCAACTGTCTATGTAGCACTCAAAGGGTAGGATTTGTACTGAGACTTCAAACCCTCAAATCCAAAAACACAGGATGGACTGTGCTGCCGAAGCGGGGTCTGAGTGTGCGGGGCAAAATTTACCTGTCTCCACGTAACGGCAGGGGGTGCGTGAGAAGGCATGACCGGGTCCTCAAACGCATCCAAGTGCCGGCTGGCGATTCAAGAGCGGGCTGAGGGGTGCAAGGCTTTACTGGGTCGCACACCGCCAGTCTGGCCCTCTTGGGACCCAGGAACCTAGAAAATTGCTCTTTCTTGGATAATTTGGGTGCAGCTGGCTCCGCTTTTTTTGGGAGCCAGCAGTGGAACAGATACACACAAAAACAAAGAACTCCATGGATCGGTGACCATCTCCAAGAGCTCTTTCCTCTATCCCTGAGTGGCCCTTGGCAGCGCCTGGAGCGGGCTGAGCGCGCTGTCTGTGGCCGACTCCACGCTGAGGCCTGTTGGGAGAAATCACGTGAGCTGCAACCTTCATGTCCTGGAAGGCGAGGTCGGTTGCAGCGTGGATCTCACCCATGAGCTCACAGTCTGGGCTACCGTTGTGCATGTTCGTGAGTGCCTGGGCATGGAGGACCTGAAGCAATGCCATGTCATGCAGAGAGGAAGAAGCTTGCCCACAGGCTTTGTAAGCCTTGCCCGTAAGGACGGACGAGAACTTACAGGCCTTAGAGGGTAGATGAAGATCCCCCTTCCACGAGGTAGTGGTCACCGGACACAGTTGCAATGCGACAGACTGTTTCACTGGAGGGTTAGCCTCATAAACCCTTCACCGCTCCCCGTCAAGGGTAGTGAGGGGGGAGGAGCTAGGCGGTTTCTGGCAGAGAAAGGTGCCGTCCATACCCTCGTAAGCTCCTAATGCACTTCAGGGAAGAATGGTACTGGGGTGGCGAACCAGCCCGGCCCGCCCCGAGAAACCAACCATCCAACCGAGATGGTTCGGGACACAGTGGAGGGTTCCACTCGAGCCCGACCACCTTGGCGGCCCTTTTCAGCATAGCTGTCATCTCTGGATCCTGCTCGGGCAACGCTACTTTCCCAGAGGGAGGCAGCGCAGCTGAGTATTCATCTCCAGAGCCAAGCTCACCCTCCGATGCTGCACCCAGAACAGCACCTAGAAACGCACGGATGGAATGACATCTTGAGAAAGACGCAAACGCACCTATGTTGAGTGATGCACTCACTTATTTGCCCTCTAACCACCATCAACAAACACAAACAGAAATTTGATGGTGTTAAAACAGCAGTTGAGAGCTCAGAAACTTGCGATCACCGCTGCACTCGGGCTGTAGAAACACCAGCACTGGGAGAGTCTTCCAGAAGAACACCGGCACACTCGCTTGTTGTATAGAACAACACTCTTCAGAGACATCGACACCTATGGGCTCCGAAGTGAAGGACAACTGGTCCATGCATCCACTTCCATATTTATATCCACGCTGTGGGGCAGAGCGTGTGATGCAATTCTTGCACGCCAATGTGCATTGGCTCATTTTTTACAGTGCTTGAAGATGACTGGCTCCCTAAGCTTGATCCCAATCAGCAGACACGTCGACTTCGCCGAACTTGAGCACCTGAATTAAACTATAAGGAAGAATGTGAGGCCCAAAGAAAAATATAAATATGAAAACTTCAGATGCAAAAGCCTCTAAATCTGTCTAAAGTTTTCGTTTAATATTTACATTTTTATCAGGCTCCTATGTATAGGTTTCTACCCAAGTACCGGCTTTTCTGAATGAGCTGAGGCTGGGATTTAGTGAGTTTGAACTTAAAGTATTTGATGAACGTATACTATGTGCGGAGAGCATTCAATCGAACCATCATCACCGCCACCGTGTCAGCGGAGATACCCGCTCAACCTGCCACATCTGGATCTGGATATGTTAAAGGGGAACTTGGCAACTTTTTTAACTTAATAAAACTGTCTAGAAATCATTTGAATGGTTAAAACAACCTGTTCTGGTGAAATTGGTGACTTTCCCAGCTCCCCACAGCGTTCCCAGGTGGAAAACCAACCTTGCAACATGGAGACTACCGTCCCGGCAAGATAGAAATTGGAAGTCTCGTGAGAAGCGAGAACGAGCGAGAAACACCAACTGCTTTACGGCAATTCGAAATAAACACACACACTTGACAGACAACTATTGTCAAATATGCTCCGCACGATAAAGTTGGCCAGCTCCGATAATAAAAAATGCACATTAGCAGCGGTAGAAAGGGGGAGGCGGTGCGGCAAGAGAGATGTTTTTACTAGTGTTGTGAAATATACGGCCCACAGCTATAGGGGGAGCTGGTGGAGAAAACATGACTAGAGTTGTCGAGTTCTGCTTTAACAACCTTGGACCCGAAACAGCCCATACTTTTTTCTTTCCCTAAGCACCTAATTGGATATGGTAACCGTGCCTTCTCTGCATTTTACTATTACAAGTTCCCATGGATGGAGTACTCAGTTCTACTAAAGCATTAATTTATTGACAGCCCAGCAAGCAATTATTTATAAAGTTCTTTGGCGTAGGCCCCATCCATAGTTTTTAATCCGAGGATAGCAGATCTGCATTTCCTGCCTGAAGACGAAGGCAGGGGCGCCTGAGAGGTATGGACAGGATCATCCTGGTGGTTGTGGGGAGGGCGGAGGTAATTATCGCGTCAGCATCTGCAAACTCAAACGAGTAAGTTGCGATCTTTTATACAGCGAGTATAAGGACATGATTGCATAGATGTGAAGGTATTAAGTGACGTAGTAATAAAGTCTTCCTGGCAGAACTTATGCTAAAGCTTTCATTTTCACTGGATTCTGTTTTTTGTTATTGCTGTCGCCACTGAAGAAAAAACAATTTTAGTATTATTTTTCTTTATTCATTTTCATAATAATTTCATAATGTATTTTGTGAAGTCAGAGTATGTTGTACATGTGTGCTGAGCAGATATATGGGATGAGTTATATTTTGCTTAGAGGTATGTGTGCAATGCCACGTTCACTGAGCAGAGATGTTCCAGTGATGATGATACATTAAATGTGTACATGTTCTTTAAAAGGAAATGAATGTTTCAACTGATGTAAATGTACCACCAATGTATACACAGAGGGATGGTGGATTGTACCCTGTGTAAGAATAAGGTATACATTCCATTTTTATGGATTGTACCCTGTGTAAGAATAAGGTATACATTCCATTTTTAAACATAAGCAACATGTTTTGCTACCTTACAAGGAAGTTGAAAGTCGCTCAGTTGTGTATATAAGCTCAATTCTTACTGTACCACCTCAGAGAAACAAAGGCATGACAGGGTGAGAGGAAGGAGAAACATAGAGATGGGGTGAAGAAGGAGAAAACCAGAGAAACCATTTACAGCTGGCATGATGGAGTGAGAGAATAGAGAAATGGGGAACAGAGAAATCTGGATTGAAGACCTCCTTGCCTGTAGCCTTATTTTACTATGCCTGTTTCTATCTGTCTGACATGATACATAATAAATAGAGATCTCTTGGCAAAGTAACTGGTGTAGCTTCCGTGATTCAACAATAATGGGGAAAGCATGATTTTCAAATCTACACCACTTCTTCAAATATTGCAAGATCAGACGCAGACAAACTATTTACAAAAGTAGGAGCTCGGAACTGGAAAAAACTGTTGGGGAAGCTGACTAAACACGCTTTGTCACAGGTACATTTAAATGGCCTGTTTGTAGCTCTCCCACATCTTCATGCTGTCACACAGCCATCAAAGCACAGTAGAAAAAAAAAACAGACAGTACCTGTACAAATCCGTTGATATTATAAAATTGCTTGCTAAATTAGGTCTCTTTTTCAACGGACATAGTGAAGATACTGATGCAGAAACAAGGGGAATTATTTAACCCTTCGGAGTCTTGGGCTATTTTGGCAGTTTTTGAGTACTTTTTTATTTTTTTTATTTTGCGACATAAACAAATGTTTACCATACCAATGTTTGTTATTTTTTTCAGCACAACATGACCTATATGACCAGACAATTAGTTTTTCACTTTGATGTACTGTATCAACATACTGGACCCAAAATCACACAAAAAAACACAAAATCCGAATAGAAAAATTATAGCTTTTTTACTATAAAAAACACAAACATGCTCAATGAAGCATTTTTAATGGTTTAAAATGTAAACACAAGTTGTAAATGTCAACATATACAGGTACAATTCAGATATAATCAAGCTAAATACAAAACAAATATGATTTACAAAAAAAGGCCATAGGCTTTTTTTGTTTTGTTTTTAGCTTTGCCACTTTTCTAAAACAGTTTATGCACACAATTATACAGAGAGCTATATTTAAGGCCTTGCATTCCCAGAGTATGAGGGTTCCCAAATAGTGCAAATACAACATAAAAAAAGTAAAATTGAGATCAAATCAAACTATATAAGTAGTTATTACCGGACACCATGTGTCAAAATGATTGATGACTTCCGGTTGACCTTTGACCTTTTCCGGTCCCGCCCTTTTCCTGGTGTGCATCCGTTATCTATAGATAAGGATTGACCTATTGACCCCACCCATCCAATCGATGTGTTTTGAGAGATTGTGCATCCGGCGTCTATTGTTAAGGGTCAAGCAGTTGACCCCGCCTATCCGATCAATGAAATGTTTTGACCATCTGGCCTCTATTGATAAGGGTTGTGGTGTTGAGCTATCTGATCAATCAACTGTTTTGGCATTCCAGAGGCCATAGTGGTTTCAATGTGATGTGGGTAATGTGAGAGGAAAAAAGTCAGTGTCACAGACGCTCCCCCTACCTCTGCTCTGGCCTCTATTGATAAGGGTTGTGGTGTTGAGCTATCTGATCAATCAACTGTTTCGGCATAAGCATTGTGCGTTTTTTTTTTTTTTTTATGGTAGAAAGTTTGAGGCGGTTGTTATAGAACATGTACCACCGGCATTCCATAGGGCAGCTCTATATATAAATGGGGTCAGTGTGTTCTACAACCAACAGAACCATGAGCTACATGAGCATGGACGGTTTAGCCTCCCCACAACCCCCCGAGACGGGGCTGACCAGCAGGATGATGGAAAGTCTGACTATGGCTCCGAGAAAACCTTATGGTCATGTTCGTTTGACAAATTTTCTCCATGAAGTTTCGGAATGGACTGAAGCCGAATTTATGATGTGTAGTAATCGTGTATTCGGGTATAAATTTCACAAACCAACACGCGTGGTTATGCTCTACACCACTGACGGCGTCGGCGAGTTTCAGGTTGGGGAAGATCCATGTGTGACATTTCCTGAAAAAGACTGGGGTCTATTTTACAAATTTGTCTGGAAGGATCTGAATGACGCTGGGGAAGAGCCTTTGTATGTGGCGGAGTGGGTCGGGGAGACCCCGAATGTCCAATACCGTGTGGTAGGCGACCATACTAACAAGCCGCCGAATGATTCTGTATACATATTCAGCTGTAAAGACAAGACTAAGCTCACCAACACCCGATCAGGAAGTGTCCTGCCCAAGGATCATCATGACCTGTATGAAATGCAATTTTTGTTCAAGTGGTGTGATCTGAATCTGCTGAATGGTGTTTTTTCAATCATCAACAAAATGTTCAAATGGTGTGACATGCATGACGGATACAACAAGATTAAAGTACAGTTGTTCCACCCTGAGAGATGCGTGCGCAGCGGTATAGACTGTCTACCGTCCTCCACCATTCGCTACAGCCATCATAAACCTCGACGGGGAGACCCTCCCAAGCGTCGTTTATAAATCGGCGTCTCCACCCCTTTACTACAACGACCATAAATTCAGGGACCCAAACCCTCTATGCATCATTTATAAACCATGGGTGAAGATAGGGGTTCAGAAGCCGACCATGTATGCAGCTGCGGAATTTCTTTCGGCAGCATTCTTGACCCTCCCAACGACAACGCCTGTGACCCGCCGGACCACCACAAAGACTGGGGTTTGACTAAAACTATCAAACGTCGCATAGGCTTTGAAACGTGCATTGAAAACGATTGGGGTCCGGCTAACATTATCAACCCTGAACCATTGAACACGCAAAACGACATCGGTCCGGGTAACTGTATCGAGCGCGACAAAGACCAGGATTTGGAGACATTCAAAATTTTCAAGCTCCATAACGATCAGCAATCGTACGACAGATCTAAAATCGACCGACCCCTGCCACGTGCTAATCAAACCTTCGACGTCACAGACGGATGTTTCAATGTGTTGGGGTTCAAACTCATAAAAGCTGCGACTGCGGTTTTGCTCCAACATCTCATCGGAACGAAGCTGAAGAACGAGTGCGAGGGGTGTGAGATTGATCACCCCAGCCAGCTGCAGCATTCCTGTCTGTTTGACCCTCCTAACTACTACTTGGACACGCATTTTGATGAACTTTCAACCAAACTGTTTAGACCCTATTTTCATGTCATCATCGCTATCCTGCTAAAACGCTGTGGGTTAAAATCTGACCCTCAACGGATTCAAGGAACAGTCGGGACTATTCTGCACGAATTAAAAGACGAGCCATTCATTGGTGTTAAGCTTGAAGAAATCAGAGTTGGACTTCTGGAGAAACCCTGCGACGAAGTAGTTCACGACGTCGTCGATCTCTGGGAAGGTCTCGCGATCGTGAATGGAGACTGATCAAGACGCCAGCGGTATGGGAGCTGCCTGTACCGTAAAGAACACTATGGAATTCATGTTTAAAAGACATTACAACCGACAGATGACCAAACTGGTGAATAAGATTATTACAGATGCATCGCGCGATGGTCATCCATTTATTGAGGACACTACACGTGAAGCGAATTTCAAGAAACAAATGGTGAATATAAGAGGACTGGCTAATTCCTGGGATGATTTGGTGGGCAAATGCATTCATGGTATCGAAAAACCCGATGTGATGATAAAACAGATTTTGGATATGATGTGTGAATCACAATCCCAGCTCTCGGTCATCGACATGCTCTGTACTTGTACGTATGTGACAGATGTCTGTACCATGCTAACCTTGAGGTCAGAACAATACGACCCGGATGATGACGATGATGGTATTAAAATTGACGAAATCAGTACCACCATCGACAAAATTGTTGTAATGTATATCGACTACATCCTAGACAAACACATGTTGGCCTGTCGCGATTTTCTTTTCTGGCTCGACTATCAGTGACATCATTATGACTATCCTGCTTTTATCACCCTCCATTATACTTAGACTATGCATGTAACGTCGTTATATCCAATTATTATATATTTTATTATATGCATTTTGTACTAACCTCGTTATATTCAATTTTACTTAGATTTTGTAGTACTAATATTATTCTATTTACCTTCTATTTGATTTTTATTATTATTATTATTATTATAATAGCCATGTCTAGTATCATGTATTATATTATTGCCATTTACTTAAATTGTGTATCCTGTAACTTTTTTTTAATAAAAGATTGATTCAAACTGCATGTATGAGTTATTCTTTTACAGCGATCGAAACGACAGCATGACGGAGCTCATGAAAAAGGCTTATTATACACCCTCCAACCCCGGTTCTTTAGGGGGTAAAAAACGATTAAAAGAAGCCATCTTAAGAGATAGCGGGGTCCATCTAAGCGATAAAAAGGTTTCAGAATGGCTGTCTGGTGAGGATGCTTACACTTTACACAAAACAGCCCCTATAAAATACAAACGAAATAGAGTAGTTGTGTACGGGGTCGATACGCAGTTTCAGGCCGATCTAGTCGACATGGTCCCGTATGCCCAGGACAATGACGATAATAAATATCTGCTGACCTGTATTGATGTGTTTAGTAAATATTCGTGGGTTCGCGTGTTGAAGAATAAGAGTGGTGTAGAGGTTACTAGAGCGTTCGAGTCTATACTCGAAGAGGGACGTGTGCCACAGAAATTGCAGACGGATCAGGGAAAGGAATTTTTTAACAAACAATTTCAAGATGTAATGAAAAAGCACGATATTAATCATTTCGCTACCGCTAGCGGTTTGAAAGCCAGCGTTGTGGAACGATTTAATAGAACGTTAAAAAGTCGAATGTGGAGATTTTTAACGGCTACAAATTCACGACGATACATAGATGTTTTACAAGACATTATGCAGGGGTACAACGTCAGTTATCACCGAAGTATTAAAATGAGACCCGTGGACGTCAACAAACTAAATGAGGGTCAAGTGTTTCAAAACTTGTACGGGGGTATAAAGAAGACCGAGAGACCCACATTTAATTTCAAAGTCGGCGACATTGTCAGGATTTCTAAAGTGAGAGGCCCATTCGCCAAAGGTTATGAGCAGAACTACACGGAAGAATTTTTCACCGTATCCGATCGCATTCCGCGCAAACCACCTGTCTACAGACTCACAGATTACGACGGCGATGTCATCGAGGGAGTTTTTTATGAAAAAGAGATGCAAAAAATAATTGTGAGTAAAAACAAATCTTTTAAGGTGGAAAAGATTTTAGGTCAGAAAAAACAGGGAAAATCTACGCTTGTTTTAGTGAAATGGGTAGGCTGGCCTTCAAAATTCAATAGTTATAAAGATAAAAAAACTCTGGTGGACTTACAATCTCCTTAAAACAAGCCTGCGTGTAACGGATGAGATCATACGAGTGAAGGATTACCATGGACGATCAAGGTTTCTACGTCACGCTACCGTGCAATGCATCTTCGACAGTTTACCCCGGAAATCGTATATCCGCCTACACAACCAGGATAGCAAAAGCTATAGAATTGAAAGGACAATGGGAGGTGGGACTAGCCGAAATCGAATATCCTAGAAGCTGGTATAACTTTAATGATGAAGACGGTTATTTCGTCCTACACACAGCCCCAGGACCTACGAATAACGCCTCCCCTACAGACAGCGGGCCTTTTAAAAAAGACTTATCAGGGTTTTTTGTATCGAGGAAATTACAAATAAGCGGGGGGTACTACGCAAACATTCGTGCAATCATCCGTTTGATAAATCAAGTTCTCGCACCCTTGGCAGTGTTGGATCACGATGAATTAAAAAACAAAGTGTTTCTGGTCGCGAGACCCAACATTTCAGTCAGTTTCCAAGGTAAACTCGCTACTATTTTAGGAATGATACCGGACGATAATCTTGGACGTTCAAACTACCATGAAGCAGCCGATTTTACTAGGAGCGTCACTACGTATGCTCCTCATCAATCCGATATCAACGGTGGGTTCTACACATTGTACGTTTACACCGACATCATCCAATATCAATCGGTCGGCGATTCTTACGTTCCCCTTTTGAGATGCGTACATATATCCGGTAAAAGCAATGACACAGTCATTGCTAGATACGACTCCCCCCATTACGTATCGATAAACAAGGATCACATCACCAGCATTACCATAGAGTTGAAGGACGACCAAAACCGCGAGATACCATTTTCTTACGGGAAAGTCATCGTAAAACTACACTTTAAACCAGCGAATCATTCTATTCTTTAAAAATGAGTTATTACTATAACCCAAGAGAGCCCCATACAGCCGACTATGTGGACTATTACCGAAATCAGGCCGGAGGGGGTTTGCCAGGCTATTCCGGCGGGTCGGTTATGTACGGAGCTGGACTGGGTGGACTTTTCAGAGGTCTGTTCAGGATGGCCATACCTCTGTTAAAAAGAGGATTTAGCATCGCGAAACCCCATCTAAAACAATAATGCTAATGGTCAAGACGGATCAGGGCTGATGGTCATGGCCCGTAAGAGGATGTCTTAAACCACCCGGTGTGAGGAGGCGTGGTCAATGCGGTAAGAAGAAGAAGAAAACAACAAGTGGACCAAAGAAGCGACCAGTCATACGCAGAAAGCGTAAGAAGTCTGTTAGTCGAAAATCATCCGTCAAGAGATTCGTAAAAACCATATTCTAGCATGGCGCTACTGCATCGTATGTCGGGAGAATGCATCAAGTCCGAGTTGGACTTATTTACAGTCCCGCTGACACAGACGGTTATTGAGAAAAACAGTTATTTAGAAGTAGCCCCTTTATCCGCCATATCGGACACCGCCCCATTAGAGTTTTTTATTGCGGGCAACGGCGATGATTATGTAGATCTAAATAACACGATGCTCTACCTACGCCTGAAAATCACAAGACCTAATGGAACCGACATCGTACATCCAGCAAGAGTTGCGTTAATAAATTATCCCGGCGCCACAATATTTTCACAAGTCGATGTGACCCTAGCCGATCGTCTGATATCGCAGAGTTCGAACACCTATCCTTATCGATGCATCATAGAGAGTCTGATCAACTATAGTAAAGATTCGTTGGAATCTCTTTTCTCCGCCGGACTGTTTTACAAAGACACTTCTGGTCATATGGATTCTAACGACCCAGTTGGGCGTAACGCAGGGCTGACGAAGAGATCGATGTACACTAGCGAGAGCAAGGTGGTGGAACTGATGGCCCCTATTCATAGCGATATATTCTTTCAAGAAAAACTTTTGTTAAACGGTGTAGACATCAAAATACGCCTAATTAGAGCAAAAGATGAATTCTGTCTGATGAGGTGCGATGATGTGGCTTACAAAATAAAAATAGAGTCAGCATCCCTATTTGTCAAGAAAGTCACTGTAGCACCGCCGGTGAGACTGGGACATGCCCAGGCGTTACTCTCGACAACAGCCAAGTATCCCATAGATAGGGTGGTTCTAAAAAATTTCTCCATACCTGAGGGGACGCGTGTGTCAAATCAAGAAAATCTGTTTTTAGGAACCCTACCAAAATCTATCGTCATAGCTATGGTCGACAATGACGCATTCACGGGTTCCTACGAAAAAAATCCATTTGCATTCAAACATTACGATCTGGAGTTCCTAGCCGTCTACGTCGACGGACAACAATTCCCCGCAAAGCCTCTACAACCTAATTTTGAAGCCGGTACGGCTGTACGCGAATTTTATCAGTTGGCGATGACGACGGGGAGACATCTTAAAAACCAAGCACTCTCCATAGACAGGGGTGATTTCCTGAACGGATACACACTTTACGCATTTAACCTGACGCCTGATGAAGACTGCGGTCAGCACATATCGCTCATCAAGTCCGGGAATATCAGACTCGAAGCACGATTCAGACACCCATTGCCGAATACCGTTAATTTATTAATTTACTCGGTATTTGACTCGATTATAGAACTGTCTAATCGCAGACAGGTACTAGTCGATTACTACTGAGATGAATACGCTACAGCTCACCGCTGTCATGGATAAAATCACGTGCAGGATTCATTTTCTCGGGGTGCTACCATGCGATCAACTTCCCAAAAAAACGCTGAGGATCTTACCATCGATGGCCATCATAAACACTCACCCTGCACAGCTGCCGGGAGAGCATTGGGTCGCCGTTTATTTAACCCAGGATGGACCGTCTTGTTTTTTCGACAGCTTCGGTAATCCACCCGACAGCCCCCGCTTTCCAATCAGCATCAATAACTTTCTAACAACCAACGATGTTGATGTGTTACATTCCGGCAGACGTGTCCAGGATTTTTCATCGGATACCTGCGGACAGCACTGCGTGTTTTTTCTGTATCATCTAGCTAGAGGCTACGACTATAACCATGTGATGAAATTATACACTGATGATTCTATTAAAAACGATAAAATGGTGTCCCTATTTGTGAAGAGATTAAGACCACATGTTTGTAATGATAAAATGTTATCATGCATTCACTGTGTGCAGACGTGTTTGACGTATAAATGAAAAGCTTTAAATCATTATATATTTGTTTATCGTCTTTTATTTAATGTATACATTGAATGGAAATGTTCATTAAAATTCCAACCATCGCTTTCGTTTGAGAGTCGGCGATTTAAACACAGTGTCTTTGGACTCTGGAACCGCGTAAGGCGTATATCTTTGTGTTTTTTTATAAGGTCTAACACGGCGAGGGCTTGGGGTGCCGGGTTTACGCTTTAGAGAGTTAATTTTGTGTCTGACCTGCTGATTCGGCACTGTAGAAAATGGGATGTTTAATTCAGCAAACGCCCGTAGAAACTCTGTCCATCCTATAGGTCTCCGATCATCCCTAACCTTTTGAGGGGCCGTGACATTTTTTAACAAATCTACCATGTGTGACCCTCGTACGGTGTTGCCCCTGAACACAAACTCGCCCGATTCGTTCCATGCGCTTAGACCTTTAGCTTTAGACATCTTGTCTAATATGTATCTGCTGTTTTTCATGCTTCTCGAAGGGATATTCTTCAGAACTTCATCGACAATATCCTCCCCCACAGCTCTGCCGTCTTCAACGATAGCACCAGCAGCACCCCCCTGGGTTTCATCTTTATGACCGGAATCGGTAATAGGTAACGAAAGCGTTAAAACGCTACTCTCACGATCGCCTTGTTTAACGATGTTCAAAAACCTGGTAAGGGTATTGGTGTAAAGTTTGGCTTTTTCGTACGGATTCAAGTCTGTGCGACGTAGAATATCTCTTATGGCGTCATCCAAATCGTTCTCTACGCTCCGTTGAATGTTCTCGCGGGGGGTTTCACTCTTCATCTTATCCAGTTGATGGCGCGGAACTAAATACATCTTCTCTGCATACTCCATCCTATCGATTCGCTATTAAACTTGTAATAAAGGGCACTGCGACGCTTAGGAGTGGCAACAGGAATCCGCCCTTCTGGTTAAAGACTCGTTTCTTAGCAGTTATGCCAATTTTTTTATCGACTATAAATTTGATTTCGGCTTTTCTCTTTTTCAACTTTCGATACTGTTGCTTATTGACCGGGATGGTACCGTAGAGGATGTTAAGAGCCACTTCGCACAGCGCTAAAATGAATTCGTCGGACGCCGATTGTAAAATAAGACGTCTCTGTTTAGGACTGGCTTTATGTAACAGTTTTAACATAGGCAAATGTTTACAAAGTCTGGCAGACATGCTGATTTATAACGTTCTTCTTTTTTTCGGAATATAAACCACTTGACGGTCGGAAAGTAATCCTGTTCTGAGACGGTACTGCTCCGGAGTTTTCGCTTTATAGTCTATCATTAGGTAGCCGAAAGCCCGATCGACAGCATCGTGATAACACTCCATAAAGTATTTTGTATTTCCCGGGTACATTTGACGTCCTAGCATCGCCACTTGATTGACGTCTCGTGGATTTTTAAACAGAATAATATAATTGGCGTTTAAGCTTATGGTTTGGCTGGACTTACCCTGGGCAAATAAATTTTGCACTATATAGATAGAGCTGAGATTGCGGTGGTGACAGTATTGGGTGAAAACACGTTGAAGTTCCACGTTACCGCTAGCTTGCTCCATTAAATCATCCACCACGAGCAAGTTTGTTTTGGTGACAGGCAGTAAATCATCATCATTCAGAGTCTGGGGTATTCCTTGCACAAATTTAATGTCGTACAATTGAAGTAAATCATCATACAAAGTCTGCCAGCAATCATACAACCAAACAATGTTTTCAATTTTCATGGAAATGATATTCAAACCTTTTTCCAACAAAAGTTTTACAAAATATGACTTTCCAGAGTTGGAAGGCCCACTCACGACACAACTGAAAGGGTGTTGAAGTCTGAAATCGAAATCGGAAACATCCTGACCCCCTCTATGCATCATCTGATCAGTAGCCATAAGGAAGTGTGGTGAAATCAGACAGAAGCCTACGTTTATTATAGACCACCTTAAACCTTTTAACGACTGATTTGTTGTGCAGTGTGAGAGACTTTTTATTCCTCACAATGTCTTCCGTCTGAGCCAGGATGTATTTGGATCTATCATGCGACGTCACATAGCTGTCAACCAGACCAATCAGGGATTCGAGACAGATAGCTTGGGAATTTTTAGCATTCAGGGTTATCCCCTTAGCCTTCATGCACGATTTACCTTTGACAGTTTCAAAACCATACGATTTAGGCCCGCTCGAGCAAAAGACCGTTATATGGTCATCATCGTCTAATTCGCTAGTAAGATCCCCTAAATAATCCCCCAACGGAGGCTCCCAGTCCCCTTCCCTAGACACGAATACGACACTGTCTGTGTCAGAGTATAACAGTCGGTCGCCGAGTCTATCCATCAATTCGTACAATTCCAGTCGGGCGTGTGCGGTAGTAAAGGCCCCTACAAAAACATTCACATCGCGTGCCTTGCAAACGTCCTCTTTAGACGGTCTATGCTGGACGAGAGCTACGTCTTCTGCGATGAATGAGAAATACGTCAATGTGTCGGTATTGCCAAAAACGATTCTGGTGAAATCTTCAGGGTCGCTCACCAGAGTCGTTTGAGGCAAGTTCTGTCTTAAAGAGAAGCGCCCCCACAAACTATTCAGAATTAATTTTGTGATTGCCCTCTGGGCGGCGTTGTACTTGATCTTTTCAGGGTCGAGTTGAATCCCCTCTTTTTCAAAATAGTCACGAATGTAAGTCTCTTTCTCAGCATCCGTGACAACATTCGAAGGGTAGCCCGACGCTTGCTGTTTCAAACACAAGAACGTTTTTACATATTCAGCGAACAACGTGTCAGACTGTTGTGGAAAATGCCAAACCTCGTCTATCTTGGCTACCACATAACCCTTCTCGATGGCTTTTAAAAGCTCGATAGTGACCCAACAACCGGAGAGCGCTCTTTCCTTGTCCGTATGGGTGCAGCTCGTGGTCTGGTTTTGGTCGTGAGCACACGCGGCACAAAGGGGAAACATGAGTTTTCCTTGGCATCTGTAGGGGAGAACCGGGTGCAGTAATTTGCGGGGAGGGTACACGGTCGCTTTGACAAGGCCGTAATAATTTTCAATCGGTTCAAAATCTTTGAAAATGATTTGGGGGTGTTCAATCGGGTAGCTTTTCCTCGCCTGACAATACAGGTAGAGACTGGTGAAGTCCAGATACTTTATTTTCTCATCACCGGTCACTTTGTGATAGAGTTTATAGGCGTTCGTTCTCCCACCGTACAGAGCGTCTCGCGGGTTCAATCTCTCTGGCGCGGAATAATCAGTCATAAATTCGATCACGGACGGGTCGGTTTTTTTCATATCGGTCCATTGGCATTCCCGAAGAACTTCGATTTGCAAACCGTACGCGTTCCGCAGAATTTCGATCTTATCGTCAAACTGGTTCCTGAGAACCCCGTAGGGTACTCCGGACAAGGGATGCGTCTGATGAGGTGTAAAGCGACAGCAATGACCATGGAAAATACAATCCGCATACTCTAGACCGTGTCGAATACCATCGCGTTCATAGAATCCGTCTAAAAAGTACTTACCGATCGATACTTCGCCGTGGTTTAAGGCGTGGTGTACGTCTACGTTTCGAGTCTTTTTTATATACTCGATCCATTCTATCGCACCGCTTGAGTAAGTCTTATTCTGATGGATGTACGCTTTGTTATGAGTTAGGGCGAGCGTGTTTCTGGTGAGATAATGTGTTTTGAAGATCCCCATCGAACAGCCGGCGATCGTCGTGAACGGAAAAGGGTCGAGTTGGGTACAATGTATGAAAGACTCCCTGTATTTCATACATCCTTCACGTAATAAGACGACGTCGTTAACACCGTACTCATGTAGTTCTTTCTTGAAGTCAAAGAACTTACCCTCAACCGTCTGGTACCACTCGCAAAACTTTTGTCTTTCTTTGACCGACATGTTATCGTAATTGTAGAGCTTTTTGTCAGGGTATGGCCCAAAATAGTTCTCATTTTCCACCCTGTTGAAAAGGTGGGGGAAGTAACCTTTTTCAGTCGTCGTTAAGTCTAACGCCGCGGGCATTTTGGCAAGAGCCATTGGGAAAAATGAGTAGCTATCGATATATCTCTGGGCATACGCCTCATCGTACATGAAAATTAATTTGCAGCCTTGCATTATAACCTGAAACGCAATCCCGGCTTTGCAGAAAAACTCAAGAATTAAAAAGGAGTCAAATCGGGATGAATAATGCGCTATGAAGCAGTAACCATTATATCGCGGTTGTCGGAAGCGATTGATTAGCTTAGCGATACAGTCGGTACCGTGAGCGGTAAATTTCTCCCCTTTGAATGTGATGGCGCAAACAAAATTGGCCTCGTGTCTACCGTTTTCGTAACGCGTTTCAAAATCGTAGAATATGTATTTCTCACACAGTTCCTTAGGCGGTAGGGGCTGTATGAAGCATTGATGCTCACCATCCCCCGTCAGACGCTCCCGACAATGCACACATCTGTCCGAGGCGCATGTGTGTTTGGTTTTCTTGTCGCCCGGTTTAACGTCATAACGTCGGTTACATAGTTTGCAAAATTTTATAATATCGCAGGCGGGGTGTTCCTTACCAGGAGGTGAGTTTTTTTTATGCATTTCGAAGCAATAGGCAGATTTACAGTAACGCAGACAATCGGGGCAATGTATGATTCTTACAGGGAACGTGTAACAATCGGCGTCGAAACAGATGTTGCAGACATGCTTACATCGATGGTCTCTGCGACAGCTATAACTTTTATAGCAGAATGAGCACACGTATCTAGAACCCATGAATCCCTCCAAATTCAGTATCATGTAATAATGATCTTTGTGGATGTATAAGAAAACTGTTTTTGGGTGGGGTTCGTCAGAATTTTTAAACGTTTCTACGATCATAGCATTAGATCTGTAAAATACGACAATTTTAATGTCTAGCGCTCGTTCAAACGATGCTATGTCGTCAAGACCGATTTGATCTTGGATTGAGAAGCCGGCATTGTTTTGGATAGTGCTAGCCAGTTTTTCTAACTCATTCTCGGGTAATTGGGGGTTAAGAAAACGGGCGAGACAGATGGAGAAACACAAATTATTCGAAATATTTGTGGGGCAGAATAAGTTCGTCTTTTTTCTTTTAATCACCTCATCAACAGCCAGATCTGTTAGTTTACGTCGACCCCCACCTTGTCGGTTAAAGACTACAGACGCGTCGATTTCAACGGACTGGTCAGATAGTAACCGATTGTTGCTCTGTAAAACTTTTTCAATTTGATCAAAAACCGGATCTATGTCATAATTATTACCGCAAGTTAAAATCCCGCTGACGGGTTCTTGGAGACTGGGAGCTGACAATGTAATATTGATTACGGGTTCACTCTGGTCGAATTCTCTAGCAAAATTAACAATCCCTACTAACATGTCGTGTAAGTAAGTATGATAAGAGGCTAAATCTGTAGAGTTAATCTCTCTCAGATTCATAGTCCTTCTCAGAGTTACGCCATTGAAACGAGGTCGTGGTAAAACATGATATCCGTTAATGTCCCCACCGTCGCGAATCAATCTATCGATGTCGGTGCGGTTTAATCGAGGCTGTGTAGTAGAATCAACATTACCTGATTTAGATGGTTGTGATGTATCATCACCGTCAGGGAGCTTTGGTGATAGCGATGGTTGGTTGTTTAAAACACCGGCGAATTGTACAACAGGATAGAATAAATTCATATTTGGATTTACCGCTAATTCGAAAAGATCCAAATTAGCGACGGGTTGCGAAGATTCTAAATTAACCAAATAGTCTTCTAAAGAATTCGGAAGTATACTTAGCATTTCGATTTCGTCCGGTGACAGTTCTGTATCGTCAAAGCTTTTAGCACCCTCCATTTTAGATTTCAGACCAAAACATGAAATATAAAAAGCATACACGAAATAGTACAAAATCAGAGTATATGTAAAAAGTATAAAAAAGCATACATGAAATAGAAATAAATGAAATGCCTGATTTGATAACACAGCTCTATCTTACTCATCCGACTGTTCAAGGAGAATGAGAAGAAGATGATGAATCAATAGTATCAGTTCGCGATGGAATTCGGTGAACATCTGCTCGTTTCTATTGACACGACGAAATATTTCGTCACCCAAATTTCGAATAAATCGATCTTGCGTATCGATTCTGTCATGTATCTCCTGCTGAGAATTGCGAAGATCTCTGCTAAATGAGGATAATCTAGTATGTGTTTCGATCTGAGCATCACAAACCTGAACTTGCAGTGTTTCTATTCTACCAAGTGTATCAATATGTGCGTTGCGATGCTCAGCATGGATTGTCTCTAAGCGGTTTTGTGTATCGGTGTGTGCATCACGAAACTGCTGTCTCAATGATTCTACTGAATCAATAAGCGCATGCATCAGAGGAGTAGGATGCTCATCATCAGCCGGCCGAGTCGCTGGTACTAATTCAGCAGCGATATGCCCTTGATCTTCTTCCGACGATTGGTGATAGCAGTTGTTTTCATCTATAGTCTGATTAGTTTCTATGACCGATACCTCGTCGTCGAGCCCGCTCGCCCAAGAACCACAGGACCATGCTTCCAGTTGATCGCTATTCCAATCCGTCATATCATTATGCTTTCCGCTCGAACCTATTATGTAGTAAAATAACAAAATCATAATTGTCTTGTTCAATTTAGATTTTTAAACTTGCGATAATGTAGTAAGTCTTACCGTAAAACACTGTCGTATTAGGACTGAGATGAAAGTTGCATGTCCGACTGGTAGATGGACCAGCAGACTGGTTGATAGCCAAGGTACCAGGGGTAATGGCAGGCGGAGTAGCCGGTGGGGTGTTAGGTAGAATGGCCTGAGGGACGGAAGGAGAACCGGCATGCGGGGTGATACGACTGGGGGGTGGTACGGCAAGCGGTGTGGTATCGGACGTGCTGGAACCGTCGGTCTTTTCTCAAAGGCTCATCACAGGGTCCTGCACTCTCACCGTCATTATCAACATGTGTAAGATCCACGACATCTAATACTGCGAATTAAAAATTATGTTAAAATAAAATAATTCATTTTAATTTGTAATACAATATAAAAGTTCTCACATGCATCATTAATGGCTTGGAAGACACCCAATTCGATGTTCGGGGTATTTGTGCCTGGAAAATATAAAACCTGTTTATGCATGAAAGACAAATTGGTGAGATGATTTTATACACATCAACTCTGAATAATAAAACACATACGCATGTAATGTAATCCACATATACAACCTTCAGCCTCGAGAGGGTAACTGACGCTAGAATCTAAATGGGTGTTCTTTTAACAAATTAGACCCAGACACACACACACACACACACACACGCACACACGCACACACACACATACAAAAATAACAAATAAAAAATATATAGTAATAATAATAAATAAATAAAAAATAAATAAATGAGAAAAAAAAAATATATATATATATATAATAATTAAATAAAAAATAAATAAATGAGAAGAATTAAAATAATTATGTAAAAAAAAAAAGATTATCGATCCTAAAATCAAATCAGCATATCATACCAGTTACAACCACTAGATGGACCTATTTCACAAATCAACGTGTCATACCAGTTACAACCACAAGATGGACCTATTTCACAAATCAACATGTCATACCAGTTACAACCACTAGATGGACCTATTTCACAAATCAACATGTCATACCAGTTACAACCACTAGATGGACCTATTTCACAAATCAACGTGTCATACCAGTTACAACCACTAGATGGACCTATTTCACAAATCAACATGTCATACCAGTTACAACCGCAAGATGGACCTATTTCACAAATCAACATGTCATACCAGCTACAACCGCTAGATGCACCTATTTCACAAATCAACACGTCATACCAGTTACAACCACAAGATGCACCTATTTCGCAAATCAGGATGAAGTACACACATGCCCGTGGCTAAGGAATGCTATGTGGCGGCAGTTTTAAAACACTAACAACGACAACATTAACTTTCAGACAGTGTTAAAACATGCTTTTAGGTTTTAAAACATCGCGAAAACAAACCTCTAACTTCAGAACTATGTAGACTGCAGAAATGAGATCGGTCTACAGTCGCGTTAGTATATGGGATACGATTAAGGTAAGAAAAAAATATTTGTCTCTGTTTATTGTCGAACATAGAAAAACATTGTAGCATGCTAACATCAACCTAAATTAAGGCAGGCCCAGTCTTTTCATAATAAAAGCCATGGTATGTATAAAATTAATATCGTAACAATGATAGAGATTTTAACATCCAGCATCATCAACCGCCGGATAAAAATATCAGATAGCAGATAATGGGTGTAATGGCAGATAAAGCAGTTAAAAACATCAGACAGCGGATAAAAATAACAGATAGCCGATACAAATAACTGGTAAAAGCTAACAATAGCATAGAGTTAAAAACATCAGATCAAAATAATATAGTTAAAACAATCTTTTTAGATAAAACAATTCTATAACTCCAACAACTACTCGACCAATGATTAAACCAGTAATAAATTATTCCTAATGTATAAAAACAGTATATTAATATAACATAAACACTTACTTTTTTGCATCTTGACGAAGGTGGGCGCTGATGGTCGGCAGACTAGCGTGGTTGACAAATGTTTTTAGCGTTTGGCTGGAATCCAAGCTTTATTTATACACCTGTAGCACGTGGTGAAAAACAGTACTCTTTCGCCACTAGATGGAGGTATTGCATAAGGAATAACTTCGCATCCAGGATGTCGCTATCGCTATCGTTACGAACCAGATCGTAACCGTAGTTTCGTAATATAATCAAGCTGTCAACATAGAGACACGGTGCTTTTACTTTTATAGACACTGTAGTCACGACTGTTTAGTATTATAGACATTGTAAACTCATTCGTGAGAAACACTGTTTTTTTTTGTTTTACAACTTTTAACTGCATGTTTCAACCATACAGTTAAATTATTTTATAACCATTTCATTTATACTCTTTTAACTGTATGTTTTCAACTTTAGTTAGATTATTTTACAACCATTTCATTTATACAATTTTAACACTACGTTTTCAACTTAAATTGTTTTATAATCATTTCGTTTATACATTTATAAAGACCAGTATGTTTTTCAACTCTAGTTTCATTTGAATAATATTTTAAACGATCAACCTTAGTTAGATTATTTTATAACCATTTCATTTATACAATTTTAACACTACGTTTTCAACTTAAATTGTTTTATAATCATTTCGTTTATACATTTATAAAGATCAGTATGTTTTTCAACTCTAGTTTCATTTGAATAATATTTTAAACGATCAACCTTAGTTAAATTATTTTATAACCATTTCATTTACACCATTTTAACTATATGTTTTCAACTTTAGTTAAATTATTTATAACCATTTCATTTATAAAGAATAGTATGTTTCAACTTTAGTTAAATTATTTATAACCATTTCATTTATACATTTATAAAGAATAGTATGTTTCAACTTTAGTTAAATTATTTATAACCATTTCATTTATACATTTATAAAGAATAGTATGTTTCAACCTTAGTTAAATTATTTATAACCATTTCATTTATACATTTATAAAGAATAGTATGTTTCAACCTTAGTTAAATTATTTTATAACCATTTCATTTACATCATTTAAACTATACGTTTTCAACTGTAGTTAAATTATTTTATAACCATTTCATTTACATCATTTAAACTATACATTTTCAACTGTAGTTAAATTATTTTATAAACATTTATAAAGACCAGTATGTTTTTCAACTCTGCTTTCATTTGAATAATATTTTAAACGATAGACCCTGTTTATGTAACATTGTTTCAGATATCAGAGCATGATTGTTGTCAATGACAACTCTTCAACAACTGGTTTGTAAATAATGCTATACTTCATTTAGAAATTATTAATTAATCATTAACAAAGTATGAAAATACAATTATTAAACACATTATAGATATGCTTATAAATCAAGAAAAAAGCATTTATAGCTGTATTTATACACTGCTTATTAATGTCTATTAATGCTTTATAAATGATGAATTAAATGTTTACTCATGCTTAACTAATGATTAATAGCGTGCAGTTATTATAAAGTGTTACCGCACTACCATAATAATGGATTTTCTAAATCCCATAGCACATAGCTCACAACATTATTAAAACTGCAAGTGTGGCAACAGTAACTAAACTAAAAGCACTACCTTGCTAGCTGGAAGGCCACTGTTCTGGGTCGGTGTACTTTTTGATCATTGCATTTCCTGTTTGGAATGGAATAACGAGAAATGAAAACCTGCTCGTTTATTGTTTTTTTTGTTCAGTTTAAAAAACGAAAAATTAGATTTTGGCTCCATTTTTCATTTTTCGTTTGTAGTTTACAAAACGGTTTATGGGTACGATATTTCATTTGGGTCGCTTGCAAGTCGCAGCAGCACAAATTACGTGACCAGCAACACATTTCTGCTTCAAATATTGTGCGTAGTTAACAGTGAGTGGTAATTTCAGACATTATTTTATTAAAGTGCAATTTTCTGTGCCGCACTCGTGCTGACTCTTATTCTGTCTGACAGAAAGAAAAGCTCGTGCTGAAGGAGGAGCGGTTTGACCAATCAGACGAAAGAGGCATTTCAGCGCCGCCCACATGTGCAAATGAAATTGCTGTTTTCTAAACGAAACAAAAAAAACCTAATAAACAAGCAGATTTTCATTTCTCGTTATTCTATTTCAAACAGGAAATGAAATGGTGAAAAAGTACACGGACCGTTCTGTAGAATTCCATTTCAAATCCTAATAAAACCTGCCTGTCTGTAATTTTCTAGTTATCCTTAAGATCTTGATTAGCTACTACAGGAGTTAGGTTAGGTTAGGTTACTTTATTGGTACCCTTAGGTAAACTAGTTTTACAGTCTGAGAGGCATGGACATCCTTAGTTGACCACAACATAGCATTCAACATACAAAACATTAAAACATATAAAAACAGCAGGTAATAATACATAAAATAAAAAAAGGAGGACCAAGTACTGTACATGACCAGGTTGCTTATGTGTTTTGTGGAGTGTCGGATTTGGGTTGGAGTTAACCCTTTAGAACCAGCTGTGTTGTCGCCGACACATACCAGCAAGCTGTATTCATTTTACCGTAACTCTTCATCCGTTTGCAGTATCAAAACCATTAAAATTGCCCCTGACAGTAGACATGCGCTTATCAGCAATAAACGGCTTATTATGGTAATTTCATGCTTTCCGTCAGCAAATGACAGCTGAGCGGGAAGGAAGGATTTGAACAGAGAGATATGAAGCGCAGGAGGTTAGAGTGTTTTAGATTGCATAAAATAATAAAAGAAACAAACAATTACATGGCAAAAGAAGTGATAGACAGAAGTGATAGACAGCAGAAGCGGGGATTGGGGTGATTTTTAATGAAACTTGGGAGGCGGATGGCCGTTACTCTTTCACGTATCTTAGCATGTGGTGTGTGCATGTTTATGTGTGCGTACCTATGAATGCATCCATTTGTATGTGTCCGTGTATGAAAAAAAGTGTCCTAAATGAAAACTGTGCAACCCAGTGTCACAAAAAAGACTTATATGTATATATGTTCATTTTTCAACTTTCGTTCGTGATTTTTGTTTTTTTCTAAATACAAATTAGTAAATCTATTCTTGTTTTTTTTATTATTATTTATTTATTTATTTAAATTCTATTTACAAACTCACCACACACAATAATGGTCAATAACTGTAATTTGTTGAACGCTAATCTTTTTCTGAAAAAGATGACACCTTGCACATGAAGATAGCACATTGTTTTAGAATTTTATAGTCACAAAATCAAAATATGTGAAAAACACCTATTTTAGCTTCAGGTTCTAAAGGGTTAAACTATGCAGAACAGTGGTCCTCCAGAAGCAGGACTTAAGAACATTGATTTGCAGCATCAATAAGAAAACGTTTCTAGCAGTTACAATTTGCAGAGCTGACAAATACAGATAACAAATTCATGTTACATATTATAATCAGCAATAGATCCTGTTCAAAATTACATGAAAGAATGCGTATGGTTAAATTGACGTAACATCACCACACTGACATGTAAATTTGAGGCTAGGATTCTTTATTAATGCATCGCCGTCAGATTTTTTTTTTGATACTTGTTATAATTTACATAAATACATAAGTGTATTTATTATTGAAATTTAAAAATTACTTTTGTAAATGTCATGCATCAGAAACATTTTTCTTTAAATAATAATAAAGGACACTGTTAATATACACTTTATTTTATTTCTCCAATGATTTAGGTGGACTCTTTCTCATCAGATGTTGCTTTGTGTTTTGTTCAGGCTTAAAAAGGATGATATAACATTTAGGTCCAAATATGCAAAACAGTAAACCAAAGCTTGAGGCTAAAATAGCAAATATCTCCACAGCTACAGTGAATTTTCCAGGAGAACTGACATAAGCTGGAATGAATGTGATCCATACAGCACAGAATATGAGCATACTGAATGTGATGAATTTGGCTTCATTAAAGTTATCAGGTAGTGTGCGAGCCAGAAAGGCCAGAAAGAAGCACAAGACAGCCAGTAGGCCAATATAACCCAGTACAGCAGAGAAACCTATAGTGGAACCCAGACTGCACTCAAGAATTATCTTTTCATGATAATATTTCATGTTTTTGTAGGAAACAGGAGGAGATATTGTTATCCAAAGCACACAGATAATAACCTGTATAAGTGTAAAAGCAAGAACACTGAGTCGTTGTTGTGAAGGCCCAAACCAATTCATGATATTACTTCCGGGAAGTGTAGCCTTGAAGGCCATTAACACCACTATTGTTTTCCCCAGAACACAGGAGATACAGAGGACAAAAGTGATCCCAAACGCTGTGTGTCGCAACATACAGGACCACTCAGTGGGCCGACCAATGAAAGTAAGTGAACAGAGAAAACACAGAGTCAATGAGAAGAGCAGGAGGAAGCTTAGCTCTGAGTTGTTGGCTTTTACTATGGGGGTGTCCTTCTTGCTATAAAACAGGATGGCCACCAGCACAGTTAATCCTACTCCGAACAGCGAGAAAAAGACTAGCACTACACCCATAACTTCAGTGAATGACAGAAACTCTATAGCCTTTAAATCACATTTATCTTTTTCAGCATTAGACCAGTATTCCCCTGGACACTGCTTGCAGTTATTTGAATCTGGAAAGGAAGTTGTGTTAACTATAGTTAGAGACAAAGGAGAAAATTACTTCATTGATAAAGTCTCTTGATAAGAGCCTGCATCCTTAACAGTAGAAGGAAAATACAAAAAAAACAGCTAACCAATTTTCTTTGAAGCTTTGAGATAGGCTGAAGATTACCTGTCTCATTACTGATTTCTCCTTCTGCACATGGAATACAGTCATAACAGCAGACAGGTCTTCCTTTCTGTGCAGCCTTCCTAGTGCCTGGAGGACAGCTCACGCTGCACACAGACCGTGGCTTCTACAGAGTAAAATAAAATGATACATGGTATTACATGGTCTATGTGATATGATGACGATAAATCTATCAGTATAATAGAGAATAGAATATTGTATCTTTGATGTGTAAAATTACGCAAAAATGGAATGACAGCTATTGCATTGAGAAACCACTGGAAAAACTGAAACTTGATTCTGCTCTTGACATTATATTAGCTTCTAACCAGTTCTAAATCAACTAGAAGTTATATCGTTTATAAATGCAAATGGTTTATTATGAAATGAATTTTCTGAGGGGCAGAGCTTTGAGGAGTACATATAATATAAAATTATTATATTCCAATGATTAATACAACGCAAGCTATTTACCTGCAGCTTTCCTCCAGCCCAGATTATGTTTTCATTGTTGAGCACAAAGCGCTGATCAGGGGGCAGTGAGGCATCATAGTATCCCACTGGTTTAAATTGGACTGATCCATCTGAGTCCTGCTGCCAGTTCACGACTTCATACTGTGCAACAACTGCACCAGTGCTGTCAAACCACACACTATCTCCTGTCTTTATGGTGGAATTGATCTTTTTCAGAGCCTCAACCACCTTTTGAAAAACAAGACAATCCAGAGACATTTTGATGTTACCAAAGAGATAAAAAATGTATATAAAAAATGTATCTGCCTGATCTACTTTCATCACAGTTTTTTTTACCTGCTGTGGTTGTATTGTCAGACCTTTTTCACAATCTCCTTGTTTCGTGCACTGTAGCAGACTGTGTAATGAGTAAGCCACGGCATAAACTGCTTTGTATACATTGCTTGAATATCTTTGTTCAGTCACATCTTCATTGTAATTTTTTAGTGCAATCAGATCCCGATATCCGCTACAATTTAATGCATATTGAGAAGAATTCCCCTCAGTCTGTGAGCATGGGAATGCTGTGTTCCAGAATTTCTTTAAAACATAATTTGCAAACCCTTCAATATCAATTTTTCTCATTGCAAACCCCAGTGACCCTCCCAGAACATGAAAACTGTTTGTAGTCAGCAAACTTTTTGCAGTTATCCAAGCCTCCACTCCAATCAATTGGAAGTCTGTAATGTTCTCAATACTTAGCTGATCAAACAGATTGCCCATCTCAACTTGAGAAAGAAATGCCACAATTACTTTTGCAGTGCCTTTTTTTAATATCTGTACCACCTTTTGGAGTTTTTCAGGCTCTGTTCGATAGAATTTCACAGAGTACTCCACACAAATCCCCTCCTCCTGGGCTGTTTTTAGAAATATGGCTATTCCATTGTTTCCATAGTCATTGTCACTGTTCACAGCTCCCACCCAAGACCAGCCAAAGTGCTTGATTATGTATGCTAGTGCTCTGCTCTGGTGGTAATCACTAGCAATAGTTCTGAAGAATGATGGGTAATTCTTCCTATTACTAAGGCATTCACATGTGGCTGAAGGACTTATCTGAAAAGAAAGCACAGGAAACAATAATCATAATCAGTTCATAATCAGTATAGAATCAATATGGTCAGACTTGTACTATTATTGCTTCTTACCACTGGAATTTTAAAAGGTCCTGTAGTTCTGGACAAAATCACAGTAGCAGAAGACTCTGTTTCTCCTATGATAGCATGTATAGGAGACTGTCCATTGCATCTGTCCCCTACTGCAAACTCCGGACCATTCATCAATGCCATAGTTGCACTCATGGAAGACAGTCTTGAACCACAGGTATCATAAATTCTGTAGCCAATAGAAACATTTGGGAGCAAATTTTCACTTCTGTTAATCTCCTCTATGGCAAAGATCATTGTTTGAGCCATCCGAAAATCTATTATATTCACACTGTGAAAACATTTAAGTTTTGCATGAGTAAACAAAGTTAAATACATACATGTATACATGTATACACATTAATTTAGATAACAAATATGTTTTAATCAAATGCATTATCTTCCCAATGTAACAAACCTAGAGCAAAGCAGACGTTGAGGTTTTTGTGTAAAGTCAAATGACGGTAATGTTTCTTTACTGTGGATTGCAAAAAGTGTTCCAATAGTTACATCTCCATCTTTAGACAGTAGCGGGTATTTTGAGTCTCCCATCATATGACAAATGTTCTTTTTTGCCATTGTATGAAGGTAATAATAAAATAGGTGTATGCAAAAAAAGATGAGAATCCTACTGATTGATCTCAGATGCATCTTCCAAATGCCAATGACCTGATACCCAATTTGACCTTTTGTATATCACATCATTAATATGCGTCATTTAGGAAAAATTATCCCACAGGACATGAGCTATAAAAGAATAGGTGACAACAGATTGCAATCTTTGAAAAACAATTTGTTGTCCGTTCTACAGAGAGTGGGAATTTTGAATTAACTCTTTCATGCTATTATAAGCCCTTCAAAAATAATTGAAACTGATATCTAAAACATCTATTTATGAGTGAAGTTAAAAAAATATACAGTAGAAATTCTGGGGAAATTCTTAGAAATGGAGGACCATTTCTATCACAGTTATAGAATAAATGTAATATTTTACTAAAAAAGTTGTGTGATATGCAAGTGACCCCTGTTACAGTGAAAACAGTGTTTTAAATAATTTTGTTGATTACATGGTCATTACATTGGTTGATTACATTACATAGTATTCAAATGGTTCCGGACCCTGGCTTGGTTTCCCTCCGGACCGTGGGACATAATTGCGTCATTTTATCGTTTCTACAGATTCACGAGTTCACACTTATAAAACAGAGTAAAGTTTATGCGTATTTGCCGTTTTGTCCAGGGGGAGGGCTCTGAGATCTGAATTTTTGCCCGAACCCAGAGTACTCCCCCCGTTGTTATAAGAGTATTTAGGACTAGAAGTGAGGAGATGGGGTGGTGGAGGGATGCTGTTAAACTGTCAACGAACCGAGGTACGTTTGCTGTATATATATACACCTCTTAACTTGTTGATTGGGTTGATTAACAGTGTGCTCCACTCGTGTCTAATTAGGTTTGATTATCTGAATGTGCTCCACATGAGTTTAATTAGGTTTAATTATCAAGCCTTTTAACATGTACCTCAGAGAGGAAAAAGGTCGCTTTTTGCATTTTCAGCTAATTTATCATGGTAATGTGTTTTTTTCCTTACCTTTTAAACTTTAATACCTCCACTGATGGCCCGATCTCCATAAAAGTTTGCACGCTTCTTTAGAATAATATGGTGCACATGCTCAGGTAATTTGGCGAAGTTCTTCGCAGAGCAGACCATTATTTTCTTAGTCATTTAAATGTCATTTTGCATAGGAAAAAATAGAGCATTTTTTCAACTTTCGCCCTGTTTTTAGGTATAAAATGTTGTATAAATCAGGATCTGAATGATATATGAACAAACCCCTCAGTAAAAACCTTAGGAATATAAATGGGAATACAACTAAAGTTTGGTGTATGTAAGTGCTGTTGAAGTGGAGATTTCTGGCTCAGAGTATGAGAAAAAAAAAACATTTTGAGAATCACGTTGTTAGAAATTGCCATCAGCCAATGAGATTTCGCTTTTAGAGTTAAATGCCCCATTGTACTTTCACATTGGTTGCTGATAAAAAAGGAAATAACCATATTTGGATCTGACAACATTGTACTGGATAGAGAGAAAGACCTTTCCAACGGTATGTGATGACAGGGTGAAGACCGATCGCGGAGCAACATGTTGATTTAGAACGCCAACTTTTGTTGAATTTAGGAGAAATCTACAGGTGGAAATAGACAAAGTGTAGTAAAATAAAGACCTTAATGTGTATTTTGGACTTTTTTTCACCACAAGTCTGAAAGATGTAGTAAACTACGTATAATAATAATAACAATATGTATCTAAAGGGATACTTCACCTCTGGAAAGATGAATGTGTATTTAAAATGGGTCATTTATGTAGAAGAAATGTGAAATTATTTTTGAATTTGGAGCTTTCTAGACTGAGAAAAGCCAGAAAATGTATTTTTGGCTTGTGTGGATGAAAGACAACGACTCCCAGAATGCACTTGCTTCGCTGCCCTGGGAGGCCATGCCTACCGGTAACAAGCGCAGTAGTTGTCTAGGCTGCTAGCGAGTCTCCGCGATGAGTCTGCCCGGGATTTCGAGATCGCCCAAAATGTCCGGGATTCGGCTTTTGCGTTCTACAGTTGCCATTCATCATGTTTACTGTGGCGGGCAGGACGAGTGAGCGCCGCGGGAGAACAGCGCGAGGCCGGTGGCGTGATTACTGATACCCGACATCTGTGAGACGCACCGGTCTCGTGTCTCTCACGGAAGAGCGCAAATTTTCTTAGCAATGTTAAAACGCACATCAAACCGATCACTTGTTTAGCGTTCATGTAAATGCTACATTGAGATTCACCAATCGGAATGAATTCAGTTAAATTGAAACAAACAGTGTGTATGTAAACAATGAATGGCGACTGCAGAAAGCAAAAGCTGAATTCCGGACATTTTGTACGATCTCGACGGCCGGACATGTCCGGGAAAAAGTCGATGGTAACCCCTACTGAGCTTTCTCCACAGAACATAATTGCTTTCTGTATCTGCAAGTGAAGTCCCAACCACTGATCTGTAATAGGTCTGTAGCGTGAGTGGGTCCCACCCCCTGGATAAATGAGGAGTTAGTGTTTGTAGTCTTACCCTTATTCAAAGAAATTGGACTTCCTGCTTTTTATGATGCAAAATGACAATCTTTGCGTCATAAAAAGCAGGAAGTGGAACACTTAAATCCTTATTTCTCCCATCTCAGGGGAAAATAAGGGAATAAACCCTGACCATTCGAAAATGTGACTGGGTTTCAAAAGATACAAATTCTAATGCAAATGGGTGAAGTGTTCCTTTAAGGTCAAAAGGAATTAAGAGGGAATCTCAAAAGAATCACTTATATGGCCGAGCAAATGACTCGTCCAGCGTTCATTTGAACAGGCCGTAACTATCACCTCTGCAGCAGATATAAATATCCAAGCTAATAGTGAAACACTATTTATTAGAGAGGTAACTTAGATCAGCAGTTTAAGACATTAAATTCATAAGCACATTACACAAGAACAATTATTTTTAAAATATAAACCAGATTTATTGATTATTCTAACACATAAAACTAATATCCAACACAAACACACGCGCACACACACATTCATACGAGTTGCAGAAAGAAAAAGAGTGAGGAAAGAAAATGAGATAATGAAATCCCAAGTTTCTATATGCACTTATAAGACATGACCTGAACTAACCATCAATCATTAAATTTAACCCTTATATTGTTTATTAGGCGGGTTATTTAATTTTATCGTTTATTAGGCGGGTTATTCAATTTTATATCAATGCACCAGTTCAGTTAAGAGTCTGGAGGCTACTTGCTTGTCTTTACGTTCTTTTGGGGATTCGTTTTGTCGGTATAAAAGAGGGTATCCCGGTTTAGTTGATTTGCTGACGGTCTCCTCGTGCCTGGATAGATGTCTTGGGCGGCCAATCACGTGGTGTCTTGGCAGATGGATGGAAAGTCTTTGAAGTTGGAAATGGCATTGCAGTCGAAACGTTTTACCGAAACTTTGCAGCAAAACTTAGAACCAAGACCCTCAACGGAAAAGAAAAGAGAACTAATAAAAAGAAAGAAAAGTGAGACAAGTAGTTAGATGGCTTGAATGAAGCTGTTTAAACCCATATTCTTTTGTCTGCTCGTCTACATCAGTGGTTCCCAAACCTGTCCTGGCGCCCCACCAACACTGCACGTTTTCTTTGTCTCCCTAATCAAACACACTTGATTCAACTCATCAGCTCATTAACCCATGTGATTATGAGCTAATGAGTTGAATCAGGTGTGTTTGATTAGGGAGACAAAGAAAATGTGCAGTGTTGGTGGGGTGCCAGGACAGGTTTGGGAACCACTGGTCTACATGGTAACTCATCTGTCTGTTACTCTGTCATGGATTCCATGATGATGATGATGATGATGATGATGATGATGATGATGATGTAAAGGTACTCTAATGCATTCTGGAATCTTCTTCAGCATAACTCTCTCTACAGCATAACTTTCTCTACGGCTTAACTCTCCCTACAGCAAAACTCTAAGGCTTTGTTCAGGTCCTAAGATTTTAAACTCAAATGTTTTTCCAGCCTCCTGGATGAGTTCTGACCAATTAGGCCCTGTCTTTTTTGAGAGGTGGCATTTTCTTCACCACTCATCGTAAATCATGCGTTACCTGTGATCTCTTTACTCTCCAGCTTTAGCAGAGTACAGAGGGTACAGTTTAGACATGATTCCTATTATAAGAACATGAAACATTTTACACAGATTTCAATCAAGCCATCTTCTGAATTAAGAACTTATGATTGTACTTTCATTCAAACATCTAATAGTTATAACAATTACATGACTTACACTCACCTAAAGGATTATTAGCAACACCTGTTCAATTTCTCATTAGGCAAGGCAAGTTTATTTATATAGCACATTTCACACACAATGGTAATTCAAAGTGCGTTACATAGAAGAAATTAAAACAATCAAAAGAAATCAGAATAATTAAAACAGTTTAGAATAAAAGATAAAATACAGAAATAATCAAATGAATTCAGAATAATTAAAACATTAAATAAAATACAGTACAAACAGTCGGACGAGCAGTGGCACAGTGCTCATTCAGTAAATGCATAGGTAAACAGATGTGTTTTGAGTCTGGATTTGAAAGTGACCACTGTAGGAGCACATCTGATCTCTTCTGGAAGCTGGTTCCAGCTACGGCTGGCATAGTAGCTAAAAGCACACTCACCATGCTTAGAGTGAACCCTTGGTATTTCTAGCTTATGTGATCCTAGTGATCTGTTGGGTTTATATTCAGTGAGCATATCTGCAATGTATTGAGGTCCTAGGCCATTGAATGATTTATATACCAGTAATAATACTTTAAAATCAATTCTATATGTAACTGGCAGCCAGTGTAAAGACCTGACTACTGGTGTGATGTGTTCATATTTTCTGGTTCTGCTCAGAATCCTGGCAGCAGCGTTCTGTATGAGCTGCAACTGTCTTATGGTCTTTTTAGGAAGGCCAGTGAGGAGTCCATTACAATAATCCACCCTGCTGGTGATGAAAGCATGCACAAGTTTCTCTAAGTCTTGAATGGAAACAAAGCATCTAATTCTTGCAATATTTTTTCAGATGATAGTATGCTGATTTAGTTATTGCTTTGATATGACTACTGAAACTAAGGTCTGACTCTAGAGACACACCCAGATTCCTGACTTGATTTTTAGTTGTTTGACCCCTAGACTGAAGGTATGCGTTCACCTTGAGAACTTCATCTTTGTTTCCAAACGCAATGACTTCAGTTTTGTCTTTGTTTAACTGAAGAAAGTTTTGGCACATCCAATTGTTTCATCAATGCATTGGCAAAGGGAGTCAATGGGGCTGTAATCGTTAGGCGATAGGGCTAAGTAGAGCTGTGTGTCGTCTGCATAGCTGTGGTAAGAGATTTGGTTCTTTCTCATTATTTGGCTCATTGGGAGCATGTACAGGTTGAATAGGAGTTGCTCAAGAATTGAGCCTTGAGGGACTCCGAATGTCATGGATGTCCACTCAGACTTATGCTCTCCTATAGTCACATAATAACCTCTCACTTCTAAGTATGACCTGAACCATTTTAGGACTGTCCCAGAAAGCCCGACCCAGTTTTCCAGCCTGTCAAGAAGTATGTTGTGATCGACAGTGTCAAATGCAGCACTGAGGTCGAGTAGTACTAGAAGTGATAATTTGCTTGTGTCAGTATTTAAGTGAATATCGTTTATTATCTTTATGAGCGCTGTCTCTGTGCTGTGATGCGGTCGGAAACCAGATTGAAAGTAGTCAAAGTATCCATTCGAGCTCAAGAATTTGTTCAGCTGATTGAAGACAACTTTTTCAATGATCTTGCCTATGAAAGGAAGATTTGAGATCGGTCTATAATTGTTTAATATGGTCTTATCCAGATTGCTCTTTTTCAGGAGGGGCTTGACAACTGCAGTTTTCAGGGAGTTCGGAAAACTCCCAGAGAGAACTGAGGCATTTACCACTACTAGGAGATCTGCTTTTAAGCTGTGTAAGACAGTTTTGAAGAAAGATGTGGGAAGTGCGTCAAGGGCGCAGGTTGATGTTTTAAGGTGCTGTACAATTTCTTCCAAAATGTTGCCATCAATTTCTTTGAAATCAGACATAGTGACTACTTTCTCAGGCTGTTGTCTGATCTGTCTGACCCCAGTGCGGCTCAAGGATGAGCTGATCACCTTTCTGATATTATTGATTTTCTCAGAGAAGAAAATGCAAACTCGCTGCACTTACTCTCTGAGAGCATTTCACTGGGAATATGGTTGGGGGTGTGTGTCAGTCTCTCTACAGTAGCAAAAAGAGTGCTTGTGTTGTTCATATTGCTGTTTATAATATTTGAGAAGAAAGTCTGTCTAGCTTTGCCTAGTTCCTTATTGAAAGCATGGATGCTGTCTTTGTAGATGTTATAATGGACTACAAGTTTTGTCTTCCACTACATGCGCTCTGCTTTTCTGCATTGTCTTTTCATATTTTGCACTGCTGTTGAGTTTTTCCAAGGTGTTTTCTGTCTGCCATTCTTCTTCCTGACTTTCACAGGAGCAATATCATCAATTACACTCTTAACTTTTGAGTTAAAAGAATCAAGGAGAAAATCAACAGAGTCAGCAGATATGCTTGGTGTTAAAGATATAGCCTTTATAAATAGTACACTAGTGTTCTCATTTAAGCATCTCTTCTTGACAGACACAGATCTAGCTTCAATGGCAGGAGAGATCAATATAATCAAAGAAAATACAAAAATGATCAGACAGTGCTACGTCCTTAATAACAATCGATGAAATGTTTAGACCCTTACTGTTAAATAAATCTAGAGTGTGTCCACGATTATGTGTGGGTCCATGTACATGCTTGAGTCAGATCAAAAGTTTTTTAAACAGTTTTGATTTCTTTTGCCATATTGGTTTCTGCATTATCTATGTGCATGTTAAAAACTCCAGCAATGGCAAAGCAGTCAAACTCTGAGGAAATTGTTGATAACAGTTCTGTAAAGTCTTCAGCAAAGGCTGGAGAGTATTTTGGAGGCCTGTAAACAATAAGTAAAATGCGTGGAGCACCTTTTAACACAATACCCAGATATTCGAAAGACGGGTAATTCCCAAATGATATTTGCTTACATTGATAGACAACTTTAAAAAGAGCAGCTAAACCTCCACCTCTTCTGAGAGCTCTGCAGACACTCATAAAAGTAAAGTTAGGAGGGGCTGTTTCATTGAGGACTGTTGCACTGCAGCTGTCTTCTAGCCAAGTTTCGTTTAGGAACATAAAATCAAGGTTGTATATATGTGGTTATTAATTCGTTGACTAGAAGTGATTTATTTTTAAGTGAGCGGATGTTTAAAAGTGCTAACTTAACAGTCTTACTTTTTGTCCCCACAGCAATCTTAGTTTGGCGTGTAATAGGTACCAGATTAGATGGGTTTGATGTACGGCTTTTGAAGGCCTTAGACTTTCTATCATGTAATCGATGAATTACGATGTCAGGCACTGTAATTTGGTCTGGCCCCCTTCCTGTTCGCAGGAGTGATGAGATAGTTAGCAGATTGGCCTCACTCAATGGTTGGTTGTCTAAGTGGTGTCCGTTGAATAATATAGAATTCATAGACAATTGGAAAAGTTTTTGGGGCAAGCCTGACCTGTTGAAAAGAGATGGTGTTCATCCCTCCTGGGATGGTGCTGCTCTTCTCTCTAGTAATATGGCACATAGTCTTAGAGCTAAAACATGACAATCTGGGGCTCAGGTCAGGAAGCAGACAGACTGGCTAAACCGACCGTCTGCTAGCGGCCTCGCGTCACCAAGGTCAGATAAATCCCATCACATAGAGCCTCTTTCACCTAGATATCATCAAATAGAGACTGTGTCTGTTCCCTGAATTTGGAAATCCAAAAAACGTCAGGTAAAAAATTTAACTGATGTTCAACAAATAAAAAACAGATATAATACAGATGAGCAAATGATAAAGCTTGGGTCGCTGAATATTCGATCCCTTACTTCAAAATCGCTCATAGTTAATGATATGATTTCAGATAATAATCCAGATGTGCTGCGTTTGACAGAAACCTGGCTAAAACCAAACGATTGCATTACTTTAAATGAGTCAACCCCACAAGATTACTGTTATAAACATGAACCTCGTCTAAAACGCAAAGGGGGAGGTGTTGCTGTAATTTATAGTAATATTTTCAAAACCACTAAGAAATCTATTTTTAAATATACTTCTTTTGAAGTGTTGGTGCTTAATGTAAAAATATATAGTGTAAACGATAAATCACGTTTGAGATTTCTGCTGGCTACTGTATACAGGCCACCAGGGCACCATAAAGATTTTATCAAAGAATTTGCGGACTTTCTATCAGAATTAGTATTGGCTAACGATAAAGTACTAATTGTTGGTGATTTTAATATACATGTAGATAATGAAAAAGATGCATTGGGATTGGCACTTAAAGACATTGTAAACTCAATTGGAGTTAGACAACACGTGTCAGGACCCACTCATTGTCGTAATCATACTCTAGATCTAATATTATCACATGGAATAGATGTTGATGCCGTTGAAATTCTGCAGCAGAGCGATGACATCTCAGACCATTATCTAGTCTCATGTAAATTACATTTAGCCAAGGCTGCAAAGCCGACTCTGTGTTATAAATATGTTAGACCTATAACTTCTGCCACTAAAGATTGCTTTATCAATAATCTTCCTAATCAGTTTCATCATCTCAGCATCCCGAAAAGCTTAGAAGAACTTGATATTGCAACTGAAACTTTTAACTCTCTCTTTTCCAGCACTTTAGACGCAGTTGCTCCGTTACGCTTAAAGAAGATTAAAGAAAATAGTCCAACGCCGTGGTACAACGAGCACACTCAGGCCCTTAAGAGAGCAGCCAGAAAAATGGAGCGCAACTGGAAGAAAACAAAACTAGAGGTATTTCGGATTTCATGGAAAGAGAGCTCGATTGCTTACAGAGAGGCTTTAAAAGCTGCTAGATCTGCTTATTTTTCAACCCTATTAGAAGAAAATAAACATAATCCTAGGTATTTTATTTGAAACAGTGGCTAAACTAACGAAAAAGAAAGCTTCAAGCACAGAAGTTTCCGGGCAACACAGTAATGACTTTATGAACTTCTTCACTTATAAGATTGATAATATCAGGGACAAAAGTATAACTATGCAACCGTCTACTACAGAATCGCATCAGGGAGTGCATTGTAGTCTCCCTGAGGAAAAATTGTATTCATCTGTTGCTATAGGAGAGGAAGAATTCTGCAAACTCGTTAATTCATCTAAATCGACAACTTGTATGTTAGACCCTATACCGACTAAGCTATTGAAAGAGATGCTTCCAGAGATCATAGATCCTCTTAATATCATTAATTTGTCTTTGTCTCTAGGATACGTACCAAAAACCTTTAAGCTGGCTGATAAAACCGCTTGTTAAAAAAACGCAACTTGATCCTTCAGAATTAGTCAATTACAGGCCGATCTCAAATCTGCCTTTTCTGTCAAAGATATTAGAAAAAGCAGTATCCTCACAACTGTGTTCCTTTCTTGAAAGCCGCACCATAGTACGGAGACAGACAGCTCTCATTAGAGTTACAAATTATTTACTTTTATCATCTGATAGTGTTACTTGATCTTAGTGCTGCATTTGACACAATTGACCACAACATTCTTTTAAATAGACTAAAAAACTATGTTGGCATTAGTGGAATTGCACTAGCATAGTTTAAATCATACTTATCTGACCGTTATCAGTTTGTAGCAGTAAATGAAGAGATGTCTTATCGATCACAAGTTCAGTATGGCGTACCACAAGGCTCAGTACTAGGACCGCTGCTGTTCACTCTGTACATGCTACCATTAGGAGATATCATTAGGAAACATGGAATTAGCTTTCACTGTTATGCCGATGATACTCAGCTGTATATATAACGAAACTTACCAATTCACAAAATTAACGGAATGCATAGCTGATATAAAAAATTGGTTGACTAGTAATTTCCTACTACTAAACTAAAACAGATTCTAATTATTGGACAAAAAACTTCCACACGTAATAACCTAGAATACTGTCTAACACTTGATGGCTGCTCTATTAAGTCTTCGTCGTCAGTTAGGAACCTGGGTGTGCTCTTTGATAGCAATATTTCATTTGAAAGTCACGTGTCTAGTATCTGTAAAACCGCATTTTTCCATCTTAAAAATATATCTAAATTACGACATATGCTCTCATTAACAAATGCGGAACAATTAGTTCATGCTTTCATGACATCAAGACTAGATTATTGTAATGCTCTACTGGGTGGTTGCCCTGCACGCTTAATAAATAAACTACAGCTGGTCCAAAACGCTGCAGCTCGAGTTCTTACTAGAACCAAGAAATATGACCATATTAGCCCGGTTCTGTCAACACTGCATTGGCTGCCTATTAAACATCGTATAAATTTTAAAATATTGTTGATTACTTACAAAGCACTAAATGGTTTAGCTCCGCAGTACTTGAGCGAGCTCTTAACGCATTATAGTCCTTCACGTCTATTGTGATCTCAAAATTCGGGCTAGTTGATAATACATAGAATGTCAAAATTGACTGCTGGCGGTAGATCCATTTCCTATTTAGCACCAAAACTTTGGAACAGTCTTCCTACCATTGTCCGGGAAGCAGACACACTCTGTCTGTTCAAAGCTAGACTAAAAACACATCTCTTTGACCTAGCATACACATAATATATTATAGACTTCTATAATTCAATGTTAGGCTGCATAGATTAGGTCAGCCGGAACTGGGAACACTTCCCTTAAATCCTGATGTACTCGTTACATCATCATAAGAAGAATGGCATCTACGCTAATTTTAGTGTCTTTGTTTATCCCGAGGTTTTCCCGCAGCCTACCGGATCTAGGCCGTATCCAGATCTGACTAGGAGCTTTGCCTGGACCCGATGACAACGCAGTGCTGAAGTACCAACTAGCCTCTTCCTATGGAGGATCCCTTTCCCACTCTACAGATAAAATGTTGTGATTCCGGTTCGCGTACCCACCCCGAAGTGATAATATAAAACAAAATTCTGTATCAAATTACAGTTACTGTAAATCCGGCCTCTAGTTCATAAACGCCAGAGGAGAACTGGCCCCCGACTGAGCCTGGGTTCTCCCAAGGTTTTTTTCTCTCCATTAGGTCACCTGATGGAGTTTTAGGACACCAGTAGGTCATTTGATGGAGTTTTTCGGTTCCTTGCCACTATTGCCTTTGGCTTGCTCAGTTGGGGATATTCAAATTAATTAACCAAGCATTAATACCATTGATCAGCCCTACCAAACGTGGATGTTTTTTCCACTAAGAAACAAACATTGTTATTTGATTGATACTGTGAAGCTGCTTTGATGCAATTTATATTGTGAAAAGCACTATATAAAATACACTTGACTTGACTTAATCGAACAGCAATAGAGAAACATAAAGATACAGGCACACTGGGTTCCCGCTTGTTCTGTAAACATTTGAGAAAGTTATTGTTATCATAGCGGGGACCCGACACATATTACTGAGAGCTGGTATCAGTTGTTTTTGGTTCACCTCAAGCCGCTGGAGGAGGGTGTGTGCCCTGGCGCTGTGGCAGAGGCCGAAGAGCTCTCACAGGAGGAGAGGGAGGGCGAGCTTGGCCTGCAGGCTTTGGTGGTAGTGGGGCCTGCCGTTTTTTGGTTGGTATCTGGGGGCTTGCAGCAAAAGAGTGGGATAGTCTAGTTCCAGCATACACCAGTTGTTCCATTTTCTCTGAGAAGCACAGAAGTGGAGATGCTGGAGAGACGGAGAACGTGTCTGGTGAGAGGGGCTGTTGCTCTGGTGTTATTGGAGGCTGTAATATGCTGTCCTGGTTTCCCTCGCTGTTTTCCAGAAAGTCGTCCTTGGGCGCTGAATCTTGGAGCAGTGCTAGTATGTCACAGTCTGTCTGTGGTGAGCTCTGTGGGCAGGGCTCAGCTGAGATTGTGTCCGTGAGCAGAGGTTGTTGTGGCTGAGTGGTGTTATCATTGTCCTTGTGTGATGTCAACCGCATGCCCATTCAGGTGCTGAAGTGAAATCCTGTGGTCATTCATACTGTATCCAGGTGTGTGTGTGCCATTCAGGTTGAGTGGATTGGCACACATTGCAGAAGGATGACGGAGGGAGAAGTAGATATTGTCCTTTAGCACTCTTGAACCAAGTTTGTTTGGGTGGTGCCCACCATGTTGAAACAGTTGCCTCTGACTCCAGAAAAGATTGAAGTTGTCAATGAAGTTCACTCCTTTTATATTGCAAGTTTTTTGCAGCCATGTATTAAGCCCAAGCAACCGTGAAAACCTGTTTGTTCCTCTTGCTGGGAGTGGTCCACTGATGAATGTTTGAACTTTCAGTCTTTTAAGTGTTTCAAAAAGTTCATTGAAATCCTTCTTAAGGAGTTCCGACTGCTCTTTATGAATATCGTTCTTCCCCACATGAATGATGAGTCGATTTGCAGTCTTATGTTTCATCAGAATGTTCTGAAGTTCTCTGTTTACATCAGAAGTTGTTGCTTGTGGAAGGCAGCATGTTGTTGTATCCCTGCTACTAATGTTTCTGATTATGGAGTCGCCCACTATCATAGTCCTGGGTCCGGCTGCGCTCTGAGCTGAGTGCCGCTGTCTGCTCGACCTCGAGCACCAGTTAGCATCAGTGTTAGCTACAGGCTGATTCAGTCTGTGTTTGATCTCATTCATCAAATTTGGGGATTCCTCATTCATTAATACTTCAAATCTGTTCTCAAGATGTATAGGCGGTGGTAGGAGACCAGTGTTTGCAATCCTTGTCAGAGCCATATCTGGGGTAGAGGATGCTACTGCAGCAATATGTGATGCTCGTGACAATCTGATATCTCGAGTGCCTTTGGGTCTCGCTCCCTGTTTGTACCATCGATTTCACCATCAAACAGGGGAGATGTTAAAAGCACATCATGAGAAAGTATCTGTCGGATACTCATGCCCCGCTCCTTAGCAATGTCCATACTCCTGAGCCTCGGCCAATGTTTTGGGATGAGACTAACTTCTGCTCCTTCATGCTGATTGTCGGTGTCTTCTGTGGTTGTTCATTGAACTGAGGTAGTTTTCTCTTTGAAACAGTTGCGCTAATTTTCTTGGTCTTCTCAACTAACCTCTCCTGCCTGTACGAGCAGTAGACATGCTTCCCATTTTGGAGACAGTTGAGCAAGCGAGGAGCGACACCTCGGTCAACAGCCTGCTTGGTGAGCAGATTGTGCAGTGGAACAGGCACATTGACTGTCACTGAGTATGGATTCTGCCACTCTAGCGCAAAGTCCAGCAGCTTTGAAACATTTTGGTTGAATGTAAGGCGGCGAGTGGTGCTCAGTGCATGCTGGAGATGGCATTCTGTCTGTTTCAAAGTGTGGTTGTTGGTGAGAAAGTTGAGGATATCAGTGATCATCCCAATCTCATGGAACAAGAGCTCAAACTCTGTTACAGCATTTGCATTGTGTGTGGCTCCTACAACATAGTGACCTCCAGGACCCTTTGACACTTTAGCACAGAACCAGCCAGGGCGATCCTGCACAACCCACTGGCCTATAGAGAAGCACCGGTAGAGCTCAGGATAAGTGAACTCTAGCATCTTGATTTGTTCAAGATACCATGACCCATGACGAAGGTAGTTTATGCAGTCACATTCTGCAAAGATTGGCATAGAATCCTCTATAGTAGCCACGTGCAGGTTCCAGTTTTCTTCTCTTTCGGAGACTACAGCATTTTTGATGATGGCCACCAATTCCAGCCAAACTCCAAAGAATTGGCAAAGCTCTGACTTTGCTTCACACTCCTCCTCAAACTCCAGAAAGTCCTGGTTCAACTTCTGCACTTGTTCAATCAAGGCTTCAAACTGCTCTGGGCAACGTTGATTTGTAGAAAGTGTAGTGTGCAGTGCCTCTACCTGTGCTAGCACTGGATATTCTGTGGCATTCTCTGTGCCATTGAAGCAACCAAATTCAAGCGGGCCAGATATTTTAGAATGCTCCATGTTGATCAATATGTGCAATGCTCAATAGAGAGACGAAAACTTTAGAAACCTTGGAAATCTTTTAAATTTGACTACTTCTGGTAAAATACAAGTCAAACCTTGTCATCTTTTTTCTTTGAATTCTATAAAATACAAGAAAAGTAAAACATTGTCTTATTTTTTTTTCTGTGAACTCTGTCCAGTGCTGTAGACATACAGTCTGCCCTTATACTGTTTACATATGAGTTACTCATGTACATGTGTAATGCTCACTGTTGATCAATTAGTGCGATGCTCAATAGGCAGATGAAAACTTCAAGAACCTTGGAAATCTTTTGATACTCCTGGTAAAATACAAGAAAAGTTAAACCTTGTCCTCTTATTTTCTGTGAATTCTGTCTAGTGTTGTACAAATACACCATATAAGAGCAGACTGTAAATTGAGTTAGTTCGCATGTACATATCTTTTGAGATTCTTCAGAATAGGAAAACGATCTTGACCATCCCTTTCAAGGTCACAATAACCCAATATGGTCCTATCAATGCCAATGCCAATGAATTCAACATACCCTAATTAGTCAAAATAGATGTATTACATGTGTATAAACATTCAGAAACAAAGAAGTTGGACTCATCATCATCCGATGGCGGCTAAATTTGATTTGACCATTACGTAATTCGTGGCACTATGGCGGACGAGCACCTTCGTGATTTTTCATGTCTAGGGATCCACTTACTCAGTTCAAGTGAGAAATTCCCCCAATACCAAATTGCGAATGGGTCTACAGGCCAGGTCCAAACAACCTCTGCCGTTATCTTGGTGGGTCCTATCCTGTGCCATCTCTGAACCAATCAGTCTTTTCCAAATTATCTAACTTTGACAAGTTCTTCCTTTAGTTGGGCTCATCTCTTTGAAGCTTGCATGGCCATAAAGTTCTTAGTGGGGGTTTTCGTTGGTTAGCGTAGACTAGCTGGAGCCTGGATCTTTATGGTTCTGGATTGATGATTTGAGGTCTGGAGTGTTGAGTTCTGTGTGGAATTATGTTTGAATGAATCACATGGAAGATCCATTTGTGTTTGGTTCGCCCTCAAATCCTACAAAGACATGTTATTGAGGACAAATAGGCCAAAATCTCAACATTTTGTTTTTGCCTGCCGTGCCTCCCCTTAAGTTCTGTCTGTTCAGTCAGTCTTTGTCCGATCGCCGTTGTATTTAGTGTGTGTGTTGCTGCCTGTTCTGCTTTCCTGTATATTACTCCCATTAAACCTTCATCTTATTCTGTCTTCCTGCAACCACCCGTGACAGAAGATAGGAGCAAAAGCTTAAAGAGTGGAAGAGGAGAACATGGGAGTTCTCAACACCCTCGTAAATCCTGCAAATCGACTGGTGACCTGTTTCCAGGACGGCCACCAGATCGAAGAATATGTCGAAACGTTCCAGGAGATTTCTCATGAGGTAAATTGGTATGGACTGGAAGATCATCTGCACCAGCAAGCTCCAGCGGCTGTGATCCCAGGCACTTTCGCCTAATACCTGGATCATGTGCTGTGGTTGAGTGGCTCAACCTTCACCGTGGGTGAGGCTAACGAAGACATCGCCGCTCAACCACAAACACCAGCCAGCTTCGTCGCCACATCGACTGGATCCGTTTCTGTTCCTTCTTCGTCAGTTCTAGTCCACTCTTCAGAGCCTGCTCCACTCCGCTCTTCAAAGTCCCCTCCACTACGCTCTCTGGAGTCTGCTCCGGGACTTCCTCCGGAGCCTGCTCGCCGAACAGAGCCTAGTTCGGAGCCTGAGCCTCTTCAAGTCAGGCCTGCCATGCCTGAGCATCTTCACGTCATGCCTGCCGAGCCTGAGCTTCTTCGCGTCATGCCTGCTGAGCCAGAGCTTCTTCACGTCATGCCTGCCAGGCACTGGTGCAGATGATCATCCATTGGCCTGAGCTTAGTCCCAAGATGGTCGCCACCATTCCAGAGCCTCATTCTAAGATGACCGCCGCTGTTCCAGGAACTCGTCCCGTCATGGCTGCCGCCCTTCCAGAGTCTCGTCCCCTCGAGACCACCCTTCCCGAGTCTCGTCCCATCATGGCCGCCGCCATTCCAGAGCCTCGTCCCAAGATGGCCGCCTCGCCGCTACTCCTGAGTCTGTTCCTGAATTCCCTGGACTGCACTCCTCTGAATTTTTCCCTGTGAATAATTATGTGTCTGTATTTGTGTAAATTACGTACATTTCTAGCACTTTCCTACTACTATGATGTGCCAGCTTTGTCTAATGAATGAATCTTTTACATATTCATCCTTGGTTTTTTCAAACAAGTCAACATATTCTATTAAAATATACATTCTTTGGGCCTGTTAACCCTTTTAAACAGGCTGTGTCATCACGACACATACCAGCAAGCTGTATACATTTTACCGTTTTACCGTTTGCACTATCAAAACAATTCAAATCGCCTCTGACATTAGAAAACGTGCTTTTCGGCAATATAATGTATGCTTTCCATCAGCAAATGACAGCAGCTTTCTGGCAGAGAGGGAAGGAGGGATTTGAAGATACAAAGCGCGGCAGGTTAGAGTGTTTTGGATCGCATAAAATAATAAAAGAAACAAACAAATACATGGCGAATGTAGTGGTAGACAGCAGAGGAGGGGATTGGGAGATTTTTAATGAAACTTGGGAGGTCGATGGCCGTTATTCTTTCACATGTCTTAGCATGTGGTGTGTGCATGTGTATGTGTGCGTGCCTATGTATGCATGCATTTGTATACAGGTCCTTCTAAAAAAATTAGCATATTGTGATAAAGTTCATTATTTTCCATTATATAATTATAAAAATTAAACTTTCATATATTTTAGATTCATTGCCCACCAACTGAAATATTTCAGGTCTTTTATTGTTTTAATACTGATGACATACAGGCATACAGCTCATGAAAACCCAAAATTCCTATCTCAAAAAATTAGCATATCATGAAAAGGTTCTCTAAACGAGCTATTAACCTAATCATCTGAATCAACTAATTAACTCTAAACACCTGCTAAAGATTCCTGAGGCTTTTAAAAACTCCCAGCCTGTTTCATTACTCAAAACCGCAATCATGGGTAAGACTGCTGACCTGACTGCTGTCCAGAAGGCCATCATTGACACCCTCAAGCAAGAGGGTAAGACACAGAAAGACATTTCTGAACAAATAGGCTGTTCCCAGAGTGCTGTATCAAGGCACCTCAGTGGGAAGTCTGTGGGCAGGAAAAAGTGTGGCAAAAAACGCTGCACAGCGAGAAGAGGTGACCGGACCCTGAGGAAGATTGTGGAGAAGGACCGATTCCAGACCTTGGGGGACCTGCGGAAGCAGTGGACTGAGTCTGGAGTAGAAACATCCAGAGCCACCGTGCACAGGCGTGTGCAGGAAATGGGCTACAGGTGCCGCATTCCCCAGGTCAAGCCACTTTTGAACCAGAGAAGCAGCACTGGACTGTTGCTCAGTGGTCCAAAGTACTTTTTTCAGATGAAAGCAAATTTTGCATGTCATTTGGAAATCAAGGTGCCAGAGTCTGGAGGAAGACTGGGGAGAAATAAATGCCAAAATGCCTGAAGTCCAGTGTCAAGTACCCACAGTCAGTGATGGTCTGGGGTGCCATGTCAGCTGCTGGTGTTGGTCCACTGTGTTTTATCAAGGGCAGGGTCAATGCAGCTAGCTATCAGGAGATTTTGGAGCACTTCATGCTTCCACCTGCAAAAGCTTTATGGAGATGACGATTTCATTTTTCAGCATGACCTGGCACCTGTTCACAGTGCCAAAACCACTGGTAAATGGTTTACTGACCATGGTATTACTGTGCTCAATTGGCTTGCCAACTCTCCTGACCTGAACCCCATAGAGAATCTGTGGGATATTGTAAAGAGAAAGTTGAGAGACGCAAGACCCATTACTCTGGATGAGCTTAAGGCCGCTATCGAAGCATCCTGGGCCTCCAGAACACCTCAGCAGTGCCACAGGCTGATTGCCTCCATGCCACGCCACATTGAATCAGTCGTTTCTGCAAAAGGATTCCCAACCATTCATTATTTGAAGGTTGACTTTTTTTTTTGTATTAAAAACACTTCTTTTATTGTTCTATTCTTCTAATTTTTTGAGACAGGAATTTTGGGTTTTCATGAGCTGTTTGCCAAAATCATCAGTATTAAACCAATAAAACACCTGAAATATTTCAGTTGGTGTGCAATGAATCTAAAATATATGAAAGTTTAATTTTTATCATTACATTATGGAAAATAATGAACTTTATCATAATATGCTAATTTTTTGAGAAGGACCTGTATGTGTGTGTGTATGAAAAAAAAAAAAAAGTCACACATTTTTTCAACTTTAAAGTGTTAGTTTCTTTCGTTGATGATTTTTCTGGGGGTTTTTTTCTAAATATAAATATATGTATATTGTCTATTTAAAAATCTATTTACAAACTCACCACACAGTAATGGTCAATAACTGTAATTTGTGGAAAGCTAATATTTTATTCTGAAAAAGATGACACCTCTCATATGAAAATAGCACATTGTTTTAGAATTTTACAGTAAAACAAAAATCTAAATATGTGAAAAACACCTATTTTAGCTTCAGGTTCTAAAGGGTTCATGCGTTTTAAAATCACACTTTTCAGAGAGCAAAAATAAACATTTGAATCATTTCGTCTGATGTAACACAACGTTGCATCATGTGTTTTGTTCACTGCCTTTGTTGTTCACTGCCACTCCTTCAAATATTTATGTCATTAATATGCTGTAGCTAGCTTTCAGCTGTGCTTTAATTAATTGAAAGAGTTTTTTTATGTTCCATGTTTGTGAAGACGCCTTTCAAATTTGCTCCCAGGCGAGTACATGCCACTGGAGACTTTTTCATCAGTCTGTTTTTTAGGTTGTAACCTACAGAAGGCTTTATGTTTATGCTTGTCCTCTTAACTACACACCCAGTCCACAAACCTTCTTAACTTTCTTTCGAACATGCGATCATGTCTCAACAATACATGTGTCTACAGGACAAAGGTCAAAATCTGACAATGTAACTATTCAGCAAAAATCCCCCAGACAAATCTTTCACAAGGATTGGTTTCTCTTGATGTCTATCCTGCACTATTTGGAAAAATGCGCACAGACTTTGTATGTATCTTTTAAACAATCATGATCACTTTACTGAAGAATATGGCTCTAATATAAACTGTAACAGAGTTTAACAAGGTTATTCAGTTTCAAATATGTCATTTGCAAGTGATAGTTTGTAAACACAAAATAAACAAAACTGCTGGCCATGCACTCTTAAAAATAAAGGTTCCAAAATAGGGGTCATAGAAGAACCATTTTGGTTCCCAAAAAACCTTTTAGTGAATCGTTCTAAAAATAACCTTTTTTTTTTAGATGATTTGGCCGCTCATTCCACCTAGTGTCAGTTCAAAAATCCAAAAGTCAATTTTTTATTAACTTTGAGAAAGGTTTGTGTAAGATAAATAATCATTCTGTTAAATTTAATGTAATGGTTCTATATCATTGATTCCATAAAGAACCATTTTGTTCCACAAATGTTTAATTATAGTGGAAAAAGGTTCTTTAGATTATTAATATGTTCAAAAAATGGTTCTTTTTAAAACGATTCACTAAAAGGTTTTTTGGGAACCAAAATGGTTCTTCTATGACCCCTATTTTGGAACCTTTATTTGTAAGGGTGTATGCCTTTTACAGGTAGGTAACAACCATTTACAGGTAGGTCAGTTGGATTAATACATTAACCTCTGATTTCACAGACAAGGTTTAAGCCTAGTCCTGGACTATAACGCATGTTTGAGCTGTTTTAAATGAAATAAACTTGCACTAGCATATCTTAAAATATGTCCGGTTTCAAGCCAGGGTTTAGACTAAGCCAGGAATAGGCCATCATTTAATTAGGGCAATTACCGTAAGTAGCTTTTGTAAACGTACCTTAGTACAAAATATATACTGGTGTGCATCTTGAGACACAACAATGGCACTGACATATTTTAAGAGACACTGACATATTTCACATGTCGTTCATTTGAAAAACACAGTTAAGAGAATCCAGTTATTTAACTATTGCTGTATTAATCTTAACTTTTTTTTAGGGAGGAACCATTAGCTCATTGGTTACTGCCTCGAATTCTATGCATGGCACACTTTTAGTTATGACTTGTTAAACTATACTTTGCCACGAAATAGAGTTTTTAAAAGTGAAAGTGGCCGAGAGCTACTTATTTAACACAATACTTAAATCTCTTAAATAATGTCTCAAAACTCTCATATAAACAACTATCCAAACTGTTTTAGACTTAAAATAGTTTTTGTAGCCCTATGTCACCCTGAAATGTCAGAGAAAAGAACAGAATCAGAGATTTTTTTTTATTTTCTTCATTATAGGCTACTGTAAAAACACATAATTATAGTTGATTTTAGTTGATCATAACTAGAGATGAAATGGTATGAAAATTTCATTTCAAGAATATAGTGACCAAAATGGTCACGGTTATCACAGAATCTTGTTCAAAAAGTAGGCCTACTAATACACAATGAAATCAATTCACCAAGTTTACACCAGCAAATAACATAAATTTAGCATTAATAAGAACTTTTTGTTTACATAAACATTAAAATAATAACATTAAAGATGATGGCCAGATTTTAAAGGAGTGTCTTTTAAGTTATCTACTAACATGTACACGTTCAAATAAAGTTTTGACAAAAAACGTTTTATTTTTTATAAAAAGATAAACCTCACATATTTCCGCCATATTCATTGCCAATAATTGAATTGAAATGATAGAAAATAGAAAACCGCTTCGCGGCGCAGTTTTTTTTTTTTTTTTTCACTGATCGTGCTGCCCCCCATGTAACATGAAAAATGTCGCACCGGGCCACTGCCCGGTTCGTCCGTGCCAAAAACCGCTACTGACTTGCATTGACATATCTTAAAGTATGACAGTGCCATTGTTTTGTCTCAAAGATGCACACCAGTAATGTTTTTTTTTTATATGGAATGTTTATAAAAGCTACTGAGATGTCCAAATTGAACTAAGGCCTAATCATGGCTTAATCTAAGCGCTGTCTGTGATACCAGGCCTATATGTATTATAATGAATGATAACGTAAGCAATTGAAAATCTTTCTAAACCACAATTTCAGAAAGTTTGAGTTGAAAGGTAGTTTAAATGAAAGCGGTTTCTAAATGAAACACTGATTTGGCGAAAAAAAATATACTTTTTGATTGCATTCAGCATAGTTAGAATAGTCAAAAGAGAACATGCTTAAACATAAAAAAAACTGCATTTGATCTTTATCTTTTTAAAGATTAGTTAAAGTACCACTTTAGAAGAAGTACCACTTAGCTGTGAAAATTCTATAGGTACAAATCGCAAAAGTTCCTTTTACAGTCTATTTTGACTGCAGAACTATACTTGCTCGTTCACTGGACTCGCTCACTGGTACTGCCATTGGCAGCCTACTTTTCTGGTCTCCAGTGCCCTCTGCTGATCCAATACCAGCATTAACAAAAACAGAATTAAACTAAAAGGCAATGATAACGCCACAATCATTCTATCACTCAGATCCAAGTTATATTTTACAAGATATACATTATATTAAAGGAATTATTATTATTATTATATGCACAATGAAAATTGACTGAACTATGAAAAAATATGTTTGATATGAGATTGGATGTGTCTGTTATTAATCTTTGAGTGTACAGATTTTAAATGCAAGTTTTTTGCAATAAACAATGAAAAAGCAAATGCATATGAAATGGTTCAGTTATTAATGTGACATTGACAATAACATTATTGTAACATTGACAATAACACTGTTTCATACATATAACATTTGTTCACTATAAGTTTGAAGGTTTAATTTTAAAACGTTCAGATCTATAAAATAAAATAAATATAATAACTTTCACAAAGATTAAAGGAGTTTGTTTCAGAGTTGCTTAGTTCACTATACATTTAATTTATTGGTTATCCATGTCATGCACTTTAATTGTACCTCTGGGCCCAGTCTTTCACAGAAGCTTTATAATAATTCAATGTTTTCATTGAAAAGAACAATTCTCCAAACACCTCAAGACAGCTTTTTGCTCTTGCCAAATCACTCATTTGTCTAGTCGGTTTAGTGAATCTGTTAATTAATTATGATGTAATGCTACAAATGCTGTTTTGTTTTCCATGACACCTTGGGATCTTATTTCGTTGCCTGAGAAGAAAACACTCACTTGTCAGCACTTGCCTAAGAGGCTGCTGTACACCTGTCCTATACCCTAAGGCCAATGATAAATTGGATGAGTAAAGCTGATTTCCCCAAAACACTTGACTGATTATACCACATCACTGCTTTGCACCACTTACTTCCAATTAAATCACAACCCTGGGCAAACACTGATTAAAATATGAAACAAATAACATTTTATTAACAGTTTTTGTTGTTGTTGGAGGGCTCACAAACAATAGGGCTGCCCCCAAGAGTAATCTATTTGTTTAGGCTAAGTTGCTTTACCTTAGACACTCAAGTAGCTCATGGCTAATAATTTGCTGGCTCCTTTAGACTTTGTTTTACTTGTTTTAACTAATTAATCTTGTGTTAGACATTGCAAAACTTTCAATAAAAAGCTGTATTTAACTAAACATGAAATGAATATAGGTGTTTTAAATAGTACTCCCTTTAATAGATTTTGTATCACATGATTTTTGGATGTCTTTGCAAATATGCAATGTTATAGAAATTCATTGAGTAGTTTTAGCCATACTATTAGGTATAAATAAATCCAAATACGCCAACAAAATCCATTACTTAGAACAGTGCAGCTCTACACCAGAGGATCGTTATTTTAGCTAAATAAATTCACACCTAATATGTACTTGTTATGCTGAGTATGAGAAAAAAAAAGAGATTCATGTTTTTGAAAAATAAAAGTTATGAAAAAGACTTGCTATTCTGTTTCATGATGAGTATTTTCTAATAGCAACATCTAAACCATAATGTATTTTCATTTTGTCATATTATTTTAAAACCATTTTAAAACATCTGATCGAAGTGGAAAAACAAAGATGAAGAATTATGTTCACAGGAAATAAACAAAGATTATAAAACAATTCCCAGTTTTCAAATACTATAAAGCATATAGCCTACTTTGATCAAAATGGTGGGAACCCTGTATAAATGTAAAGAATCTACTTTGGTTACTAATGTAACGCCACTAGTACAGCCACCTTCCAGTGCCTAGACAGAGCCACCTGATCCCCCCAATTTAAGGAGAAGGAACAGGGCTTAGGCCAAGGAAGTCACTGCTATTCCTGCAGGATCACTGGGAAAGCGTTCCCTGTAATTGGAAGGAAGGGACACTGCGGAAGCCACATGCTGCCACAGGAGGTAACATGTGGAAATACACATATGAACTGTGTACACTCTAAAAAGTTTAACCATGATTTAATAAAAAATTTTGGTGAAACATTTTTACTCTCAAAAAAATTGAGTAAGTTTTAAAGCTAGTAAAAGAGTAAAAAATTAAGTAAATCTGAGTAACTGCATCTGGTACATTAACAAATAAAATTGAGTAGAAATAATTTAACATTGAAACATTTAAATAACAATATTTACGAGTAATATTTACTTTTTTATTTCCTCTAAACCTTTGTAAAATAGTATTCCATACAACCACCAGTATACATGACATTGGCCTTTATTGTCGATGAGTACAGCAATACAGCATATTTTACACTGTTTTAACATACAATATTGCCTACATTTAAACTCATTTAACAAACATTTTAGAAGTAAAAATGAAACATTTAAACGTTCAGGTAGCCTAATTCAAGAGTAATCAACAGGTCTGTTTGTTATCCAATATCCACCGTATCAGCGCTTGTTCTCTTGGCGGAGATGGACTCGCACTCCGCGGGTGAACTTCGAACTTCAGACCGCTGTCCTGTGTTTCACTCATAGCAGAAAGATGCTACGACACGACTGAATCCATAACCTGCCAATAAACTAACAGTGCACAGTTCTGAGGACATTTTATCATCCAAATGAATGATATTCAAGTCGTGTGTTTTATGCAAGGCGTTTCAATCATGCGAAAAGACAGGCGCGACTCTCGTTTAGTCACATTACGCCTCTGTATGTTGTTTTGCATTAAATAAAATGATTAAAAGCACAGTAATGATTTTATAGATAAAATAAAACATACACAAACCTGAATTTCACAGAGGAAATGCACCAATTCTGCGACACTGAGAAGAAAAGAGGAGAACTGTTCTTCTGGAGACTGAAGAGTTCAAACAGCCCGCGCTCACTCAACTGTTGAGTTGTTGTCACATCAGAGGGTGGGGGAGGGGTGCATTGTTTTAATTGAGTAAACTTACTCAATTTCTTAAGTGTGTAAAATATATTAATAATATTGACTTGAATTAATAAATTTTTGTGGTTCTTGAAACAGATCTGTTTAATTCTCCATTCTCAAATATTTTGATAGAAAATTCATAAATATATTAAGTTTATTTAAAAGAAATAATTGGTTAGTCAAATACTAAATTCTTTAGTGAAAAAAAATATATATAACTGTAAATTCTAGAGAAAATTAACTGTTGAATTTTAGTCCATTATTTTGGTATGTTCAACTCAAACAATCAAGTAAATGATATTCAGAGATTTTATTACGTTAATAAAGTTAATTATTACTGTGATATTAACTAAGCCCCTGAATTATTTTTTTACAATGTAACGACTGAGACCAATCAGACACCGTTATTTGTTATGGTATCTTTAAAGCTCACTCTGTGACCTGTGGCCCCATCCCCCAACAGTGCAAGAAGGGTTTTTGGGTTACCAGGACTACGATCAGATAAGTTGGTTTTATTGCTGTCAAAAATGTGGTCAAGGCGGAGAAGACAGAAACAGACTTTAAAACAGACTTTCCTGCATTCATTTATCGATGAACATGAAATTAACAGGCATTCCAGAACTTTTTGTGAATGATTTACTGTCTTATGTTATGTCCTTTAATACTATTATCTGTTGATACTATTATCCCTACTATGTATTTTATTATAGAACTAACGGTCAATGTAACCTCACTTATACCACGTTTGGTCTTTATAAACTGGTACTTTGAAGATTGAAATGATAGCGTATATGATACGTTGATAGCTGCGCAACATATTAGTATTACAAGAATCTTTCATAGTTTCTGCTGGACCTCACGGCTGCTTACTTCGGGTGGGTGTTGGTGGGACCCCCTCCCCCAAACGGCCCATGGCCCCTGCAGGCTGTAACCAAGGCCTGCTAGGCCTTGACCAGTCATGGACTCATTCAGGAGAGAGAGGACTCTCTCAACCACAACATAATCAAGGACAACATCAGGAGTTTGGCACAATTTCTTCATTCAATGCAGAAGAAGTCAATTGAAACTCCTACCATCAACTCTTTTTGGCCTTCTCTGTTTGTTCCGGGTGCTGTGCTGGCCGCCCGAGGGGTCTTCGCCGCCCTGGCCGCCCGAGGGGTCGTCTCCGCCCTGGCCGCCCGAGGGGTCGTCTCCGCCCTGGCCGCCACCTGCGCGTCATGCTCCGCCCACGTTCCATGGCCCATGCCCGCCATTGCAAGGCCCTGGTTCTGTTCCCTGCACGGGCCTGGCCCTCCGTCCCTCCCCCAGGACCGCCTCCACTTCACCACCCTCCTGAACTTTAGTGTTTTGTTTTGAGGGGCGTCGGGAGCCGCCCATAGGAGGGGGGGGGGGGGGGGGGGGGGGGGGCTATGTCACGTTGTGGGTTTGTCATGTTTAGTGGTTCCCTGTCTGTCTATTAGTCTTCCCAGGTGTTTCCCGTTAACCACGCCCCCTTGTTATCCTGTTTAGATCGTTTGCCAAGGTATTTAAGCCCTGTGTTTCAGTCCAGTCTTTGGGAGTTCTTGTATTGTTGTTATGCTGTATGCACCTTATCCTGTTCCTGTATTGAGTTAACTTGTCTGTATTAAAACATTGCTGCACGTGGATCTTGCCTTCGTCGCTGCTTCATAACACATATAATCAGGGACTCGTATAAATTAATATAAATTAGATTTAGTAACACATTTAGGCTAATAGTCATTCGGTGAAAAAAGTAAAGTCATGCTAATGTGACATGAAAAGTATTGAATAGTTCTACAGGCCTTTATATTGACCATGATAAGTTGCTATGGTAGATTGTGTTTATCAGATCGTCCGGAGACAGCCTCTCGGCCTGACAGAAACCTTTTGCGGCAACTTTATGTTGACATCCCACTGTTGGTATTATCGCGCCACCCGAGTGACGAGCCTTCTTTTTTTGTTCTTTTTGGTGATTTTCTTTGTCCAGTCGGCGTTTTCTTCCCCCAGGAAAAGGTCTCACTGGCTCATCAAGGCCATCAAATGTGTTATCACTCATTTTGATGAATGAATGAACATAAACAAACCTCTGTTCAGAGTGCCGCCGTGTTGGATTGCGTAAAACGGTCACTGAATTCTGATTGGTCGAGAGAGGATTTATCGCGTTTAGGCTAAAAATAGGTTTGGCGCTTATCCCGTTTTGGAAAATAACTGGATCTTGCAGTACATTTTAAACAAGGAAAAATAGCGATTTGGCATGAAACGTTGATGGAGCAGTGAATAGGTTCAGAACAAAGAAAAATGACATGACAAACTCATTTTTTACAAAAATGGCGTTTATCGCGTTTTGGAAAAGAGCTCTTCATATGTATATATGTATTTATGTATGTATGTATGTATGTATGTATGCATGTTTGTTTAGTTAATGGACTCTGCGGCAACTACAGAATCAGTGGTGGACGTCTAAGGCTCAACAGATGCAATCTTTTGCAGACAAGCATGATATGCATAACTTTTATAATGCAGTGAAGACCATTTATGGCCCCAGATCTTACTCTGTTTGCCCCTTGAGATCAGTCGATGAACTGACTCTCATAAATGACCAAAAAGGTATTTGTTCAAAGATGGGGGGAACATTTTCAAGCCTTATTAAATCAAAAGGCAACAGTGGATCTTACAGTATTACAGGAACTACCAACTTTACAAAGAATACAGAGTCTTGATGTTCCACCGTCTTTTTCTGAAGTGTACGCTGCAATCAAGGAATTGAAAAACAACAAGTACCCTGGACCTGACTGTATTCCTGCTGAGCTCCTGAAGGAAGGAGGGTACATCTGCACAAGGGCAATCCATCAGTTCATCAGCCTAGTGTGGCAGCAAGAAAGTATTCCCCAACAATGGAAAGATGCAAATCTTGTCAAAATATATAAAAACAAAAGTGATAGGTCCATTTGTGGGAATAATAGGGGGATCTCACTTCTTTCAGCTGAAGGCAAAGTTCTTGCAAATGTCATGCTCCATCGACTTGTCAATGCCATTTCTGAAAACCTACTGCCAGAATCCCAAAGTGGATTCAGAGCGGGTCGAATTACAGTGGACATGATATTTACCTCACGCCAGTTGCAGGAGAAATGTCGTGAGCAACATAAGAACTTGTTCATTGCTTTTGTGGATCTTTCCAAGGCTTTTGATACTGTACATCGTGACCTCTAATGGAACGTGCTCTTGCATTCTGGATGCTCTGTACAGTTTACCACAATCTTGCGACAGTTTCATGATGGGATGACAGCCAAAGTAACATTGGGTGGATTAGAATCTGCACACTTTGCAGTAGGTACTGGAGTAAGACAGGGTTGTGTTCTTGCACCTGTCTTGTTTAACATCTTCTTACTATGTGTTACAAAGCTGCTATATAAAGAGATGGAAGAAGAAAGTGGGGTTGCTGTGGCTTATAGACTGGACGGTAACCTCTTTAACATCAGGAGGTTCCAGGCAGTCACTAAGCTTCAGTTTGTTTGTGTGCTAGAATTGCAGTATGCGGATGATTGTGCCTTGGTTTCACATACTCCAGAAGATTTGCAGTCCACTTTTAAAGCTGCTGTTAGAGCATACAGCAGGATGGGCTTAGATGTGAATATCAAGAAAACAGAAGTCCTCTGCCAATGGTCATTGGATCCCCTGCAAAAACCTTCAGTTCCCTTTCGTGGTCACTCCGAGTTACGTCGGAATGACGACGAAATGGGGTTTCGCTTAGAACACCTATCGACTTCGAGTATACAAAAACGAGCCAATGGCAAAGAAATGCCATGGGTCTGCGGAATTTGCATGACGTACTCCGCCCCACCTCGTGGGTATAAAAGGAGGACGCCGGCAACATGCAGATATGTTTTTCGCTTCGGAGCCAAGAGTATCTCTTCACTCCACAGCCATTTATGACTTCACTCTACGAGACGAGCCATTCTCTCCGGTGTTGGTGTGGTGGCGATCTGCGGCGAGTTCACATTGCCTGCTGATCTGTGCAGTGATCTGCCAGTGAGTGTGTTCTCCCCGCTCGCTTCAACATCGCAGAGTTTTTTCTCCTCTCACAAAAGAGCTCGCACGCGGCACGTCTTTCAAAGACGGCTCGCCCGTGCATTTAAAAAAAAAAAAAAAAGTGGCGGCAGATTGGTATCGGACTCTGATGGGCACGAGCGCTGTCTAGTGTGTAGGGCTTTTATCATGCTTGTGCAGCGCTCGTGGGTGATTCATGTTCTCTCTGGGAACGTGATCATCGCGTCATTTAGGTCGAGACTCAATGAACTCGCAAGAGTGAGAGTCCCCTCATCCACACCCCGATCTAGCGCTCCCCCGAGGGGTGCTACTTCGGCTGGTGGCCAGGGTGACCTGAGGGTTATAGTCTGGATCAAGGCGCCGACTATCTGTCCGCGACCCCAGCTCCCTCCTGTGTGACGGTGCCCGCTAGTGAACCTCCGATTCCCGCGAGTCGACCTTCGGGTGGCCCGCGAGTTTCGGTTGAAGCTACAGAGAAAGATGCTATGTCTGTTGTAACATCATAAGGTGGGCTTGGTTCTTTTGGAAGTGACGACTCGTCACAGCTGCCACCTTCTGGTGTGTTATGCTGTGCCTGAGTCTGATCCGGAGATGACGGCCATGCTTTCCTGGGACGATTGGTTTTGGGTAAGGCCGCCGACCCACGTCCACGGCAAACCCCAATATCTTTCCTCCCGGACGTGCATGATGAGATCTCGATGTCCTGAAAGACCCCCGTGTCTTCTCAGGACCGTTCGTGGGTCTCATCCGCCTTTCCCCCCTCACGGGGCCGCTGCCCATGGGTACACTGGGGTCCCCCCGGTTGAACGCTCTGTTGCGATGCTACGGTGTCCTCAGAGTGCTTCCCGGCGCTATCCTAAGCACCCGTCCGAAGCCTGTAGTTCTTTTCGTCTACACTAATCTGTGGCGAATTCCTATAGTGCCACAGGACAGGCAGCCGCCTCACTGCATCCCGTGACCGTTCTGTGGTCTACCTGGCCCAGATGCTCATGGTTTTGCATGAGGGCAGGACTGACTCGAGGCTCTTAATGAGCTACCCAGCGCGCCGCCGCTGACCTTGCTCTCCGAGCGACTAAGGTGGCCACGCGCTCTGCGAGTCAGGTGATGTTTACCACTCTGGGGCTGACCGGTCTGATGTGCTGGAGGTCGGCAGATTCGTCTGCTCACCCCCACGTCCCAGGTCGGCCTCTTCGGCGGTGCGGTTGAGTTCTTCTGCCCAATAGTTCTTAACAGCCCGGGAGCAGATTGAGGTTGTTCTGCCGACGGCCCCGCCGTCCGCTCAGGCCCCTCAGTCTGCCAACCGCCGAAGGCGCCCTCCCACGGTCCCAACCCCGCCCGTTCATCCGGGCTGGCTTGGAAGACCGTGGGGGGATGCCTCAGCCCTCTCCAGCCCCGCCCCCCGCTAGACGCCGGGTTAAGCGGCGCTTTTTGAGATGGGCTGCTCAGAGATGGGACTCAGTTCTTTCCAGGAGTTGGTAGCAGGGCCACTCCTTTCCCCGGTGGAGGGCTAGGGAAGAATCCTTATTCAGAAAGAACTGACTCTCTCGTCTCTGAGCACACAGAGGTCCCGGACGACACAGAGCGCCGCCCACCAGCCGTGCTCTCCTCGTCCCCCTCTGTCCCAGAGTCGGTTGACACGGCGTGCCGTCCACGGACCGTTTCGTCCCTGTCCCACTCTGTCGCCAGACCCCTGGCAGAGCAGGCCCCCGTGGAACGCTGGTCCTTCCCTGGCCTCCTCTGTCAGGGCGCGGATGCTAACTGCGCCCCCACTCCGGATCTCTATGCCGTCCACGTCCGGGTCAGTTACTCCGCTTCGCTGCCCCTCCGGGGGGACGCCTGTGGTCCGCATGACCCCGCTGGTTCAGTTCCTGGGAGCCTGGCTAGAGCTTCCCCAACTGTCCCGCTGGGTCGCCCGCACCATCAGGTTCGGCTATGCGATTCAGTTCGCACGGTCTCCTCCCCGATACAGGGGAGTCCGCTCCACTGTGGTCGGTGGCAACGCCCCGATCATGCGAGCAGAGATTGCCACTCTGCTGGCGAAGGGTGCAATCGAGACTGTCCCTCCAGCCGAGATGAGGTCCGGCTTCTACAGCCCTTACTTCATTGTCCCCAAGAAAACCGGTGGGTTACGACCAATCCTGGACCTGCGAGTATTGAATCGCTCCCTTCTCAGGAGGCCGTTCAAAATGCTCACCGCCAAACGCATTTTCGAGTGTGTGCGGCCCCAGGATTGGTTTGCAGCGATCAACCTGAAGGACGCCTACTTTCATGTCTCCATTCTCCCTCGACACAGACCGTCCCTCCGGTTTGCTTTCGAGGGGCAGGCATATCAGTACGCGGTTCTCCCGTTCGGGCTAGCCCTGTCCCCTCGCGTCTTCACGAAGGTCGTCGAGGCAGCCCTTGTTCCCCTTCGGGTTCACGGGGTTCGCATCCTGAACTATCGCGACGACTGACTGATCCTAGCTCACTCTCGAGACCAGGTTTGCGAACACAGGGACCTTGTGCTCCGGCACCTAGCCCGTCTGGGCCTTCAGGTCAACTGGGAGAAGAGCAAACTTTGCCCCGTGCAGAGGATCTCTTTTCTCGGTATGGACATCGACTCGGTCGCCATGTCCGCGCAGCTTACGAGCGAGCGCGCGCAGTCACTGCTGACTTGTCTGAGACAAATACAGGGCAAGAAAGCGGTTCCACTGAAACTTTTTCAGAGGCTCCTGGGGCATATGGCATCTGCAGCCGCGGTGACGCCGCTCGGATTGCTTCATATGAGACCGCTTCAGCTTTGGCTTCTCGACCGAGTCCCGAGGTGGGCATGGCAACAAGGCAAGCTCCGAGTTCCAGTGACTTCGAGCTGCCGTCAGACCTTCACCCCGTGGTTGAACCTCAGTTTTCTCAGGGCTGGTGTCCCCCTGGAACGAGTGTCGCGGCAGGTTGTTGTCTCAACAGATGCCTCCACCACGGGCTGGGGCGCCATGTGCAATGGTCATGCTGCCGTGGGCTCCTGGACAGGACCCCAGCGCCTATGGCATGTCAATTGCCTCGAGTTGCTGGCAGTACGCCTTGCTCTGCACCGCTTCCGAGCGCTGCTCATGGGTCAACACGTACTAGTCCGATCAGACAATACCGCCACAGTAGCGTACATCTACCATCGGTGGTCTACGCACCCGCCGTATGTCGCAACTGGCCCGCCACCTCCTCCTATGGAGTCAGAAGCATCTGAGGTCCCTTCGTGCTATTTACATTCCCGGAGCCCTGAGCCGTGCTGCCGACGAGCTGTCACGGCTTCAGCCCCTCCCTGGAGAATGGCGACTCCATCCCCAGTCGGTCCAGCTGATATGGGACCAGTTTGGCGACGCACAGATAGATCTGTTTGCCTCCCGCGACTTGACCCATTGCGCCCAGTTTTATTCTCTGACCGAGGGCACGCTCGGCACGGATGCACTGGCGCACAGCTGGCCGCGGGGCCGCAAATATGCGTTTCCCCCAGTGAGCCTTCTTACGCAGGTCTTGCGCAAGGTCAGGGAGGACGAGGAGCAAGTCCTTCTGGTTGCGCCATACTGGCCCACCCGGACTTGGTTCTCCGAACTAGTGCTCCTCGCGACAGCACCTCCTTGGCCAATTCCTCTGAGGAAGGACCTCCTTTCTCTGGGACGGGGAACCCTGTGGCACCCTTGTCCCGATCTCTGGAGCCTCCACGTGTGGCTCCTCGACGGGACGAGACAGGTTTGAGTACCCTACCACCTACGGTGGTGGCTACCATCACTTCCGCTAGAGCGTCGTCCACGAGACATGCCTACGCGTTGAAGTGGAACCTCTTCGTCAATTGGTGCTCTTCTCGCCGAGAAGACCCCCGGAGATGTTCGATCAGTTTCGTGCTTTCCTTCCTTCAAGATGGGTTGGAGCGAAGGCTGTCTCCCTCGACCCTCAAAGTTTATGTTGCCGCTATTGCCGCTCACCACGACTTAGTGGAAGGTAAGTCCATAGGGAAGCACGACCTGATCGTCAGGTTCCTGAGGGGGGCGAGGAGACTGAATCCTCCTCGCTCTCCTCTCGTTCCCTCTTGGGACCTCTCAGTGGTCTTAAGTGCCCTGCAGAGTGCTCCCTTTGAGCCTTTGCAATCAGTGGAGCTTAAGTTCCTGTCAATGAAGACAGTGCTCCTGATTGCATTGGCCTCTCTCAAGAGGGTCGGGGACCTGCACGCATTCTCCGTTGACGAAGCGTGCCTGGAATTCGGGCCGGCCGGTTCTCACGTGATCCTGAGACCCCGGCTTGGATATGTGCCCAAGGTTCCTACCACTCCCTTCCGGGACCAGGTGGTGAACCTGCAAGCGCTGCCCTCGGAGGAGGCAGACTCAGCCTTGGCACTGCTCTGTCCAGTACGCGCTCTCCGCGCTTATGTAGACAGGACGCAGTGTTTCAGGACCTCAGACCAGCTCTTTGTCTGTTATGGTGGGAAGCTGAAGGGAAAGGCTCTCTCAAACCAGAGGTTGTCTCACTGGATAGTGGACACCATTGCTTTGGCATACCAACAGCAAGGCCGACCGTGCCCCCTTGGTGTGACTGCCCACTCCACCCGGAGTGTGGCATCCTCTTGGGCTCTAGCGCATGGCGCCTCGCTGGCAGACATCTGCAGAGCTGCAGGCTGGGCGACACCGAACACATTCGCCAGATTCTATATCTCCGAGTGGAGCCAGTGTCCTCTCATGTACTCGCTTCAACTAGCTAGTACCGGACCCGCTCAGGTGTCTTCGCTTGCTCGCCATTCCACTCCACGGACTGGATACGTGCGATATTCTGCTCAGGTGAGCTTCTCCGAAAGCCCTGAGTTCCTCCAGCTCCCCTGATGCTAGCGCCATTGTCTATTGCCTGGGCGTCGGCTAGGTGCCTCCGTGTGCATGGTCACTCCCTTGAGCTACCCCCACACGTGTATTTCCACTGTAAGCCTCTCTGAGCATGTGTCTTTCCCTCGGCAAGCCACCTTGCCACCCCTGAGGTTGAAATATTCCACCTGCGGCTGGACACCTCAGAGTTTCTCCATATGTTTCCTCCGGGTCATATGTGTATTTTCAAATGCCCCCCCACTGGGTTGGTGATATTTGCATATTTCCACCAAAGCTTGGGATATGCTTCCCAGTGTACCTTGGTATTCCTGTGCTAAATAGGAGTCCTTGGTCCTAAATATCTCGAGGGCTCAGATTTACGCAGGGCACTGGAAGACAGCTGTGAAGGTGGCGTGATTAGACTGGTAACCCCATTTCGTCGTCATTCCGACGTAACTCGGAGTGACCACGAAAGGGAACGTCTCGGTTACGTATGTAACCCTCGTTCCCTGAGTAGGGAACGGAGACGTTACGTCTTCCTGCCACTTCCGCTGTACCGCGGGGATCGCCTGAGTTCAGTCTTGGCTCCTCAGCGAAGAAACATATCTGCATGTTGCCGGCGTCCTCCTTTTATACCCACGAGGTGGGGCGGAGTACGTCATGCAAATTCCGCAGACCCATGGCATTTCTTTGCCATTGGCTCGTTTTTGTATACTCGAAGTCGATAGGTGTTCTACGCGAAACCCCATTTCGTCGTCATTCCGACGTAACGTCTCCGTTCCCTACTCAGGGAACGAGGGTTACATACGTAACCGAGACGTATTCACTATTCATGATTCCACACTTGCCACAGTGACACACTTCAAATATCTTGGCAGTTATTTATCTAGTGATTGTAGTATTGATCAAGATGCTCTACCAACTGAGATGGCTTGGTCATGTTGTGAGAATGCCGCCAAGTCGCCTTCCACGTAAGATAATGTACGGTCAATTACATCTTGGCTCCCGATTTGCAGGAGGCCAAAAAAGAGGCTGAAAGACCAACTAAAAAACTTTCTTAAGAAGTGTGTGATAAAGCCCACATCCCTTGAAACTAGTGCAAGCAAGCTCGCAAGCTCTGGCAGCAACTTTGTCAAAATGGAGTACAAAGCTATGAAGACAGGAGAACTGAACATTGCATGACTAAAAGACTTCAGAGAAAGCAGGCCAAGCTTGTTCCTGCCCCCTTAAGATCATCAGGAGAAACTTTCATATGCCCTGTCTGTGAAAGACAGTGTGCTTCCCGCATCGGACTATACAGTCATCAAAGAACCCACAAGTTATAGGAGAAGTCATCATCGGACGACGATGGACTACCCCAGATGTATGTATGTTTGTTTAGTTTAGTTATGTTTGTGATTTAGTTAATAAAACTTGTGCACAATATGTTTTTGGTTCGGATTCACTGCTTGCAAACAAAGTCTCTTTTACAATCTTTATCTTGTTACATGGTCAAAGCACTGTACATGCTAAGAAATAATTATTTTTCTATGGCCATGGAAGATACCCTTTTCTTAGAATAAATGAATAATAAAAAGTTTTTTTGGACGAACTGATTAATTGACTGTAATATTAATTTAGCCAAATCAAGTTAATCCAAATAACTGATCCAAATATTCATAATTAATCATAAGTTATTGATTATCAATATTTAATATTTTCAGACAGTGACAGGGCTCGCCGCAAGGAGCCGTACTGTGGAAGAAAACACATATGGGATCGCCGTAGAGATCACAACATATGGACCCAGCCTAACATAGGTTCGACCAGTGCATACGAGTGATAGGCCTGGCTCTGGACGTTCCGGCAGGGTTCGCCTACTGGAGCAAGAATTGCGCACGTATCCAGTCCATAGGAGGAGAATGGCGCAGCAAGCCGACACTTCGAACCGGGCTCACGGTGAAACTGGCTTCATAAGAAGGGAGCCCACGGGAAGCAGCAGTTTGACTATAGGTGTTGCCCAGCCCCCAACTCTAGAATATCTGTCAGCGAAGCACGCTGTCTTAACGCCTAGGTGGGAGCACACACTCACTTCAGAGGAGCTCACCACCTAAGTGGACACGTGCATCTCAGAATTTTTTTACCAAGATGAAGGCAACCACTAATTTAGTGGGCCAACCTCGCTTGGAAACAGCCTTCCTGTTTCCGTTGATTTCCTTAACAGACAAGAGCTGGTCTGACCTCCTAAGCTTAAGCTCTGTGCACATAAAACTGCAATAAGCAGATGGACAGAGAAGCCAGGGCTGGGTCTGCCTCCTCCGGGGCAGCGCTTGCTGGCTCACTACCTGGTCCCACCTTCAGGGAGAGGCAGGAACCTTGGGCACATCTTAGGCCGGGGTCTCAGCTTGTGAGAGTTAGCTCATTGACCGAAAGCGAGCAAGTCCCTACCCTCTAGTAGAAACCAGGCGAGCAGGAGAACTGTTTCATTAAAACAGAATTTTTAACTGATTGCCTGCATTGGCTCAGGGGCGGTCTCTGCAGTGCAGTAGCACCAGAGATAAGGCCCAAGAGGATAAAGAGGGGCTGTGGCGAACAGGACGGCCGAGGGGCGTGAGAGAACGGCGCGAGGCCGGTGGTGCGATTGCTAATGAGCAGCACCTGTGAAGCACACCGGTCTCGCATCTCTCACGGAGGAGCGGAAGCATAAAGGAGGAGCGACGACGTTGATGATCGAGAGAGGAACAGGCCTGTATTTTAGTTGCTCATTAGCAATCGCACCACCGGCCTCGCGCCGTTCTCTCACGTCCCTCGGCCGTCCTGTTCGCCACAGGGGCGCAAGGGGATTAATTTACCTTGCTCCCCTCATGAACCTGACGATCAGGACGTGCTTCCCATGCTACTGCATCATGATGTGCGTCAAAAGTAGAGGCAACATCATTTTGAGGGTGGAGGACACAACCCTCACTCCAACCCATCTTGCAGGAAAGAGAGCACTGAAATGACAGAACGCTTTCAGGATCTCCTCACGGAGAGAAGACTCACTCAATGAATAGGTTGCACTTCTATTTGGCGTTAGCACAACTTCCTATTTAGGGGGTGCTCTCGCAGAAGTGATGGTAACTACCACATAAAATGCTGTCGAGGGGAGAACTAGGTCTGGTTGGGCCAATAAGGGGCAACTATCAAGACCTGCTCCACTCCTGACCTAGCAAAGTACGTGCAAGCGACATGTGCGCACAAGACAGGAGCATTGCTCAACACTAGGTGTGATGGAATTCACTGAGCTCCAAGAGCATCCCTGCTCAACACCTGAGTGTGATAAAAATCACTGAACTTGAGAGAGCGCCAAGCGACAATGAATCGCATAGCTGCTTTAGAAGGCTCACTAGGGAACGCATTTCTGCTGGGCCCCGGGGTCAGCTGAGAGCCAGTGTCTGTCCAAGGGTTGTCCGCTCGGACAGAACAAATACAACTGGCAGAGGAACGAATACAGAAAGGCAAACAGATGTAACTGCATCCCAGAAGTGGTCCCTGCCCAGCTGGACCACCTGGGGATGGAGTCTCCACTCTCCCTGGCCATAGGCTGTCGTTAGGCTCGTTGGCGGCACGATTGAGCAGGCCATAAGAAATAGTGGAATGAAGCGACATCAGAAGCTTCTGAGTCCAAGGAGGAGGTGATGGGCTTGTAACATGCGAGGGAAGCGTAGCACAACGGTCACAGTGTAGGTAATGGATGCCAATGCAGTTGAAGGGCCGCCCAGACCTCCGTTACTGCATGCCCTTTATACGTGGCCCCTCAGCTGGTATTGATGGACACTCATTCTAAGGATCGTTGTCCCGGAGAAACAACAGGTCTGTTACCGACTGAGGGTTTGGCGGCAGGCCAGGGTGCTTTCGCACGGAGCGTGCCACTCTGCCACGGTCACCTCAGGGACTCGGCCGTGAAGTCAGTGCTGAAGCGGTTTTCATATGGAAGAAGCCGAGCGGCTGCTCTACCATATGACCCAGGAGCCTCTGAAGAGTTTCTATACAGCACTAACCATCCACACACTCTTGAGATGCGGTGGCTGAATCCATCTCCAAACTAGAAAAGAGATCCTCAGTCCGTGGACAAGTTTACTCTTTCCCAGTTGACCTGAGGACCCAACTGGCTATGAGCACTTGAAGGGTAGGACTTTGTACTGATACTTCACACTTTTCACAGGATGAAACACACAAACACAGGATGGCCTGTGGTGCGGAAAGATAGAGATCTGAAGTACATGTCTCTCAGGTCGAAAGCTGAAGACCACTCTTGGGGAGGGAGCATTTGGAAATGCATCTCTGTGTAACAAATTGAACGGAGGCTTCCGAAAAAGGGCCGAGTCCTCGAACCGCACCCAGCTGCCGTGCTGGCGAACAATAGGGGACTGTGGGGTACAAGGCTTTACAGGGTCACACTCTGCCAGACTTGCCCTTTTGGGACCCAGGAACAGAGGAATTTACTCTTTCTTTGAAGTGTGGGTACCACTTGCTCCACTCTTTTTTGGGAACAAGCGGTGGAAGAGACACACACACCAACGGAGACTCCACCCGGCCCTCATCCGGGGGGAGGGAGTGGATCGTGACCAACTCCAAGAACATCCTCCTATCCCTGAGCGGCCCGTTCAGGAATGCCTATGCTGTCGCTTGCCACCTGGCTTGGCAGCGCCTGGAGCGGGCTGGGTGTCCCTACTGCGGCCGGCTCCATGCTGAGGCCTGGCTGGAGGCTGCTGCGGAGGCCCAGCAAAAGTGGCGGCAGGGGAACGCCCTCGGCGATGAGCAGACGGAGGAACTGGCAGTGCAGGATGTGCTGGATGGCCTCCGTCTGTGCTTGGGTGGCAAAGAACTGTTGGGCGCAGTTCTCTGCCGCGTCACCGACCAGCCCAACCTGGGAAATTGGGGAGACCAGGAACCGATCCTTGTCCGCATCCGCCATATCAACCAGGCTGAGCCAACAATGGCGCTCCGGAACCACTAACACTAATTTAATTAGGGTATTTACTGTAAGTAGCTTTTGTAAACGTGCCTTAGAAAAAAAATATATACTGGTGTGCATCTTGAGACACAACAATGGCACTGACATATTTTAAGATGCACTGACATATTTCACATGTCGTTCATTTGAAAAACACAGTTAAGAGAATCCAGTTATTTAACTATTGCTATATTAATCTTAACTTTTTTAGGAAGGAACCATTAGCTCATTGGTTACTGCCTCGAATTCTATGCATGGCACACTTTTAGTTATGACTTGTTAAACTATACTTTGTCACGAAATAGAGTTTTTAAAAGTGAAAGTGGCCGAGAGCTACTTATGTAACACAATACTTAAATCTCTTAAATAATGTCTCATAACTCTCATTTAAACAACTATCCAAACTGTTTTAGACCTAATTATATAATTATAGTTGATTTTAGTTGATCATAACTAGAGATGAAATAGTATCAAAATTTCATTTCATGAATATAGTGACCAAAATGATCAAGTTATCACAGAATCTTGTTCAAAAAGTAGGCCTACTAATACACAATGAAATCAATTCACCAAGTTTACACCAGCAAATAACATAAAATTAGCATCAATATGAATTTTTGTTTAAATAAACATTAAAACAATAACATTAAAGATGATGGCCAGATTTTAAAGGAGTGTATTTTATGTTATCTACTAACATGTACACGTTCAAATAAAGTTTTGACAAATAAGGTTTTATAAAAAGATAAACCTCACATATTTCCGTCATATTCATTGCCAATAATTGAATTGAAATGATAGAAAATAGAAAAACGCTTCGCGGCGCAGTTTTTTTTTTTTTTACTGATCGTGCCGCCCCCCATGTAACATGAAAAATGTCGCCCCGTCCGCGCCAAAAACCGCTACTGACTTGCATTGACATATCTTAAAGTATGTCAGTGCCATTGTTTTGTCTCAAAGATGCACACCAGTAATGTTTTTTTATATGGAATGCTTATAAAACCTACTTAGATGTCCAAATTGAAGGCCTAATCATGGCTTAATCTAAGCGCTGTCTGTGATACCAGCCCTATATGTATTATAATGAATGATAACGTAAGCAATTGAAAATCTTTTTAAACCACAATTTCAGAAAGTTTGAGTTGAAAGGTAGTTTTAATGAAAGCGGTTTCTAAATGAAACACTGATTTGTAGAAAAAAAAAACTTTTTGATTGCATTCAGCACATTTAGAAGAGTCAAATGAGAACATGCTTAAACATAAAAAAACTGCATTTGATCTTTATCTTTTTAAAGATTAGTTAAAGTACCACTTTAGAAGAAGTACCACTTAGCTGTGAAAATTCTATAGGTACAAATCACAAAAGTTCCTTTTACAGTCTATTTTGACTGCAGAACTATACTTGCTCGTTCACTGGCCTCGCTCACTGGTACTGCCATTGGCAGCCTACTTTTCTGGTCTCCAGTGCCCTCTGCTGATCCAATACCAGCATTAACAAAAACATAATTAAACTAGAGGCAATGATAACACCACAATCATTCTATCACTCAGATCCAAGTTATATTTTACAATATATACATTATATAAAAGGAATTATTAATATTACTATTATTATATGCACAATGAAAATTTACTGAACTATGAAAAATTATGTTTGATATGAGATTGGATGTGTCTGTTATTAATCTTTGAGTGTACCAATTTTAAATGCAAGTTTTTTTGCAATAAACAGTGAAAAAGCAAATGCATATGAAATGCTTCAGTTATTAATGTGACATTGACAATAACACTGTTTCATACATATAACATTTGTTCACTATAAGTTTGAAGATTTAATTTTAAAACGTTCAGATCTATAAAATAAAATAAATATAATAACTTTCACAAAGATTAAAGGAGTTGTTTGTTTCAGAGTTGCTTAGTTCACTATACATTTAATTTATTGGTTATCCGTGTCATGCACTTTAATTGTACCTCTGGGCCCAGTCTTTCACAGAAGCTTTATAATAATTAAATGTTTTCATTGAAAAGAACAATTCTCCAAACACCTCAAGACAGCTTTTTGATCTTGCCAAATCACTCATTTGTCTAGTCGGTTTAGTGAATCTGTTAATTAATTATGATGTAATGCTACAAATGCTGTTTTGTTTTCCATGACACCTTGGGATCTTATTTCGTTGCCTGAGAAGAAAACACTCACTTGTCAGCACATGCCTAAGAGGCTGCTGTACACCTGTCCTATACCCTAAGGCCAAAGATAAATTGGATGAGTAAGGCTGATTTCCCCAAAACACTTGACTGATTATACCACATCACTGCTTTGCACCACTTACTTCCAATTAAATCACAACCCTGGGCAAACACTGATTAAAATATGAAACAAATAACATTTTATTAACAGGTTTTTTTTATTGTTGAAAGGCTCACAAACAATTTGGCTGCCCCCAAGACTAATCTATTTGTTTAGGCTAAGTTGCTTTACCTTAGAGATTCAAGTAGCTCATGGCTAATAATTTGCTGGCTGCTTTAGACTTTGTTTTACTTGTTTTAACTAATTAATCTTGTGTTAGACATTGCAAAACTTTCAATAAAAAGCTTTATTTATCTAAACATGAAATGAATATAGGTGTTTTAAATAGTACTCCCTTTAATAGATTTTGTATCACATGATTTTTGCATGTCTTTGCAAATATGCAATATTATAGAAATTCATTGAATAGTTTTAGCCATACTATTAGGTATAAATAAATCCAAATACGCCAACAAAATGCATTACTTAGAACAGTGCAGCTCTACACCAGAGGATCATTATTTTAGCTAAATAAATTCACACCTAATATATACTTGTTATGCTGAGTATGAGAAAAAAAAGACATTCATGTTTTTGAAAAATAAAAGTTATGAAAAAGACTTGCTATTCTGTTTCATGATGAGTATTTTCTAATAGCAACACCTAAACTATAATGTATTTTCATTTTGTCATATCATTTCAAAACCATTTTAAAACATCTGATCGATGTGGAAAAACAAAGATGAAGAATTATGTTCACAGGAAATAAACAAAGATTATAAAACAATTCCCAGTTTTCAAATACTGTAAAGTATATAGCCTACTTTTATCAAAATGGTGGGAACCCTGTATAAATGTAAAGAATCTACTTTGGTTACTAATGTAACGCCACTAGTGCAGCCACCTTCCAGTGCCAAGACAGAGCCACCTGATCCCCCCAATTTAAGGAGAAGGAACAGGGCTTAGGCAAAGGAAGTCACTGCTGTTCCTGCAGGATTACTGGGAAAGCGTTCCCTGTAAATGGAAGGAAGGGACACTGCGGAAGCCACATCCACTTATGAACTGGGTGGATGACCAGGCAGTACAACATATGGAATGTCACTGTGGTGGCTCCAGCCTATGACAGGGCGGAGACTAAACCAGACAGAAGAAACAGGGCTCACCACAGGGAGCCGTACTGTGGAAGAACACATATGGGATCGCCGTAGGGATCACAACATATGGACCCAGCCTAACACAGGTTCCACCAGTGCATACGAGTGATAGGCCTGGCTTCGGATGTTCCGCCACGTCCGTAGCCGAAGGTTATGGAGGAACTTGACAGGGTTCGCTAATAAGGGGAACTCTACTGGAGCAAGAATTGTGCACGTACCCAGTCCATAGGAGGGGAATGGCGCAGCAAGAAGACACTTCGAACCGGGCTCACGGTGAAACTGGCTTCCTAAGAAGTGAGCCCACAGGAAGCAGCGGTTTAACTATAGGTGTCGTCCAGCCCCCAACTCTAGAATATCTGTCAGAGAAGCACGCTGTGTCAACGCCTAGGCGGGAGCACACACTTACTTCAGAGGAGCTCACCACCTAAGTGGACACCACCCTAACCTCGATTGGAAACAGTCTTCCCATTTCCGCTGATTTCCTTAACAGACAAGAGCTGGTCTGACGTCTTAAGCTTAAGCTCTGTGCACGTACAACCGCAATAAGCGGACGGACAGAGAAGCCAGGGCTGGGTCTGCCTCCTCCGGGGCCGCGTTTGCCGGCTCACTACCTGGTCCACCACCTTTAGGGCGAGGTAAGAACCTTGGGCACATCTCAGGCCGGGGTCTCAGCTTGTGAGAGTTAGCAAGCCCGAATTCCAGGCACAACTCGTAGACCGAAAGCGAGCAAAACCAGGCGAGCAGGAGAACGGTTTCTTTAAAACAGAATTTTTAACTGACTGCCTGCAATGGCTCAGGGGCGATCTCTGCAGTGCAGTAGTACCAGAGATAAGGCCCAAGAGGATAAAGAGGGGCCCAAGGGGATTAATTTACCTTGCTCCCCTCAGGAACCTGACGATCAGGACGTGCTTCCCAAGCTACCGCATCACGATGTGCGTCAAAAATAGAGGCAACATCATTTTGAGGATGGAGGACACAGCCCTCACTCCAACGCATCTTGCAGGATAGAGAGCACTGAAATGACCGAACGCTTTCAGGATCTCCTCACGGAGAGAAGACTCACTCAACGAATAGGTTACACTTCTATTTGGTATAAGCACAACTTCCCATTTAGGGGGTGCTCTTGCAGAAGTGATGGTAACTACCACATAATCCTGCGGTAGCTACCTGAACCGCAGCGTCCAAATTTAGGACCGGCCTGAAATCCTCTAGGGGTCCGAACGCGGGTGCCATCATGCCCCGTCCCTGAGAATGTTTTCAGGGGAAGTCAGGAAGGGATGTCGAGGGGAGAACTAGGTCTGTTTAGGCCAATAAGGGGCAACTATCAAGACCTGCTCCTCTCCTGACCTAGCACAGTACATGCAAGCGACATGCACGCACAAGACAGGAGCATTGCTTAACACTAGGTGTGATGGAATTCACTGAGCTCCAGGAGCATCCCTGCTCAACATCTGAGTGTGATAAAAATCACTGAACTTGAGAGGGCGCCAAGCTATAATGAATCGTATGGCCACTTTAGAAGGCTCACTGGGGAACGTATTTCTGCTGGGCCCCGGGTTCAGCTGAGAGCCAGTGTTTGTCCAAGGGTTGTCTGCTCAGACAGAAAAAAATACAACTGGCAGAGGAATGAATCCAGAAAGGCAAGCAGATGTAACTGTGCGTCTCAGAAGTGGTCACTGCCCAGCTAGACCACCTGGGGATTGGAGTCTCGACACTCCCTGGCCATAGGCTGTCGTTAAGCTCGTTGGCAGCACAATTGAGCAGGCCGGAAGAAATAGTGGAATGAAGCAACCTCAGAAGCTTCTGACACCAAGGAGGTAGTGACGGGCTTGTAACGTGAGGGAAGCGTAGTGCAACGGTCACAATGTAGGCAATGCATGCCAATGCAGTTGGAGGGCCGCCCAGACCTCTGTTACTGCATGCCCTTTGTATGTGGCCCCTCAGCCGGTATTGATGGACACCCGTTCTAAGGACCGTTGGCCCGGAGAAACAACAGGTCTGTTACGGACTGAGGGTTTGGCGGCAGACCAGGGTGCTTTTGCACGGAGCGTGCCACTCTGCCACGTCACCTCGGGACTCAGCCGTGAAGTCAGTGCTGAAGCGGTATTCATATGGAGGAAGCCGAGCGGCTGCTCTACCACATGCCCCAGGAGCTCTCTGAAGAGTTTCTGTACAGCACTAACCATCCACACACTCTTCTTTAGAGATGCGGTGGCCGAATCCATCTCCAAGCTAGAAAAGAGATCCTCAGTCCGTGGACGAGTTGACTCTTTCCCAGTTGACCTGAGGACCCAACTGGCTATGAGCACTTGAAGGGTAGGACTTTGTACTGATACTTCACACTTTTCGGACACACAAACACAGGATGGCCTGTGATGCGGAGGGATAGAGATCTGAAGTACATGTCTCTCAGGTCGAAAGCTGCAGACCAATCTTGGGGAGGGAGCATTTGGAAATGCATCTCTGTGTAACAAATTGAACGGAGGCTTCCGAAAAAGGGCTTATAGAAGCCGGCCTTCATATCGGCTGGAGGAAGAGGCTACATCACGTCCTTTCCAGTAGACTGCGATGGGCACACACAAGACAGGAGCACTGCTCAACACTTAGCTGTGACTAAAGTCACTATTTTTAGGGGCATATTTGCTCAACACCTAGGTGTGATGAATATCACTAAGCTTGGGCGGAAGCCTGTAGCGAAAGGGAATCGCAAACCGAGTCAGATGGTATAGTTTGAAGCCATCTGGACCGGTTTGGGAAGCATTTTTGGCTTCCACGAACCAGGCCAGGGACCACAGACGTACCTGAGGTGGGGCAGCGAGGTGGAGGACATGAACCCGGCTCGGAAGGCCCGAAGGCGGCCCGAAGCAGGGTCTGAGTGTGGTGCATGACACTTACCCGTCAAGTCAAGTCATCTTCATTTATATAGCGCTTTTAACAATATAGATTGTTTCAAAGCAGCTTTACAGCGATAAACATATCATTTAAGGTAACAGAGATTGTTTTGGCTTTATAGCGGTTCTTGAATAATGTTATTTTCCAGCAAAAGTGAGTTTTGATTGATTCACTTCCGATGGCGTTCACATGCACATTAAGAATTGAGGTAACACTTTATAATAACTGCACGCTATTAATCATTAGTTAAGCATTAGTAAACAGTTAATTCATAATTTAAAAATCATTAATAGACATTAATAAGCAGTTTATAAATACAGCTATAAATGCTTTATTCTTGATTTAAAAGTATATCTATAATGTGTTTAATAATTGTATTTTCATACTTTATTAATGATAAATTTATCATTTCTAAATGAAATATTGCATTATTTATAAACCAGTTATATAAGAGTTGTCAGTGGTTTATCAGAGCCGGAGCCGGTTTCGCCTGTTACAGAGCCAGAGCCGTGTCGCCTGTTACAGAGCCGGAGCCGGTGTCGCCTGTTACAGAGCCGGGGCCACCCGAGGGGTCTTCACCGCCCTGGCCGCCCGAGGGGTCGTCACCGCCCTGGAAAAAGGCAGTTCTTGTAACATATTAAATATGATTTTCGAAAGTCAAGTTGCGGTCTAGTATAACACCCAGGTCTTTTACTGTAGTGGATGAAGTAACAGGACATCCTTCTAAATTAAAGTTGTATTGTAAGGGATTATGTGGGTAGTTTTTTGGACCAATAAGTAATACCTCCGTTTTATCTGAATTTAATAGCAGGAAATTACACGTCATCCAGCATTTTATATCTTTGAGACACTCTGTCAAATTAGATAAGTCAGTGTTTTCATCTGGTCGTGATGAAATATATAATTGAGTGTCATCAGCATAACATTGGAAATTAATTCCATGTTTTCTTATAATATTACCAAGTGGCAGCATGTATATTGAGAATAGCAGACGTTATCTTCGATACGATCTAAACCAGCTTAATGCCTGTCCCTGAACACTAGTGTAGTTTTGTAGTCGATCCAAGAGTATTTTATGATCTATAGTGTCGAACGCAGCGCTAAGATCGAGTAGAACTAGTATTGAGATACAGCCTTGGTCAGAAGCTAAAAGTAAATCATTTGTAATTTTGACTAGCGCAGTGTCTGTGCTATGATGCGGTCTGAATCCCAACTGAAATTTTTCATAGATATCATTTTCTTGAAAGAAAGAGCACAGTTGAGCGGACAATTTTTTCTAGTATTTTAGACATAAATGGAAGATTTGAGATGGGTCTGTAATTTGCTAGGTTATTTGGATCTAATTGCGGTTTCTTAATGAGAGGTTTTAGTACTGCCAGCTTGAATATTTTTGGAACATGGCCTAAAAATAAAGACGAGTTAATAATATTAAGAAGAGGCTCTTCCACTACAGGTAACACTTCTTTCAGTACTTTAGTGGGTATTGGATCTAATAAACATGTTGTTGGTTTAGATGCAATGACAAGTTTATTTAGCTCTTCCTGTCCTATAGTTGTAAAGCGGTGTAGTTGTTCTAGAGGGGCCATAATTGAGGCTGAATCATAAGACACCATAGAGGATTGTACATTTACAATTGTGTTTCGGATGCTTTCTATTTTCTCATCGAAGTAATTCATAAAATCATTACTACTATATTGTAACGGAATATTTTGTTCAGGTGATGTCTGTTTATTTGTTAGTCTAGCCATGGTGTTAAATAAAAACCTTGGATTATTTTGGTTGTTTTTTATTAGTTTGCGGAGATGCTCAGCCCTGGCAGCTTTTAGAGCCTTTTTATAATGTGACATACTGTCTTTCCACGCTATTCTAAAGACCTCTAAATTAGTTTGTTTCCATTTACGCTCTAAGTTACGAGTTTCTCTCTTGATAGCATGCGTAGCACTGTTGTACCATGGTGGTTTAGTTTTCCCTCTAACCTTTTTTAATCTAATTGGTGCAACAATATCTAGTGTACTAGAGAAAATGGTGCTCAAACTGTTAGTCATTTCCTCTAGTTCATCTGTTTGTTTGGGTTCACTGAGCAGCTGAGATAGATCAGGTAACCTATTTGAGAATCTATCTATAGTGGTTGGAAGGATTATTCTGCCTGGTCTAAAACATGGCGCAACATGACAAATTTCATCAGTACGTATTATGCAAGTTACCATGTAATGATCAGTGAGATCGTCACTTTGCGGTATAATATTTATATCAGTTGGATTGGTTCCATATGATATAATTAAATCTAGTGTATGATTTAGACGATGAGTGGGACCACTGACGTTTTGCGTGACCCCAAAGGAGTTTAATAAATCTGTAAACGCAGCCCCTAACGCATCAGTTGTATTATCTACGTTTATGTTAAAGTCACCAACAATTATTGCTTTATCGACATTGACCAAGAAAGTCTGCAAACTCTTTTAGGAAATCAGCATAGGGCCCTGGAGGTCTATATACAGTAGCCAAGGCTAGAGATAATAGAGATTTCTTTCTTACATGTGAGAGCGTAACATTTAGCACAAGTACTTCAAACGAATTAAACCTGAGAAAGAAAGAAAGGATTAGTTAGTTAGAAAGAAAGATTGATTTGTTAGAAAGAAAGAAAGATAGTTAGATTAGTTAGAAAGATAGATTAGTTAGAAGGAAAGAAAGATAGATTAGTAAGAAAGAAAGAAAGAAAGATTAGTTAGAAAGAAAGAAAGATAGATTAGTTAGAAAGAAAGATAGAAAGATTAGTTAGAAGGAAAGAAATATTAGTTAGAAAGAAAGAAATATTAGTTAGAAAGAAAAAAAGAAAGAAAGAAAGAAAGAAAGATTTGCTGGAAAGAAAGAAGGATTAGTTAGATAGAAAGATGGATTTGTTAGAAAGAAAGAAAGAAAGAAAGAAAGGATTAGTTAGTTAGAAAGAAAGATTAGTTAGAAAAAAGAGAAAGATTATTTAGAAGCAAAGAAATATTAGAAAGAAAGAAAGAAAGAAAGAAAGAAAGAGATTAGTTAGAAAGAAAAAAGATAGATTAGTTAGGAAGAAAGATAGATGGATAGATTATTTAGAAAGAAAGATTATTTATAAAGAAAGAAAGATTAGTTAGAAAAAGAAAGATTAGTTAGAAAGAAAGGAAGAGAAAGAAAGATGGATTCGTTAGAAAGATAGATTAAGTAGATAGATAGATAGATAGATAGATAGACAGATAGATAGATAGATAGATAGATAGATAGATAGATAGATAGATAGATAGATAGATAGATAGATAAAGTTCATATATAGAATGGTTGTTTAATTGAATCTAGGGCTTCAGGGAGTTTAGATTTGAGTTTGTGTTGTACACTACTGGGCCACCATAGCCTTGGCTCAATTTGAACTATTGCAATGAAAGTCAATGGGATTTTTATGATTTTTAGTATTCATTTTTAAGAAATCTGAAAGTCAAATCAGTCTGAAAAGATATAGCAACTCGAGTCAGAACAGTCTGAAGGTCTGACCCGAGTTTGGAGCTTGTAGAAATAAAACTCTAGGAGGAGTTAGAGTCAGAAAATTTTGGTTAAGAAAAAGAAGAAGTTTAAATAGGATTTCAGTAAGTTGGCTTTCACAAGCCAACTTAATAACCGCCTTAGGTGTGAGCGATCTAATGTTTAGAAGACCTAGCTTTAGAAATTGTTTTTGTTCACTGATATTTAGATTTTCTGGTTTAATTACAATAAAATTTTTGCTAGATCCTACACTAGATTTATTGTTTGGCCTCACCAAGCGAGGAATAGACACAGTTTCAATATAATGTTCTACACTACGTATATCAATTAAGTTGGGACAGTAAAGACTATGATTTGGACTTTGACTTACTAGTCATATGGTGTGTAACGTCTTGGAGATGTTGTCCGACAGAACAGCCGCTCCGATTCTGCTGGGGTGCAGGCCATCAGCACGGTAGAGCCTAGGTCGCTCCCAGAACAGATTCCAATTATTTACAAAGAGCAGTTTCTGTTCATTACACCATGAATATATTGCGATACAAGCAATATATTGCGATTCATGTTCCCCATTTTATTCAAAGACATCACAAAAAATGAGCAAAATAAGACTGCTCAACTCACTTTAATTAAATGTCACATTTAATTCTGTAAACATTATCTTCTACACATTAACTGAAGTGCAAAAACTTGTTCTTGCACATTCAGGACACAGGACAGGACATATTTATTCTCTGAATAGGAGACCTTTCACATGAATGTTAAGCTCCAGGCTTGCTACGATAGTCGGTGTTACCGGTGTTACGTGTTCAGTCGTAACACCGGGTTCATCACTTGCCCACCGCGGCAAAGCAAGAACAAACTTTTTTTTTAACGCAATTACGCAGTATCCGTTCAATCCTGCCTGTATTACACACACACAGAGACAGAACAAACTTTTCTTTTAACGCAATTACGAAGTATCCGTTCAATCCTGCCTGTATTACACACACACACACACGTACAGAACAGACACGCGTCAGTATCGAGTTCTCTTTTGTGCTTGAACAAATCATTACACACACAAATTGTGCCAAAATGTCCGTTTTGTCAAATGTCCTCATAAGAGTTGTCTAAAATGATGTAAATAAAGTCTTAAATGAACAGTTGTGAGAAAATGGGACGTGTGTCAGATCGCGTCTCTCTCCCACATTGCGCTGCATTAACGTGTAGCCTACAGCTTACGCTCAACGGCTGTCCGAATTCACTCGCTCGTTTTCATCCACTCCTTCAAGTGAACAGTATTAGTGGACTCAGGGAATAAGCCTAACCTAGTGAATGATTGTTTAGGGGGCGATTTCGGATTCAACCTATGTTCTCAAGCAGTGAAAAATATAGAAACCAATAAAGGAAACCAGATAGTAAAATAGATAATTTTATAATTAAATATGCAAAAAAAGATCGATACTTGGCGCCTGTGTATCGATACAGTATTGCCACAGAAAATATCGTGATACTGTGCTGTATCGATTTTTTCCCCCACCTCTACTAGTATATAGGGCATAGATTAATGAAAATAAAAATCGCTAGTTAATACCACTAACAAGGCTCAAAATAGCCCAACACTAACACAGTATCACAATGAGGGTCCCTACCTACAATCTGAATCATTGAGAACGTTGTAAGTCTACAGACAGTTTAAGAAGAAGATATTTTATAAAGACAGTCTACTTCGTGTATACAGGCAGGAGCCATCTTTGGAAAACAGTCTCGACCAGTCGAATCATGAACGTCGAGCCAAGTGCGCTGAACTGTCTTGGAATCTCATATGGTTCAGCGCACTTGGCTCTGCGTTCATGATTGTTAGTGGTATTAACTAGCCATTTTTATTATCATTAATCTATGCCCTATATGCTAGCGTTATAAGCTAAACAGTTTTTAGAGATAAAACTCTTTACATTCGATAATCATGAACTCTTGTTGGATAATCATATCTCTTTAGCACTGATAAGAAAAAAAGCGACCCCAGAGGGTTAACATTAGCCAGCACTTTTAAATTTGCTTTGATGTCAGGCGCTCTGGCTCCCGGCAAACATGCGATAATGGTGGCTGGTGTCTCTATTTTCACGTTCCGTGTAATAGAATCGCCAATTACTAGGGCACTTTCAACAGGATTCTCAGTAGGTGCATCACTGATTGGAGAGAACCTGTTTAATGTTGTTATCGGAACAGAAGAGCGGTGTTTTTTCCCGCGACTACAGCGTCTCACGGTCACCCAGTTGCCCTGCTGCACGGGCTCTACTACAGCCGGAACCGAACAATACAGAGTACACTAATCTAGTCGCATTCAAAGCAGTATCTAAAACCCTTGCATTCTTAATATCCTCGATTAAAGTTTGGATGCGTGTCTCCAGTTCTGAAATATTCTCTGTCAGCCTGACTATATCCCTGCATTTATCACATGTAAAGCCCTCGGCGCTGACAGAGAAGGCTATACTATATATGTGACGAAGTGCAAGTGACAATAATAGGAGAAGACATGACTCACCGTGTTTGTTGACTGATCCTACCCTCAGTTGTTTGATGGACTCAAAAAAGACACGAGCGCGCAAGAAAAAAAGTTGGCAAACACGGATGGTAGATTAACAAGCTAGCTGAAGACTAGCGCGTTTTGCGAGCGATAGTGATTTAGATTAAAGCTAGCAAAGTCAGATCAATGTGACAGACAAAATTAGATCATTTCAGATATCTGGTTGAGGAGTATGATATATTTAGCGATATAAACAACAAGGAATGATAGTAAATAGAGACAGAAAGCTATACAGAGTCTAGTCTAATGTTTTCCCACACGGGGTAGTTTCTGTTTTACTTTTATGTTAATAAAGCCCATTTTCCTCTGCATCCTTGAGTACTCACTTCATCCATTACCTCAACCTGTGAGAGAGATCATTTATTAAAAAGGATTCACTTTTCAAGAACTACAATGAACGGTTCATTTGTATTACAACATGTTTTTTTCTGGACCTTATGAAGTCCTAATGTTCCTCATTTGTGATGCGATCTGGGAAAACCCGTCAGATGTTGCGCTGGTACGTTTTCAGTAAGGTCTAAAAATAGGTCGACTGTCAGTTTTTTGTCAAAATTGGGTTTTCATTAAATTATTATTCTATATATATATATATATATATATATATATATTATTTATAATTCAGATGATATATATATATATATAAAGACAGAGAGAATATTACTTGCCTTACCTGAGTAGAACAATGAAAAAATAAATAAAAAAAATAACTAGGGAATCACTAAATCGAGCGAATTATTCTGAATTGATGATACACTCAAAATATTACACAAGCAATCCTTTAAATTTAATGATATTCAGAACAGAACAAGAATTTAAAAAATATATAAACAAGAAGTAACCGAAATAATGTAAAGCGAAAGTAAAAGTAAGTGGTGTTGGGCTCACATAACTCTCTCATTAGAATCAAACTGTTTCAACATTTGTGATGTATTTGGATGCTAAACTATTCTTTATTATAGGCTTTGTACTTCACTCACGTTCCAATATGTGTTTGACTGTGTGTGTGTGTGTGTGTTGCGGGTGCGATAGAGTATGTTTTAATGTGTAACAGTTCAGTCACTTTGTTCATAGAGGACATAAATTCAAACTGCAAAGTGTTTACTTATATTTATGTACACTCACAATAAAACACAAAGTGCTTTTGTCAAACTATAAACTCAAACTGTAACCTACAATTGTCCCCCAACCAAAATCTCACCCACACACACAGTTTAAAAGCAAAATATATTTATCCAGCCTCATTTAAAAACAGTCTGTGAGTGTCATCTTTTGGACATTCATATTGCATTGGTTTTAATTTCTTGTCCTCAAAACAGAGCACTAATCTGTTTATTTTTAAGGACACATTCTACATTGATTAAAATAGAAAATCAAATGTGTTTTTATGGTAGTATTTTATACAATACATTATAATTCTGATGAGAATAAAGTTAGTGTGGATAACATTTTTAAGGAAAACATATTGATCTAATATAGCACATTAGAGAGAGAGAGAGAGAGAGAGAGAGAGACGCGGGCGCGATCGAACTGTGTGTGTGTGTGTGTGTGAGAGAGAGAGGCGCGGGCGCGATCGAACAGTGTGTGTGCGTGTGTGTGTGAGAGAGAGAGGCGCGGATCGAACTGTGTGTGCGTGAGACAGAGAGAGAGAGGCGCGGGCGCGATCGAACTGTGTGTGTGTGTGAGAGAGAGAGAGAGAGAGAGGGGGGCGCGGGCGCGATCGAACAGTGTGTGTGTGTGCGTAAGACATGTAATAAATAAATAATAGTGCGTATAAATATAATTTGACACAAGAGGGCAGTATGGCCCTATGTATGACTTTGTTTAAACTATCACCCGAAGATACCCCTTCCCTCTCCTCACACAGACACACACAGAATGGCAGGGTGAATTCTCTCTGTCAGAGAGAGAGAGGGAGAGAAAATTCTCAGAATCCACATTCAAAGCAACAATATCTGACTCTCTTTTGGCAAACTGTAAATTAGAAAGTTGTTCGGCTTGATGAGAGCAATATATACGCCAAGTTTTGTAACTGTAGGTAAAATTAAGTTATAACACACTTTATGTGTCCTTTTTTAGTCATAAATTCATTTCCTCGCCACAGCCAAACCGTTCGAGATATCAAAAATCCGTCCGCAATTTAGCATCCTCAATGTCTTGACTTCATGTTGACCGAGTTTCGTGGTGTTTGGATTAATTCTCTAGGAAAAGTATATCAAAAATAAAAGCATCCATTTTCCAAACAACCCATAATAGCTTACTTCCTGTTGAGCTGTCGTTAAACTTAGAGCACGAAAGTTGTTTGGCCCGATGATATCTATATGTGTACCGAGGTTCATATAATTACATGCAAGCATGTTTGATTTATGGACCAAATTTTCAGACCAAGTTTATTGGTTCATTAAACTGGTTATATGCCCTTATTTAAAAATAAATAAAAAAAGACTTAAATACAAGGCTTAAGACGCTTATTTTCTTTAATGCAGGCCAAACCACACAGCAGTGAAATGGTTATTCTGACCCGTGTGCAAAGTTTCAAGAGTTTGAGCACGTTAAGGGCCCCAAAAGTGCCAAAAAGGTATTAAAATAATAATTTTCCTAAGGAAAACAATAGTGCCTTCGCCTTTTCAAGGCTTGGGCCCTAATGAATAAAATCACCCATAGCTCTCTCCTTCTAACACTAAAAAAAAAAAGACAGTCCACCTATCAAATAAAAAACATAACATCTAGAATAAAGGTATATCAATGCTCATTTCCCACCAGTCCTTTGTGAACTACAACGGCACGCAAGTTTTAAAAAATAAATAAATATCCAACGTTATTGTGAGATGCGGAGCGGACCAAAAGACAAAAGGAGTCTGAAGTAGCTGCTCGCTTAAAAGATCTTGCTCGCCTCTCAAACGTTCAATTTCAAAACGGTTTTTACAAGATGAATTTTGAGTTTGTAAGCTTTCGAATGGTACCTAATCTATGATGATTGCTAACATATGTGATATGAAAAAGCGCCAATCATCCCTCTAGCAGGACGTGACAGTTAGTTAAACCTGTTTTTCCTCAAAATTCCATTCCTGAAAATCATAGCGATCAGCCGACTTCAGATAACCAAAACTTTTGTTACCGACAAATGAAAGAAATAAAAACGAGATTTTCCAAGATTTGGAAATTGCTTGAAACCAGCTTTAATATGGTAACATTTCACCATGTGATGGATTTTCCCAGATAAAAAGTATTTTAATACTGTGAGTACAGTGCAGACAGAGTACAATGTAGGCTATGTACAAAAGCTTCTCCTGAAAGATGTAGCCATTCCCATTTTGTCAGGACAATGTTTATGGATCACAATTGTAAGTATGTCTGATTACTTGTAGTAGTGTTTTCTATTAACAGTTCCAATTATAAGTTTTATGTTTCTATGATAGCTACGATGTAAACGAAGGGCAAAGCTTTGCCACTTTGTTAAAGTGGTGACAATCACAAGAAACTGGGACACCTAACCAATCATAGCTCATTTCGTCATCGAAAATGATGCGTTTGAGACAGACTGGAAAGAGGGGAGCTGTGATACTGTAAAATATGTAAAAAAATATATAAAAAAAACACAACATAGCACATTCCAAAAACAAAATCAATACTTCACAAAAGGATCCCTGAAGAAAGTTAGGAGGAATTTTATTATTATTATCAGTTTTAAAGTTATATGAACAAACACAAAAAACAAAACAGTCAGGACAACAAAGACACACACAAAAAACAAACATCTAGATCTGCCTCAGTCCACATAATAAATAGATACACATAAATTACAATATTCGCAATTATTTAATAATACAGCAAATTCACCACAGGAGAGGAAAATAAAAGTTAAACTAACAAAAGTCCCAAGAGAGGTCGCCATGTGGCTTCAAATCTTTTTTGTGAGCAGGACTCCCCAAAATGTAACTGTTCCATTTGGATATTAAAAAGGATCTCACTTAACCATCTTCGGAAACAAGGCGCTTGTGAAGTTTTCCAATTGAGGAGTATTACTTTTTTGGCCGCAATCAAGCCTACCGTTAGAGCATGCTGAAAAGTATGGGGAATAGTATCCATTACATCAGAATAGCCAAAAAATCGAATTAATAGCCAATTAATTAATTAGCTAATTATGTTAATTCTGTATGTTCTTGAAAACAATTCAAAAATCTTAGACCAGAAATCATATAAATTAGGGCAAAACCAAAATAAATGTGCCAATGTCCCCTCCGCCATCCCGCACCTATCACATTGAGAAGATATGGAGGGAAATATTTTGCTTAATCTAGTTTTGGAGTAGTGAATTCTGTATAACTTTAAACTGGATTAATTTGTATCTCGAAATTACAGAACAGCTCTTTATTCTCGATAGACCTTCTTCCCATATCTCATTAGACACTTCATCGTTCAGTTCAGTAGACCAGACGGCTTTAAGGTGGTTGGTGCAAATAGATGTTGCAAAAGCCCGAACAAAACAAGATACCAGTTCTCTGGTTTCAGGATTAGAAGATAAAAGATTGTGAATAATATGTTTTTCAGGTTTATCTGTACACTGTGGAATATTTTCCTTTACATAATTTCTAATTTGTAAGTAGCGGAAGAAATGAGACATGCAGGCAGGAGTGCAAACTTACTTTTAAGTTGTGAGAAAGATGCAAATTTTCCATCTATATAAAAGGTCTCCTATATAGCATAAACCTTTTCTCCTCCATCCTACAAAAGCACTATCAATCTGAGAGGGCTCAAATGAAGGATTGCATGATATTGGTGTATTGAGTGAGACCTTCGGCAATTTATAGAATTTATTTATCTGCTTCAAAATCCTCAAAGAATTCCTCAATACAAAATTATAGCTTCCTATTTTGCCGATAGATTTACACTCTGTAAAAAGTAAAGTTGGGAGAGAGGACTCTGGCACTGACATAGCCTCCGCACGAACCCACAATGGGCAAGTCTCAGGTAGCATGTTGTCCAGGAAGCCCCTTTGCCAAAAGGTGAGCGCTCTGGCATTAGCGGCCCAATAGTAATGCTTAAAGATAGGAAGGCCGAGGCCGCCACAAACAGTAGGTTTTTGCAAGTGGGCATTTGCTATGCGAGGTGTTTTATAGTTCCATACAAATGACAATAGCTGAATCAAGTTGCTTAAAATAAGTTGCCGGCAAATAAATAGGGAGATTTTGAAAGAGATATAGAAACTTAGGCAGAGTAACCATCTTTATTACATTCACACGACCAATAAGCGATAAAGGAAGCAGTTTCCAACTTTCGAAGCTTAATTTGAGTTTGTTAAACATGTCTAAAAAATTTAATTTAAATAAATGTTTAGGGTTCTTTGGAATTTTCAGGCCAAGATATGTAAAGTGATCCTCCACTATTTTAAATGTTATACTCTTCAAAAAGGTATCACTTAAGTTATTTGTTAGGGGTATAAATTCACTTTTACTCCAATTTATTGAGTATCCTGAAAGCTTACTAAAAGTTTCAATGTAATCTAAAACTTTAGGGACAGCGACCACTGGATCAGTAACACACAGTAAAAGATCATCAGCATACAAATTTACCAGACTTTCAGCATTCCCCAATGAAATACCATGAATATGCGGATGAGTTCTTGATCCTACAGATAATGGTTCAAGCGCAATGTTGAAAAGAAGAGGTGATGTTAGGAGGAATTTTAGGCTGATTTGGCTGTTGTTACTGGAATGGTGGGTTCAGTCAGTCATCAGTTACATATGACTTGACATATAGGGGTAGACATTTCTCAGATGTTAGTGATGGTAATTGTTGGTTTCTAAAACCCATAAACAAAATAGAAACAACAAATAGAATACAAACATTGGTAAATATTTAATCCTACATCTGAAATCAGCTTTTACAAATCAAATGAATGTAACATCAAACAGAAACTAAACAACTATAATTCAATATATCATATCAGACACAACCCTTTAAACTAGAATTCAATATATCATATCAAACATAAATTTCTTTAAACTAAACAAACAATCAAAAAGGAACTTACATGGTCAACAACGCAACAACTCCACACAGAGCATGTCTGAATGGAGAGACGACTTCTTATATACAAACAAGTGTAGACTGAAGCATAATTAGTAAGAGGCCACAGGTGATCTTATCAGGGCTCATTCAGCCAATCAGATCACAGTAGGATTTCCTTCAGCCGCCCTCAAATATGTTAACATATTTGCATTTACAGAAAATTAATCCGATTGAATTATCAGCATCAGTCAATTCATGTTTCCAGGTCGAGTACGCTGTGCGCGTCTGTGCTGCCGCTTCGCACCTGGATTGTTTGTATGTTTTGGTCCTGTTCGGATGTTTATTTATTTTTTCATCAGGAACTCTCTGTGGATTACTCCGTTTTTCACTATCGATCTCTGACCTGGGGGGTATTCCAGAAAGCAGGTTATGTGACTTACCCGGGTAAGTTTAGGAGTAAGTAAGCGGATAACCTCTGCTTTCGGTTCCAAAAACGGAGGTAACTTTCGGGTTATGTAAGTAACCATAGCAACTGACTCTCTGAGGATAACCTGCTCCGGAGCAGGTTATGTTGCAGGGTTAGTTTGTTTCAGAGAGGTTTCCGAGCATGGCGTGCCCTTTTGATGAGGATCCTGTGGACGTAGAGGCACAGATTATACGAGGGTTTTTCCGCCGTGAGAGGGTGATAAGACCACGTATCGATGTATTTTCTTATCCTAACGAATATTTGCAGGAACGCTATCGTTTTTCTAGGGAGTCGTTAATTTATTTAACAAACCTACTAAAACCACACATCTCAAACGCGACAAACGCCGAACGCTTAGCGCTGAACAAATTATTTGTATTGCTCTGCGCTTTTTCGCTACGGGGAGTTTTCTCTACAATGTGGGCGATGCAGAGCATGTGGAAAACAGTGTGTAGAGCCGTTCGTACAGTATGCATGGCACTGAAACAGTTTCTACACACTTTTGTACAGTTCCCTGGCCATAAACCTGTGCGCTTTATTAAAGAAGAATTCTACAGGGTTGCAGGTTTGCTCTCAGAAATTCTGTCATCTACTTCAATTAAATTACATTTCTTAATAGGTTTATTTTGACTGCACACACATAAAGGCTACACAAACTTCTTAAATTTGTAATTAATCTTAATTTCAGGGTTCCCAAACGTGATTGGGTGCATTGATGGCACCCACATTCCTATTAAAGCTCCATCTATCAATGAGGGAGACTATGTTAATAGGAAGTCTGTGCATAGCATCAAAGTGCAGGTAGCTATATTTTGGCTCCTTAATATTGGTGTTACAAATAGGCCTAATAAACGTATTGTTCTCCACAGGTAATATGTGATGCAACCCACCTCATCACTAATGTTGAGGCAAAATGGCCTGGGTCTGTACATGACGCCCAAATATTTAGAGAGTCATCTCTGTGCAACAAATTTCAACAGGGTACGTTTTGTTAGACAAATGCTTGTAGTCTTTATTACATTTACAAAACACCTCAAACATTACAGGACACTTCTATGGTTACTTGCTGGGGGACAGAGGACACCCTTGCCTCCCCTATTTGATGACACCCTACCCTGATCCTGAGCCCGGACCACAGACACGCTTCAACCGGTCTCACAGCAGAACACGGGCCAAGGTGGAGATGACAATAGGCATTCTGAAGGCGAGGTTTCAGTGTCTGCGTGGGCTCAGGGTCACTCCAAATAGGGCATGTGACATCACAGTTGCTTGTGTGGTACTTCACAACATTGCCAAAATAAGAGGAGAGAGGCATCCCCCCTGTCCTGATGAAGATGACCTAGAACAACACCCAATGAATCTGGCAGACCACAGAGATGGCAGAAGGCTTAGAGACATGATTTGTCAAAAATCACTTTATTTAATGTGTTCTATTTCTTTATATCCTGAAATAAAAGACATGACAGATTTGTATTTATTGCTTTATACACACACAAAAAGAAATAACAGATTCATTTTCACATATGATTCTCACCTTAAGGCGATGCTCCAGTAGTTCTATTTCAAGTTTGTCCTTTTTAATGGCCAGCCTTTTCTCCTCTGTCTGAAGCTGTATAAGGTCCATTTCCATGTCAGTTTTTTTAATTTGCCTTAATAGATGGACCTTATACAGCTCCTTTGCAGACAACTAGGAAGGCAAAGTAAATAAGATGGTTAAAGAAGAAAATCTGCCACATAGTAACATTATGTAAATAAGGACAACCAGGGACAAGTTCTTACACTGCTAAGATTATGTGTAGAGGTAGATGGACCATCATCTGCATGTACATCCCCAGCTAGATTCTGTCACAGGACAAATTACACATTTTTCACTCCATCTAAAAAGCTATGCATTGTCCAGTATATGCATCATACCTCTGTGGGTCTCCCAGCACTTGGGTCGCTTCATCATCATCATCCTAGACTGGAAATATGCAAGGTTACTTTGTCTGGCAGACAAAGTGAAAGATCTAAAAGCAACTGGTTCTTAAAATGCATCACTAACAATTGTGACAGACTGTGTGGTTTCAGGAGGATCCAATAATACAATGCGTCCATCAGCAACTGCAAGAAAAAAAAAAGATACTCATTGTGTAAATTACTAAAGTATGACAGACACTGAATAAAGGCATTAGGAACATGCAAGGATAAAAAAAACGATTACTGTATACAGCATTTGCTGTAAAATAGAATATGTATGCATAATGCACAAGTGAAACAATGACTGCATTTGGGAAGCATTTAGCCTTCTTCCTAATGACAAGAGTTAATGATAGTTTTGTCCAAACGTATGACTAAATAATCATAAGTAATAATATGGTATACCTACATTGTACCAAGTCACTTGAGTTGTTGTGGGAGGTAGCTAAGTCTGACGAAGTTCCCTCTGGAATACCATCAACCACAGGGCGGCCTTTATTAAGTGAGAGAGCCAACTCCTCAGATGAGGTGAGAGGAGGTGGACCCCTGCCAGTTAGACGGGCCTCAGCCTTCTTTCTATTAGCTATATAGGAAGAATACTTTAAAAGTAACTTAAGACATTGATCTTACAAAAGTTAAAATAAAATATTACCTTTTTGGAGAATGTTTTTGTGTTTCATTTTGGCTTGGGAAAGAGTTCTTTTGGCTCCAGAAGGATTACACCTTATAAAACAAGAGGCCTAAATATTTCTTGTCAATATACATTGCACTGTATTCTTAAGAAAATGATGTAGAGAAAAGTAAATGCTCGTCGAGTCATGCCACATGCTCAAAAAGACAATTGTTCAACTTTGCAAATTAACAAAAGAAAGGCAAGCATATTTAAAATGTAATAATAAAAAAAAAACGTACGCATTTACTCTGTCAGTTATTTTTTGCCACGCCAATTGTCTTTCCCTCGCATATGCAGCTGTATTGCTTTTTTTCATTGTAATGGGCTTGAACTCCTCATAAGCCAACATTAAAACTTCTAACTCTGCTTCGGAGAAGTAGACGGCACGCAACTTTTCACCCTCAGTTTCCATGGTGACTCCTGAATTCGGCGTTCCATTGAAAATGCCTTTATATGTTCGCCGTGCACGCACATTAACTTGAGGTTATTAGCAGTAGGTTGATTAAACTAACTCGACACAGGTGTTTTGGAACCGACATACCCCGAGTAAGCAGGTTATGGGTTAATCAACCCAGAGTTCAGGGTTAATCTGATGGTAAATTAACCCAGATTTCTGGAATACACCCCTGGACTGTTGTCACTAGTTACCTCTGCTTCTGTAAGACATTGAGAACGCTGTGCGTGTCTGTGCAGCTGATTCGCGCCTGGTTGGATTACTCAATTTTTCCACTGTTGAACTCTGAACTGAACTGTTGATAAGTTTGCCATCGGGCTGCTGCGAGCTCTCTACCTTGTTACTTCTCTACCACGCTCGGCTCCTCAGATGGGTTAGTTACCGCTCTCTCTGTCGGTTGCGCTTGTTTACTGCTAACTATCTGGGTATGTTGCCTCCTATTTAGTCTGCTGTTTTTGGTGAAGTGACATTCAGAGTTTGGCTAACGTAGTTTTTGCGTGTGATTGGCTCTCACTTTTATCAGTTTCAACATGCCTTGGGCAAAAATTTTTTTTCTTTTTTCCTCTGCCTCGTTTCTTGTCTTGCATCTGTGATGGATATTGAATATCTACCATCACAACTCAGGGCCTTGAACTGCCGCCCGCGTCTTGATCCGAGGATGTATGATTACTGTCAGAGACTGGGGATTCTCCGTCGTTCAAGATACATACACCGGTCGCGGCGTACACTCGTGAGTACTTTTTGTTCCAAACCTGATGCTCCACCATGCATCTGGACCAACAATAGAATATTGTCCATACCTAGACAATTGCCTGCCGGTCCCACTATTCAGCACCCTCTGATCTATCTCACTGATAGTGCTCAGCAACATACATTTAATTTGAATCTTTTGCATCATCACTTTGCACTTTTGAACTGTCGATCAATTTCGGACAAAGCCCCTTATCTCAATGAAATGATCGCTGACAATAAGCTTGACATTTTTCTTCTCACTGAAACTTGGCAAGTTCCTGAAGATTTTCTACAGTTAAATCTACTTACACCAGATGGATATAAGTATCTGTCTAGACCTCGACTCCATGGTAAAGGGGGTGGTCTCGCTATCATCCACCGTGATAACCTCCGAATCAAGCAACTTGACTTTCACGAAACCAATATATTTGAATACATGGTTTTGAAGACTGACTCTCTCATAATTATCCTGCTCTATCGACCTCCTAAGGTCCTGTCCAACTACTTCTCTGAACTCAGTGAACTGTTGACCCTCGCCTGCTCATTGTCATTTCCCATTCTACTGCTTGGTGACTTTAATATTCATGTTGATGCTGTCTGCACTAACACCAATCAGTAACTTTCTATCGTTGAATGTTTTAATCTTAGTCAGCATGTAAATTTTCCAACTCATACAGGTGGTCATACCCTTGATTTGATCTGTACATCAAGAGCCAATTATCTAACTAGTAGATATTATCTACTAGCCAATTATTATCTAATTATCTAACTTATCTAACTATCTAGTTAGATATTATCTAACTATCACTCTATAATCTCGGATATCTTAGATAAGCACGCTCCCGTTAAGACCAGAAGTGTCCCTTCCACACATTCTTCTCCTTGGTACACTCCTGAACTCCGTATCTTAAAGACCACTGGTAGACGGCTTGAGCGTCACTACAGAAAAACTGGCCTGACTGTTCACTATTTAGCTTTTATTGAACATGTTAAACATTACAAATCGGCCCAAAACTTGGCCCGTTCTAGTTTTGTATCTGCCACAATTAATAATTCAAGTAACAGACCAAAAGCATTATTTAACACAATAAACAAACTCACCAAACCTCCAAATCCTGTTACTCTAGCTTCTGATGAACTTTGTAGTTCATTCATGACTCACCTGCTAGAAAAGACAGATACCGTAAACCAGTGCCTCTCTAATGATGCTGCAAATATTAGTTATCTGCCAAACCAATCTGGAAAGTCCCTGTCTCACTTTTCTCTGACTACTCCTTTTTCTGTCTCTGAGTTAATCTTGAAATCCAACCCTTCATCTTGTCGTCTTGACCCTGCTCCTACTCGTCTTCTGAAACTCTGCCATTCAGTTATCTCTGCACCTATTTCTCACTTCATCAATGCATCTCTTACCTCTGCTTCATTCCCTCTGCCACTCAAAACTGCTGCTGTTACCCCTGTTCTCAAAAAACCCAACATTGATCCCTCAGTATTATCTATCGTCCTATTTCAAATCTACCCTTCATTGCTAAATTACTAGAAAGTACTGTTGCCTCCCAGCTTCAGTCTTTTCTAGTCGAAAATAATCTTTTTGATCCTCTTCAATCTGGTTTTCGCCCTCTACATAGTACTGAAACTGCACTAGTTAAGGTACTCAATGATCTGCTTCTCTCTGGTGACTCTGGTTCTCTGTCTATGCTCCTGCTGCTGGACCGCAGCTCTGCCTTCGATACTGTCTCCCATCAACTACTCATTTCTCGCCTTTTGGATGTGGGTATTTCTGGTGCTGCTCTTTCTTGGTTTTCTTCCTATCTCTCTGATTGACAGTTCTACATTTCAGTTCAATATTTTCGCTCACCTACTGTCCCCCTGAAGCAAGGTGTCCCACAGGGATCCGTTTTAGAGCCATTACTATTCATAATTTATATATTTCTTGGTCAGATCCTCCGCCGTCATGGTTTTAATTATCATTTTTACGCTGACGACATTAAATTATATACTACCTGTACATCGACTATCTATCACAAATGACAAAATCTATGCTTGTGTGCATGAAATAAAAGATTGGCTTCATTCAAATTTTTTAAAACTTAACATGGACAAAACTGAGATTATTTTTACCGGACCTCCGTCACTCACTAACAAAATTCCTACTAACTTCACCTGTGAGTTCGCTGGCTCTCATATCAAACCATCTAGTACTGTTAAAAGTCTTGGTGTAATCTTTGACTCCTCTCTATCTTTCCATTCTCACATTAATTCTATCACTAAATCAGCATTCTTTCATCTACGCCGCATCGCTCAGCTCCGTCCCTTCATCAGTATCTCAGATGCTGTCAAACTGTCTCGATTATTGCAGTGCACTTTTTATTGGCCTTCCTGCTAGCTCCATTTCCAAATTGCAAAACATTCAAAACTCTGCTGCCAGAATACTCACCCACACCAAGCGTTCTGCACATATCACCCCAATTTTACATGATCTTCACTGGCTTCCTGTGGCTTACCGTATTAAATTCAAAAGTCTCCTTCTCACTTTTAAATCTCTGCACGGCTTGGCTCCCCCCTATCTCTGTAATCTGCTTCACCCCTACGCACCGACTCGCTCTCTACGATCCTCCGACTCTAACCTTCTCGTCGTCCCACGGCATCGCCTTGTTTCGATGGGGGGCAGATCATTCAGTGTTGTAGCACCCAAAATATGGAACTCTCTACCCCAATCATTCTGTTCTGTTAACACTATCTCTGAATTCAAATCCATGCTCAAAACTCACTTATTTGCTGAATGTCATAACTTTTAAGTTGTACTGTATTTTTTTTCTCTGCTGGGTGCTCTCTACCTGCTGTTGTTTTGTCTGCTGTCTTTGTCCTCTGCCTTTATCGTTGCTTGTCTATTGTAAAGCGTCCTTGAGCTCTGGAAAGGCGCTATATAAATAAAACGTATTATTATTATTATTAATTCAGGAAGAACAATTAGACGGCTGACTGGATGAATTAAATATTTCCCTTTGCTGAAAATCCCAGCAACTCTCACTTTTCCATCAGGACTTGGCAACATTTTGCTGACAGTCCCTATAGGCCAGTGTCCACGAGGAAGCGGAGGTTCCACAATCATGACGATGGCAGAATGAGCAATAGGATTACCATCAAGTTCCCAATTTTGATGAGTCTGAAGCCTTGGAAGATAATCTCGAACAAAACTGACCCAGATTCGATCGGCAAGATCTTGACTGTGTCTCCACTTTCTACAAGTAAGTAGTTCTGAATCTGCATACATGCTTGTGGAAGGGATGCATCTCGCCGCCCCATCAGTAGGATATTTGGGGTGATTAGATAAGGGTCTGAAAGATTTGAAGACACATAGCCGAGAGGTTTTGAGTTGAACAACTCCCCAATTTCAACGAGCACTGATTACAGAACTACCTCTGAGATGTTTTGTATTCCCAAAACTACTCATAATGCCATCTTAACAGACCGTACCTCTCTCTCCAAGTACCTCCAAAATGGGGGGAAGCAATGAGAATTGAATTTACTGTTGGGCAAGCATCTCCTGAAAAGAGGGACTAAGCTGCGAAAATGACTCCCGGAGTTCGCTTTCTCCTCCCTTGAAATTAGTCCCTTGATCAGATAATATTTCATGTGGCCTACTTCTACGGGCTACACATCTTCAAAGGGCCAAGAGGAAATTGTCAGTATCCATACCATAAAGTAGTTCCAAATGAAGGTACTGTGTCGTCTGGCATTTAAATAGAATGCCCCATATCTTCTCATGTTGATGACCTCCTTTGATGTTAAAAGGCCCAAAACAATCCATACATATCGACCAAAAGGGAGGCTTATACAGGTGAAGTTTGGAAACTGGTAGATCAGCCATTCTGGGAACTGAAGGCAAAACTTTCCATTTCCTACACTCAAGACATGATCTCTGGATTTTCTTTATTAACTGTCGCCCTCTCAGAATCCAGTATATCCGATCGATATATTGCGTTCATTGGCGCACAGGACTCCTCTTGGGCCAATCAGCACCTACGTTTTGGAGCATAGTATGCCATGAAACAAGGAAGAAGTGCGACTGTCGTGACGACCATGGATTCGGCTGGGACAAATATGGTAATGACAATTTAATTTATGATCTAACAATCTTTTGTTTAACTGCTGTTAATGTTATAGCTATTTTGTAGAAAGGGGGGAAATTAAATCTTCTCCCAACATTGAAAACACAGTAGCTATTATCCCACGTTTTTATGGTAGCCTACTAGCTCTGGTAACAATATCTTTGCCTGGTGTTTATTATTTCTAAGCGTTTGCCTCTTCCTCCAGTGAAAATGTTGTTGCAAATGTAGCTACTGCTAGCCCCCGCCAAGTAGACTGGTCATGTCTTCAGCGTTATTATTTCCGATAACTACTCCTCGTGATTGTCATTGTCAGGGTACTGCTTACTGAGAGGGAGAGAGAGAGTAGTAAGTGTGTATGTGTTGCTGTGTTTGGCAGGTGCTAGCATAATGTAAGGCCATAAACTTCAGGGCACTTACACAATAGCACTAGCCCTATTCATTTGAATTGAATGCATATGTAATATTATTACCAAACAAGGGGTAAATAATCAGGCCCAAGGTGGTAGTGCAGCTTAAATCAAACAGGCACATTTTTTATCCAAATAATCCAACATAAGAAATATAACAGAACTTAAATGCAAATACCCACAGAAAAATAATAAATGAAAAGAAACAAACAAATTATTTAAAAACAAAGAAACCCACATATAGCCACGGGTTACCTATATCGTGAAGACAGTGGCATTCAAAATGCTCTCACCACAGCAAAGCTCGCAGCAATCACACTGCAAACCTAAAGATAAAGAGGAAACACAAATAAAGTGACCAAACCACCACACGATCCCAGCCACCTCACCACCACCATCCACACAGTGAGGGTAACCAAGCAGCCATCGTTGGGTTAAAAAGAAATCTAAAAAATAAATAAAGGAAAACACATTAATTAACAGTGGGTAATGCCAATAGGACAAACAAGTCAGCACCATGAAACCATTAAAGTCTTTTATGGCCAAGGTTTTCCCTATGTGGTCCAACATTCGACAAAATAATAAATAAACCAAAGGAAATTAAATCTAAAGTAAATGGTAACCGTGCATCCCTGTAGAGGAAAAAACATTTACAACAAAAAATTTACACTATATAAAAACGCATCAAAATAAAACTCAATATAAATTCTGCACATATAGAAAAACATTATTAAAAGTTCTTTAACAAAACAATACCTCCAATATCCGTTATTTTGACTGACACTCAGGCAACAATCAGTCCGGCAATAATTCGGCAAAAACACTAAAACCCAAGGGAAAGAAAATCATTAAAACATAATCCTAGAAACAATTTCCTTAAATTATAAAAATACTACCTCCTTAACGGTGTGTATCACATGTACAGCACTCCATGACGCTCTGCCAGTACTTAACATAACCGCTTATCCGCTACTATTCTTCTGAAGGGCTCAATCTGCCACGACATCCTTCACATATGACCCAATCAATCGCAGCAAAAAGCAAGCGAGAGAGCAAACAAACCTCACTACTTCCTTATATAGCGCTGGGGCTGATGGGACTTGTAGTGCCCCAACCATGTCCCATTACACATAGCTCATTCCGGTTGACTTGAACTCAAAAATAACACATTTACACTTCGAAAGAAAGCTGGCTGTTTTGTTTAATTAAATGTAATAGTGCATATGGTATTGTGGTCTATAAATATAGTGCCTATTTTATTAATAATTTGTTTTATATTGATATAGCTAGCCATTTACTTGAATAACTTTTTGCAATATATTTTCTTTGGAATATGGAAAACATCCAGCTTTGTAATTTTTTATTTGTAATATTTAAGTTATTTATATTGTTTAATGGGTTATTAAGTTGATGTTTTTTTCCAACCTACTGCTCAATGTTTATACTTTTGACAGGGAGACAACTCAGAAGTAGTCAATTCAGCAAGACACCTCCTAAATTTGCTCACAAATGCAATACCTTCCCCTGGTCCTGTTGGGTCCAGTGCCCAACACAGAGCTACCCCTGTTGGGCCCAGTGCCCAACATCAAACTGACCCAGAGACTCCAAGGTGTTGGGTCTAGTTTCCCAACAAATAACACACACACCCAGATTAACATGTATAAAATAATGTGATGCATCTTCTGAACACGGCATGTCATTCTAGCAGACAGGGAAGGAGTCAGGAATGAGGGAGAGATGGCTGACCCAGTGTCCACACAGAAATGACAAGGCCCTTCACTGTATTTGGTTTCTTTGTCAGACTGACTCGTCTCTTACATTCATCAATTTAAATTCTCAAACTATAGCTAGTGAGATGTGTACTTGTATTGTGTAATGCCAAATAAAAAAAATTATCACAGGTCTTTTCCTGCCCTTTTTGAAGCCAGGGGAAAGCGCCTTCCAACCACTTCACACCAGTCAAAGAGATAGAAGTTACATTTTATCTCTTACCCAAGATTGTTGAGTGCACTCAAAAAGGCAGTGAAGAAGTTTTCCATCTGCAAGCTGGTTTGTGACGCAGGTCCACACTGATACCAGAGAACTACACCCATGATGAGGTAAGGCAACTTTTTTTGTCCTATAATATTTTAATATACACTCACCTTAAGGATTATTAGTGTTACGCTGCAGCAAGGATAAATCGGAGAGAGAATTCAAACGCAAGCACTTTAATTAAACAAACAGGTAATCCACTGTGAAATACAGAACAAAGAACTCGGGACCGAGACACGGAACAGTTACAGGAAACAAAGACTGACACCACACAACTGAAACACGGAGGTATAAATACACAAACTGACAAGCTAAACAAGATAACAAGGGGGTGTGGGAACAAGGAACAAACGGCCACAAGGACAGACATAAACACAGGAACAGACGTTGGCTCCGGCTCAGGAACAGACGCTGGCACTGGCTCGGGAACAGACAACACACTCACTGGCTCGGGAACAGACACCACACACCCTGGATCGGGAACAGACAACACACTCACTGGCTCGGGAACAGACAACACACTCACTGGCTCGGGAACAGACACTAGAACAGTAACGGCCACAAGGACAGACATAAACACAGGAACAGACGTTGGCTCCGGCTCAGGAACAGACGCTGGCACTGGCTCGGGAACAGACACCACACACACTGGCTCGGGAACAGACACCACACACACAGGCTCGGGAACAGACAACACACACACTGGCTCGGGAACAGACACTAGAACAGTAACGGACACAAGGACAGACATAAACACAGGAACAGACGTTGGCTCCGTCTCAGGAACAGACGCTGGCACTGGCTCGTGAACAGACACCACACACACTGGCTCGGAAACAGACACTACACACACTGGCTCGGGAACAGACAACACACACACGGGACACTGGCTCGGGAACAGGCAACACACACGCGGGCTCGGGAACAGACAACACACACACTGGCTCGGGAACAGACACTAGAACAGTAACGGCCACAAGGACAGACATAAACACAGGAACAGACTCTGGCTCGGGAACAAACAACACACACCCTGGCTCGGGCTCAGGAACAGACGAGACTCTGGCTCGGGCTCAGGAACAGACGAGACTCTGGCTCGGGAACAGGAACAGACGAGACTCTGGCTCGGGAACAGGAACAGACGAGACTCTGGCTCGGGAACAGGAACAGACGAGACTCTGGCTCGGGAACAGGAACAGACGAGACTCTGGCTCGGGAACAGGAACAGACGAGACTCTGGCTCGGGAACAGGAACAGACGAGACTCTGGCTCGGGAACAGGAACAGACGAGACTCTGGCTCGGGAACAGGAACAGACGAGACTCTGGCTCGGGAACAGGAACAGACGAGACTCTGGCTCGGGAACAGGAACAGACGAGACTCTGGCTCGGGAACAGGAACAGACTCTGGCTCGGGAACAGGAACAGACTCTGGCTCGGGAACAGGAACAGACTCTGGCTCGGGAACAGGAACAGACTCTGGCTCGGGAACAGGAACAGACTCTGGCTCGGGAACAGGAACAGACTCTGGCTCGGGAACAGGAACAGACTCTGGCTCGGGAACAGGAACAGACTCTGGCTCGGGAACAGGAACAGACTCTGGCTCGGGAACAGGAACAGACTCTGGCTCGGGAACAGGAACAGACTCTGGCTCGGGAACAGGAACAGACTCTGGCTCGGGAACAGGAACAGACTCTGGCTCGGGAACAGGAACAGACTCTGGCTCGGGAACAGGAACAGACTCTGGCTCGGGAACAGGAACAGACTCTGGCTCGGGAACAGGAACAGACTCTGGCTCGGGAACAGGAACAGACTCTGGCTCGGGAACAGGAACAGACTCTGGCTCGGGAACAGGAACAGACTCTGGCTCGGGAACAGGAACAGACTCTGGCTCGGGAACAGGAACAGACTCTGGCTCGGGAACAGGAACAGACTCTGGCTCGGGAACAGGAACAGACTTTGAATAGGCCATCTTGTCCGTAGACACTGGCTCGGAGGAAGTGACGCGAACAGTCTCTGAATAGGCCACCTTGTCCGTAGACACTGGCTCGGAGGAAGTGACGCGAACAGTCTCTGAATAGGCCATCTTGTCCGTAGAAACTGGCTCGGAGGGAGGGACGTAAACCGACTCTGGATCAGCAATCTTGTCTGTAGACACTGGCTCTGTAGAAGTGATGTGAAGCGTCTCTGGATTGGCCGGAGGCTCAGGAAGGGCCTCCGGGCATTGCAGGATGCAGGAAGTCCTCTTCCTCCTCCTCCGTCTCCGAGAGGGTGCTGGGCTGGACGGGGCCAGCGGTGAGGGCTCTGGGCTGGACGGCGCCAGCGGTGAGGGCTCTGGCCTGGACGGCGCCAGAGGTGAGGGCTCTGGGCTGGACGGGGCCAGCGGTGAGGGCTCTGGGCTGGACAGGACCAGCGGTGAAGAGGGCCTTGGCTCTGGCTGGACGTGGCTGACGTGAAGCTCTGGCTGGACGTGGCTGACTTGAAGCTCTGGCTGGACGTGGGGGGAATCCAGCGGGGCGTGGAGATCAGCTGATGACCTGGCGTACCGTGGGGGGAAGCTCTCCAGAGATCGGGAGAGTGCCTCTCTCCAGTCCAGACCGGAGATATTGGGACGCTCCCTTGGGTTGACCTCCTTAGCCCCCAGCCGGTAACACAACTTAATTGCCTCGTCTCCGAGGGAGCAGGAAGCAGCGAGAGGAATTAACCGACACGTGAACTGTACCAGATCAGGGCTATCCAGGGCCAAGGCGGCGATCTGACCCGCGAATTCCCGGCTCATGCTGGGAAGATCAGGTGAGATCCGTGCTGCTGAATTCATTTTGGTCGGTCTTTCAGTTACGCTGCAGCAAAGATGAATCGGAGAGAGAATTCAAACGCAAGCACTTTAATTAAACAAACAGGTAATCCACTGTGAAATACAGAACAAAGAACTCCGGACCGAAACACGGAACAGTTACAGGAAACAAAGACCGACACCACACAACTGAAACACGGAGGTATAAATACACAAACAGACAAGCTAAACAAGATAACAAGGGGGTGTGGCTAATCAGAAACACATGGGGAGACTAATCAACATGACGGGAAACAGCTGAACATGAAAGGACAGGGGAACACATGACAGACAAGAACAAGATACAAAAACACAAAACCCACACCGTGACAATTAGGAACACCTGTTCCATTTCTCATTAATGCAATTATCTAATCAACCAATCACATGGCCATTGCTTCAATGCATTTAGGGGTGTGGTCCTGGTCAAGACAATCTCCTGAACTCCAAACTGAATGTCAGATTGGGAAAGAAAGGTGATTTAAGCAATTATGAGCGTGGCATGGTTGTTGGTGCCAGATGGGCTGGTCTGAGTATTTCACAATCTGCTCAGTTACTGGGATTTTCATGCACAACCATTTCTAGGGTTTACAAAGAATGGTGTGAAAAGGTAAAAACATCCAGTATGCGGCAGTCCTGTGGGCGAAAATGCCTTGTTGATGCTAGAGGTCAGAGGAGAATGGGCCGACTGATTCAAGCTGATAGAAGAGCAACTTTGACTGAAATAACCACTCATTACAACCGAGGTATGCAGCAAAGCATTTGTAAAGCCACAACTCGCGCAACCTTGAGGCGGATGGGCTAAAACAGCAGAAGACCCCACCGGGTGCCACTCATCTCCACTAAAACTAGGAAAAAGAGGCTACAATTTGCAAGAGCTCACCAAAAGCTCGACAGTTGAAAACTGGAAAAATGTTGATGAGTCTCGATTTCTGTTGAGACATTCAGATGGTAGAGTCAGAATTTGCCGTAAACAGAATGAGAACATGTATCCATCATGCCTTGTTACCACTGTCCAGGCTGGTGGTGGTGGTGTAATGGTGTGGGGGATGTTTTCTTGGCACACTTTAGGCCCCTTAGTACCAATTGGGCACTGAGAAATGCCACGGCCTACCTGAGGATTGTTTCTGACCATGTCCATCCCTTTATGGCCACCATGTACCCATCCTCTGATGGCTACTTCCAGCAGGATCATGCACCATGTCACAAAGCTTGAATCATTTCAAATTGGTTTCATGAACATGACAATGAGTTCACTGTACTAAAATGGCCCCCACAGTCACCAGATCTCAACCCAATAGAGCATCTTTGGGATGTGGTGGAATGGGAGCTTCGTGCCCTGGATGTGCATCCCACAAATCTCCATCAACTGCAAGATGCTATCCTATCAATATGGGCCAACATTTCTAAAGAATGCTTTCAGCACCTTGTTGAATCAATGCCACATAGAATTAAGGCAGTTCTGAAGGTGAAAGGGGGTCAAACACAGTATTAGTATGGTGTTCCTAATAATCCTTTAGGTGAGTGTATATAGTGTAAACGATAAATCACGTTTGAGAATTCTGCTGTCTACAGGCCACCAGGGGACCTAAAATCAATAAAGATTTTATCAAAGAATTTGCGGACTTTCTCTCAGAATTAGTATTGATTACAGATAAAGTACTAAATGTTGGTGATTTTAATATACACATAGATAATGAAAAAGATGCTTTTAAAGACATTGTAAACTTAATTGGAGTTAGACAACACGTGTCAGGACCTACTCATTGTCGTAATCATACTCTAGATCTAATATTATCACATGGTATAGACGTTGATGCCATTGAAATTCTGCAGCAGAGCGATGACATCTCAGATCATTATCTAGTCTCATGTAAATTACATTTAACCAAGGCTGCAAAGCCGATTCCATGTTATAAATATGTTAGACCTATAACTTCTTCCACTAAAGATTGCTTTATCAATAATCTTCCTAATCAGTTTCATTATCTCAGCATCCCGGATAGCTTAGAAGAACTTGATATTGCAACAGAAACTTTTAACTCTCTTTTCCAGTCGTTTAGACACAGTTGCTCCGTTGCGCTTAAAGATGATTAAAGAAAATAGTCCAACGCCGTGGTAAAACGAGCACACTCAGGCCCTTAAGAAAGCAGCCAGAAAAATGGAGCGCAACTGGAAGAAAACAAAACAAGAGGTATTTTGGATTTCATGGAAAGAGAGCTCGATTGCTTACAGAGAGGCTTTAAAAGCTGCTAGATCTGCTTATTTTTCAACCCTATTAGAAGAAAATAAACATAATCCTAGGTATTTTATTTGAAACAGTGGCTAAACTAATGAAAAAGAAAGCTTCAAGCACAGAAGTTTCCGGGCAACACAGTAATGACTTTATGTACTTCTTCACTTATAAGATTGATAATATCAGGGACAAAATTATAACTATGCAACCGTCTACTACAGTATCGCATCAGGGAGTGCATTGTAGTCTCCCTGAGGAAAAATTGTATTCATTTGTTGCTATAGGAGAGGAAGAATTCTGCAAATTCGTTAATTCATCTAAATCGACAACTTGTATGTTAGACCCTATACCGACTAAGCTATTGAAAGAGATTCTTCCAGAGATCATAGATCCTCTTCTTAACATCATTAATTCGTCTTTGTCTCTAGGTGTGATATGGAAGGGAGGACTCAAGAGCGAGAGTGTCAGTAACAGTTCCTTTAATGAGACAAGGATCGGACCTCCGGTAATACAAACAGATAGTCAATGATAGCAACAGAAGATTCCAGTAGACTGGCAATATCACATGAACATAAATCTCCTCTGTAGTACAGATAGAATGAACGGAAGGCAGGATAGCAACAGAAGGCTCCAGTAGACTGATAATATCACATGAACATAAATCTCCTCTGTAGTACAGATAGAATGAACGGAAGGCAGGATAGCAACAGAAGGCTCCAGTAGACTGATAATATCACATGAACATAAATCTCCTCTGTAGTACAGATAGAACGAACAGCAGGCCGGTGATCCAGCGGTAGAGACAGGCAACCTCACATGAACACAAATCCCCTCTGTAGTACAGATAGAACGAACAGCGGGCCGGAGAAAGCGCGGCTCGATGACTCACGGAACTGGATGCTGGCGATCAGCCTCTTGCACGGAAGGTCTCTGTGGGTGTATAGATGAACACAGGAAAATGCCGGTAGACGTATAACGTAGAGATAATAGACAGGACAAGACAGGAGATAAACTCTGGTCTGTTGGCCATTGAGACATCGAACAATCTGACAACAAGATAGGACAAGAGAGGGTTAGAAAAAGCCGAGATAATGAGAGGAGATGAGGAACAGGTGGGAAGAGACAAGCGAGAAGGAAAGTGGACACAGCTGTCAGTAATGAGAGAGAAAGTGGTGAGTGGAAGAGCGAGAGAGTGTGTGTGTGTGTGTGTGTGTGTGTGTGAGTAGGAGAGTGTCCAGCAGAGGGAGACAGAGGACGAGGCAGGATCATGACACTAGGATACGTACCAAAAACCTTTAAGCTGACTATGATAAAACCGCTTGTTAAAAAACCGCAACTTGATCCTTCAGAATTAGTCAATTACAGGCCGATCTCAAATCTGCCTTTTCTGTAAAAAATATTAGAAAAAGCAGTATCCTCACAACTGTGTGCCTTTCTTGAAAGAAATGATATCTGTGAGGATTTTCATTCAGGATTTAGACCGCACCATAGTACTGAGACAGCTCTCATTAGAGTTACAAATGATTTACTTTTATCATCCGATCGTGGTTGTAGCTCTCTATTAGTGTTACTTGATCTTAGTGCTGCATTTGACACAATTGACCACAGTATTCTTTTAAATAGACTAGAAAACTATGTTGGCATTAGTGGAATTGCACTAGCATGGTTTAAATCATACTTATCTGACCGTTATCAGTTTGTAGCAGTAAATGAAGAGATGTCTTATCGATCACAAGTTCAGTATGGCGTACCACAAGGCTCAGTACTAGGACCGCTGCTGTTCACTCTGTACATGCTACCATTAGGAGATATCATTAGGAAACATGGAATTAGCTTTCACTGTTATGCCGATGATACTCAGCTGTATATTTCTTCAAAACCTAACGAAACTTACCAATTCACAAAATTAACAGAATGCATAGCTGATATAAAAAATTGGATGACTAGTAATTTCCTACTACTAAACTCTGAAAAAACAGAGATTCTAATTATTGGACAAAAAACTTCCACACGTAATAACCTAGAATACTGTCTAACACTTGATGGCTGCTCTATTAAGTCTTCGTCGTCGGTTAGGAACCTGAGTGTGCTCTTTGATAGCAATCTTTCATTTGAAAGTCACGTGTCTAGTATCTGTAAAACCGCATTTTTCCATCTTAAAAATATATATAAATTCTGACATATGCTCTCATTAACAAATGCGGAACAATTAGTTCATGCTTTCATGACATTAAGACTAGATTATTGTAATGCTCTACTGGGTGGTTGCCCTGCACGCTTAATTAATAAACTACAGCTGGTCCAAAACGCTGCAGCTCGAGTTCTTACTAGAACCAGGAAATATGACCATATTAGCCCGGTTCTGTCAACACTGCATTGGCTGCCTATTAAACATCGTATAAATTTTAACATTTTGTTGATGACTTACAAAGCACTAAATGGTTTAGCTCCGCAGTACTTGAGCAAGCTCTTAACGCATTATAGTCCTTCACGTCTATTGCGATCTCAAAATTCGGGCCAGTTGATAATACCTAGAATATCAAAATCAACTGCTGGCGGTAGATCCTTTTCCTATTTAGCACCAAAACTTTGGAACAGTCTTGCTACCATTGTCCGGGAAGCAGACACACTCTGTCAGTTCAAAGCTAGACTAAAAACACATCTCTTTGACCTAGCATACACATAATATATTATAGACTTCTATAATTCAATGTTAGGCTGCATAGATTAGGTCAGCCGGAACTGGGAACACTTCCCTTAAATCCTGATGTACTCGTTACATCATAAGAAGAATGGCATCTATACTAATTTTAGTGTCTTTGTTTATCCCGAGGTTTTCCCGCAGCCTACCGGATCCAGGCCGTATCCAGATCTGACTAGGAGCTTTGCCTGGACCCAATGACAATGCAGTGCTGAAGTACCAACTAGCCTCTCCCTATGGAGGATCCCTTTCCCACTCTACAGATGAAACGTTGTGATTCCGTTTCGCGTACCCACCCCGAAGTGATAAAATAAAACAAAATTCTGTATCAAATTACAGTTACTGTAAATCCGGCCTCTAGTTCATAAACGCCAGAGGAGAACTGGCCCCTGACTGAGCCTGGGTTCTCCCAAGGTTTTTTTTTTTTCTCTCCATTGAGTCACCTGATGGAGTTTTAAGACACCAGTAGGTCACTTGATGGAGTTTTTTGGTTCCTTGCCACTGTTGCGTTTGGCTTGCTCAGTTGGGGATATTCAAATTAATTAACCAAGCATTGATACCATTGATCAGCCCTACCAAACGTGGATGTTTTTTCCACTAAGAAACAAACATTGTGATGTTATTTGATTGATACTGTGAAGCTGCTTTGATGCAATTTATATTGTGAAAAGCGCTATATAAATACACTTGACTTGACTTGACTTGTTATGAAGTTACTAATGAGGAGGAATATATATTGTGTTTTACACTTACATTAATTCATCTTTCACAGACATGACTTCACAAAGCCGTGAGAGAAAAAAGAGGGTATGTCAGAAGCTGTGGCATGAGGAGACGACAACAGTCCTACGGCTCAGCATCTACATGGGTGTGCTGGCTATTCTCAAGGAGTATGTCATGGTTTTCCAGGTGGGTGTTAGTTGTGCTTGGAATTACTGCAACTTGACTGCACGTGCATGCACATCCAATGTTGGAAATCAATTAGTTTCAAAATAATTAGTTTTATATACACAGGGTAGCCAGACATTGGTTCATAAACTCTATGATCGGCAGCTTGAGCTGTTCCTGGCCTTCCTGGCTTGCTTCATGAAGGCCGAACACATTACTCAGGTAATTAACTCCTCATTACACCCATTCTGCCTACATATATTGATTTTATCCCTATTTTTACTTTTCTGTTGTCTGTGCTATAGGACTGGGACGGTTACCGCATTACCGCAATACCGCGGTCACGTGACCTGCCGCAGGTCTGAGCTTGTCACCGTCATCACCGCGCAAAAAAAAAAGTGCCTGCACATGTGCACGTTTTGTCTAATTACATAGATTCATTGATTCTAATGACTTGGATTGAGTCTAGTGACATTGTGTCTAAAATGGATTCAAGGTTTTCTAAACAAAACTCATCATCATCAGAAGATGGAGCAAATCCGACCTTTCACGAGTTGGGGAGCGGAATGTTTCATGACACATAATAACATTCCATTCGTATTGACTATTAGGCCTGTATGCGAGATTACCTGTGTAATGTCTCTTGTAGCCTATAATTTGAATTCTATTTTGCTAAAGCGTTAAAATACAGGCGCATGACTCATGAGAAAGCCCCAAAAGAAGGACCTCAGTTTTTAATTGCACGTGCTTATTTAACTCACATGGTTGATCTGCGCAGCTGACAATAGCAGGTAGGTAGATAAATAATCGTTTGTTAAATAAGAGGCGATCTGAAATGTGTTTTTTTTTTTAAATCTAGTGATCAAAGTGCTCGTTGCCGTGGATACAGTGTTCTGTTGTGTCTAGCGCATAGTCTTCACTCGGACGCGCGCTTCAATCCGTTGCGGAGAGACTCTCTATTCGGTACGGTGAAATCACAAAACTGCACAAAAAAACGTGTCCCTGGTTGATATACAACCACTAATAAACAATCTGTATTGATGAGGAGGGAAAAAAACTACCGGTATACTACTTAGTGCGGATTAGAACCCAGAACCTCTGACATGCTTGGCAAAAGTTCTGCCACTGAACCATTAAAAGTACATTGGGTTAGTGTCACCAGCACAGGTCAGGGCGGACCCCTCACCTGTGTACCACCGCGAGGAGCTGACAACGCAAGAACACCACAGGCAGACAGAATGGGGTTTAGTAAGAACAAGTACTTTATTGAATTAAGAAGTCTATAAAAGCAATCTTCATTCCGTTGGCCACGGGACTCTAGAAAGGTGTGTAGAGAGGCCTCTTCTTCGCAGGACTCAATTAGAGCCGGACGAGGGTCAGAGTTTCATCACTGCAGTTAGATTCCTGTGAAGTTCGGCGTGAACGAAGGTGAGCATGGACTCTGATGGCAGGGAAGGTAAGTACTGCACCAGCGTAGCTGTCTGCTCACAGGACTAAGGCAGAGAGGATGACAGTGTCTCACCAGCGTAACTGCCCACTCGCAGGGCTCAGGCAGAGAGGATAGTAGTGTTTCACCAGCGCAGCTGTACACTCACAGGACTCAGACAGATAGGATGAGGAGTATTTCACCAATGAGGCTGTATACTCACAGGGCTCAAGCAGAAAGGATGGTGAGCATTTCACCAGTGCAGCTGTACACTCACAGGGCTCAGACAGAGGATGATAGTGTCTCACCAGCGTAGCTGCACACTCACAGGGCTCAGGCAAAGAGAACGATAGTATCTCACCAGCATAGCTGCACACTCACAGGGCTCAAGCAGAAAGGATGGTGAGCATTTCCCCAGTGCAGCTGTACACTCACAGGACTCAGGAAGAGAGAATGATAGCGTCTCACCAGCGTAGCTGTACACTCACAGGACTCAGACAGATATGATGGAAAACGTTTGATGCTTCACCACCAGGGATTCCTCTTCAATAAGATACCAGAGGAGATCGACACGTTGATGATCCAGGCCCACTACTGCCTCAGCAAAAAACCCCGAACTCGTGTTCTGTTACAATCTTCACAAACAATCACACGTGAAAAGGAACACAGCAAACACTGCAAATCAGTGCACTCACAGAATTAAGGCTCTAGCGTGGGGCTCCGTCCACCACTCGTGCTGGAAATTCGATGGAGATCAGTGGTAAAGCATTAGGCACATCCTAAAAACAGTATGAATTGCCTTTTTATCCTCCCTTCCGTCAGCGCGGGCTCCAGTCACCGCACCCCCGCGTTCCTCTCCCACACCGGTTTCTAATAGCTGTTGATGAACTTCATCATCGGCCGCTATCGCCGAACCCGGAACTCCCCGGGTCCCTCACCGGAAGCTTCTCCTCCCGGAAACTCTAGCTCACATTAATGGTTCCGCTTCGAATAATCTGTCCCCCGTGACATTAGTAGTCGGATCTATGTATTTATTCAAGTGAAAAATTCTCGCCACTAACAACATATATAAGAGACTATACACCACCCCCCAGTTTTGTGATCCGTCTTGCCACTATAGTAGCACTGATCACTTTGGGGGGGGGGGTAAAAATAATTAAGCAGAGGCAGGGATACATTGACCAGAAAGGGGAAAATCCCACGCACCTCCCACCCCCCCGGCAAATCGCACCCTGTGTGCGCTTGTGTGCACGCGTGATGTATTGCGCGCACGCGGGGGATGGTGCTAATAGCGGTTTACCGCAATATCGCGGGAATTTCTTGCTTTTCAACCGCCGTAAGAAAAAATCCATACCTCCCCAGTCCTACTGTGCTATCAGTTGAGTGTTTCATTTTTTTGTTAAGCAACCTGGGTTCTTTTGAAAGGCACTTAAGTTATTACTTCCATTAATTACTTCCCTTACACAGCTGTCTCCCAGGGCTCTGAGGGAGATGGTCCTCGAGGACCATATGCTGCTGCCTTCCAAGGAGGTCTATGTGGGACAGGACGCTGACACGTTCAGAAGCCAGAATCTCAATCATGCTGTAAGTACCCTGCATCACCTGCATGACCTTTTTTCTCAATTGTTTTAGAGACTTCAAATAATTGTCAGTTTTTGGTGTTTTGTGTCAGCTGTTGGTGCCATTCCTAGCAGACGTCAGGAAAGCCTATATCACCACTGCAGTGTACCTCCAGAAGAAGCTCCCCTTGGCCAGTCTGACTCTGACAGCCCTGTCTGCTCTGGACCCTCTTCTCAGAGGCCACTCACAGGCAACCATCCTGTTCTAGAGGTAAGATTTAAAGTTTTTTTTTTTTTTTTTTGCCATATTACCAGGTACTTTGGGATTTTTGTTACCTCATGTCTTTACACTGATTTCAAATTCTCATCTATTTCTTGGCAGGCTGAGTGGTATGCTGAGGCACCTCTTTCCAGCAGACCAGGACATCCAGAGAGAACTTGTGCGGTTCAATGTTGACCTGACCGTCCCCAGTTTCAAGGAGGGAGAGAGCATTGTGGAGTGGTGGGGTCATGTCTTTGACAAGCTAGATAAGTATCCCTCCCTATAAGAGTGCAATGGTTAAATGTTGCCTCTCCATCTTTCAGTCCTTGAAAGTCCATCCTTCTATTAGTTTAATTAATGATGTAATTGACCAAAGGAGTGATAACATGAATATACCAACATCTAATGCAATCCAGACGCTAAAGTACACCCTACAGTCCAGGGGGAAGACAGCCATGCAGCTCTTCAGAAGGGACGATGTGAAGTTTGGGGAGGTGGACAGAACACTATGCAAGAACATCATCTCTGCAGCAGCCATATACAAACACCAGCAGAAGATGAATCAGAAAGAAAAGCAGCAGCAGCAGAGCAAGTATGGCTCCCAAGCATCTGACAGTGCTCAGCAGGCCAAGAAACAGACTGCTGAAGAAGAGAAAAGGGTGAGGCTGAGACATGTGGCAAAACAGCGAAAGTGGGCCATGGAGACACTGGTGGTTCAGGCAAAGAAGAAAAAATGAGATCTGGTTCTGAGAGTATTACGAACTGTAATGTAAATTGTTAACTTTGCCAATAAAATTTATTAAAATCTGAATTACATAATGTGTTGGCTTTCAATCATGATGGAAGAGTATACATTTGTGGGGCCCTTACCACATTGTGCTAGCCTGGGAAAACCCAGACAACTTCCGTCAAATTTAGATTTGCTCTGAAAGTTAGTCTGGCAAAGAGCTCATTCAAGCCTATTTCCAATCCGTCGAAATCGAGGCACCAATCAGAAACGTTGGGGCGGGCTTTACACGATGACGACAACGCTGGGATTTTGAAGCAGATTTTGTAGCCTACATTACAAAGATGGATGCCGCCGTCGAACATCACTCGTTCGAATCAGCTATCGCGTCTGTTTTAAGCGATTTGAACGTTTCCTTTTTGTTAAAAACCGAGAAAAGAACAATATTCTTTATTTTATATTAAGAAACATAAGATGTTTCTCCGCCGCTCTGCATGCATCATCTCCTTCATCGCTCTGATTGGTTTTAGGTCCATCCGCAACGTCCGTTGGTGACGCCCCTCTGGAAATGATTTGTCTATGAGGCTTTGCCAGACCATAACTCAGTTACAACTGAGAATGGTCTGGTTTGAACCAGGCTAACATTGTGCCTCATATACTGTAAATGTTAGACCCAGTGACAGGCTGGCATGAAATGGCTTGCATAATACTTAGTAAGGAGGCCATAATATTTTTGACTCGTGACTGAAGTTAGGTTTCTCCAGCTCTCCCCAGGTTGGCAAAAAATGCATCTCAAAATGCATCAGATTGATGATTTAAAATATGGAATATTTTTAATTTTCTGGACCTTCCTCGAGGGGTAATATCATTCTCACCTTTTTCACCCCTGACCCATTTTCATGCCTGTTTATAATAAGACGACACGTTTTATTCATATTATATACACATTATGTAAGTAGCTTTACATTTTGCCCTATTCTTCTCCCAGTTCACCGGCCACTTATTTTCATGTATTTTGTGATTAGTGGAGCAATTGATGTGTTGTAAATCCAACAGATCCGATTCTCTGAACTGTGGCACAACCAAAATGGCGCCGCCCATCGCGCATCAACTAACGCGACCGTTATAAAGGTGTTTAAAACACATCCACTTGCACATATTTGACAATCGGAATATCAGTGTTTCATGCTATAGCTAATACATTTGTGAATATTTTGAATTAAAGAGGAAAAATGACATAAAAGCAGATCATCATTCATTCAGCGCTGTGTTGTGGTTGTGCTGTGTCATGTGACGAGCAATGACGCGTCAACATGGAAACATTAAAGTGACAGGTTCTAAATAACGGTCGCATTGAAAAACTCACGCTGGGGGGGTCAGTTAGAATATTTTAAACTTACATGTGAAAGGGTTAAAAGCTGCTAGATCTTATTTTTCAACCCTATTAGAAGAAAATAAACATAATACTAGGTATTTATTTGAAACAGTGGCTAAACAAACGAAAGATATTTTTTCCTATTTTTGTTTCTGCTTGGAAACTTCTGGGCTTGAGGCTTTATTTTTTGTTAGTTTAGTAACTGTTTCAAATAAATACCTAGGGTTTTGTTTATTTTTTTCTAATTGGGTTGAAAAATAAGCAGATCTAGCAGCTTTTAAGGCCTCTCTGTATGCAATTGAGCTCTCTTTCCATGAAATGCGAATTACCTCTAGTTTAGTTCCCTATCAAGGGAACTCCCGCTGCGTAGATACGCTGTGGGAACACCTGTGTGATTGCGTCGTGAAGCACGTGTATAATCAGTCCAATGGAAGAGCGAGACTTCATAGGCAGGTGACATCATAGACCAGGAAACTATAAAGCACCCCTGAAAGCAGACTGCGTCAGCTTCTGTGCCTTCAGCAAGTGCTCCCTGTATTTCTGTCCTTGTCATATTTATTGTTGTCGGTCAAGTTGCAATATGTATTTTTATATTATGGCAAAAAAGAGCAAGCAAGCATTGTGTTGTTCCCTGTGTTGTTTCATCAGTTTTTCTGATATAAAAATAAAGAAAAATAAAGATAAAAATATGTCTGTTCTTCTGGACGCTCCGCTTAAACCCCCCCCCCCCCCTCCCGATGAAATAAAGCATTCAGCGGCGTTCCTGAGGTTTCTTCCTCACCGATCTAATGTTCCTGAGACTGCTGGGCGGGAGCAGTCTCGGCCTACTAAGCTCCTCGCAGCACAGAGTGCAGCAAAACAGAGCGTCGTCATTCGGGCTCCACAATCGAGGGGGACCTGGGTGGCGGTCGCAGACTAGCCAGTTAGAGATATGCAAGATCTGAGGACTGTTTTATCACTTAAATAGCTTGGACAAAGAAGAATCCCTGACGCTGAGGCTATCAGGCTTCTAAGGGTGGTCCCCTCCTGGGTAGGGACGGTTTTGAGAAATCTTTTCTCCCCGGTGCCCTCTGGGGTGCGACTCTCTGAGGAGGGTTGCAGTGCTGCCAGTTCGGTTTTCCTGCCGGTTCTCTGTTTCAGGGCACCGAGGTGTCAGCGTCCCCAAACGATCCTCCAAGGAGGGTCATAGAGCAGTCAGTTCGGTTTCCCTGCTGGTTCGTCGTTTCAGGGCGCCGAGGTGCCAGCTTTTTCCAACGATCCTCGTAGGAACTAAGCTAGTTAGAGGTAGGCAAGATTTGAGAACTGTCGTCATCTCTAATAATGCTTAGACAAGAAATCCTGTCGCCGAAGCTTTCAGGCTTCTGAAGGCTCCTCCGGGGCAGGGCAGTTTTGAGAAATCGTTTCTCCTCGGCGCCCTCTCTGAGGAGGGTCACAATGCTGCCAGTTTGGTTGTTCCCTGCCGGTTCGCCGTTCAGGGCACCGAGGTGTCAGCATCCCATACGATCCTCAGAGGAGGGTCGTAGAACAGTCAGTTCGCCGTTGCAGGGCACCGAAGTGACTGTTCAACTAAATCCAGAGGCCAGTCTCGAGAGACTGGTTCCCCTAGTAGAATTTCTGAAACTACTGCCATTGCACACTTTAGAAAAGGGTTTCAGAAATCAGTTTGGTTCTCGACCGCCCAGATTTCTAGGGGTCCTCCCCACAGTGGTGGACCCAGAGCAGGGTTATGGATTAGGAAGTACTGACACTTCTGCAAAAAGGAGCTATAGAAGGGGTCCCTCCTCTCAGCAGACAGACAGGGTTTTACAGCCATTACTTCATTGTTCCGAAAAAGGATGAGGGGTTTCGTCCTATTCTAGACCTGCATCAATTAAATAGCAGGTTTCTGAATCTCAAGTTCAAAGAATGCTTACGCTAAATATGATTGTGTTACAGATTCAGTTCGAGGACTGGTTTGTCACAATAGACTTGAAGGACGCTTACTTATCTACCCATCCTCATCACAGGAGGTTCCTGAGGTTTGCTTTCGGGGGTGAAGCATACCAGTATCGGGTTCTTCCATTCGGCCTAGGTTTATCACCCCGCGCTTTACAAAATGCGTGGATGCAGCTCTGGCTCCTCAGAGACTCCAGGGCATTTGTGTATTATACTATATCGACGATTGGTTGATCATAGCTCGATCTGAGCAGATGGCAGTTCGGCATCGAGATGTCGTTCTGTCTCATATAAAGATGTTGGGGTTGCGGCTCAACGCCAAGAAGAGTGTGCTCCTCCCAGCTCAGAGGACCACTTTTCTAGGTGTAATATGGGATTCGACAACGATGCGGGTACGATTGTCTCCAGCACGTATTTCTGCGATTCTCATAGCTGTAAATGGGGTAAAACTAGGCCAGTCACTCACTGTGACCTTCTGTACATGAGACCTCTGCAGTGGTGGCTCAGGACCAAGGGGTTTTCTCCGAGGGGAAATCCGTTTTCGCATGATCAAGGTCTCGCGGCTTGCCTACGTGCCTCGGTCATGTGGAAGAACCTTGGTTCCTCGCCCAGGCCCAGTGTTGGGGGCTTCTTATCGACGCATAATGCTATAGATGCAGGGTCCGAAACTAACACCCGCCAAGCGCCAAATGCGGGTAGATTTTCCGTTTGGCGAGTAAATCTCAAAAGGCTATCTGCCACATTGGCGGGTAAATGTTCATACCAAAATAGTAATGTTATAAAATGATGAGAGTCTTGCAACAGCGATAGATTGAAGAGCGCGTCCGGGTGAAGACTGTGCGCGAGCCACAAGAGAACAACTGTATCCATGACACTGATAGCAGCGGCAAGGAGCGCTCGGCTTGATTTAAAAAACAACAGATTTAAGCACTAGATCTCTTATTTAATAGCGAACTAAAATGAATGCTCTGCTAGTTAACTGGAAATGTTTTATTTATTTGTATTAGGTACATCCATTCTATGACATTAGTATATTTTTTTGTATATTTTTTACTAACTGTATATTTACTTATATTGCGTCATTGTACCCAGCACTTCTGAAAATGCACTACCAAATGCGTCTCTGTCCCCAGCACATTTCAAACCAAACTGACGCCCATGAGTAAGCCAACCTTTGAAATGAAAACCCACAGACGAAAAGGGGGACGAATTAAATAAAAAAGAAACCAAGAGGAAAGACAAACTTTCTGTCACTCTTGCTCACACACGCAACAAACAAATGCACAATCAGCAGGGCAGATTGTTCAAACTCCAAAAATAACATGACGTGGTCAACTTCTGAACAGAGTGCCATCCACAGGTCAAGTAAATGTAGCATTCCTTCAGTTACTGATCGGATCAGTCAGAGTAAATGGAGTAAAAAAATAGGCAGAGTACAACTAAATATATATATATATATATATATATATATATATATATATATATATAATTCTATATTATCATTGCATATATTTTATTAAATATACAATTAATACATTTCATTTGTACAGAACTATTTTCATAGGCACCACCACAAACATTTTATTTTAATGTGTGTAAATTGTGTAATATGTGTGTAAGTTAAAGTAAAAATGAAAAATAATAGACCATAAATATAATTACATTTTTTTAAATGTATATATATATAAATGTATATGTGACACAAAAAGGCTGTTTATTATTTTGGCCGGTAAAAAATATGCTAGGCTGGTGGATTTTTTCATCTACCAGTTCCCGTGGCAGGTGAGCCAAAAAGTTAATTTCGGACCCTGTATAGACGGATGCTTCCCTCACAAGTCGGGGGTGATCATGAGTGGTCCCTCGGCGAAGGGTGTTTGGCAGGACCATCTACCTTTTGGCACATAATTTGCTAAAAGTGATGGCGGTATTCCCAAGAATCTCAATACTTCCTGCCAGACCCGAGAGGTCTGCTTGTCCTTCCGGACAACACACTGATGGTCTCTGTGGCGAACAGGACGGCCGAGGGACGTGAGAGAACGGCGCGAGGCCGGTGGTGCGATTGCTAATGAGCAACACCTGTGAAGCACACCGGTCTCGCATCTCTCACGGAGGAGCGGAAGCATAAAGGAGGAGCGACGACGTTGATGATCGAGAGAGGAACAGGCCTGTGTCTTAGTTGTGTTTTGTTTTTGTATTTTATTTTAGCCAGCAGTCGTCCGCGAGGGGCTGCTGGCGGTATTTTGGTTGTTTGTTTTATTTTAAATAAATTATATTTTGACTGTTCGCCGGTTCCCGCCTCCTTCTTCCCTGAACATTGCTACACTGGTGCCGAAACCCGGGAAGAGGGAGGAACGCGCTGTCAGAGAGTCCTCGCCGGTGTGGGGAATCCGCGGTGCCATCGAGCATGGTGCGCGAGTCGCCGCCGCTCGCCGTGGGCCGGAGCCTGCTGCCATCCGCCGAGCGAGGGGAGGAGCAGGGAGCGGGGGACTCGCGGCCACGGACGCTCGAGGCGGGGCGCTGGAGTGAGTTGCCGGTGGGACGGTCGAGCTCGCTGCCGGCCGCCTGGGTATTGGAGGGGCGGCTGCCATCCGGGAGGGAGAGGAGGAGTCGCCGCCGCTCGCCGTGGGCCGGAGCCTGCTGCCGTCCACCAGTGAAGGGGAGGAGCAGGGAGCGGGGGACTCCTACCGTCTGCCCAAGGCACCCGAGGAGCCGTCGCCGTCCACCGGGCGGCGGAGGAGCGTCGAGCCGTCCACCGAGGGCTACCCAGCGTCACCGCCAGCACCGCGGAGGAGAGCGCACAGCTGGTGGGGGACCAGATGGCAGCGCGTTGTGGGAACCGGACCAATTTTTTTTTCCTCTCTCCCCTCTCTCGATCTGTCGCTCCTCATGCTTCTGTCTCCGTTTCCCTCGGTTTGTCTGTCCATACTCCCCAGGGATCGCCGCCGCCGGGGGGGAGTAGGCACAGGCTCGTGGGTACCCCCCGGCCTGTGAGGGGCGATGGGGGTATGTGGCGAACAGGACGGCCGAGGGACGTGAGAGAACGGCGCGAGGCCGGTGGTGCGATTGCTAATGAGCAACACCTGTGAAGCACACCGGTCTCGCATCTCTCACGGAGGAGCGGAAGCATAAAGGAGGAGCGACGACGTTGATGATCGAGAGAGGAACAGGCCTGTGTCTTAGTTGTGTTTTGTTTTTGTATTTTATTTTAGCCAGCAGTCGTCCGCGAGGGGCTGCTGGCGGTATTTTGGTTGTTTGTTTTATTTTAAATAAATTATATTTTGACTGTTCGCCGGTTCCCGCCTCCTTCTTCCCTGAACATTGCTACAGTCTCGTATATCAGAGCAGATATTCTGTTGAGGCAGGGGCTGAGGCCCGGGGAATGGAGACTTCACCACGAGGTGGTAATGCTTCTTTGGGAGAACTTCGGTCAAACTCAAGTCGACCTTTCGCATCATTTATACAACGCATTGTCCTATGTGGTTCTCCCTCACGCATCCAGCTCCGCTTGGACTGGATGTGATGTATTAGGTGTGGTTGACGCTACACCTGTACGGTTCTGGAGAGTTCTGGAGAGGATTCGCCAGGTAGGGGCTCATCTAGAAAAAAGATTATTAGTAGCCCCGTTCTGGCTGGCCCGAGTGTGTTTCTCTCCCATGGAGATTCCGATCAGGAGGGACTTGCCATCCCAATCAGGGGATACAATATTTCACCCTCATCTGTAGTTATGGATACTGTGGGCTCGGCCTCTGAGAGGGCCCAGCTCATAGATTCAGGTCTCTCGACCAAGGTCGTGGAGACCATAATACTCCAGTCTAGAGCTCCCTCCACGAGAAGACTAAATATGCATTGAAATGAGAACCGTTCTCTGCCTGGTGTGGAGAACACCTTCTGAATCTTGTTTTCTGCCCTGTTGGTACAGTACTTGATTTCTGTAATGAATGTTTCTTTGCTGGGTTATCTCTGAGGAGAGATCCTTAATTTCGTCTTCTCCGTGGTACATGAGGCTGAGGCCTACATGTGCTTTGATTTGCAACTGGTATGGTAATAGTATTTCTTCACCCCAGGTCGGGTTGTATTCCTAGGTCCCTCCTAAATTTGTATGGTATGGTATGGTATACTTTATTGTCCCAATGGGTCATTTGTTTTGGGCTCACAAATACAAGCACTGCAGCACCAGGCATTTAAAGCAAACACAATACATAAAAAAACCCAGATAAATACACATTTAAAATCAAATATTTGGCCTCACAATACTGTGTGCACCAGAGGGTACCCGGCATCCTGCCACTAAACACTGGAAAAATGTTTGGCATCACACCATTCTACCCACTGTAAAATAATTGGCATCACATCACTCTCTACACTGGGACGCAAACGGCATCACGCCACTCTGTATGCTAAAAATTAATAGGCATCACGCCACTCTGTCCACTATAAAATAATCAGCATCACGCCACTCTGTACACTAAGAATTAATTGGCATCACGCCACTCTGTCCACTATAAAGTAATCGGCATCACGCCACTCTGTAGCCAACACTAAAAATTAATTGGCATCACGCCACTCTGTCCACTAGAAAGGAATCGGCATCACGCTACTCTATACATTAAAAATAATTATTATTTCTACTTGATTTTATTTAATAAAGTAACCGCTGAAGGAATTAATTAATTCTTAAACCGGTTTAGTCTACAGCTAGGCATTCTAAGTCTTCTCCCTGATGGCAGCATTACGAACTCAGAGTGAGGGACATGTGTTGTATCATGCATAATCTTATTTGCCTCCCTTAATATAGATTTTTCATATAGGGTCTGCAGATAAAGAGGTTCTGTTCTGCCCATGACCTTCATGGCCATTCGAGTAAGACGACCGAGCCTAGCTTTCAAATGTACAGTTAAATTACCATACCAGAAATGTATTCCATAAGATATCACATTCTCCAATACAGTCTGATAGAACAACATCATAATCCTGCTACTGACCCTATAAAGTCTCAGCCTTCTCAAAAAATACAGTCTTTGTTGTAGCCGAGTGCACAAGGTATGGGGTACCCCAAGGTATGGGGTGTCCCCATATTTATATGGGGACACTTGTGTGATAGGAACATCATGGATATAAATAGAGCTATGGTTTCCAATTGACTTTGGATCAAATATCATCTCCTCAGTTTTCTTCACATTTACAATCAGGTGGTTAGCATCACACCACTCTATAAACTGATTAATCTCAGAGCAGTAAGGCAAAATGTCTTGATCTTTATATAACAAACTAAGAATCGCAGTATCGTCACTAAATTTCACAATGTAGTTGTTACTATTAATCCTCACACAACTGTTTGTATACAATGTGAAGAGAACTGGGGAGCTCACACACCCTTGAGGGGCTCCTGTTCTGATGTCATGAGAGTCAGAGATCTTCACATTAATCCTAACCAGTTGGGATCTATTTGTTAAAAAGAAAAATACCATTTAATAATAAACGGATTTACATCCATCAATTTAAGTTTCTCCAATAATAAATACGGTTGCAAAGTGTTAAAAGCTGAACTAAAATCAATAAAAAGTAAACGCGCATATGCCTTTGGATCATCCAAATGTTTAGATACAAGATGGGTAATACTTCCCAATGCATCATCCGTGCTTTTACCCTGCCTGTACGCAAACTGCCATGGATCTAGTTTTGAGATAACCTCATTTTTTAACAAAGACACCATGTACTTCTCAAAACATTTCATTACTATTGATGTTAGTGCAACAGGTCTAAAATCATTATTCTCAGACGGATGTGGCTTTTTTGGTATTGGAACGATCACAGCTTTTTTCCAGAGTGCAGGAACTATATGTGAGTCCAATGAACGTTGAAAGAGTGTACACCACACTGGATTGAGTTCTGCAGCACAGGTTTTCAAAAGCTGTGAAGAGATCCCATCAGGTCCCTTAGATTTCTTAGTACATAGCTGCTGAAACATTGATTGCACCTTAGAACTATCTATTATTAATCTACTGCCCATATCATCTGTCAGAGAACCTATAACAGATCTGCATTTATCAGAGAAGTCATGAGTTTGAAACCGCAGATTGAAGTCATTAAGTTCATTAGTCATTCTGTAAATCGTCATTAGTATTTATAAGTGTACAATTTCTATCCATATTAGTAAAAGCCTTCATTGTATCCCACATTTTTCTCGAATTTGAAGTGGAAAACTGATGCTCAATTAAATCCTTCTGTCGCCCCCTTGCTTCTTTTATCTTATGATTAAGCTCTTTTTGTATTATTTTCAACCCAGCAAAATCATGGTTTCTAAATGCAGCATTTTTCCTGTTGATACAACTCTTCATTTCTTTACTTATATAAGGTTTGTTGTTTGGATACATAATAAAAAAAATTTAGTGAGTACATTGTCCACACAAAAGTTGATATACTCCGTTATTGTCACAGTTGTCGTATCAATGTCCATATCATTAAAAAACATTCCAGTCTGTGCAGAGGAAACAACCTTTGAGTCTCTCTATGGCATTGTCCGACCAAAATGTTACTTCCTTCATGCATAGTTTACTGCGTTTGAGCATAGTCCTGTATATAGGAATAAGATGGATAGTATTGTGGTCAGAGTTAGCCAGCGGAGGTTTCACTCTGGCTTCATAAGCCTTTTTAATATTGCCATTGCACTTTCTGTCCTTTTTTGTCCTGCATTTTTTATATTGTTCAAAGCCAGGCAAGAACAGTTCCAGCTTGCATTGATTAAAATCACCTAATATAAATACGGGAGCCTCTGGCGAGCCCTGTAATTGTTGGTGAACACAGTCCGCTATACACTTTGATGCTTTAACTGCATTTCCGCTAGGAGGGACATAGACGGCACAAACGACGATGCTACCAAACTCCCTTGGTAGATAAAAAGGTCTCATTTTCAAGCACAGAACTTCAGCATCAGGACAACAGATTGTGTCCTTAATTGTGTACTGTTTACACCAAGCGTAACTCACATACACAGCCAGACCGCCGCCTCTGATTTTCCCTGACTGGGCATTCCTATCCGCCCGCACCAGCGAGAATCCATCCAGCCCCAGAGCGGCGTCAAGAGCATCCCGGTGTAGCCATGTTTCCATAAACACCATCAAACTTGAAGTGCGATATTCAAAACATACTTTGGAGTTAGCTCGAAGTTCCTCCATTTTGCCATGCAATGATCTGGCATTGCACAAAATCATCGATGGTAAGAGTGGTCTGTTTCCTCGTCGTCTGAGACGTTGCCGTATTCCACCTCGTTGACCCCGTCTCCTGTGCCTTCTATTGCGATCAGTTCACGACCCCCCCAGCAGGCAGATTCAAAGGAGGAGGCCCGGCATGGCGAAGCGCAAGCAGTAACTAATTAGTTACTCTGGTGTAACTAATTGACCTCCATAATGCCACACCTGGGTGTGTTTGGCACTGTGCAAGGTGTCCCCATACAGCAACCACTAGGCATAGCTGAACGAACATTGCCATACTGGTATTGGCATAAAAACAGTCACAATGTAACCTAAAACTAAAAAGCTTATAAAAACGGATAAAAAGAACAAACCACAAACAACAAATTGGTGCAGTAGAGCAAGAGCCCAGGTCGCATGCAGAGCAGCGCCACCGGAAGAACGAGTGGGTCTTTTGTGCTGCAGGCCTTCTCTCCTCCACCTTTATTATCCCATATCAGGAAAAACTTAATCTGTTATGTCCTGTCCAGGCTTTGGATGCTTATGTCCACAGAGCTGCTCTGTGGCGTATATCAGAGCAATTATTTGTCTGCTTCGGGTCGCCTAAGATAGGTTGCACTGCATCGAAACAGATGATGAGCAAGTGGATAGTTGAGGCTCTCTCACTTGCTTATGAAGCAGCCGGACAGCCTTCACCTTTGGCTGTCCAGGCTCATTCTGCAAGGATGGCATTCATCTCGGGAGTTTCCCTTCATTACATTTGTGATGCGGCAGGCTGGTCCTCGCCGCTTACATTTGTCAGGTTTTATGACCTTCACCTTAGCTCCCAGGGCCGTTTGAAGGAATTTGGGGGCCCCAAGCAAAATGGACATGGAGGCCCCCCCGGGAGATTTTTTTTTTACATTTTAAAGATAAATTCATTCATCTGGTGGACTTTGAGCAGTGTTGGGAATAACAGCGTTTAAAAGAACGGCGTTAGGTAACGACGTTATTTTTTCAGTAAGGGGGTAATCTAACTAATTACTTTTCCCGTCGTTACAACGGCGTTAACGTTACTGAACGTTAAATGCGGTGCGTTACCACAGGTGTCAGTTTGGTTTGAAATGTGCTGGCGACAGAGATGCATTCGGACGTGCATTTTCAGAAATGCTGATACAAAGTTGTCAAACTGTGCAGCCTCTCTGCTCAACCAGTAAATAAATCCATCGATCCGAAAATGTTATTTGAGTTCTTAAGTGGGCTAGTGGTAGATCATTTGCCAAGCGTGTCAGAGATTACGGGTTCGAATCCGCACTTCTATAGTTGTTTTTTTTTCTCTCTCATCAAAACTGAATTTGTTCAGCAGGGACACGTTTGTGTGCATTTTATTTTGTGATTTCACCGAAACGAATAGTCTCCACAACGGTGATAGATTGAAGCGCGCGTCCGAGTGAAGACTGTACGTGACAGCACGAGCCACAAGAGAACAACTATCCATGCAACTGATAGCAGCGGGAACGAGCGCTCAGCTTGATTTAAAAAACAACACATTTTAGCGCTAGATCTCTTATTTAATAGCGAACTAAATGAATGCTCTGCTAACTGGAGATGTTTTATTTATTTGTATTAACATCCGTGCCTCAATGTTTCAAAAAGTGGTGGGTACAAAATGACTCATGACGGAATCTGGTGGGGACGTGTACCCACCGAAATCGACACCTATGTGCGTCACTATTATAGACAGTAAAGGTTACTATGTAGGCTATTGATTGAATAAACTGTAATCCGAACGCACCCCGGGGCTCACACAGCTAGTGAGGAGGTGGGTTAATAACGAGGTATGCGATTATGTTTGGCTAAGGCAGAGTCATGTTTCCTGGTAGCCAATCAGATCCAGTGTTTTTACACACATGCCAGCACAAGCGCCACACACACACACACAACAGCTAAACAGAGATTCGATGAAGCAGCAGAGATGGCGAGTCAGGAGCAATCCAATGAAAAGTTGGGATTTTCAAGGTGCAATATAAGCACTACTTCTGTTCTACTAAGTTCAACTGACTTGTGAAAACTGCTAAAAAAAACTGTCTTTTTTAACAGTAACGCAAATAGTTACTTTCCCTGGTAACGAGTTACTTTTATTATAGAGTAATTCAGTTACTAACTCAGTTACTTTTTGGAACAAGTAGTGAGTAACTATAACTAATTACTTTTTTAAAGTAACGTTCCCAACACTGACTTTGAGTCACTCAGATCTGTTGTTTAAAATAAATAATAATCCACCTGCCAACCACCCATATTCTTTGATTTAGATATCTGCATCTGATCATCACGTTACAATTATGTAACTAATTAGTTACTGCTATGATTCTGTTGTTTGGAACTATTTTCGCTGCTGAAACAGAACAAAAACAGTCATTGCGTCTAAAAATGTAAGTAACTTAATTTTAACTATTTGTTTATTGAACTCATCGCCTCATAATTGTCCCTTGAGGGGGATCCCGATAACAGTGTCATTGCACTTTACTGCATTGACTATCAAAGGGGCGCTCACACAGTTTGTCGTTGCATTTTATTCTTAACCAGTCGTTGTCTTGGGGCCCCAGGCCAGCTCGGGGCCCCAAGCAATGGCTTGGTTTGCTTGCCTTGTCGCGACGGGCCTGTTAGCTCCACTCCCGTGCGCTCGGACTTCACAAAGAATGGGCACTTGTCATTATTGAGTAGTGGGTATGGGGTTCCCACAGCGTATCTACGCAGCCGGAGTTCCCTTGATAGGGAACGTCTCAGGTTACGTATGTAACCATAGTTCCCTGAGAGGGAACGAAACGCTGCGTTCGCCTGCCATACTTACTGCATGCCCTGATCGACTTGCTTCAGGCTTATCAGAAGCTGATGCGGTCTGCTTTCAGGGCTGCTTTATGACCAGTTCCTGGTCTATGACGTCATCCGCCTTTGACGTCTCACTCTTCCATTGGACTGATTATACACATGCTTCACGACGCAATCACACAGGAGTGTTCCCACAGCGTATCTATGCAGCGTTTCGTTCCCTCTCAGGAAAATACTGTTACATACGTAACCTGAGATGCTTTCTTCCAGGTTCGCTCCATTTTTCTGGCTGCCCTCTTAAGGGCCTGAGTGTGCTCGTTGTACCATGTAATATTTTCTTTAATCTTCTTTAGGCGCAACGGAGCAACTGTGTCTAAAGTGCTGGAAAAGAGAGAGTTAAATGTTTCTGTTGCAATATTGAGTTCTTCTAAGCTATCTGGGATGCTAAGATGATGAAACTGATCAGGAAGATTATTATTAAAGCAATATTTAGTGGCAGAAGTGATAGGTCCTACATATTTGTAACACAGAGTTGGCTTTGCACCCTTGGCTAAATGGAGTTTACACAAGACTAGATAATGATCTGAGATGTCATCGCTCTGCTGCAGAATTTCAACAGCATCAACATTGATTCCATGCGATAATGTTAGATCTAGAGTATGATTACGACAATGAGTAGGTCCTGACACGTGTTGTCTAACTCTAATAGAGTTAAGAATGTCTTTAAATGCCAATCCCAATGCATCTTTTTCATTGTCTACATGTATATTAAAATCACCAACAATTAGGGCTTTATCTGCATCCAGTACTAACTCTGAAAGAAAGTCAGCAAATTCTTTGATAAAGTGTGTATCATGCCCTGGTGGCCTGTATACAGTAGCCAGCACAAATCTCAAACGTGATTTATTATTTACACTATATATTGTTACATTAAGCACCAACACTTCAAAAGAATAATATTTTAAACTAGACTTCTTAGTAATTTTGTAAGTATTATTATAAATTACAGCAACACCTCCCCCTTTGCCTTTTGGACAAGGCTCATGTTTATAACTGTAATCTTGTGGGGTGGACTCATTTAAAGTAATGTAATCGTTTGGTGTTAGCCAGGTTTCTGTCAAACACAGCACATCTAGGTTATAGTCTGTAGTCATATCATTAACAATAAGTGCTTCTGAAGTAAGGTAACGAATATTCAGTAACCCAAGCTTTATCATTTGGTCATTAGGGGTTCAAGCACGAAGTGCTGAAACCCTATTGCAATTGTGCTGGTTTTCATTATTATTATTCTCCCCTAAAACGCATCGTGCAGACCAAACCGTAAGTGCAAGAGACTTGTTATTTGGGATTAAGGTAGCACAGAAATCGAGGAGAGGTTATCAAAGTATGACCCCGATTGGCCCATAGGTGGCGCTATAGCAACCAAAAGCGCGAAACTGCTCATAACTCATAGACCGTATGTCGAGACTCAAAAGCTCCGATTTCATTTCCGGTAGGATTTTTTTTTTTCAAAAACCTACTTTTGCAAACTAGTCCCTGGTTTTTCGCCCGATCGGAACCAAACCAGTGCAGAAATGTTCTCTGGAGTCTGAATATTAATAATTATCGAAAAAAAAGTTGAATTTTCGATTCACGGTTGCTAGGGGGCGCAAAATGAACATTGTGGGCGGAGCCTATTTTACTAAACTGGCTATAACTCAGGAAGTAAATGAGATAGGTTCACCAAACTCGGTACACATGTGTATGAGTTCAATTTGAGGTCACAGTAAAAAAATCGCGTCGATCTAACACTAGGTGGCATTAATATAACATAAAAAAACATAAAAAGGACTAAGACCACCTGACCGTTAGGCCGATTGACTTGAAAATTGGTATGCAGTGTCTTGGTCCAAGGTGCCATGTATGTATATGAGGACATTGGCATATCTCTAAAAACATGGCCGCCATCGACCAATGAAGTTTGAGCACCTATGATACAAGGTTAACGGAGGTCGATCAGAACGAAACTCGATGGGCATGTTCGACTCATGGCCCTAGAGGTCTGTAAGAATTTTGAAAGAAATCGAATCGGCCACTAGTTGGCGCTTACGAGTTTTATGGCTCTCTAATCACGTGGTGTTGCACAAATCCCCACAAAATGCATATCATTGATAGATCTACTCATGCTGAACAACTTTGCCTCTAGAATCATTGCTGTCAATCAAATTGTTCATTTAATATTCACAATTATGTTAAAAAACTACTTTTGCGAACTAGTCCCTGGTTATTCGCCCGATCGGAACTAAACTAGTCTAGGGCAATTCTCTAGACTCTCTAGATCAATAATTATTGAAAACAAGTTTAACTTTGCCCTTTGGTTTGCTATAATAGGGTCAATTAGAAAAGGGGCGTGTCAAAATACACTCAAAAGCCTATAAATCATAAAGAAAAAGTCAGAACTTCACAAAAATTAATGAGCACATGTGTCATAACATGGTGAAGAGGCGTGCAAAAGTTTCATGGAGATCACCATAGGTGGTGCTATAACTGTTGAAAGGCTTTAAAACCATGTATTTCCTATGATAAATTACCTGCAGTGGCTGTAAATGGTGTTTTCTATCTATGATCATTATAATGTTTATATCATAATGTTCAAAACCAGTGCAATACAATTCTCTGGACTCTCTAGATCAATAATTATCAGAAAAGTTATAACTTCTTCATTCGGATGGCTATAATAGGGTCACTTCAATATGTAGCCTTGACCAAGTGTCCCCGAAAGCCTACATCTCTTCAATGAATGCTCAGATCATGCTCAAATCAAAAAAATAAGTAAACACTCACTCTAGATTATAAATAAATAATCACTCTAAACAAGCATGAACATTTTCAGACAGATTGAACAAAATATGCGTCTATAACAGTTAAAAATGTGAAAATGATGTGAACATAATGTATATTAAGCCAATAAGTGGTCTTCTACTGCCCCCTGCTGTTTAAAATAGTCATTATGTCATACTGCTCACTAATATTGTTCTATAATTCATATTTAGACTATAAAATCACTATTTTAACATTTACAATCACATGTAGTCAAAATTCATCTATTGCAGAATTACTATTGACAGTTGTATCACATTGACAAATAAGAATACAGAAGTGAAAGTAAAATCGTTGTCCGCCATTTAGGCCACACCACCCAGCACAAATTCACTCATAACTCGAAAACGAAAAGTCGCTGCGCGCTCAAATTTTGATGGTAAGGTCCTCTCCGGGCTCTTGATCAAAATATATCCGCCCCCCTGCGGATCGCTAATCTGTGAGACTCCCGACTTGGAACGGCTGTAAGTCCCGACCTGGACCAGCTAGATGCTTGTGGGAGAGCTTGTTTGAAAGAGCCCGTCCTCATCTAGATTCGAGTATGGTGCGATTTGGCCTAGGCATTCCCGAGATATAAGCCTACAAAGATATGCATTTCAACGAACATTACTCCCGGCCACAATCACCCAGCATCACCGGGATGGTCTTGTTCAACAGGGCTCCTCTAACACTAAGTTCTGAGTTTCAGATTTTTTCATTTTCTCGTTCCCGAGATATAAGTGAAAAAACAAATTTCCATTCATTCATTTCAACTGTATGCAGTCTGTAATACCACTGTTGTCCAGTAGAGAGAGCAGCAGCATTTGACATTTTTAATCTTTTTATCAGCTTTCAGCATTGGCTAACAAACAAACGTTTAAAGCAATTTTTTTATTAGTTTTAATATAGTTTTATATTATTACATCACAAAGAAATATGTGAAATGCTTATAGACCATTAAAAGAGATTTTCACTATAACATATCCCAAGTGTGTGTGTGTGTGTGTGTGTGTGTGTGTGTGTGTGTGTGTGTGTGTGTGTGTGTGTGTGTGTGTGTGTGTTTGTGTGTGTTTAAGCATGCATTATGGAGTTAACATGAAAAAAATGGTTTGCTTTAGTGCAGAATACTGGTGAAACCAAGTAGTTCAAAGTGAAAGTGAGCCAGTAAGTGGTCTTCTACTGCACTCTGCTGGCCATTATACTTATTAATAGTCTTTTCACATGTGCTTTTGCACTCATGTATTTAGACAGGCACGTGCACAGGTAGGGCTCAGCCTGTGCAGAGAACATGCCCTTTTTGCCCTTACACTCAAAGTGCCCTTTTTTTTTTTGGTGGTGTTTTTTTATTTTATTTGTATAAATCAATGCTATTGGTCACACTTTACGTCTGTCTGCCTGTTTTACAAATGTTTAGCCAATGAAAGCTAGTGCAAATCTTGTTCGATCCTCAAACTGTCCGTAAATCTGATAACTCCGCCCCATCTATCAGATAACTCCGCCCCCTCTGTCAGTAAACCTGATAACTCCGCCCCCTCTATCGTGACTGAATCTTGACTGAATGAACTGAAGTTCCGCAGCAGCCGCACAACAGACAGCAGCTGAACGACATTTTGCAAGGGTAAACAAATATCTTGTTGTTTGAATAAGTACTAAACACTGTCTATAAAGGATCATATTTAATTTATTTGATGACTGAGATATGTGGTACCTGAGAGAGAAGTCTAGCATTTGCCATCTTTTTATAGCCAATACATAGCCTACACTTAAATAGCCTGTATATTTGCATTCATCTTTTATAAAATGAGATTTTGGCCAAATGTATTTTACAACAGGAAAAAAATGAGTGCCCATATAGCTACAACAAACTAGTTTGTAACCTGTTGATGAAAATGTATGTTGCCGGCGTTTTAATGACGGACAAAATGCATTTGCGCACATTCGCTGGTCAAAAACTTCATAACTGCATTTTAGTTTGACTTTTGTAAAATGTTAACAAAATATTGATAAGTAATACAACAACATATAATTAATTTTTACCATCAGAAAATCATAAGCACAGTACTGGAACTTACACAAAGAGACTGAGTGATCCTCGTCACCTATATTTCTAAGAAATGTCTAGTTTGATTTATGATTGCTGACACACTTAATTTATTAACATTTAATCATGTTATGGCAATAATATTCAATTGTGGTCAGTTCAAGGCTGTTAATGTGCATATATTCGCTATCTAATTTTTTTTTAATCTATTGTGTTCTAGACTCTCCGCTCGCCTTCAAATGTATAAATGTAGCAAAACATGTTTTTTAGGCCTTTAGCCCTTTAGGGCTAAAGAAACCCTGAAACCCTGTATATATCTATATTATTATTATGGTTGTTATTAATAGTGAATAAATCTAAACCTTTTGAGACTATTATTTTGTGTTATTGAATTTGCCATGAAGATGTAACCATTTCTTCCTTTTATTTAGGCTTATTTAATAATCTTAATATATATATATATATATATATATATATATATATATATATATATATATATATATATATATATATTTTATTTTTTTATTATTATTATTATTATTTTTAAATGGAGGGGAGTGCCCTTTACAGTTTCAACACATGTCCCTCAAAAGGTCTGTGCACGGCCCTGTATTTAGACACTAAAAATTTTCAATTTTTATATAACTTATATAACCTTCCCTTATATAACAATTACTATTATAACACAATCATATTTTGTCAGAGTTTATCACTTCACTTGTTCTGATGCTTCACATAATTGCTAGCAATGTGGTAAATCATGGTAAATAACGCTAGAAACATGGTAAATCATAGTAAATAAGGTAAATCATGCTAGAATGCTGGTAAATCATTCTAGAATGTGGTGTATCATGGTAAATCATCCTATAACATGGTAAATCAAGGTAAACTAAAATAAATCATGGTAAACTATGGTAAATCATGCTAGAATCATATTAAATCATACTAGAATGTCTTCAATTGTGGTAAACTATGCTAGAACTGGGTCAATAATGGTAAATCATACTAGAACTTGGTATATCATTGTAAACTATGGTAAATCATACTGGAACATGGTAAATCAAGAAAAATCACACTAAAATGTGGTATATCACGGTAAATCATGCTAAAACATGGTCTATTCCATCTATGATGTCAGTGGTTAAATGCTTGCTACTTAAAACTGTATGTCTTTTGATGCTTGTGTGCTTAAAAATCTTAAAGGCCTCAACTGCTTGAACCCCACTAAATGCTGCTTGCAGCTTTAATTTGTATTATATCTGTTTTTTATTTGTTGAACATCAATTAAATTTTTAACCTTAGATGGGTTTGGAAGTTTTTTGTATTTCCTAATTCGGGGAACAGACACAGTCTCTATATGATGATATCTAGGTGAAAGAGGCTCCATGTGATGGGATTTATCTGATCTTGGTGATGTGAGACAGCTGGCAGACGGTCGGTTTACATGGCTCATGGTCAGGTAGGAGGGCCCCTTACCAGAATTTAGCTTAGGGCCCGATGGAGGTCAGGATCGGCTCTGCTTAGAGACTAGAATGTCTATTTCCTCTCTTCTCCCTTCATGATGATGAAAAGGCAGATATGATCAACTTGATTGCAAAAATGTGTGGCTGAAGTGGATAAAATCATTAGTGTACAGTTGTTATTGCAGTGTTCACTGAGTGAAAGAGAATGGATGATTACATGTTCGGCTTTTTTATGCCACATGGGCTTTTTATGCTCAGGGGAAATAAAATGGTTCTCTCACTATTGAGGACAGAATGAATAATGACAGAGCAAAAAGAGGCCCATCCTCTTTTTCACATTCATTCCAATGTGTTACAACTAGAGGGTAAATACATGGGTTGGAAATATTTTGACTTTGGCTTCAAATATCAATACTGTTATAATCATGTTTTTTGTGGAAGGTTTATCATGAATGCTGGGGAAATTTGATTTTGATAAACTAATTGTGGTAAAATGAGTGCAAAATTAATTTATTGAGGACATAATTGTTTATTTAATGAAACAGTTATGAGATGAAAATCAAGATCACATTTCATTGTAATATAAACAAAACTTTTAGTCAATAACCATTTCAATATTTCCTTTCTGAATTGGATTTGGACATCAAATAACTCTTTGTATTTTTCTCAGGTTTAAGCAAAATAATGTAACATTTTGGAGTGAAGATAGAGAGCAGCAGGCCATAACTGGAGGCCAGGATTGCAAAAATCTCCACAGCCACAGTGTATTTCCCCGGTGAGCTGACATACGCCGGCACAAATGCAATCCACACAGCACAGAAGATCAGCATGCTGAAAGTAATAAATTTAGCCTCATTGAAATTATCTGGGAGTTTTCGAGCAAAGAAGGCCAGCAGGAAGCAGACAGCTGCAAGCAGGCCGATGTAGCCCAACACCAGGGAGAAGGCCAATGGAGAGCCAACATCACACAAAAGAATAATCCGGGCAGTTTCACGAGTCATGAGCTTACGTGGGACGGGAGGTGCCAGACTCAGCCATGTGCAGCAAATCACCACTTGCACAGTTGTGCACAAGAAGATAATGCTACGCTGCTGTAGAGGGCCAAACCATTTCATTACATTAGTGCCAGGGAGAGTGGCTCTGAAAGCCATGAGTACCACCATAGTCTTCCCAAGGATGCAGGACAGACAGAGGGAGAATGCAATACCAAATACACTGTGTCGAAGCCCACAAGACCATGATGTGGGCTGCCCAATAAAGGCTAGTGCACACAAAAAACAAAGCCACAATGAGCTAAGAATGAGGAAACTGAGCTCAGAGTTGTTAGCTCTGACTAGTGGTGTGTGGCGTTTAAGGGCAAATATGAGAGCAACTGCTAGTGTGAAACAGGATCCCAGCAGAGCCACAGCTAGCAAAGTGATGCCCATGGTATCGTTGTAGGAAAGGAACTCCACCAGCTTCGGGATGCAGGTGTCTCGTCTAGTATTTGACCAGAACTCAGGCAGGCACGTTTCACATTCGAAGGCATCTGATAAATACAATTTTAACATAATCTTTCCTCTACTATAAAGATTTATTGTGTGCACAGTAGTAATATACATTTTAAACAAATCTAAATTAGCTTTGTTAAACACATAAACATCAGCAGGACAAGAGTGTATTTAGGATATACCTGTCTGATTGCTAACCTCCCCAGCTGCACAGACAATGCAGTCAAAGCAGCAGAGAGGAAAGTTTGGCCTGGTAGACTTTCTAGTGCCTGGAGGACAACTAGTGCTGCAGACTGATATAGGGACCTGCAATTCAGAGTAAAGACAAACTACAAAGATACACATCATACATGTATGCACAAGTACCCAGCAAATACACAAGCTATACAAGAAAAGAAAAAAGTATTCAACATTGAATACTAAAACTTCTCAGTAAAAGTAAAATAAATACATTTATTTAAATAAATCACACTGGAGCATTACTTGTCTCTGATTTCCATTCCAGATTATGTTTTTTTCTTCAATCACTAGTTTAGGCTGCAACATTTCATCAAATCTCCCCACAGTGGCGTACAGCACTTCTCTGTTGCCAATGAGCTGCCAGTTGATGAGATCATACATGGCCACAGGATCTCCATTGCCGTCAAACTTGGTCTCCTCACCAAAGTCATTAGTGAAGTGGATATGCTTTAAATAATTCAGGAGCTTCATGTTTATGAGTGATTGGTTTAGACACAAGAGTGAAAAAGAGTGAATAAAAGAAAGATAAAAGTAAACATGGAACAGTGCTAACATTTGTTTAAACTTTATTATCTAAACTAGAGAACCTTAATCTTAAGACACAAGCTTAAGACAAACAGATATAAAAGTTGTGCATTTTACCTGCCATGGATGTATGCTGCTGGAGTTGGGGCACAATCCCCCAGCAAAAGGTCCGTTTCCTGGTTCACAGTGCAGCATTGAATCCAGAGCATGTGCAATGGCGTACACTGCCTTATAAACATTATAAGAGATTCGCAGCTGAGATACATCGGAGTAGATGTTACCTGTACTGGCAAGTACTTCAGAGCCATTACAGGGGGGTCTAATAGAGGAGCTTTTATTGCCTGTACCTAGAGAGCACTTAAACATCTCCTGCCAAAACTGCAGAACAAATGGGTCCTGTGGGTATTTCGAGGGATGTAACCGTAGCAGAAAAGGCTGCAGGCCGGGTATATCAGCTCTGCGGATAGCAAAGCCCATGGAGCCCTGCAGGATGGAGTGGAATTCAGGAGTGGAGAGGACTGCTGCTGTGATCCAGGCCTCGCTGGCCAACCATTGAATGCCAGTGAGGTTTTGCCGAAGAGCCTCCCAAAAGAGAGCTCTTGCATCTTGCTCTAGAGCAAAGACCAGCACCACACGGGCTCCTGACTCAGGAATCCTCTTTACAATCCTGGACATCTCTGTTTGGTCATGGTTTTTGGGGATTATTTCATAAAAAGCAATACATGCACCTAGTTTGGTCACCTCATCATTAAAAATTTGAGCACCACCACGGCCATAAGCATCATCCCCTGCGAATGTACCTAACCAGCTCCAACCGAAGTGTTGCACCAGCTGTGCCAGAGCATCCACTTGGAAAAAGTCACTGGGCATAGTCCTTAGAAATGCAGGAAACTCTAGTTTATTACTGAGACATGCACAGCTTGAGAAATAGCTTACCTAGGGAGAGGAGAGGACATGAGATCGAAGAGCATAGTATACATGACTGAAATACATGAATGTACATCTGTATGCGCATTAAAACTGCACAACTCACCTGTGGAACATGAAAAACACCCAGAAAGCGTGCAACCACTAGGGATAATGTGGATCCTCCATCACCAATGACAACAGGCACCCTATCTCGGCACTCTAGTTTTCCTGTGCCCTCTTCATTCCCATTCATTAGGGCCAAGGCTGTGCGGAGGGCATGGAAAGGGGTACTGCATGAGTCATAAATCTGATAACCCAGAGTTAAGTTGGCTAGGAGTCTTTTATCTCTGTTGATCTCCTCTATGGCAAAAACCATAGTCTGCATCCATCTAAAGGTTCGGAAATTAAACCTTTTTGGGACAAAGAGCATTAAATTATCAACAAAATTGAATTTTTTAATGTTTATAACATTTCTACAGTAAATGACAATTGCAAAACTGCTCAACAATATACTTTATAAATAAGAGAGAGACTGACAGTCTAAAAATTCATTAAGAAGCAAAGCAATTTCTAAATATTAAGCATAAATTCAGTATTGTAATATTAAAGGTTAAGACTATTTACTGACTGACCCTGAGCACTGCGTAGAATGTGGCTCTGCAGTAAAAGATGGAGGAGATTCCAGCACAGTATCGTGTAGCGAGAAGAGGGCACCGAACATGATGTCCCCTTCACTGGTTAGCACAGGCAGGTCTGAGGTGCTGCGGATGAGTCGACAGGTCTGAAGGAGCTGTGAAGAGATCAAAGTGCTGAGGAACAACACTGTCACACAAACATACACACTACTATATGCCATTCTTTCTCTGTACACTTCACTGCTTGAACCAAATTAAACACCACTTTGAAGCTTCATTGAACACAGACGGGTTTCCTACTTAATATGATGCCACTAATATTTACAGATGCATTCACACACATTCTAGCTCACTCTCGCTAACATAGTTCACACAAGATTCACCTAAGCCCACCTTTATACTGTACTCAGAAGCAACCTCAAATAAACTTGCATAAACCATACACATTCCCTGAGGGAATGTCTTAGTACATGAACAGAACATCACAGAAATAGATCATTTTGTACAATCTTATATATATATATATATATATATATATATATATATATATATATATATATACACATTAGATTTTATGATTATATATTATATGTTTTCTGCTAAATTATATGGCTAGTAAACTAAATAATTAATCTCACAAAAGTATTACTAAGTATTACTACTTTGGAAGGAAAAAGATGAAATTGCAGAACCAAATTACATACAACAAAGGGCATGTATATCATATAATATATATGCTTTTGGTAACACTTTCTATTAAGCCTGTATTTATGATGCATTATAAGGGTATTCTTAATGCATTTTGATTCATGCATAATGCCTTATAAACAACCTAATGATAAGTTGTATCATCTGATAAATAATCATAACAACAGTTACAATATATTCTAATACTTATTTGTGGTTATAACTTTTAAGAGTGCAATGTATTATCACACTAGATGAAGCCTGCATTTATATTGCATCATTAGGGTATTCTTAATGCATGCATAATGCCTTAACTTTATATACAACATACACAACACAACATTTAGAGTGTGCATGGAAGACATACAAAATGGATATATGCTGCCGCTGTGGCTACAGGAAAACTAAACTTTAGACAAAGCACCTCAAGGTCATTAAATGGGAATACTGGCTTGACAAGAACCACCCCTCACACATACTTGGCTGCCTTTTACATGACATTAGAAAATGCAACTTACATGAACGTGGTTAACACGACTGTAAAAGAGCATATATCTGTGCACCTCAAACTGTATAACTGTTTATATTGTATACATAAATGTATCGTTGCTTATTTTCAGGACATAAATAAAAATAACAGTTAGCTGCACATAGACTTTAACACTTCTAAATATCAATTGAAAATGTTTGTTAAAATGGGATTGACCTTCTGATTTCTAGTTTCTTTTTGTATATATAAATAGCTACCTATTAAATCTACATGCTTTTTTCCTATATTACTGCATAGGTATATTAGCAACCCGATCACACTAAATGTGTCTCTATAGCACGCAGTGTGTTTATCGTGCAATTTATACGCGAAAATGAGTTTTTATGTGCATAGGGTACGCATGGGTTGTTTAGGGTAGGTTTAGTAGTAGTGTGGGGTGCGTGTTTATTATACGTTTGGGTAGAATTATTGGTGTGGGGTGCGTGTGTATTACACGCAATGAGCTGAGTATCAAATGCAAGCGAAAACTGCGTATCATATGCACATAAAAACTAATTTTCGCGTATAAATTGCACGATAAACACACTGTGTGCTATAGAGACCCATTTACGTGAGAACAGACTGGTATTAGATTTAATTTTACAGTTTTTATGAATTAAACATTATTAAAAACAACATTTCGACCCTGCTGGGTCTTCTTTAGGCAAATGGTGGACACATTTAATGCAGGGATATATATAGGTCTTACGATCAACTGACCCATCCTGTCATTTCAATTAGTTTAATTAGCTAATAGCCCCACACATAATTCAATTAAGAGAACACTTGTATAAGCATACTCCACAAACCCATACATATCAAAAAAAAAAGAAAGGGGCCTTAAATCTCAACATACCCCAAAAACATCTGTTTTTTCTGTTGCTATCCACAGAAAAAAAATGTTGTTGTTTTTTAATAATAAAATTTAAATAAATCAGTGGAAAAAACAATTCCATACAAGTCAACCCCAAATAATTAGAGGACATTACCCCACATATTCACAAGATATACTGAAATGTAGTCAGCATAATATAAACAAACAATTTATTACAAAAATATGTCTTTTATATTTTATATAAAAATGGTTTTATAAAAATAGTTTTATATCAAATTCTTCATTAAGACTATGAGGAGACATTGTATTTAAAAAATGAATAAAAAAAGTTTCCCGTTGGAGAAGTCTTTTATCATAATCACCTCCTCTAGACGGTTTGTTAACCCGCTCCACCCCGATATATCTAAGGGCGCTGACATTATGCCTAGCTAATTTGAAATGAGCGGCGACTGGACTGAGCTCATCCCCTGTTCTTATAGTGCTTCTATGCTGACTGATTCTGGTTCGTAGCGCTCTCGTTGTTTTGCCCACATATGCTGAGCCACATGGGCAAAGAATTACATAAATAACATGTGTAGTGCTGCATGTAATGACACCACGAATGGATAATGTCCTGCCAGTGTGTGGATGATTAAAATGTTTGCATTTATCTGTGTACAAACACTGGGCACAATTACCACATCTATAGTTACCGTCTGGCATACTAAGAAAAGACGTTATGAGTTGCGGACATATATCATTTTTAACTAGATGGTCTTTTAAATTAGGGGCACGTTTAAAAATAAGCTTAGGTTTTTCTGGAAAGACTCTCATTAGTTTAGGGTCCGAATCAATAATATGCCAATGTTTGTAAACAGATTTTCGAAATTCTGACACAAGTGGGGAATACTTTACGCAACATAAAGGGGACTTATTTGGATCTTTAGTCCGCTTATTTGATCGAAGACACTCATCTTGTGTTATCTAATCAAAACATTTTCTGGCCGAATCAACCCAATCTTGTTTATAACCTCTATTGAGGAATCTTTTTGTCAAGTCCACAGCCTGCATTGAGTAAGATGTGTTATCGCTGCATATTCTACGTACACGATTCAACTGACTGATCGGAAGACTTTTGACCAACGGCCTGGGATGAAAACTGTCACCATGCAATATAGTATTGCGATCCGTGGGTTTACGAAAAATATACATTTTATGGTCGTGCCATCTTTATACACCTGAATATCCAGGAAACTGATTCGATGTTTATCATATTCCAAAGTGAATTTCAGATGTTCATTACACGCGTTTAGATACTTATTATCAGCAGCTATTCTAGCGTTAACTAGTTTTCAGTCCATTGAGTGCAAGGATAAATGAATACCAAATACATTTCCAAATATACAAATAAAGTAAAATAAAACGTATAACAGCTTATCTTGCCTTATGCGCCATTTTTCCTCCTCCGTTTCCCTCAAATAAACAAGGAGAAATTATTGAATTATTACAAATGCGCATAAGCCCCGTTAGGTCCGCCATGCTGGTTTGTTTACATCTAGCTACCACAATTTCTTGCGCTCAGGTAGTTTGGCGTGACTGGCCTGGAACGCTGCAAAGTCGTGAGTCGTGGTTTGAAGTCATGATTTACGTGCTCAAAAACCTGCCTGGAACGCAGCATTAGTTCCTGCCTGTCTTCTGTTCAGTGTCCAGTATTGTTTGTTATGCTTTGTTATGTGTTCACATGTTGTCGTATCTGTCTTCCGTGTCTCATCAGTAAAGTACCTTTTGTGGATTATACCATCTTCTCCTGTCTTCCCTGAACCACCCCGTGACAAATATACACTCAGTGCTGGGTTTTGGCTCAACCTGATTTAAAAAGAGAAAGTGCTGGAGTGTTTCGAGGCCACCGTCATGTGGAATATTTGTGTATAAACTCTGAACATCAAACGTGGCCAACAGCAAGTTGTCAGAGGTAATATCAAAAGTTTTCAGCGAATTAATAAAATCGATAGAGTCACGTATATAAGAAGGGTGGTTAACCACTTCTGATTTAATAAAAACGTCAATGAAAGCAGATATATTTTCCGTTAGGCTACCAATCCCACTGACAATAGGTCCTCCCTTCAGAGGGATATCTAAGCCCTTATGTATTTTAGGGAGTGTGTAAATTACAAGGATCACCGGATGTTCAACCTTAAGAAACTCAAACGCATTTTTGTCAAACTCGCCCTGAGTGAAATGCTCTAATTGGGAATGTACCCAGATCTTTAACCTATTAATGGGATCAGAGGATAATTTATCATAGAATGTCAAATTACTTAATTGTCTTTTAATTGCATATTCATAATCCACAACATTTTGCAAAACAACAACTCCCCCCTTATCAGCAGGCCGTACCACAATCCTATTATCCTTACTCAAATCCATTACAGCTCCTCTTTCCTCTTTTGACAAATTATTATACACTTTATATTCTTTTTTCTTTTTATTAGACCCTTTACATCATTCTCAACTAAACGGCAGTACGTGTCAAGGGAGGCATTACGGTGCTTGGGAGGAATGTAGACCTTTTCTTGAAGTGACTATGGGCCGAGTCACGTACAGATGTGGCAGACGAGTAGATTTGGTCCAATGAGGACATATTCCTATTTGGACTGTCTCTCATATCAGAATGGAAAAACTCACGCAATCTTAGATTATGAAAAAACTTCTGGAAATCAATAATAGTCTCAAAGTCATTAGTGAGAGTAGTTGGAACAAAACTCATTCATTTACTTAAGGCTGACGTACAGGCCTCAGACAAAGTTTTTTCAGAAAGATTGATTACCGTACTCTCCTGCTGGTCTGGATGCGGGGCTGCCTGCGTCCTTTTTCGCTGACTTCTTCAACATCGTTTTTGCTTGGAAACAGGCCTGCTCTCCGCCAGCGATGTGGATTTTGAGGTCTTCTCTGGGCGTATCCTAGAAAAGACACTCCACGCTCTGATTGGCCACTCACATCCAAGCCTGAATCATACGATGAGGAAGACAACCATGGTTTTCTGTTTCCTTCTGGTCGTTGGCGTCCGGGTCGTGTGCGTTGTCCCTGATTATGCTGGGATTTGGTTAGAGATTCTGGTTTTCCATCCCTCCCAGCCTTCTTGACACTCCTGACTTCGCTAGTGCAGTCAATACGATGGCGTTCTAGCTCCTTCTTGATTTCCACCTGTCTTTTCTTATCAGACAGCGCTTTCAATATGATTTCTGTTTTCTTGAAATCTTTCCTTGTCGATTCCAGCTGAGCAGTGATTTCACTTATAACGAAGGCCATCAGGTCAAAGGATCTCCTCGTGATCTTAAGGAAGAATTTGATATAAAACCATTCTTATAAAACCATTTTTATATAAAATAAAAAAGACATATTTTTGTAATAAATTAGTTAGTTAGTTAGTTAGTAGTACTTTATTGTTCAGCCTTGGCTGAAAATTGGTCTTTGGTCTCGCTATACAATCACAAAACGATATTACGATTAACGTCGATCATCGAACATCGATAAACATCGAATCAGTTTCCTGGATATTCAGGTGTATAAGGATGATATTATACACCATAAAACTGATATTTTTCGTAAACCCACGGATTGCAATACTATATTGCATGGGGACAGTTTTCATCCCATTAACAATCCACGATACACAATCCACAATATACATACATAAGAATTAAAATATTCACATTTCCTTTCTTTTATTCAAAAGACTTATTGCATTTGGTACAAAATATTGTTTATATATTGCTTTAATCGCTTTTGGTGTTCTATAGCGACGACGTGATGGCAATAATTCAAAAACATGATTCAAGGGGTGTGTTGTGTCTCTTGATATATTCAAAGCTCTCCTCTGAACAGCGATTTGGTATAACTGTGCGACTGATTTTTGTTTAGATCCTACAATTTTTCCTGCGACTCTATCTAATTTTACTTTTACTATTCACAGATCGTCACACACACTCGTCCACACCACACAGTTATATTATACCCTAAAACACTCTCAATTAAACTTCTATAAACTCTTTGCAGAACATCCTGACTAACAGAAAATTAAATTCAGAAAATTGTTTGTTTATATTATGCTGACTACATTTCAGTAGATCTTGTGAATATGTGGGGTAATGTCCTCTAATTATTTGGGGTTGACTTGTATGGAATTGTTTTCTCCACTAATTTATTTACATTTATTATATATTTAAAAAAAAAAAAATCTTTCTGTGGATAGCAATGTTTTTTTGGGGGGATGTTGAGATTTAAGGCCCCTTTCTTTCTCTTTCTTTTTTTTTTTTTTATATGTATGGGTTTGTGGAGTATGCTTATACAAGTGTTCTCTTAATTGAATTATGTGTGGGGCTATTAGCTAATTAAACTAATTGAAATCACAGGGTGGGACAGTAAGACCTATATATATCCCTGCATTAAGCTGTCCACCATTTGCCCGAGGCTACGTCTACATTAATACGGATACATTTGAAAATGGCGTTTTCGTTTAAAAACGCTCTCCGTCCACACTAGCATTTTACGACGTTTCAGTGTGGATGAGAAACTTCTAAATTCACCTTACTGCGCATGCGTGAAACCTCACAAAAGCTCACTGAGATGATACAGATGGAAAAATAAATAATAAAGTTATTGCGCAATTCTTCTAACAAGATCATTTTATTTAGCAAAATGTCTCACCATTCACTGATAAAGGTTGCACTCAGTTACCATATGTTTGGTCTAAAACGCAACTGCTCTCCTATATTGCCGCAGGACAGCAAATGTGAGTACATTTTCTGTCATCTTTGCAGTAGGCTACTGTGATATGAAGAACATGGTTATAAGAAGTAACATATTTGAGCAACAGTGTAAAAGTGCATCGCACATAATTAACAGGCACAATACCAGTAAACATGAATATCTATTGGTACAACATGGATCCCATGACTAAACTTACGTCATCATTTTCAAATACCTTTGGCTTCATAGTCCACACTACAACGCGAAAACAGCGTTTTCAAATGTATCCGCTTTGGAGAGCGTTTTCCAAAAGCTACGTTTTCCTTGACTTAAAATGCTGTCTCAGTGTGGACGGAGGCCAAAACGGAGAGAAAAATGTACGTTTTCAAACGAAAACATATTAGTGTGGACATGGCCTATAGAAGACCCAGCAGGGTCGAAACTTTGTTCTTTTATTATTAAATATGGGGGTATAAAGCAGTGTTGCAGACCTTACAATTTCTTTCACTTTATTAGTTCTTGTCCTGCACCTGCCGGAAGGTGGGATGTGCAGACAATTACTTTTTTATTATATTCATAGAAGGTGTTACAATGCTTTTCTTTTTACATGGTAGTTTAAAGCTTACCATTCCAATAGATCTTTTGAATAGCTCATTACAGGTTGTTCTACAGCATTTGGAGGCATGTTATCACAATTACTGCTACGAGCTATGTTCAAACACAAGGGTATACTAAGTGTACCTCCAGGCCATAGTTTTCATTGTCATCACACTAATATTACCAAGAGACTGCCAATGCTGTATGCTATGAGCAACTATGATGAGCTCTCCCAGGATCAATTTAGCACTTGAGATTATTGTAAATTGCTATAGTGTTGGCTATTACAGATAGTAAACTTAAAATGGTTAATGAAAGATAGTAGGATATTATGTTTGTGAATGTGTGTACCTAAACCAAATTTTGGGGACAATATTTTACCATGCAGTGAGCTACATCTGACACCTTGCTTGTTTAGGAGAAAGAACCACCGGTGCTTGTGTTGTAGTTGTAGTATTCGCCTTGGAGCGTCGGTCAGAACTTAGGACAGGAGGCAGGAATAAGTTTAAACACTTTACTGAAGTTTCTTCAGAAGCACATACATACATTAGATGATAGTGATTCCACTTATATATTATAGGTGCAGATTTAGATGCCTCACTGTTTATATTGATGGAGATGGTGGGTTTACATTATATACTGGAGTGTATATGTGTGGCTGCAAATAAACAATACATTTTACATTAGGGATGCGCGGTATACCGGTACTGCAAAAATAGCGGAATATATTATATTTCAAACGGTACAATATCATAATTTTGCTCAATTCGGTATTTGATGTGCTGCTGTTTCGAAGTTCACCGCTAGGCGGCAGTGCACTACCCAAACTGACACGAAACTGCCAAAGGTGACAACGGAGGAACACGATGGATCAAAAAGATGAAGCTCATTCTACACGCCCGAAATTAATAAATAAAGAGAGCAGTAGGATTGAAATATGGCATTACTTTGCCTACAAAAGTAATGAGAAAGGTGAAGCAACAGACCTCAATGCATCACTCTACAAACGCTGCTTTAAATCATGTGTTGCCATGGGAGGCAACACGTCAGATCTGGCTAAGCACTTGTCACTTGCTCATCCTGACTTGTTCAAAGAGTTCAGAGATCAACAGGTGAGTCCATCATTCAACTGATTTAATTTAGACTTTTATTCACAACACTGATCAGCGCACATGCATAAGAGCTTATCGATTAAATATGATACTGTAAACACAAAAATCTCAAATGTGCTTGCACGACACGCTAGAACCAATTAAGTTTATTTTTGCACTTTCAAACAATCATATATTGATTGAATTTGAATGAATAAAGAGATTAGTAATATTAATTTTAGTGACAGTAAAATGAATGACATTTTACTGCCGCTGTGGCAACCCCTAAAGGAATCAGCCGAGAGAGAGACAGTAATATAAATATTACTAAAATTAATGTTAGAATAACACTTTACAATTAAGCTACATTTGTCAACATTCATTAGGTAACCTGACCTAACAGTATTATAGCATTTATTAATTTAGATCACTCAGTAATTATTTAAATATACTAATACATGTTTAGCATGTTAACATTACTTAATGCAATGCATTAAACTAATATGAAAAATCAAAATTTAACCTACTGTATGTTCCCTGACTAGGTTTTTTTTTTTTTTTTTTTTACATTTTGATACTTTTTGTTTGCACATTTGGTACTGCAGAGTTTCAAGTAGTGTTTTTTTTTTATAAAATTGTTTCAGTTCGCTTAACTTTTGAGGCTGGTTATTTGTCACTTGTGGTATTGATTTAGTATCGATACCGAGGTATTAGATTCTGGTATAGTAGCCTACCAAAGCCAAAATTGTGGTATCGAGCCATCCCTATTTTACATTAACATTATTAATTAAGTCTATCGGCCAAACATCATATCTAGCACAAAAGAACAGCTTAACTAGGCGAGTCATAACTTGTCACTATTTATTAACATGTTAATTTGTACAGAACAAATAATACATATATATGTTTCATTAATACAAAAGCACCACTTAATCCTGAATCGGTTCACGGGGTCTATATGACCCCAATCAACTTTTCCTTAGTAAAAAACAATGGTTCCCTTCATCTCAGTGGAATAAGATTTTGTGACTTCCTACATTATCTATCTATACACACACACAAAAACTGGGCTTGATTCGGTTGTTCTGAAGGTATGTAAAAATATTTTTTACACTTCTTGTCTTCGGGGGTCAATATGACCCCACATTGAAATGAACGGGAAATGCGGGAAAAAAAATCTTCATGTGTCAAAAAGTCAATAAATCCAGCATAAATCTGAAAATTTTAGCATAGACTAGACTAGACTAGAGCATAAATGAGATGTAAAAAACGACACTCACTCACACACGCACAAACACACACACGTATGACTGCCACAGACAGCATTTTTATAAAATGTGGCACAAATGCAGAACAAAGGTATAAAAGGGTGAGACCTAATGCATGCACACGGACACACGCACACATACACAAGCGCGCTCACACAAACACACACACAGACAGACATATGCACTCTCTCTCACACACACACAAAGACACGCAAACACACAGGTATGACTGCCACAAAGAGCATTTGTATAGAATTTGGTAAATAAAATCAGCCATAAATGCAGAACAAAAATATAAAGGAGTGATACCTATTGCACACACACAGGTATGACTGACACAGAGAGAGCTTGTATCAAATTTTGCTAAGGAAATCAGCCACACATGCAGAACACGTGTGAGTATGACCTAATGCATGCACACTCACATGCAGAGAGAGATGAAACAGAGATAAAATATAACTGGCCTTTTCCACTTTCGAAAGTTTAAGTTGAGATGTAAGAGCTGGATCTGTGTTTTGAAAACAAATAAATTGTTCCCACGCAAAAGCTATAAAAGAGGGTCTTTGGTGTCCTGCACACAGTTTATTCTGTGCTGGCTGTATGGCAAAGAGGTACAATCTCCTCGAGACACTGGACTACGTGCTGGATTCCAGCGAAACTGAAGAAGGCCTGGAAAACTCTGAGCCAGAAGACTCTGAGCCAGAGGACTGTAATCCCCCTGAAGACAACACAGGGTTGGAAGATGAGTAACAGGGAGATGCAGACCAAACCTTCAGTTCTAAAAAAGTTCTACTACTCCAACTCCACAGAGGCTAGGGAGAGCTTCAGTTGCACGAGTTACAAAGCTGACACCTGGACCGACAAGTTACGCATGTTCTCGTGTAGAGGACATAAAGTTTTCTTTTTTATTAATTTTTCCATCAAGCATCCAAAGCATCTTGGTGGAGATGACAAATTTGGAAGGAAAGCGTGTATATGGCGCTGACCGGAGGGATGTGGACTGGATAGATATGGAGGCATTTATTAGTCTGGTCATTCTTGCCAGAGTTTATCTTTCCAACAATGTGGCCCTGTCCAGTTTGTGGGAGGCTGAAACTGGGCGTGCTATTTTTTTGTGCTGTCATGACTCTGAAAAGGTTTAAAATTTTGTCAAGAATCATCCGATTCGATGACAGGACCACAACATCTGCTCGCCATGAAAATGACAAGCTGGCACCAATTCGGGATCTGTGGGATTTATGGGTTGAGCATCTCCCACTGATGTTCAACCCTGGTTCAGACATAATGGTGGATGAGTGCCTGGTGCCATTTCGAGGTCGATGCTCATTCAAGCAGTACATGCCTAGTAAGCCAGCGAAATATGGAGTGAAAATCTGGGCAGCATGTGATGCCAGGACGAGTTATGCATGGAACATGCAAGTGTACACCGGCAAGCCTCGAGATGGACAGCCAGAGAGAAATCAGGGCATGCGTGTGGTCCTTGATTTGACCACTGGTCTCCAGGGACAGTGTGATAATTTCTTCACTTCGTATGCCCTTGGCCAGGAGCTCCTGAGAACGAAGTTGACCATGGTTGGCACAGTTCGCAAGAACAAACCTGAAGTCCCACCTGCTCTTCAGACAAAGAGAGACAGATCTGTGTTTTCCTCTCTTTTTGTTTTCACTGCGACACACAGTCTTGTGTCGTATTGCCCCAAAAGGCATAAAAATGTGCTGCTCATGAGCACGTCACAAGAATGCCAAAATCAGTGACAGGGAAGACAAGAAGCCAGAGGTAATCTTGGACTACAATCACTGCAAAGGCGGAGTTGACAACCTTGACAAGGTATTTACAAATTTTATGATTTGATGAATGCATAAATTTAGCGGTGAGATAGTGATTGGTATTTTTCTGAGATCAATCAAGCTTGATTCCATCCACCATACATGATCACTCTCACATTTGCACGTGTGTCACTTTAAATAAAACTGTTTGGATCCACTTACCTCTGTTTCTGTGCCTGTATCCTGACAGAAGGTTTGACCCACACAGCTATGGATCCAACACAGCCTGAAGATGGCGCTTCCGCAAACCCCGTTTCCGCAAACCCAGTTTCCACACGGGTTTACATCACCAGCTCCACTGCCCGACCAGCGCCCTTCTCAGGCCGGGCGGAAGATTGCAACGGGTTCTTGCTGCAATGCTTGCTTGTCCTTGAACAACCTCAGTTATACCCGACAGAAAGATCACAAATTTCCTTCATCCAGCAGTTATCCGGGTCAGCGCTAAGGTGGGCTGAGTCATTATGGCTTCAAGGTACTACGGTCACATCCTCATTACAGAGTTTCATAACTCATTTAAAAAAAGTATGTTGTGGCAAAACTTCTGTTAAACATCATCACTGCGTAAGAGACACTCAGAGTCAAATGAATAAAAAGAGAAATATTTATTCTTGCAAGAATAGGCCCAGTCGCCAACACAGCAGTTACCCTCTTAAGTGAGTGACCCCCACCAGGAAGACATGAGACAGCCTTTATACTCTTTTCAAGGTTCCTCCTCACAGCAGTTACCCTTTCACCCACTCAGATAAGGTCCCTACTGCTGTTCAGTTTCTTCTTAAGGACACAACCTGGCCCTGAAATAAACTAGCCAAATCTTGACCATTCCTAAGGTCAAGAGGTCCTGTCCCATATATTCCTGAAACGTCACGCACAAGCACGTACACACATATACTTTTACACATTGAATAGGTTCAATCCCTTATGATATCTGTTAGGAATAAATGACTATTAAAATTTCTACAAGTATTTGGACGTCTGGTAGGGGATTCATCTGTCAGCGAGCAGCTGTTACGATTCCGTCAAGGTAAAAGATCGGTTTTTGAATACTCCCTGGAATTCCGAACTCTAGCATCAGCAAGTGAAAGATGAAGATGAAAGAGCTCTCCTGGCTGTTTTCCGAAGAGGGTTGAACCCCACGCTTCGTCTCCAGCTCATCATTTACGATGATACTCTTGGACTTGAAAAATTTATGCAGCAGGCTCTCCGAGTACATCAAAGATTCCAGAACTGTTATCTAGACATTCCGCAACCAAACCCCATAGCTCATCAGGTTCCACCTGAATTCTCCTTCGAACCGATGTCGGAAAGAATGCAAGTAGAAACCCACCGACTGTCTCAAGCTGAGCGTAATCGCCGCAGAGAATTAAGATTATGCTTATATTGTGGGACTGAAGGCCATTTCCTCCGTACATGCCCGTCATGCCCTCCTCGTCTACTTGTGAGTTCAGTTTTTAACCACCCTTTAGTATCAACCCCATTAACGATATCAGTTACCCTATAGTCTCAATTTTCACATTTCAGTCGCGGCAATCGTTGACTCCGGGTCGGCAGGCGATTTCATATCAGGAAGTCTCTGCAAGAAGCTCCAGAGATCCAACACATCCAAACCTTACTCCATCCATGCAGTAACTGGCGAAGCTATCAACAAGGGGTACGTAACATCTCAGATAACACCATTATCTTATGTGTTGAGAACACTCACCAAGAATTGTTTGAACCATTCATTCTCGAGAATAGCCAAACTGACATAATCCTCGACCGTCCATGGCTCATCCGCCATCAACCTACCATTGATTGGCAATCTGGTAAGATTCTGAACTGGGGATGCAACTGCTCTTCGACTGACGCTGCACTCCAAGTCCTGTCATCCACCGAGCCTTCTGAACCGGTTTTATTGAATTCAACTTCCATCGAAAGCCCCACAGAAAACCTGTCAGTGACTATTCCTCCAGTTTATTCTTCATTTGCAGATGTGTTCAATCCTGTTGCAGCTTCCAAGTTACCACCACACCAGTGATGGGACTGTGCCATTGATTTGGTTCCAGGGGAACCCATTTCCAAGGGTCGGGTTTACTCCTTGTCCATTCCTGAACAAACAGCCATGCAAAAGTACATTGAGGAGGCCCTACACCAGGGGTATATCAGGCCTTCCACCTCGCCTGCTGCCGCCAGCTTCTTTTTCGTCTCCAAGAAAGATGGAGGATTAAGACCATGCATAGATTAGAGCGTTAAATCAGATCACAGTAAAATTCAGTTATCCACTCCCTCTTGTCCCATCCGCCCTCGAACAACTTCGAGAAGCCAGAATGTTCACCAAACTTGACTTGAGAAGCGCATACAACCTAATCAGAATATGAGAAGGGGATGAGTGGAAGACAGTATTTATTACCCCCGCAGGGCACTATGAATACCTGGTGATGCCGTATGGTCTGGTAAATGCTCCTTCCATCTTTCAGAGTTTCATGGACAAGGTGCTCTGAGATTTCCTGAATCGCTTTGTGCTAGTCTACATTGACGATATTCTAATCTTCTCAAAAGACCTAGTAGAACACCGTCACGTTTCCCTAGTACTCCAACGACTCCGGGAATTCTCTGTTCTTGAAGGCAGAAAAATGCTTGTTCCATCAGACCGCTGTCGAGTTCCTGGGTTACCGCCTCAGCGAACGAGGAGTCGAGATGGATGATCGCAAGACCAAAGCCATCACCTCCTGGCCCACTCCGCGGTCGGTAAAAAAGCTGCAAAGGTTCCCGGCGTTCTCAAACTTACCGAAGGTTCATAAAGAATTACAGCATGTTAACAGCCCCACTAACTTCACTCCTGAAGGGGAAACCAAAGAGCCTGTCTTGGAACTCTGACGCCGAACACGCCTTCCTGTCTCAAGAATGCATTCATCATTGCGCCCCTGCTTCGTCACCCAGATCCTGAAAAGGTATTGCTTGTCGAGGTTGATGCTTCTACTACTGGGGTAGGAGCAATCCTGTCACAGTACTAAGAACACTCTTCCAAACCCATGCCCTGTGCATTCTTTTCACGCAAGTTATCCACCACTGAGAGCAACTATGACATCGGCAACCGAGAACTCCTAGCCGTTAAACTTGCCTTAGAGGAGTGGAAGCACTGGTTGGAGGGGGCCAAACACCCTTTCATCGTCCTCACAGACCACAAAAACCTCCAATATTTTAAGGAAGCCAAAAGTCTCAACCCACGTCAAGCTAGATGGGCCCTGTTCTTTACTCATTTTCACTTTCAAATATCCTACCGTCCGGGCTCAAAGAACATTCGAGCAGATGCCTTGTCTCCATGCCCCAAAAACATCCCAGGAAGAGCCCGAAACCATCCTACCAACAAAGTTATTTGTCCACCCCATCCAATGGGATCTCGACGAACAACTCCTCGAAATATCACAGCGCTTCCCTGGCCCTCCAGAGTGTCCCGCTGGAAAGATCTATGTACCCAAAGATTTCCGTGTTTCTCTCATCTCCTCCGCCCATTCGTCTGTTGGGACAGGTCACCCAGGCATCAGTAAGACTCACTCGATTCTCCAACACAAATACTGGTGGCCAAACATGCAACACGACATTTATTCAAGGATGCACGCTCTGCGCCATGACTAAGGTTCCACGTCATCTGCCTACTGGGAAATTATTACCACTGCCCATCCCAAATCGGCCCTGGTCTCATATCGGGGTAGATTACGTCACGGACCTTCCAGCTTCTGACGGATATACCTGCATCCTTGTGGCCATTGATCGATTCTCTAAAGCCTGCAAGTTAATTCCCCTGAAGAAGCTGCCCACAGCATTTGGCACTGCAGAATTACTAATGGAGCATGTCTTTCGTAATTTTGGCATTCCAGAGGATATTGTATCTGACAGAGGGCCCCAGTTCATCTCCAGAGTATGGCGAGCGTTCTTTGCTCTAATGAACGTAACAGTGAGCTTAACTTCAGGTTACCACCCGCAGTCAAATGGCCAAACCGAACAAAGGATCCAGGATGTCAGTCGTTTTCTTCGCACATTCTGTCATTCCAACCAGAACATCTGGAAATGATGCTTAATTTGGGCAGAGTATGCCCAAAACTCCCTCCGGCAAACATCCACAAACCTAACGCCATTTCAGTGTGTTCTGGGTTACCAGCCACCACTATTTCCCTGGTCTGGTGAACTATCAGAAGTACCCGCGGTCAATGCATGGTTCGAAGACAGTGAAAGAGTTTGGAATCAGGCACACCATCTTCAGCCAGCTATAAATCGCCAGCAGCACTTTGCAGATACCCGTCGCTGCCAGGCTCCCAATTACCAACCTGGGCAACTTTTATGGCTTTCCACCCGAAACATCCGTCTAAAACAACCATGTCGGAAACTGAGCCCAAAATGCATTGGTCCATTCCACATCGAAAAACAAGTCAACCCAGTCACCTACCAACTTCGTCTTCCTGCTCAGTACCGCATCCACTCCACATTTCACGTTTCCCTCCTAAAGCCCCATCATGTACCTGTATCTGTTCCCTCTGCATATCCTGTCCCTGAGGACAACCCTCCCAATACCGACCATTGAAACCGAGCCCATCTACATGGTAAAGGAAATATTGGACTCCCGACATCAGGGTGGTCGAGTCAAATACCAGGTGGATTGGGAGGGTTATGGACCGGAAGAAAGATGCTGGGTGCCTCAATGATATTCTTGATCCCAATCTGCTCACCGAGTTTCATGATCAGCATCCTGGAAAACCGGTACCACGACCTCGAGGCAGACCTCCACGACGTCGGGGTCCAAGGTCCGCTGGCGCGGACTCTGGAGGGGGGGTGGTAATGTCAGAGATCAATCAAGCTTGATTCCATCCACCATACAACGATCACTCTCTCCGTATTACTAATCACACACCTGTTCACCATCAACAGCCTCATCAACAAGCACTATAAAACACTCACCATAGCCCCAGTTCAGTGTCAAACCTCCAACAGAAACAGACCATTATCCATTGTCTCCCGAAATCCCTGATGCACCAAGTACCTGAGAAGTAACATACTCGCCGGTGAATTGCTAACCTTTGTATCCTTGTTCCACTGTTTCCAGAAAGCCTGCCTGGATCCATGTTTCCCGAGATCCGGTATCCACCTGAGTTTCCCTGTGTTCACGCTGAGTTTACTTGCACGTGACTGCATCTGTAAGAGAAAAAGACAAGTATCAATGAACTGATTGTTTGACCTCGATTATCCTGAAGAAGACCTGCTCACCTGTAATCTGCCCTGCACATTGTGCTTCTCACCGAATCTGCACCTGAACTTTGAAAACTCACCTTTGCACGTGTGTCATTTTAAATAAAACTGTGTTTGGATCCACTTACCTCTGTTTCCGTGCCTGTATCCTGACAGTATTTCTTTTTCTAGCAGATCTAATTTTTTGTGTGTTTGAAATATTGCAGATGGTTGCATGCTACAGCTGCAAGCGCAAGACAAATCAGTGGCCAATTGTTGTCTTCTCCACAATCCTTGAAGTTTCGGCCATAAATGCCTTTGTGGTATGGAGAGAAGTCAATCCATCATGGGAGAAAGGGAAGAGTATGAAAAGGAAAGCTCTGGTGTCCCCTCACATGGAGCGACAACACGGCCTCGTACACCAGCCTCTGCAGCAATATTGAAGAGACAAAAGGATTTGTCCAACAAGCCAGGGCCCTCCACTGAACCTCCACAACCAAAGCGAAAAAGGTGTCAGGTTTGTCCACGGGCCAAGGATTTGAAAACTGACAAGCAGTGCGCAAACTGCAAAAGAGCCATTTGTGCTACTCAGTGTTCTTGTGCCAGATGTGCGTGGACTGATAATTGTTTTATCATGTGTTTTACATATAATTTTTTTTTGTAGATTATTGCTTTTATGTTCAGTGTTCAGAATGTGATTGTTGTTCGACGTTCACTCTTCACCCCTGTTCATTTTTTCATGTTGTTGGTTTTATTTAATTTCTTTTGCACTCTAAAGTTGATTAATTTTTTACACTGTTCATTAAAATCAATATGCAACTACAATCTGACTCCAAGTCTTGCCCTTTAGGTGTGTCTTATGTGGCATTGTTCTGTCAAATTTGTGGCATTTTGTAAAAAAAAGGCATATCAAAATGCATCAAACTTAAAAAAAATCTACTACTTGAAAGAATATTTATTTTAAATGTCTTTTCTAATGTTTATATATATAAATTCACAAAATGGATCACAAACGTTGTGATACGAGCAGTTGGCCACATCCAGTAAAATGAATGGCTCTCTATTGCCTCTGCTGGTCAAAACTATTTCTTTCTTTAACGGTAATAATTTTAGGTTTATCTAACCAGCAGATAGCATACTTCTACACCTAACACCTAGATCAATATCCAGAAACAAATTAAATTAAATTTAGGACAATTTAAGTGATTTTTTTCATAATGTAATATTTCATATGCAAGCTAATGGAATAGTTGAGAAATTGTGTGGTAAATGGGTACAAAAGTACTTAATATCTCCCCAAACACACCATTAATGAATAGATGAGAAGTAAACAAAAAAAATGATGTATTATTTGTATAATTAAAAATGTATATTTTTTGTACAATACAACAATTTGTATCAATTGTTGGGTTCATATTGACCCAAAAGACCAGAAGTGTAAACCGGAAACAAAGACCATTTGAGGGTAAAATAACTTACAAACAACGTGCATAAGCATTCTACGATAACGTTCATCATTTGCTAACGACAAGGCGTGACTTATAATTTATCTCGAATGAATTTATGACACAAATACTTGCCCATTTCTATATATTCACATATATAATCAATCTTAAGCAAGTAAGAAATAAATGAAGCTCACTTTTCTCAAATAGACGCGCACAGTTATTGATAATCAACACAAACACTGCACCGCGACTTCTGGAACAGCCTTCCCGTGGAAGGCACAGCTGTTTTTTATCATGCGCATTTCTCGTGGACAATCACTTCCGGCGTATCCGCCAATGGCCGCTGGATGGTGCATTTGCGCTACCTTTGTAACTGTATACTGTAAAATTTACAACAATCTCTTTACAGTATAGCAAAAGTGCAGAAGTTTTAGATTGGGCTTACTCGTTTCAAGGCAAGAAAAACAAACTATTACAATTTATTTTTAAATACTGGGGAAATACGTGTTCGTTACAGGGAAAGTAGAATAAAAATACACACAATCTAATATCACTGACTCGGAAACCTTTATTTGAAAAACAACTTAATTCAAAACAGATTCACAACACTTCTTATTTGTTTAAAAATTTGTTATCAACATTTCATTTCAAGTCTTGACAGAAAGTAGCACGTTTTGTCCCATTTTTTCTTCTGCTTGGCTTCTTTCTCTTGTTCCTCTTCTTCGTTCTTTCCACTGACGAATCTTAAGAAGAAATCATGTCTTTTGCTATTCTGTATTATGTCAAGTCAAGTCATCTTCATTTATATAGCGCTTTTAACAATGTAAATTGTTTCAAAGCAACTTTACAGAGGTAAACATATAATTTAAGGTAACAGAGATTGTTTTGGCTTTATAGAGGTTCTTGAATAATGTTATTTTCCAGCTAAAGTTAGTTTTGATTGATTTACTTCCGTTGAAATTATCATTTGTTATTAAATTAGGGGCCGCTAAGACAACGCCGTTCTCTCTGAACAGACTTTAAATGCAAACCTGTGATAAACGCTGATGGCGTTCACATGCGCATTAAGAATTGATTCTATAGTTATGTGCGTTTGAATATATGTGTGAATATATGAATATAGGTTTGTAATTCCCTACAAATCATGCCTAAACAAACTACTTGTCTTGCCTATAAATTTGATACAGAATTTAATTTAATTTTATCACTTCAGGTTAGGTACGCGAACCAAATTCCCCACAACGCTTTATCTGTAGAGTGGTAAAGGTATCCTCCATATGGAGAGGCTAGTTTGCACTTCAGCACTGCATTGTCATCAGGTCCAGGCGAAGGTGCTTCGTCAGATTTGGATACGGCCTGGATCCGGCAGGCTGCGGGAAAACCTCGGGATAAACTAAGACACTAAAATTAGCGTAGATGCCATTCTTCTTATGTTTTGTAACGAGTACATCAGGATTTAAGGGAAGTGTTCGTTCCGGCTGACCTAATCTATGCGCCCTGAACATTGAATTATAGAAGTTGATAATGTATTATGTGAATGCTAGGTCAAAGAGATGTAATAAAAGAAAATGCAGTACACCCAGAAAAACATCCCCACCATTTACTAATATTTTGCCCTCGTGCCATCCGAGATGTATACGACTTTCCTTTTTCAAATTAACACAAATAAAGTTTTTTAGAAAAATAAATGATCTCTAGGAATACATATAATGCAAGCTCATGTGTTCCTAAAAGTTGGAGCATCAAACAAAACATACTGCAATAAATATGCGCGTGCATGAGAGTTGAGTTCACGCTTGATGTTCGCGCGACCAATACTCTGTATTTTAAACTTTAAAATACTCTTACGCGGCAAAAACGTTCATGTCCACTAACGAAAAATGGAGACGCCGATTGCTTTCATGTCCGCTGCGGACATTAATAGGCAAAACCTTGGCAAAAAAGGAGAGCAAATATGAATGAATGGAAGGACAGACCAAGGAAGTCTTTTAGGGGAACCCGGAGAGGAGAGCTAAAACGAGGAAAAGGTCCACCGAAAGAGATGTGTAAGAACTGTACAAAGTATCTACCTAACGTTAGCGGTTACAGTCAGAGGGGCGTGTAGGCTACTGGGCGTCGTCTACTACAGTTCAGATAGCTCACTCTGTTTAATGGATCAAGTCATGAATGGGTCGAAATGAAAGCTGTACTCCTTATAACCAAGGAGAAATTAATTGAAACGTTTTAGCTGCGTTTGATGTCCCTGTACTGTATTGTTCTGAGATTTACGTTTGCAAAAATATACTGTAAAATAAAATAAATATACAAATTGAAAGAAAGAAATGCTTAATTTTTCTTTAAGGTTCTGTTACAGTATTTAAACTAAGATAAAGGAATCAGATCTCCAGTTGTTTAAAGTGATATATGACTTATACTGTTATTTACTGAACATATACCGTTCTTCTACATTCCAAAAATGCAAATTACTCTAACTTTTTATTTTTAAGATTGACACTGAAAAATCTTATCTCATTAGAATTGGGAAGCTTTTGTTGTTTAAGTAGAATATAAATATATAATATAATGTTCACAGTTCAAATAAAAAAAAATATTATTCAAAATTTGAAAAATATTGACTTCGTCTCAAGGCTTCAACTGTACATGGAACAAGAGGGTAACTCAGGAAAGATTGGGTACGATAAATACCGCTTATAGTATCGATGGGTATCGATTCAGATGATCCAATTTGATTCGATATCGATTCTCAAGCTCTTTAATTGATTCGATTTTGATTTTCGATTCTCGATTCAACTCAATGAAAATAGATTTAATACAAATACTATATTAATAAAAAAAAGAACAGTGAACATAAGTTTACAAGTGGATAATTAAAAGAAATTAAGAGCCACAAACCTGTATATTAAGCGTTTTATTTTATTTTGATGCAAGATGAAAAATTTATGCTGAAAAAAAGTCAGAACAGTCCCATTCCTTGATCAAACAGGATCAGGTTATTTTATTTTTAAGATAAAAGAATTATAAAATCGTACAACATTAGCTGTAAAATGGAGGCTGAACAATGTAGGACAACTATACTGGCTTATTGGTGATAGTTAACCCCAAAATAAAAAAATGTGTCATAATTTATGTATGTGTTTATCACATATATATATATAAAAAAAATTCTGTTGAACAAAAAAAGAAGATATTTTAAAGAATATAGGTAACCAGACTGTTTTTGGTCTCCATTGACTTTTTTTTCCAATACTATGGAAGTCAACTTTGGTGTTCAACAGAAGACAGAAATTCAAACATGATGAATACATTCATAAATTACACTTTTACATAAAACTAACACTTTAACACTAGTACTAACAGTAGGCTCAAAGTACAGTAATGCTGCCTCATTGGAAACAAATTTTTTTGCAAGAAAAGAGGTTGGTCAACGTGCGCTGGCAGAAGGCAACTTCTTTGAGCTGCAATAATGTCTCCAGCTGTGGAGAAAATTCTTTCAGCAGGGACACTGGTCCCTGGAACAAAAAGGTAGCGTTTTGCCTGGAGGAACAAAAGCGGGTACACTCCTTCATGCTTACACCACCACTTAAGTGGATGTTCTGAGAGAGGTATAGGTGTAACTTCTCTGTATTTGCCAACTTCTTCTCGTGCTCTGTCTGCAGCAGTAGCACAGACTACTGAAGCCACTGGTGCATATGCTGCCCCAAGCAGATCCAACAGCACACAGGATTCTTTTGACCTTTTTGGTGGGGCTGGGGAGGGGTCAAAGTCACCTTCACCAAGGGATTTTTGCTCCTGTACAGGTGCACTGCCTCCATTACCAGCACTATCAGATCCTTGCTGCTGATAGTTAGAAAAAAGGAAAAAGTGATTTTAAAATTGTGAAATTTAATTTATCCTAAAAATCTCTGTAATTCAACAAATTACCAAAAATATCCATCAAATGTGATAACGCCCAAATTCCTTTTTCCATCCAAGTTCCTAAAACCAAGGATTTTCTATTCAAGTTGTGTTTAAACATTAGGTTCCAGTACAAAAGAACTTGCTGATGGAAATCAGAAAATTGTATAGGTAGTTTGTTTAAAACATAGTCACACTGCAATATAAAATCAATTCCCCCATTTTTTTGGAAAATTGCATTCAAAATTAATTAAAAAAGAGACATTATGACACCATTTTATTTTACACCATTCATCACAGAAAAATCTATGACATTCATGCCACCCTCTTCAATACTATTAATCATGTAATTTTTTTCAGATATAATGACTGGTTTTCCGCGAGGTCTTAAAAAGTCTAAAATTTCAAAATCACCCTTTCAGGCCTTAAAAAGTCTTAAATTTGCTGAAGTATTGTGTTCTAGGTCTTAAATAATTTTAAACAGGTCTTTAAACATTTTCATTATTTCATTTATAAATAATATACATCATTATTTTATTTTTTATATGTACACCCATTCATGTTAGTAATAGTGTATATATATATATATATATATACACTCACCTTAAGGATTATTAGGAACATCTGTTCAATTTCTCATTAATGCAATTGGACCAAAATTGGACAGTTGAAGACTGGAAAAATGTTGCCTGGTCTGATGAGTCTCGATTTCTGTCGGGATATTCAGATGGTAGAGTCAGAATTTGGCGTAAACAGAATGAGAACATGGATCCATCATGCCTTGTTACCACTGTGCAGGCTGGTGGTGGTGGTGTAATGGTGTGGGGATGTTTTCTTGGCACACTTTAGGCCCCTTAGTGCCAATTGGGCATTGTTTAAATGCCACGGCCTACCTGAGCATTGTTTCTGACCATGTCCATCCCTTTATGGTCACAATGTACCCATCCTCTGATGGCTACTTCCAGCAGGATAATGCACCAAGCTCGAATCATTTCAAATTGGTTTCTTGAACATGACAATGAGTTCACTGTACTAAAATGGCCCCCACAGTCTCCAGATCTCAATGCAATAGAGCATCTTTGGGATGTGGTGGAATGGGAGCTTCGTGCCCTGGATGTGCATCCCACAAATCTCCATCAACTGGAAGATGCTATCCTATCAATATGGGCCAACATTTCTAAAGAATGCTTTCAGCAGCTTGTTGAATCAATGCCACGTAGAATTAATTCTGAAGGCGAAAGGGGATCAAACACAGTATTAGTATGGTGTATATATATATAATGTGTATGTGTGTGCATAAACCATTTTCATAATTCATTTATAAATTATATATTTTGTTATTGTTTTTGTTTATTTTTTTTGGTTGCTAATGGATAAATAAATTGAAATCAGGTCGACCATTTTAGCAGTGCCTGTCGTGCAGTTTGCTAGCTGTCTAGTTCCCTATGAATGAATGAACAAACGATCTAAAAAAAAAAAGGTATTAAACTCGACGGAGGAAATGTGGGTATTAGGTTAAACTGAAACAAGGAAGGTGGTGTATAATTGTGTGAAATGTATGATGAAAATTGGCAAGCAGTTTCTCCAAGCAAATACCAAGAAATAGGCTGCTGCAGTTTGTCTTTCGACTACACTTGAAAAATCCGCGACGTGACTGACTGACTTTTTATAGGACTAAATCGCTGTCAATCAAAAGACCCTCCAATCATCATGCGGAAGCCCGGAGTCCGGGCCAGCCCACTCCTTATTCACCCCCAGAGACGTTGAGTGTCCGTGGGCGGGACATAGGGCGGACGGGGGGAGTGGCCGTGGACGCTCGGCTTCAACAGGGAAATGCACTGTGACGCTACAGAAATGTATGAGAAGGAAATCGAGTCAGCCGACCTGTTATATGTAGCTGATTCTGAAAGAACTCGTCTTCGAGATTAACGTGTTCTAACGCATTTTCAGTCAATAAAATGTAAGACTGGAAAAACTAGAAGGACTTTAAGAGAGGACCACTCTCTGAGAAAACAAAGGAAATTAACATTTGAACTCCCCCTCATGCACTATTGAGACGAAGGTCTCACCTCCCTCATCCTAATCTACATTTCTCTCCCCCATTCTTCATCCTGGCAGAGTTCTCCCAAACTCACACAAGAATCTAAATGGTTTAATGTGAATGATTATCATACATGTTTGGTATTATTTGAAATGTCTCGGTGCGACTGGTACAAATGTCTCATTTCCAAAGAAGTAAACCAAAAGATAATAAAGTTCTTAGGAAGTTTAGAAATATCTTCCACACTGGAGGGTGTGTCTTTGAGTTAACACCTTCTGACCATTTGACTGAATGCTAATTTTCCACTGCTAGCAAATGGTGACTTACAGGTAAATTTCCACTGTGGATGATGCTTAGATTTGAAATGAGGTCTGGGTATATAATGAAATGCAGCGAGAGCTCGGGGCCTTTTCTGTATTTGAGATCGGCCCATGAGGCTGAGAGCCGCGAGACTCTCAGCCTCACGCATTTCTTGTCGGGTAAACTTTTCCCTCTTTGTTCTAGAGCATTTGATGTTTTGCATTGATTATCTTTGAATTGATTATGAAATTGTAATGATACATTTACCTGACATACTAAATTGTGATATTTGATTATTCTAATTGACTTTGACATTATATTCATTCAAGAGTTAAAAAGAATAGTAACACATTCGCTCACATTTAATGATGCACAGATATCATTAAAGCCTTTTCATTTATGGAGTCAGATGAAATAACGAGTAAATACATAAGACAAAATGTATTGAATTTAACCAAAATACTTTGCCTCGAGAAAAGACAGTAACATGCAGAAGACCTTCACCGCTAATTCGAATACCGCCATTGGATCGAGTCAGACGGCCTTACAAAATGTTAACACAATTGTACACATTTGACAATTATATTTGACAATTTATAGGGGAAGCTGAGCTTCCCTTGCAGTCTTAAAGAAATTGCCACTGGTCCATGTAAATCTCATTGAAATGCTCCCGCAGCGCTTTGGAATGGTTTTTTTTTTTATTACGTGGTGTTGTAGTTCCTTATTTCGCTAGTCCAAATATAATTTGCTGTATTACAACTACAAAATAGACCAACATACAACAGCCAATCAGCTTTGAGCTTTCGTGTTATTGGTGCAAGTCTCTTGGACACCACATACGGACGTAAAATGGATTTCAGTCAGCTATGGAGAAGTGCAAGTTTAGCGATACTTGGCTTGAAAAATCTGAATTTAGTGCTTGGTTAAATTTTCTTATGCAAGAAAGCAATTAAATTGGGAACGTTTGGTGAACGGGCGCTGGAGTCTCATGCAAAAGGTGATAAACATCTAACTGCTGGGAAGGGTCTCCAGCAAACAACAGCCATCAGCCAGTTCTTGCAAGTATCTGGCGGCTCCAGCACTGCTTCTACACTGCCTAGGCGAGGCCCCCACAGTAGCTCCACAACTCCCGCAATCGACCTCCGTGTCGCTTTTGGATCAGAGCCAACACTAAAAGCGGAGGTGCTCTGGGTTCTCAACACGGTGACTAGACACCAGTCCTACAGTGCGAATGAGGAAATCGGCGAATTGTTTCAAGCGATGTTTCCGGACTCTGACATCGCTAAATCCTTCAGGTACGGGAAAGATAAAACGGCCTACATTACGCGCTTTTGAATAGCAGATTTTATAAAAAGAGAACTAATCCCCAAAATCACGGGACCGTTCGTGCTGATGTTCGACGAAAGTCTGAATCGCACCACCAAAACGAAACAGCTGGACCTGCACATACGTTTTTGGGAGGGCAGGCAGGTGCAGTTAAGATACCTGGGATCCCAGTTCATGGGGCATGCAACAGCCGAGGACTTAATGAAACATGTGAAAGTAAGTAAATGTTTTATTTTAGCCAACATTTTTACTGTTACGACTTTGTATATAGTTATTTTTAATGGCATTTACCCTTCCAAATAAAATTAATATTTACCTTATTTGTTAATTAATTTAATAATATTGTTTGAAATTTCTAGTGAAAAGGCAGGGTATATGGCTCTTGATATACTCTCCATCTTGGATAGAAGAACCCTGCCAAAAATGGTTATATCCCTTTGCAGCCACGAATTCAATATTACTTTACATTTATCAATTTTAAGAATGTTGGTGTAACCCTGTCAATTTTGCCCCAATTAAGTCCTGAAATTATCTTTAATGCAAACACTTACAACTAGAGTAAAGTGCAATATCTAGTTCGCCACTAGGTGGCAGTGCACAGTGAACCGTTCTTCTTCTGCGGGTTTTCTAGATTCGTTTTTGCTTAGAAGAAGGCCTGGAAAAACAGGAGCCAGAGCAGAAGTAAACATTAAGATTTAAATCGATTTAGAAACGAAATACATCCTCGAGGTTGAACTACATTGGAGAATAGATGACCCCTGTTGTAAAAAAGTTATCTCGGTGAGTGAAAACTATCAGTTTGTGTTGATTAGCTTGAAACTAAATTGGTGAAATGACTAAAAAGGTTTACATTTCAACGTTACAGTGGATTAACAAAAAAACAGTCTGGCTATCTACAATAGCTGTGGATGTTACATCACAGGTACATTTTTGTTGTATATTCTAATGTTTGTACAATGAGAAAATGCATTTTGAAAGGAAATAATTGTGTTTGAGCCAAGTATGTCAATTTTGAGTTACTATGCTATACTGTACTGTACTGTACTGGTTGTTCAATTCCATTTTATTGATTTTTATTTTGAGCTGTATTATTGAATATATGGACTTCTAAATGATGGAAAGTTGGAAAAAAGGACATTTAGTTGAACATTAGTTAATTTCTGCACATTTTTTGTGTAGACTGGTTTTTTGTTAGGCTTCTTCTGGTCCGGGATCCCTGGTGTGTTTTCCACCGAAGCTGGATTCTTTTCTGTCTGCCCTGGTGCCTGGGTTTCTGGCCAACTGCCTCAACGAACAGCGCTGCAACGATTCCATTTGGGTGGTTTGATATGGACGCTAAGTATTGAAGGGGTGGTTGGACAGTTAAAACATTCAAGTGCACTCAAGGGTAACTAATTTTTCCCTTGAAAGATTTTTTGTTTTTGTTTTTTGTTTCATGAGATCTCAAAAGTTGTGGTTGATCTGTTAACATCAATGGTATTAATGCTGTGTAAACTGAACTGAATATTGAATTTTTGAATAAGAAAAATTATTTGAATAAGAACTACATTCAATATTTAATCTATTGTCCTGTGCTTCCTTTGGAGTGGAATATTGAGTCTTTTGACTATATAATTCGTACATAACCAACCTCCTCATTGAATCTAGATTTAGATAACTCCTATAGTGGGTGTTTAGCCTGCCTATACGCAGTACTACCACCGGAGGGTTACAGTTGTGGCGAGCCAGCCAGGAGGTTGGTACAGTGTGTAAAATAGATTCCACCCTAAGCTGAAGTACACTAAGATCGCGTTTACTGCACAATGGATCTTTGCAATCAGTTTAATGTGCATGGGCCTAGTTGTCTTTATGTCACAGGCATAGACGAAGCTTATTCTGATGATGACATTACAGAGCTCTTTAAAGTCAACGGGGACATTAAGAAAGTAGTCAGAGTTCCCAACGACCCAGAGCAACCCCGTGGCCGTGCCCTAATTGAATACACAGCAGAGCAGACAATATCCAGACTCGATCCAATGCAACTAGGAAGCCTGCCCAGTCCCAATGATCCATCAGTCACCTGGTGTGTCAAGACAGTCCGTGAGCTATGCCAAGAAGAACTATGATGAGAACTTGCTCAGAAATGTTTAGATGAATTGAGCTCTCTTGCTGAAACTAGTAAAGCTGGCTTTTGGGAAGCACTTCAAAGTGAACTGCAGAGTGCCCAGCCCCAGATAGAACTTGCCCGTCCGCAAAGCCCAGATACTTAGCTACAGGCCTCTGAAAATCCTGTTGCGGTCTCCACAAATGGTAGCAGTGCAGATGGTGATATGCAGACTGACAATGATATTGCTAATCCAGTTGATGCAGTCACCCGCAACGTCCCAACTACTGCTACAAGGAGCCCATTCCTTGATGAAGGCACAGTTAACCCACCTCATGTACAAAAAGTTATTGTTGAACATTACATTCGCAGTGACTCCACACCGTCCAGCTACAGTCAGAGCAGGATCCGTACATTTTCGGGGCGGCTGCCAAAACCAAATGGAGAAGTTGATTATGATTCCTGGCGTACTCAGGTAGACCTACTTCTTAAGGATGTGTCTGTCTCTGATTCACAGAAAGTAAGGATAATATTGGAGAGCCTCCTCAGCCCAGCAGCGGACATTGTTAAGCCGCTTGGGACGGATGCAACCCCTCAAGATTACCTCACCCAGCTCGAGTCAGCATTTGGAGTGGTTGAAGATGGAGAGGAGCTATTTGCTACCTTCCTGGGCTCTAACCAAAACTCAGGTGAAAAGCCCTCTGTCTATTTGAGCCGTCTCCAGACTCTCCTCACCAAAGCCGTAACTAGAGGGGGAGTTTCAGCTGTAGAGTCTGGCAAGTACTTACTCCGGCAGTTCTGTAGGGGATGCTGGGACCAGAGTCTGATCATTGGCCTGCAGCTCGAACACAGGAAACCCAATCCCCCCTCATTCCCAGAATTGTTATTGCTTCTGAGAACGGAGGAGGATAGGAGGGCAGCAAAGATGGATCGCATGAAGAAGCACCTTGGAAGCACGAAAGCTGCTGCACATGTTCATTCAGTTATGAGCATGCCAGTATTCGAACCTGAAGCTGCCCCCACTACAACAAAGAAATACGAGACCAATTCTAAACTAGAAAAGGAAGTTGCAGAGTTGAGGATACAAGTTGCAAAGCTAATACAGCAAGGAAAGAGAGGATAAAGGCATGAGGGAGTGCAGAGCCGTCCAGCCCAAAGCGAACCTGAAAGTGTTAAAACTGAAAGTTTATTCGCGCAAGCTTCCAATAGAGACTCAAACCCCCAATCTCCGATACCACCTAAGCCCTGGTTCTGTTTTAAATGTGGGGGTGATGGCCACATCGCTGCAAAGTGCACTTTTGAACCCAATCCGGGCCTCGTCCGGAAAAAGAATGCAGAGCTCAAAGAAAAACGAGGCCAATTCTGGGCCAAGCAGGCAGCCAACAAAACATCTTTAAACTTCTAGAGGCTCCTGCCTTGGGGCGACCAGGAGCTGAGGACAAAGAATGTCCCATAGCAATGACTTATGAGTGCTCTTCTGAAAGCAGTAGTTCTTCTGGCTGCAAATTGCCGCCTGGACTTGTGGGACCTCGTTGCACCTTGAGCATCTCTGTTGGGGACATGAAATGTGATGCCATTCTCGACACAGGATCCCAAGTAACAGCAATTTCAGAGACTTTTCATTTTAAATACATGTCAAACTTACTTGTTCAGTCGATACACAATCTTCTTGAGGTTGAAGGGGCTGGAGGTCAAGCAGTGCCTTACCTGGGATACGTGGAAGTGCGCTTAACCTTCCCTGAGAATGTTACTGGAACAGAAGAGCAAATGTCTGTTTTAGCGCTCATTGTCCCTGAAAACCAGTTCAATAGTAAGGTTCCTGTCTTAATTGGCACAAATGTCTTGCTCGAGTTGTACCAACGTGGAATAAGCTATGACAAATCCATGTTTCTCAGAAGATCAGACAGTTTTGCAGTACTACTCCAACATGTGGCCCGAGTACATGAAAGTGAAGCTAAAGCTTGTCTAGTGAAATTGCACGGAGAAAAGCCCATTTCTATTCCGGCAAGGCACAAAATGTATCTTTTTGGGGATGTTAGAGTCGGAAAAGCCAATTCCAATATGACATTTGTCGTTGAACCCCCTGAATCTTCCTTCCTGCCGGGTGGGTTGTTCATTCAGTGTGCACTAATAAACATAAACACAAGAGCTTCAAACAAGATCCCTGTAGTCCTCAGCAACACCACAGATCACACTGTCACCCTACCTCCAAAATGTGTTATTGGTGAAGTGTCTGCAGTTCAAAGTGTAATGCCCATGACCTCCTCTGCACAAGTTGATTCACAAACATCAAATGGAGGACATTCATTCAATCTGGATGACTCCCCAATGCCAGAGGAGTGGAAGACACGCATTCGAGATAAACTGAACTCCATCCCTGAGGTTTTTGCGCTTGATGAGCTGTCATTTGGCCATACCATTGCCGTGAAACATACCATCCGTCTGCAGGACGAGACACCCTTCAATGAAAGGTCCAGGCCGATACACCCCAACAATCGAGAAGCTGTCGGACAACACATTAGAGAGCTTCTGGATGCTGGTATAATAAGGGAATCCGAGAGTCCCTTTGCATCCCCAGTGGTTGTCGTTAAAAAGAAAAACGGAAAAATCAGACTATGCATCGACTATAGGAAGCTTAACAGCCGCACTATTAAGGATGCTTACGCTCTTCCTAACATCGAGGAGACGTTTTCTGCCCTGAGTGGAGCAAGGTGGTTCTCGGTGATGGATCTAAAGTCCGGTTATTACCAGGTTGAAATGGTGGACGAAGATAAGCACAAAACTGCGTTCACATGTCCATTAGGGTTCTACAAATTCAATCGTATGCCACAAGGTGTCACCAACGCACCTAGTACTTTTCAACGCCTTATGGAAGAGTGCGTTGAAGACCTACATCTGAGCGAGGTTTTGGTGTTTTTAGACGACGTCATTGTCTTCTCCGAGACTCTAGAGGAGCACGAGGCAAGGCTCCTGAAGGTGCTTCATCGTCTCAGAAGCTATGGCCTAAAACTATCTCCAGAGAAGTGTCCGTTTTTCAAGTCCTCCGTGAAATATCTGGGCCATATTGTTGATGCTCAAGGAGTTCACACAGATCCAGATAAAGTGTCAGCTCTGAAAGATTGGCCCCGCCCAGGAAACCGAGAAGAACTGAAACGCTTCCTCGGATTCTCAGGGTATTATAGAAGATTTGTGGAGGGCTACTCAAAAATCGGCAGGCCTCTCAACGCTCTCACCGCTGGGTATTATCCACCTAAAAAGAGGGGTAAAGTTTATAAAACACTGAGACCCAACACTGGTATAAGCCCCAGAGCACCCTTTGGCTCAGAATGGACGCCTGAGTGTGAGTCCTCTTTCAGAACACTGGTCGAAAAGTTGACATCGGCCCCTGTACTCGCTTTCGCAAATCCCAAGCTTCCGTATGTGCTACATACAGACGCTTGCTGTGAGGGGTTAGGAGCAGCTCTTTATCAAGCTCAAGATGGAAAGCTTAGAGTAATTGCTTATGCCAGGCTTATCCAAAAGCGAGAAGAACTATCCTACTCACAAGCTAGAATTTCTAGCATTAAAGTGGGTAGTTTGTGAGAAATTCTGTGATTACCTGTATGGTACAGACTTTTCAGTCCTAACAGATAACAACCCACTTACCTATGTCCTTTCATCCGCAAAGCTCGATGCAGCCAGACACCGCTGGCTAGCGGCCCTCTCAACCTTCAGATTCAGCATCAAATATCGAGCTGGACGTGCTAATGGTGATGCGGACGGACTGTCAAGGAGACCTCAAGCAGCTCCTCAAGAGGATCATGAGTACCTGCAGGAAAAAGAACGGATCAACTCAATGACAAAACGCCTTATAGAGGGGGAGATTCCATCTGATGCAGTCTCAGCTGTATGTCAACGCCATTCAGTAACCATGCACTTACCTGTCCTTGCTGAGTCCCTTGTTGTTGACGCCCCCTCCTTACCTGATCTATTCACTGATTCTGGACAAGCCACTGTGCCTGGAATGACAAAAGAAAACTGGCATGAAGCACAAAGAAATGATCCATCAATTGGGAAAGTCATCACCTTGGTCAAAAAAAAGCAAAAGCCCCACTTCAAATCTGTAAAAGCTCAATCACCTAAAGTCAAGTTGCTCCTTCGGGAGTGGGATAAGCTTGAGCTCATTGATGATGTCCTTTACAGGAAGTGTTTTGACAGAGGAAACAAAATTCATCAGCTCGTTTTACCCGAGGAATTCAGAGAAAGAGCTCTCAAAAGTTTTCATGATGAGGTTGGTCACCTAGGGCCAGAGCGTGTGTTCAATCTAGCTCGTGCCAGATGTTATTGGCCTAAAATGAAAGAATCAGTTGAGAGGAAGTGTCACACATGCGAACGTGGTTTCAGAAGAAAGACACCGCCGCAAAGAGCAGCACCCATGATGAATATTAAAACCACTTACCCATTAGAGCTTGTTTGCATGGACTACTTGTCCCTTGAACCCGACAACCGTGACATCAGAAACATACTAGTCATCACTGACCATTTCACCCGCTTCGCAGTAGCTGTGCCAACTAAAGACCAAAAGGCCAGAACTGTTGCTAAAGCTCTCTGGGAAAACTTCCTGGTCTACTATGGGTTCCCTAGTCGCCTTCATAGTGATCAGGAATGCGACTTTGAATCCCACACAATCAAAGAGCTGTGTTCACTGATAGGGGCAGGAAAAGTGCGCACCACCCCATACCATCCTCAGGGAAATCCTGTGGAGCGCTTTAACAGAACCCTTATCAGCATGCTTGGTACCCTTGACGAGAAAGACAAACATCACTGGCGAGACTTTGTGAGGCCTGTCGTACATGCGTACAACTGCACCAGGAGTGATGCAACAGGTTACTCACAGTATGAGCTGATGTTCGGCAGGCAGCCGACTCTGCCAGTTGACCTCATACTTGGCCTGAAACCCCCAACTGAGACTTATACAACGCACTCAGAATATGTCCAAAACTTGCGACAGAGACTCAAAGAAAGTTATGCACTGGCTGCAGAGAACTCCAAAAAGTGTGGAGAAAGAAATAAGCACAGATTTGATGCCAAAGTAAAAACTGCTGAATTAGAAGAAGGGGACCGTGTCTTGGTGAAGAATGTCAACGTCCGTGGCAAACATAAGTTAGCCGATAAATGGGAAAAGCCCATCCACATCGTTGTGAAACGGATTGACGATGGTCCTGTGTATGTAGTCAAGCCAGAAACGGGAAATGGCCCTCCGCGTACACTTCATAGGGACTTACTTTTACCATGTGGATTTCTGCCAGTTGAGACTACTCCTGATTCAGTGCCACACCAAAGCAAACAAACTCAAATGTGCCTGAGGAGTAGACAAAACCAAGTGATGGAATGTGAATATTTGGACAGAGAAGAAGAGGATGATGGTTACTATGTGAATGAACCTCCACAGTTCACCACATGCGGGCCCTATGTACAAGAGTTCGAAGTTATCCCCGTCAGTAGCTCTCAGTCTTCTCTGAACCCCATGGCTCATGAGTTCAAGTCGCCAGAGCCCCCACCAATTCCGGATCACTCAGTTGCATCTCTTGACACAAGCACAGCTGTCTGTCAGTCTCCAACCAAAAGTGACCATGTCATCATAGACATTCCAGAAGATGACATATTGCAAAGCACAGTGCTCACATACCCAACACCAGCTCAAGACGTGGACAATGCTCAGAACAGATTCCCTGCGATTCCTAAGAGGCACTCAGAAGTTACTTGTGGGGAAGAACAAAGTGAACCCAGACGTTCACACAGAGAAAGACATCCCCCACCCAAGTTCACTTATGAAGAGCTAGGGAAACCCCTAATCCTTGCCCTTAGTCAGTTTTTTGGAAAACTCCAAGATATTATTCCTGACCGTCAGATACCTTGTCAGATTTAACGCACATGCAGGGACTCATGTGGTTTAGAGTGGGAGGGTGTAACCCTGTCAATTTTGCCCCAATTAAGTCCTGAAATTATCTTTAATGCAAACACTTACAACTAGAGTAAAGTGCAATATCTAGTTCGCCACTAGGTGGCAGTGCACAGTGAATCGTTCTTCTTCTGCGGGTTTTCTAGATTCGTATTTGCTTAGAAAAAGGCCTGGAAAAACAGGAGCCAGAGCAGAAGTAAACATTAAGATTTAAATCGATTTAGAAACGAAATACATCCTCGAGGTTGAACTACATTGGAGAATAGATGACCCCTGTTGTAAAAAAGTTATCTCGGTGAGTGAAAACTATCAGTCTGTGTTGATTAGCTTGAAACTAAATTGGTGAAATGACTAAAAAGGTTTACATTTCAACGTTACAGTTAACAAAAAAACAGTCTGGCTATCTACAATAGCTGTGGATGTTACATCACAGGTACATTTTTGTTGTATATTCTAATGTTTGTACAATGGGAAAATGCATTTTGAAAGGAAATAATTTGAGGAAATGTTTGAGCCAAGTATGTCAATTTTGAGTTACTATGCTATACTGTACTGTACTGGTTGTTCAATTCCATTTTATTGATTTTTATTTTGAGCTGTATTATTGAATATATGGACTTCTAAATGATGGAAAGTTAGAAAAAAGGACATTTAGTTGAACATTAGTTAATTTCTGCACATTTTTTGTGTAGACTGTTTTTTTGTTAGGCTTCTTCTGGTCCGGGATCCCTGGTGTGTTTTCCACCGAAGCTGGATTCTTCTGTCCGCCCTGGTGCCTGGGTTTCTGGTCAACTGCCTCAACGAACAGCGCTGCAACGATTCCATTTGGGTGGTTTGATATGGACGCTAAGTATTGAAGGGGTGGTTGGACAGTTAAAACATTCGAGTGCACTCAAGGGTAACTAATTTTTCCCTTGAAAGATTTTTTGTTTTTTGTTTTTGTTTTTTGTTTCATGAGATCTCAAAAGTTGTGGTTGATCTGTTAACATCAATGGTATTAATGCTGTGTAAACTGAACTGAATATTGAATTTTTGAATAAGAAAAATTATTTGAATAAGAACTACATTCAATATTTAATCTATTGTCCTGTGCTTCCTTTGGAGTGGAATATTGAGTCTTTTGACTATATAATTCGTACATAACCAACCTCCTCATTGAATCTAGATTTAGATAACTCCTATAGTGGGTGTTTAGCCTGCCTATACGCAGTACTACTACTGGAGGGTTACATTTTCTTTTTCCCTTATGTCTTTATTTCTGATGCCCAAATATTTGACTTCTGATTTAACCTGTATAGTATCAATTAAGCGAGCTGGTTGGTCATGTAAAGCTAGAATTTCACATTTGATGCCTTTGAGAATTGACTGATTGAATCTAACGCTCTGGAAATTTGCCTTTTGTTTTCTAGAAATAAAGTTGTGTCATCCGCAAACTGACTTATTATGATGTGCTTTCCCATGATGTTGAAGCCATCAGAATTGTTCATTCTAATCCAAATAGACAATAGTCCAGCGGCCATTATAAATAACAAAGGAGAACTGTTGCAGCCTTGTCTAATGCCCCTCTTAACTGCAAATTGTGAGCATGTGCTGTGCTCCAGAGATACACAGCAGTTAATATCATTGTAAAGTAGACCAATTAAATGTGAGAATTTCTGTCCAAAACTAAAATGATTTAAAGTTTCTAAAATAAAGGGGTGTCCAACTGAATCAAAAGCTTTGTAGAAATCTAAAAATACAATAAAACCATGTTCTACAAATGTATGACTGTACTTGATCAAGTCTAGTACCAATCGTATGTTATTATGGATGGATCTTCCAGCAAGGAAGCCAGACTGAGTTTCATTTATAGGCATTTTTTCATCCCAGCTGCAATAATTACCAATAACAACTTATAATCAATGTTAAGAAGTGTAATTGGTCTTAAATTATCTAACAATCTTTTATCTTTGCCATGTTAAGGAATAAGTATTATTAGGCCTTGCTTCATGCTTGTCATTAATTCGTTCTTCACTATGCATTCTTGAATTGCCTTAAATAATAAATGTCTGATTTCTTTTCAAAAGAATCTATAAAATTCGGCAGTGAGCCCTTCGTTACCCGGAGATTTATTCAATGACAATGTCAAGCTAACTTCACCCAATTATTTTATTCTTAAATCGGACTCACATAATTTTTTTAACAAAACATAAATCTTGGGTATGAAGTCCTTAATTTCTTTTTTAAAAATTGAGGAATCTAGATGGGACTATCTTTTATATTTGTAGAATAATCTTTAATTTTTAACGGTTTTCAATTTTCAGTAGCCTTTATTTTTCCTTATTTTATCAACTGGATTTAATTTAATTTAATTTCTACAATACAATGATCCGTTAATGGGGCTTTTGAAATCAGGATGTCTGAGACGAATTCTTTAAGCGGGTGATCAACGAGCCAGTAGTCAATCCTGGATTTACACGTGTTATTAAGTTTAAACCAGGAGTATTGTTTAACTCCTGAATTTCTCCAAATATCTATCAGGTGGTTATTATTCATAAAATACCCAATTGCATGATTAAAGTGGCTCGATTGCTTCTCTATGCCTTGCTGCTCTGCTGAGTTGGTTTGCGTCTGTAGCTAAGTATATATTCCTGTTTTGAATCATTATTTACTATTATTCCCTGTTGTTTAACCCTCTGAGACCTAAGGGTATTTTTAAAATTAATTTTCCGTCTGGTGTTATTTACTAAAAAAGCTTGTAAAAAATCAACCCTTTTGTGCACAGACAATTGACACAGCTCTTCTTTTTCAGGACAAATTGAACTTTCAGCATATTTGTGTTGCATTGATGTCACCTGAATGTAAAATAAGTTATGGGACCACAAAGACAAATGAAAAAATAAAACGGAAATTGAATCACTCAAACATTTATTGAAATCACACACAAATAAATAAAAGCCAAGCAATTTTCCTCTGGAAAATTGTTTGTTTATGTCTTTGGAGTCCTGGATCACAGGAATAAACATTATAAATTGAACAGAACCAAAACTATTTACATTTTTTCAAAAGAAGTCCAGGCGTTTTGGGCCTCATGAAATTCACTGATGCCAAGCCTCAAAACAGTTCCTATCAGGAATCACACAGAGGGCCACATCAAAGGCTTTGCATTTCCAGGGGGTGGCTTGTTTGACCTGCCTTGTCTGCTTGCAGTTCACACATTGCCTTCTACCATAGGAGGCCTTCTTGCTTGCTTCAGTTTGGTCTGATGTTGGCACAGGCACATGGTCACTTTGTTGCTGGGTGGGGGGAACAGCAACTGTAACACCACAGAGTTGGGCTGTCAGCTCCTCCAGAAAAGCCCTGTGGGTCATGGGCTGTTGCTGCTTCTCTGCACAAACTTCCTTGTGAAGCAAGTAACTGTTGGTCGCAGCAATGTCCAAAAAATGGAAAAACAGTATCTGTAACAAACATAGAAAAACGAAATACTACTTTTACAAAACTTATTTTTACATATTTAGAACATGTATATTTTATTATGTTTTTTTTTTTTTTTATACTTTTACAGTAAATAAAAAACTCAGACAAACAATGGCTGAGAGACAAAGTGTAATCCACAACTCTTACTCCTCTGTAACAAACATTGAAAAACGAAATACTACTTTTACAGAACTTATTTGTACATATTTATAAAATTTATATTTTATTATATTAGTTTTTTCATTTTTCTACTTTTACAGTAAATAAATAAATGGAACTTACTCTTCAACAGGGTCTAGACCATCCTGGTAATCCAGTTCCTCATCAGTCAAAAAGCTCTCTTCTCCAGAAAATCCATCATCGTCCATGGCATCAAAAAAGGCCAGCACTTGTTTTAGATCCATGTTTCTCTGACGATCCATTATTATCCGTGTATTATTCAAAACTCGCGTCTCTCTGTGCGTCTCTCTGTGCGTCTCTCTCTCTCTCTCCTCGAAACCACTGTGTCGTGCGTCTCTCTCTCTCTCCACAACAGTAGCCTTGGTTCATGCGTAAAGACGCACACCAACGTGGGTGACGGTTCAGCCTGTCATTGGTCAACAACCTCACGCAAAGCATGACGTAATATCCAAAATGGCAGCGACCATCGAGCTAGCGGCAAAAATGACGGAAAATGTATAAATTATGGACATCAAGTGAATAAAACTTGGATATAAGCGTTTGGATTTATTGCTGAAACACTCTGAAAGGACGCACAAGTTCCAGGCTGGATAGAAAACCTTCTGTAAAGGCTAGAAAGACACCAAAGACACCCCCGTGACGGCTAGCTCGTTAGCTTTCTGCTGCAAAAAACGGTAAGAAAATCGATCAAATTTTCATAAAATAAAATAAATATTATCGGAGGAGTCGTGTGGCGTCGTGGACGATGCCGTCGGTTTTTAAGGGTTATACTGCTAAATATAACTTACTCAACATCACATATTAACCTGACATCGCTAGCTTCAATCTAAATCGTTGCTAGCACAACATGCTAGTTATTCGCTAGCCTGTTAGCGTGCCATCTGTGCTATTTTTTAAATTTTTTATTTTTTTCGCTCACGCCTTTTACAACTCCATCAAAGCTGTGGTAAGTAGGATCAGTCAACAAACACGGTGAGTCATGTCATATTCTCCTCTTATTGTAACTTTCACTTCTTGTATCATGTATAGCATAGATAATCTCTATCTGCATAGAATTTACTTGTAATAAATGCAGGGAGATAGTCAGGCTGACGGAGAGGAACGTCGTTGTCGACATCGACTGAATGGGGATCACGCTAGGGAGTCAATCATCTTCCATTACTATTGAACGAGCCAATGGAATTGGCGTGAGTGACTCGCATCACACACTCCGCCCCCGCAGAGCGGGTATAATTATGGAAGTGGATGCACGCACCAGTTGCTTTTTCGCTGAGGTGCCGATCGGCCCCCGAGTCAGCAGTAGTGGCGAGGGGACTACGTCCTCTGTTCCCTCCTTCAGGGAACGGTGGGTTGCATACGCAACCAGGATGTTCCCTTTCAGTCAAGAACGTCAGACGTAGTCGACGTCGACTGAATGGGGATCTATTTGAAAACGCCACTAGTGCTGCCACCTTCCAGTGCCTAGCCAGAGCCACCGGATCCCCCATATTTAAGGAGACGGGACAAGGCTTAGGCCAGGGAAGCCACTGCTGTTCCTGCAGGATCACTGGGAAAGCATTCCCTGTAGATGGAAGGAAGGGACGCTGCGGAAGCCACATCCTGCCACAGGAGGTACATGTGGAAATACACATATGAACTGTGTGGATGACCAGGCAGTACAACATATGAAATGTCACACTCAACCAGACAGTGACGGCAGAGCAGACTCTGCCAAGGGAAAACACTGACTCACCATAGGGAGCCGTACCGTGGAAGGATACACATATGGGATCGCAGAAGGGATCACAACATATGGACCCAGCCTAACACAGGTTCCACCAGTGCATACGAGTGATAGGCCTGGCCTCGGACATTCCGCCACGTCCGTAGCCGAAGGGTATGGAGGAACTCAACAGGGTTCAGCTAATAAGGAGAACTCTACAGGAGCAAGAATTGCGCACGAATCCAGTCCATAGGAGGGGAATGGCGCAGCAAGCCGACACTTCGAACCAGGCTCATGGTGAAACTGGCTTCATAAGAAGGGAGCCCACGGGAAGCAGCGGTTTGACTAAAGATGTTGCCCAACCCCCAACTCTAGAATATCTGTCAGCAAAGCACGCTGTGTCAACGCCTAGGTGGGAGCACACACTCACTTCAGAGGAGCTCACCAGCTAAGTGGACACGTGCATCTCGAAATTTACACCATGAAGACAACCACAAATTTAGTGGGCCAACCTCGCTTGGAAACAGCCTTCCCCCTTTCCGCTGATTTCCTTAACAGACTCAGCTGAGAGCCAGTGTCTGTCCAAGGGATGTCCGCTCGAACAGAAAAATACAACTGGCAGAGGAACGGATCCGGAAAGGCAAACAGATGTAACTGTGCATCCCCGAAGTGGTCCCTGCCCAGCTGGACAGCCTGGGGATGGAGTCTCCACTCTCCCTGGCCATAGGTTGTCGTGAGGCTTGTTGGTGGCACGATTGACCAGGCCAGAAGAAATAATGGAAGGAAACGACCTCAGAAGCTTCTGACTCCAAGTAGGAGGTGACGGGCTTGTAACATGCGAGGGAAGTGTAGCGCAACGGTCGTAATGTAGACAATGGATGCCAATGCAGTCGGAAGGCCAGCCAGACCTCCGTTACTGCATGCCCTTTGTATGTGGCCCCTCAGCCAGTATTTGATGGACACTCGTTCTAAGGACCGTTGGTCCGGAGAAACAACAGGTCTGTTACGGACTGAGGGTTTGGCAGCAGGCCAGGGTGCTTTCACACGGAGCGAGCCGCTCTGCCACGGTCACCTCGGGACTCGGCCGAAAGTCAGTGCTGAAGCGGTATTCATTTGGAGGAAGCCAAGTGGCTGCGTCTACCACATGCCCCAGGAGCCTCTGAAGAGCACTAACCATCCACACAGTCTTCTTAGAGATGTGGTGGCCGAATCCATCTCTAAACCAGAAAAGAGATCCTCAGTCTGTGGACGAGTTTACTCTTTCCCAGTTGACCTGAGGACCCAACTGGCTATGAGCACTTGAAGGGTAGGACTTTGTACTGATACTTCACACCCCTCGGACACACAAACACAGGATGGCCTATGGTGTGGAAGGATCTGAAGTAAATGTCAGATCTGAAGGAGATCTGAAGTAAATGTCTCGCAGGTCCAAAGCTGCATACCAATCAAGGGGACAGATCATTTGGAAATGCATCTCTGTGTAACAAATTGAACAGAGGCTTTCAAAAAAGGCCTGTTTCATTTAACATGGTCATGACCCACCTATCTAGGGTACAATGAAGTACGGGAAGCCGGCCTTTATATCGGCTGGAGGAAGAGGCTACATCGCATCCTTCGCCAGCAGACTGAGATGGGCGCACACAAGACAGGAGCACTGCTCAACACTTAGCTGTGACTAAAGTCACAAATTATAGGAGCATATTTGCTCAACACCTAGGTGTTATGAATATCACTGAGCTTGGGCGAAAGCCTGTAGCAAAAGGGAATCGCAAGCCGAGTCTGATAGAACAGTTTGCCATCTGGACCGGTTTGGGAAGCGTTTTTGGCTTCCACGAACCGGGCCAGGGACCACAGATGTACCCGAGGTGGGGCAGCAAGGTGGAGGACAGCGACCCGCCTCGGCAGGCCCGAAGGCGGCCCGAAGTAGGGTCTGAGTGTGGTGCACGACACTTGCCTGTCTCCACGAGACGGCCAGGGATGCGTGAGAAGGCGGGAGACCGGGTCCTCGAACCGCGCCCCAGCTGCCGTGCTGGTGAACAAGAGGGGGCTGAGGGGTGCAAGGCTTTGCAGGGTCACACACCGCCAGACTTGCCCTCTTGGGACCCAGGAACAGAGGAATTTGCTCTTTCTTTGAAGTGTGGGTACCGCTTGCTCCGCTCTTTTTTGGGAACAAGCAGTGGAACAGACACACACACCAACAAAGACTCCACCTGGCCCTCACCCGGGGGAAGGGAGTGACTAACTCCAAGAGCACCCTCCTCCATCCCTGAGGGGCCCGCTCAGGAATGCTTACGCTGTCACTTGCTACCTGGCTTGGCAGCGCCTAGAGCGGACTGGGCGTCCCTACCACGGCCGGCTCCATGCTGAGGCCTAGGTGGAGGCTGCTGCGGAGGCCCAGCGAGAGCGGTGACAGGGGAACGCCCTCGCCGTCGAGCAGGTGGAGGAACTGCCACCGGCGGTAGGGTGAAGGCAGCAGCAGGCCGTCGGTGCAGGATGTGCCGGATGGCCTCCGTCTGCGCTTGGGCGGCAGAGAACTGTTGGGTGCAGTTCACTGTCGCGTCACCGACCAGGGAGACCAGGAACCGAACCTTGTCCGCATCTGCCATATCAACCAGGCTGAACCAACAATGGCGCTCCTGAACCACTTATGTGGACATCGCCAGACTGATTGCGCATGCCACGACACTCATCCCCCGGAGGGGGCGAGGTCGGATGCAGTGCGGTGCTCACCTATGAGCACACGGTCTGGTCTACCCTCGTGCATGTCCATTAGTGCCCTGGCCTGATAGACCTGTAGCAACGTCATGGCAAGCAAAGAGGAGGTGACTTGCTCACAGGCTTTGTAAGTCCTGCCTGTCGGACGAAAACTCACAGGCCTTAGGGGGGAGACGAGGTTCCCGCCAGAAGCAGCGGCCGCCGGACACAGGTGCACCTGTGTCGCGACAGATCGCCCCCACTAGAGGTATAGCACCATAACCTTTCACTGGTCCTCCGTCAAGGGTAGCGAGGGGGAAAGAACCACTCAGTCAGTTTTCGGCAGTAAAAGGTGCCATCCACGACCTAGTAAGCTCTCCATGCATTTCGGAAAAGAAGGGACGTACTGGGGCGGCGGGATTAGTACCAGCACGGCCCTCCCCGAGATACCAATCATCCAACTGAGATTGAACAGGACACGGTGGAGAGTTCTACTCGAGCCTGGCAGCCTTGGCGGCCCGTTTCAGCATAGCTGACCATTCTGGATCCAGCTCGGACAACGTTATGCTCCCAAAGGAAGATAACGCAGTCGAGTCATCATCTCCAGCGGGCCAGCTCACCCTCTGATGCTGCAATCGGCTTCCTGTCCTCTGGGGGAGCCCCGGGTGAAACGACTGGCCCACCCATTACAGATGGACCAGCACGCTCCACGGGGGACTCCAACGGCTGCGGTGGAAGGGAGGAGTGAGGAGCCCACAGGGAATGGTTACTGGGCAAGAGATCCAACACTATCCTCCTATCACCCATCCCACGTGGCGCCCGTAGGGCGGTAACGGGGACTCGCACTTCGCGGACGAAGGCGAGTCTCGATCTCAACACCGCGACAGTCATATTCCCGCAATGGGAACATAAACCATTCACAAAAACTCCTTCAGCATGCTGTAAGCCCAAACACGTGATAACACAATTGTAACCGTCATAGAGGAACCGGGAACGACCGCATCCAGAAACGCGTGGAATGACATCTTGAAAAAGACGCAAACGCACCCATGTTGCTCTTTCAGGAAATAGGACCCATCACCAGTGCCGGAGCACACAGGGGAATGACCGCGGCAACACTGAACAGAGAACTGAAACAGTACGGCACTCACTTTTAAACTCTCTAACCAGCCGTCAACAAACACAAACAAACATAAATTTGTTGCTGTTAAAACAGCAGTTGAGAGCTCAAAAGCTAGCAATCACCGCTGCATTTGCGCTGTAGATACCAGCAGCACTGTGAGAGTCTTCCAGAAGAACACCGACACACTCGCTCGTTGTAAACAACAGCAATCTTCAGAGACATTAAACGATCGGCTCCGAAGCAAAAGGCAACTGGTGCGTGCATCCACTTCCGTATTTATACCCGCGCTGCGAGGGCGGAGTGTGTGATGCGGGTCACACACGCCAATTCCATTGGCTCGTTCAATAGTAATCAAAGACGATTGGCTCCCTAGCGTGATCCCCATTCAGTCGACGTCGACTACGTCTGACGTTCTCGACTGAAAGGGAACTAGATACACGCATCCAAACTTTAATTGAGGTTAATTGTAAGAGTTCAAGGGCTTTAGATACTGCTTTGGTTGCGCCTAGCTTAGTGAACTCTGTAAATTGTACGGTTCCGGCTGTAGAGCCCGTGCAGCAGGGCAATTGGGTGACGGTGAGGCGCTGTAGTCGCGGAACAAAACATCGCTCTTCCGTTCTGATTACAACTTCAAATAGATTATCCCCTCTCAGTGAAACACCCACTGTGAATCCTGTTGAATGTGCCCTAGTTATTGCCATTCTATTACACGGAACGTGAAAATAAAGACACCAGCCACCATAGTCACATGTTTGCCGGGAGCCAGAGCGCCTGACATCAAAGCAAATTTAAAAGTGCTGGCTAATACAAATCGTAAATTCTCTAAGATTATTAATCCCGTCGTCACTAATGATGTTCGACTCCGCCAGTCGGAAATCCTTTTAATTAAAAATTAATGTTAAAGAGGTGTGTGAACTCGCAAGTACAATGTCAGGCACTGTAATTTGCTCTGGCCCCCTTCCTGTTCGCAGGAATGATGAGATAGTTAGTAGACTGTCCTCACTCAATGACTGGTTGTCTAAGTGGTGTCCGCAAAATAATAATATAGAATTTATAGACAATTGGAAAAGGTTTTGGGGCAGACCTGACCTGTTGAAAAGAGATGGTATTCATCCCTCCTGGGATGGTGCTGCTCTTCTCTCTAGTAATATGACACATAGTCTTAGAGCTCAAACATGACAATTTGGGGATCAGGTCAAGACGCAGACAGACCGGCTAAACCGACCATCTGCCAGCTGTCTCACGTCATCAAGGTCAGATAAATCCCATCACATAGAGCCTCTTTCACCTAGATATCAAAATATAGGGACTGTTTCTGTTCCCCTAATTAGGAAATACAAAAAACTTCCAAACCCATCTTAGGTTAAACATTGAATTGATGTTCAATAAATGAAAAACAGATTTAATACAAATGAACAAATTATAAAGCTTGGGTTGCTGAATATTCGATCCCTTACTTCAAAAGCACTTATTGTTAATGATATGAATACAGACTATAACCTAGATGTGTTGTGTATAACAGAAACCTGGCTAAAACCAAACGATTACATTATTTTAAATGAGTCCACCCCCAAAGATCACTGTTATCTGTTATCAGAACCTTGTCTGAAAGGCAAAGGGGGAGGTGTTGCTGTAAATTATAGTAATATTTTCAAAATTACTAAGTCGTCTAGTTTAAAATATAATTCTTTGAAGTGTTGGTGCATAATTTAACAATATATAGTGATAAATCTCGTTTGAGATTTGTGCTGGCTACTGTATACAGGCCACCAGGGCACCATACAGACTTTATCAAATAATTTGCTGACTTTCTATCAGAGTTAGTACTGGCTGCAGATAAAGTCCTAATTGTTGGTGATTTTAATATGCATATAATGAAAAAGATGCATTGGGATTGGCATTTAAAGACATTCTTATTGGAGATAGACAACATGTGTCAGGACCTACTCACTGTCGTAATCTTACTCTAGATCTAATATTATCACATGGAATCAATGTTGATGCTGTTGAAATTCTGCAGCAGAGCAATGACATCTCAGATCATTATCTAGTCTTGTGTAAACGTCATTTAGCCAAGGCTGCGAAGCCGACTTCGTGTTACAAATATGTTAGACCTATGACTTCTGCCAGTAAAGACTGCTTTATTTATAATCTTCCAGATCAGTTTCATCATCTCAGCATCCCAGATAGCTTAGAAGAACTTGATATTGCGACAGAAACTTTTAACTCTCTCTTTTTCAGCACTTTAGACACAGTTGCTCCGTTGCACTTAAAGAAGGTTAAAGAAAATATATATATATATATATTTTTTTTTTTCTGCCCAAACTCGTGATGCAACAATTGTGACCGTCAGAAAGGAACAGGGAACGACCGCATCCAGATAGGGCTGGGCGATAAAACGATAGTTATCGCGATATAATTTTACTTGATTAAACAATATCAAGAGTTCGATAAATGTTCGATAATGTTTATTGCGCCAAAAGCGGAAACGAAACTCATTTGAACCGTGCGCGCCTAACGGACTGTTTATCCGCTCGGCTCAAAGTCCAAACGGCAGCGCAGTGTGAGCTCACTAGAGCAGATGCGTTTACTCTGATCGGTCTCGGTCACAAGATCCAGTGAGAAGCGCATGAATTTAGCGAATAACACAAATGTCTCAGTGATTTAAACCAGTTTAAAGGAAGATGAAACAGCGCTGACGAACAGGAGAAACACTGTGCGCAACGATACTGTCAGAAGGCTTTTCCGTCTATAAATTCCCATCATTTACCACGGATTCACTGTAACGTTAGCCTACTAATATTAACTGCACTATGAAATGTGGGATATACATATTGAATTGTATTAAATTATTAATGTAGATAATGTATTAAAGGACTAATGGAATATACTTACATTATTTAATAATGTATTTAGGCTACTGTTTTTCATACAAATACCATAGAAACCATAAAGTAACATTTTGCCATGATAGTGAGGTGCTGTAGGCTATGCACGGTTTTATCTGTGGTTATCATGATCTAAATGCATGATGCTGGATGTCCAATGGTTAATTTTAATAAAACTCAAACAGTCAGAATATTACATTTTACCAAATAAAAATTAGCACATGCAGAAACTAAGAAATGTTTTTTTCTATTAAGATATTTATATTGTTAAGGAAAAAATAACAAATGTTTGAATGTTCTGACTCAGATTTGGCAAATGTTCACCTGTTTGGCAAGTGTTTGTCGCGATGTGTTCTGACAATAAAGAGTAGTTTAAAACAACAGTTAACTCACTGGTTTCTACAACTTTCACTTAGGAGCAAAAATCTGCCTTTAAACTTGAAAGAAATAAAGATTTGACATTTATCGTGATAATTTTTTTTTGGCCATATCGCCCAACCCTACATCCAGAAACGCATGGGTGGAATGACATCTTGAAAAAGACTCAAATGCACCCATATTGCTCTTTCATGAAATAGGACCCATACCAGTGCCGGAGCACACAGGGGAGAATTACCGCAGCAAAACTGAACAGAGAACTGAAACAGTGAAGCACTCACTTTTCCGCCCTCTAACCAGCCGTCAACAAACACAAACCTTCAGAAATGTTGCTGTTAAAACAGCAGTTGAGAGCTCAAAAAAGCTTGCGATCACTGCTGCACTCGCGCTGTAGAAACCACCAGCACTGGGATAGTCTTCCAGAAGAACACCGACACACTCGCTCGTTGTAAACAACAGCAGTCCTCAGAGACATCAAACGATCGGCTCTAAAGCTAAAGGCAACTAGTGCGTGCATCCACTTCCGTATTTATACCCGCGCTGCGGGGGCGGAGTGAGTGAAAATTTTTGGTTGAATTTGAGGTTTTAATAAAAATATAGTTCTTTAGGCACTCGTCTACCAATCCCAATGCTCCAAATAGCAATTAAACATATCTTTATTTGTATATTTTCTGAGAGGACTACCTTTCCTTGGCCGTTTTTCTCTGCTCGCTTCTCAACGACTGGCGCTTACCCTCAGCACAAGATATCACAGATATCGTTTTAAAGTGCCTCATTCCAATTTTATCAATATTCATACCGAATTCTTGATGGCATGAGTCTGAATCATTGAAATGTGATTTTCAGACTCATGCTGATGTAAACAAAATGATCTTACTCACGCTGACTGACATATCCGAAGTTTGTGCACGAAGACGCTTAGCAAGTATTCACGCAAATATTAGGCTACGTTTACACGGGGCCGGCTATTTTCATAAACAGACATTTCACCCTCTCTGTTTTCATAGATAACATTGTGCACACCTGTCAGTTTTCAGAAAAGTGTCCGTTTACACAAGCCTGTGTATATATGCCGTCAAGAGCATGTCAAACCTGTAGGTGGCAGTGTAACAAGATGCTCATGCCCACGTTAGCAACAACACCTCAACATGATAGAGCAGTTGTATTTGCAAATGCAAACAGACGAAAAGGGTTTGCACCAACATAAATGCGACTGCTACTCTGAATGCATCCATGATCACCATAGCCAAATTAAAATGTATACATAGGTCGCACTTTTGACGCAGGTGCAAGTTCTGTCGCATACTGTGACGTCGGCTGCCTAAAACTACTCAGTTACTATCGTAACCTCAGTTCCCTGAGAGAAGGAACGAGTACTGCTTAGCTATACGCAGTGGGGAAACTCCTTTTCCTCGATTTACTGAAGCCTATATGTAAAACGCATTTGCAGCTGCATAGCTAGCACACTGAGCGTCTGGCACGCTCATAGGCTGTGCTGCAGCAACTGCACATCCAATGGCGCAATTCTGACATGCGAACAATGGGCTAGCCCAATGTCAGAGCCCGCGAGGGGGCGTGGCCCAGCCTACATAGACCCCCAAATTCGGCATTATAGCAGGTTTATACGACTGAAGAGGCAACTTCACCAGTTACTAAAGTGCGACCGGCTACGCAATACTCGTTCCCTCTCTCAGGGAACTGAGGTTACAATAGTAACCGAGTAGTTCCCTTTCGAAACGGTCACTTCGTATTGCGTAGCTATACACAGTGGGGACGCCATGCAAAACGCCGCACCCCAAGTAACTGGTTGCACTGCAACTCAGGACCCCTGAGCTAACAGAAGCCAGAACCCAATAATTATATGTGTATATATATATATATATATATATATATATATATGAATAACAGATCAGATACCGTCGGGCCTGAATAATATATAAAAGTCAGAAACAACTAACAGAATATACTAACAAAACCAGACACCGTCAGGATTATTAGTATAACTTTATAACCGGCCGAAGCGGGTTTTATATAAATATGTATGTGATTATGCACAGTAATTTTGTAGACAAGACCAGACACCGTCAGGTCCCAGTCATACCGAAAGCACCTTCGCCTGCAGAGAAGGTACCTCCATATTATAGAACTTCATAAATGTGGAAGGCGAGGACCAGCCGGCTGCATCACAAATATCTTGAATGGGAATACCAGATGACCAAGCCCACGACGAGGCCATGCCTCTGGATTGAGTGGGCCTTAACACCTATAGGGCAAAACTGACCCACTGAGGTATAGGCCTTAGAAATGGCATCCACTATCCATCTAGACAGTTTTTGCTTAATGACTGGATCACCCTTAGATCGGCCACCAAAGCAGACAAACAGCTGTTCTGACTGTCTAAAAGACGCAGAACGCTCCAGATAGAGTTTCAGCACCCTGACAGGGTAGAGGATATTAACCTCCCCATCCTCAGCAGAAGGGGGAAGGGCTAATAGCATAATAACCTGTGCTCTAAACGGCGTTGAGAGCACCTTGGGTACGTAACCACGCCTGGGTTTGAGAATGACTCTGGAGTCATCCGCTCCAAACTCTAAACATGCAGGACTCACAGAGAGAGCCTGCAGATCTCCAACTCGCTTGATAGATGCCAATGCCAACAGGAGAGCAGTCTTTAGCGAAAGTGGTTTTAGATCAACCGACTGGAGCGGCTCAAAAGGCGATGCCCTCAGGGCCCTAAGGACCGTGGAGAGGTCCCAAGGCGGCACCGAAGTGGGCCTGGAGGAGTTAATCCTCCTAGTGCCTTTCAGAAACCTTACCACCAGGTCATTTCTTCCCAGAGATTGGCCAGCCACCAAAGCATGATGCGCTGGGATGGCTGCCATGTAAACTTTGAGCGTGGATGTGGTGCAGCCCGGGTCCAGTAGCTCCTGCAGAAAGGAGAGTACCACAGATACCTCACATGACTCTGGGTCAACTCGGTTTTTCGAGCACCAGCTGGAAAAACCGACCACTTCAAAGCATAAAAGCGCTGAGTAGATGGGGCCCTTGCTTCAGACATAATGCTTAAGATCCTGTCAGGAAGGTCCCCGGGAACCCGTTTAGGGGCCACACATGGAGGGCCCATTAATCAGGTCGGGGATGCCAAATCGTTCCGTTGGCCTGTGTGAGGAGATCCTTCCTCATTGGAACAGGCCAGGGGATCGTGTCTGACAAATGAACCAGCTCCGGAAACCATGGTCTGGATTTCCAGAGAGGAGCCACCAGAAGGACTGGGCATCCGCTCTCCCTGCCCCGTTCGATGACCTGTGGGATCATTGAGACGGGGGGAAAGCATAAAGTGGGCGGCTGGGCCAGGGATGAGCCAGCGTGTCCCTGTTCTTCGAGAAGAACACCCTGCAGTGGTTGTTGGTTCTCGAGGCAAAAAGGTCAACGTCGGCCTCGCCGAACATCTCCCATATTAGACTGACCGTCTGAGGGTTCAGGGACCACTCGCTTAGGGGAGTGTTGACCCGCGAGAGCATATCTGCGCCCAGATTTTGGACGCACGAGATGTGCGCTGCTCTCAGAGAGCTCAGACTGGCCTGTGCCCACAGGAGGAGGTCCCTCGCCATAGTATACAGGTTGCCTGACCTGATGCCACCCTGGCGATTTATGTAGGCCACCACTGACATGTTGTCCGTATGGACCAGGACGTGGTGACCCCTGAGGTTTGACAGAAAAGCTTTCAGGGCCAAACCAACTGCTTTCATTTCCAGACAGTTGATATGTAAGCTCTGCTCCGTGCTCGACCAGAGGCCGGAGGCAGGCTTGCCCTCGTGTAGCACTCCCCAATCCAGGTTGGACGTGTCTGTAAAAACCACCTTCCTTCCATGGCCCGTCGGGCTGGGGCATGACACATTGAATGGGAAGGGCCGCCTAACATAGGGGGACCTGATACCCTTATAATGTGATTTGTGCACATACTGAGTGTTTGACCATACAGGCTTTTGCCTGGGGGAAGTCAGTATTACAAATCAGGGAGGGGGCCACCTAGTGAAGGGGGGCGGTGAACCCGTGTATTGTGATTGTGAAACATGCTCTTTTTGTGCCTTATTTGGTTCGCCGTGAAAACGGCGTCTGTTTGCAAAGACACGCTCACTGCTGCAGGCCTGTTTACAATAATAAAATCCCCAGCCGCCTGAACTGAACAGGGAGCTGTGGGAAGTTTTGCTGGGTTTTTTTCGAGGGTGGTCCGGCTAGCGCAACACACGAGCCCTCTCTCTTCCGCTTCGTGCTAGGACGACTTCGGTGGTACCTGGTCGATTACGACACTAGATCGCGGGCCTTGACGCTGGGGGAGTGGGTAGCGGTTTGTGGGCCTTGACTGGCGGTGGCTATCAGCAGCCGCAGGGCGGGGCTGAGAGGCCTGCTTCACCGGTTTGGCTGGATGAGGCGAAGACGGTGGCTTGGGCTTGCTGGTCACGGAGCTCAAGCGTTTTGGCAAGAAGTGTCGCATAGCCTGGGACGCTTTCTGTGCCTCAGTGTACCTTTCCGAGAATCCTTTCACCACCGGGCCGAAGAGACCGGAGGATGAACGAGGCATCTGAAATAAACACAAGTTTTTCAAAAAGGATATAGGCTGTCGCCAGATAGCCACAGGTGAGACGGCGTCAGGAGACAACGACGTGCAGGCGAAGTCTGCTGAAGAGAAGCACGCTCAGGCTGAAAGGTTTGTTCAATGGCGAATAAACAGTAGAAAGCTCAGGGACATGTGTACTGTCACTGAAGGAGTAAAAATCTGCTATAATGGCGAATTTGGGGGTCTATATAGGCTGGGCCACGCCCCCTCAGCGGGCTCTGACGTTGGCCTAGCTCATTGGTTGCATGTCAGAGTCGCCCGCGCCATTGGATGTGCAGATGCTGCAGCACAGCCTATGAGCGTGCCAGACGCTCAGTGTGCAGCTGCAAATGCGTTTTACATATAGGCTTCAGTAAATCGAGGAAAAGGAGTTTCCCCACTGTGTATAGCTACGCAATACGAAGTGACCGTTCGAAAAGGAACTCAGCTTTTCTCATTTTACATGAAAACGAAGTTTTCCAAAATCTCCACTCTGGCACGAGTTTTTAGAAAGAATCGTTTTCAGAGGCGAATTCTCCGTTTGCGTGTAAACGAAGGGCACAAACAAAGGGAAATGTCTCAGTTTTTCAAAATAACCATGTATGTGTAAATGGAGCCTTAGCTATTATTTCTTAAGTGAACGTTTGGTTGAATGTTGGGGAAAAACATCTGAAGAGTTCAGATGCAAAAGCCTCTAAGTGCCATCTGAAATTTTCTTCTAGAATGATCATTTTTATCAAACTTGTATATTTAAGTTCGGTAATTTCACTTAAATGGCACTGAAAATGACCCATTAATTGTTAGTTAAGTGAAATTACTGAACTTAAGTATACGAGCTTGATAAAAATGATCATTCTAGAAGAAAATTTCCGATGGCATTAAGAGGCTTTTGCATCTGAACTCTTCATCTATTGCGTAACATTAAATTAGAGCTGTGCGGTACAGTAGGTATTAATATATAGGCTGTCTGTTTCATTAATGTTAATCAAACAGTTGTGATGTCATGGGGAAAAAAATTTGAATATAAATTTTCCTATAGATATTTGGTTTTGACTTGGTTTACTCTATCAATTTCAAACAGGTGTAGCTCATTATTTTTTTGTCTGATTCCAACAAACCCTACATAATTTTGAATAGAGAATGAGATAAAGCCAAAGAGATATGAGATGTTTTTTTGAAAATATGCTCATTTGGACTCATTTTGCCAGTGCGGGTCAAATATACAGTTTGTGAATTAGAAAAATCATTATGTTTATAGGATGTACCCATTAAACATGGAAATCCAACATGTGTCAAAATATGATCAGTGATATGTTTTTCTTTTTCTTTTTTTTAAATATTTAGCTTGATGAGGTCAACACATATATAGTCTAAACAAAATTCAGTGAATATTGGCAAAAATGGTTTCCTGAGAATGACCCAGCCATGCACATGTATTAATTTATTCTCATTTAAAGAACTTTCATTTAAAAAAAAAAAAAAAATCTTTTATTGTTTCTGAATGTCACAAACCGTCTGGCAGGGACTTTCCCTTCTTGTTCTCTTATTGAATATTATAATTGAAATATACTATTTTGAAGAGATTGGAGATTCTACCAGAGGCTCTTTGTTATTTTCTTGTGTATCATTTATTGTGAATAGGTTGAATTGATGCAGATATTAGGCTAACACACTGTGTATTGTGTGTACGCATGGCTTTGTCCACATTTGTGTTTGTGCCCACATTTTATGTCCCTGTAGAGAGCATCTTCAGTACATTACCTCTATAAAGTCATTCACCCAGATCCTAAGTTTCCAGTTGTGGCTTAGAAGAACACTGTGCAGAGATCGAGATGAAGATGCCCGTTCTCCAGGTTGTGAATTTGGTATTTTTTTTTCTCTACCCCGTTCAAAGCAGCTCAGAGGCAGACTGTAAACTCTGGAAGGACCTAGACTCAACTGTGGTCTATAAGGAGGGCCATGTAGTTCTAGCTGGGATGTTTCCCATCCACTCCAAAGGCGTCGACCAGGAGCTGAACTTTAGAAGTCAGCCAGACCAGAGGAAATGTACGGGGTAATGAACAAATCAGATGTAGTTCCTATTTATATCAGACAGCAAAACTGATTATTGCTTATTTTAATTTATTGTGTCAAAGATACATTTTGTTTAGACTAAATGCTCTGTCTTTGTATTAGCCTGTGATTGAATAATCTATTTTTGAGTTTTTAACTGAAGGTTGATCTTTTTTTATTCAGGTTTAACATGCGAGTATTCCGCTGGTCTCAGTCAATGATCTTTTTCATTGAGGAGATCAACCGAAACCCTACCCTTCTGCCAAACATCACACTGGGCTATAGGCTGTATGACACATGTGGGCTGACTACTCTGTCTCTGAGTACTGCATTGTCTGTAGTCTCTCAACCGATGAAGAGAAGCAGTTTGGGGGAATGCTCCTCCCCAAGAATCCCCATCATTATAGGGGACTCTGGATCCACCCTGTCAATGGGCATTTCCAGAATACTCAACCTGTTCCGTATCTCACTGGTGAGAGCAGATAAGCAAGACAAAATTATTTGAATTTAAGGAATTCTGTATTTGTGTACTCTTTGCCACTGAAAATCACTCATCTTTTTTATAAATCTCTGTCCACATCTCTGCTTCAGGTGAGTTATTTTGCCTCATGTGCTTGCCTGAGTGATAAGCACCAGTTCCCTTATTTCTTTCGCACAATTCCCAGTGATGTTAATCAGGCCAGCGCTCTTGCTCGTCTGGTAAAGCACTTTGGATGGACTTGGGTGGGCACAATAGGGGCCGATGACGCTTATGGGCGTAATGGCATAGATCTGTTTACCACTGCAGTGACACAGTTGGGTGTGTGTGTGGCTTATAGAGTGATCATACCCAAACTGCCAACTCAGCAACAACTGCAGGATATCGTCAAGACCATTCGAGATTCTACAGCACGAGTTTTGGTGGTTTTTGCCATCGAGGAGGACATCAAGCCAGTAGTGGATGAAATAGTTAGGCAAAATGTGACCGGGAAGCAGTGGGTTGCCAGTGAAGCCTGGGTGACTTCCACTCTCATCTCCACTAAAGAGAACTACCCCTCACTAAGTGGCACCATCGGCTTTGCCATCCGCCAAGCTGAGATACCCGGCTTAAAACAATTTCTTGAAAGCATACAGCCCCTGGCTGAGCCTTACAATGCATTCGCAAGGGAGTTTTGGGAAACACAGTTCCAGTGCTTATTAAACACAAGTCTTCCTGCTCCCTCCACAACTGAACAAGTGCACTACACCCATAGCTGTACTGGCATGGAGAGGGTACAGGACATTCACAGTATCTATAATGATGTGTCAGAGCTCAGGGTGACATACAATGTGCACAAGGCTGTTTACACAGTGGCACATGCACTGCATAACCTGCTTCTGTGTCAAAAAGAGATTGGGTCTGCCTTGACACAGCAGTGCCCTGATATTCATAATCTACAGCCCTGGCAGGTACAGCAATACATGCTTGTGTGCATTTCAATAAATCAGTGTTAATGTAACCTTTAAGAGAAACATTTATGTGTCATAATATTGCTACTATTATTATATTATATTTTAACTATTGTTATATATATATATTTTTTTTACATTATGCCAAGGCTAATATTTTCTGTGTATAAATCTTCTCCAGGTTGTTGAAGTCCTGAGGAAAGTGAACTACACAAACATGTTTGGAGATTTGATCCACTTTGATAAGAATGGAGACCCCGTCGGGTCATATCACATAGTGAACTGGCAGAGAGGGTTGGATGAGGGTCCCGTAAAATATGTTACAGTGGGTCGCTTTGACTCCTCTCTTTCGACAGCACAGCAGTTACTGCTGAACCAGGACAAAATCATCTGGCATGGAGGAACTAATGAGGTAAAATTATGTAGTCTCATACTCTGTTACTAATAATCAGAATCTTTTTTTCTGAATGGACAATTCTACTTATTTTAAATAGTGTCTGAATTGTTTTCATTTTTACATTTATTTAATTTAGCAGACATTTTATCAAAGGTAACATACATTTTGCATCATTTCTTCAATTGCTTAGAACTTGGGAATTTAATTTTTATCAATTATTTTTATTTTAATATTTTTTTGTGGGTTGTGGGTGTGATTCTAGTCTCTATAATCACACAGATATGTGATTATAATGTCTTGTCTCTCTCTCTTATAGATACCAGTATCTGTTTGCTCTGTTAGTTGTCCACAGGGATACAGAAAGGTTACAAGAGAGGGTCAGCCTGTATGCTGCTATGACTGTGTGCTTTGTGCAGAGGGCAGCATCAGCAATATTACCGGTATTATCACTGATACACATATACATACAATGACTGGTATTACTCGCGGATGACATCACGTTTTTTTTCAGAGCGGCTATATGTATAAATTAACTGAATTAATAACTTTTTTTTACAACAAAATGAAACATCACTGAACTTACTTAAGCTGGACTGTGATGCTATTTTCTTCTGGAAACAAACTTTGTTGCATTATTTTCCTGTTATCTCTGTAAAGCTGCTTTGATTCAAACTGTATTGTAAAAAGCGCTATATAAATAAATGTGACGTGACTTGACTGTCTGTTTGCATCAATTAACCTTTTTTTAAACCATTCATTACAAATCACCAATTAAACGTCTTTCCTTTGAATTAATTTTAGGTGAATGTCCCTGTCTGTGTGTTTATGCGTCCATTTTTAGATCAACCTGAATGCATGCTTTGCCCTGAAGACTTCTGGTCCAATCAACGTCGAAACCTTTGTGTTCCCAAACAGATTGAGTTCCTATCCTACTCGGAGGCTTTTGGCATGGCCCTGGCAGCTATAGCCATTCTAGGTGTGGTTGCTGCGATGACAGCTGCTGCAATCTTCTTTCACCATCGCGACACACCCCTGGTCCGAGCTAATAATTCGGAACTGAGCTTTCTGTTGCTGATTTCTCTCATTCTCTGCTTCATATGTGCGCTAACCTTCCTGGGTCAGCCATCACGCTGGGCATGCCCTCTTAGACGGACTGCTTTTGGCTTGAGCTTTGCCCTCTGCCTCTCCTGTCTCCTTAGTAAGACTCTAGTGGTGCTTATGGCCTTTAAAGCCACACTGCCTGGTAACAACACTGTACGCTGGTTTCGCCCCCCTCAGCAGAGAATGGGTGTGTTTTTATGTTCAGTTCTGCAGGGGGGGGTTTGCATGGCTTGGCTTATCACAGCACCACCATATCCAGTAAGGAACACCTGGCTGTACCGCGATCGGATCATTTTAGAATGTCACCTGGGTTCAGTTGCCCTTTTCTGTTGTGTGTTGGGTTACATTGGCTGCTTAGCTGCCTTCTGCTTCATCCTGGCTTTTTTAGCCCGAAAATTGCCTGATAATTTTAATGAAGCCAAATTCATCACATTCAGTATGCTCATATTCTGTGCTGTTTGGATCACGTTTATCCCAGCCTATGTCAGTTCCCCTGGGAAATTTACTGTAGCTGTGGAGATATTTGCCATTTTAGCTTCTAGTTATGGAGTACTTTTGTGTATTTTTGCACCTAAATGTTACATCATTATTTTCATGCCTGAGAGGAATTCTAAAATGTTTCTCATGTCCCAAAAATGATTTATCATGTCATGATATACTCTTTTATGTGTTTTTAATGCTTTTTAACATTCACTTATGTGTTTACATATTTAAGGAATGTAATAAAAAAGAAAAACTATGTGTGTTGAATTGCTTTATGAGGTGATAATCAGTCTTGGCCTGTGACAATGAATGGAAGTATATATTTTATTAATCTCAGACACACATGCAAGTATGTTGTTCTGCCACTAGAGAGCACTAATGTTCCAGTAAAACTCTTCAGTTAGACATCACAATGATGTGACACTTGCACCAGACTCATTGGAAGCCTCTAAAAAAGTACATAAAAACTTTGTTCATCATGACCACTTTCTTTTAATAAAGTACAACAGATGAATCTCTCTCTAGCTAGTCTGTGACGAAGCTGAAACTTCTGCATGAAGATCTTAAATGTTTAGTTAAATACTGTTGTGTAAATAATGTTGTCCAAAACAGTAAGCATATATTCAGAAAGTGTGCATTCTTTGATGGACATGAATTGTGTAAAAAAATAATAATAATAATAATAAAAAACATTTCCAACATTCACATAAAAAAAAAAAGTTGCCCTTAGGATGTTTGATTGAAATGTATCCATTAGACAGAAGTTTGGAAAGTTATTGAATATATATTTGCTGTTTAAATACTGCTCTATGTAATAATGAACCCTCAGTTATGTTGCCAGATCTCATGTGATAACATAGAACAAAAATTTAATCTCACATTGGGAGATTATAATATGTTTGTCTTGGTGCTGACCTTATTTTCTGTAACCCTGTGACTTCTGTAACCTTTCCTGTAGCTCAAAAAGTAGAGCATTGGTGCTTGCAACGCCAAGGTTCGATTCCCAGGGAAAGTAATAACTGATAAGAATGTCGAAATGTGTACCTTGAAATGCAATGTAAGTCGCTTTGGATAAAAGCGTCTGCTAACTCCATTAATGTAAATGTAATGATTGTCTGTGAACCAAGGTACCTGTACAAGTCTGTTCTTATTGTTCCTTGCACTGATCAATACAACATTACAGAGATGTCCTCTATGCCATCCCTGGCAAGTTGAAGCAAGCAAGGGGGGCCGGGATGAGCTTCCATTTCCACACATCTCAAATGACTGTAAATAGCCGGAGGGCTCTTATCCTGTGCCACTAATGGCTGGTAATTACTTGTTTCTACTTCAGTCATACTAATTCTCGCATCCAGTTTACATCATTTTTCAGAACTTTATTACTCTTGCTTTTTTTTTCTTTGAAAAAGGAAGGAAAATAACCCCCCTGGGTCTCCCAGTACAGACACGTTGTTGGAGTCCACCGGCTCTCCGTCTGCGCCGATGGATCCTGCTGCCGAGTCTCCGTCAGTCATTCCCCAGCTACCGCCAACCTATTCATCACCTGGTCTCTTCCCTCCCTCAACTCTGCCGTGGGCTGTCGGTACTGGGCGGCTCTGGGTCTGCTCCACTAGGCCATCTCCATCCGTGCCGTCAGGGGATAATCGCCATCCTGTCACTCCAGCCTCTCTCCTGCACTTCACCTTCACCTCGTCCACCGCCAGAACCTCCTCCGGTCCCCCCTCCGTCATTTCATTATGGCGCGAGGACCCGCCTTGCCGGAGGGGGGCGTTATGTCACCATTAGGCTCCTTTTGACTTTCAGTTTGTTTTGATTTCTCCATGTGTGTTCCCCTGTCTGAATTTCCCGCCACAATCTGTTACCATGGACACTGATCACCTTCCTCACAGCTGCCTGTCGTTTGTATTAATCATCTCTGTGTATTTAGTTCCTGCCTGTCTTCTGTTCAGTGTCCGGTATTGTTTGTGTTTGACGCTGTCTCACCTGTTCCTGTGTATCCTGAGTTTCTACGATTAAAGAAAGTGTTTACTATGTTCTTCGTCTGTCTTCCCTGAACCAACTCGTGACATTTTGTGTGAAGTCATATATATTTCGTCCATTAAAAGCGTGCTTTCACTTTAATTGAGCATGAGCAGCAAAAATAGAGTCGGTACGGAATTATTAGATATTTTAAAGATATCTTTTTTAATTAAATTCAATGAATTAATAAATACAAGTATTCTACATCAATGGTCTATGGAAAAACTTGATTTGAACTTATAATTCGAAATTTGAAGTGTCACAAGTCATACATTTGTATCTTCTATTTATCTTTTAGAAGATTACTGTAATGATTTTGTTTAAGGTTGAGCTTGTAACGATGAGGCAGGAATCAAGCGAGAGGGAATCCAAATGCAAGTACGTACTTTATTGAAACAACAGTTCGTCCAGGGCAAAACAAAGGAACAGGAACTCAGAACATGGAACTAATAACAGCTACAAACAACATTAACCAACAAACAACTGACAGAGGTATAAATACACAAGCTAAACAAGATAACGAGGGGGTTAATCCGAGACACCTGGGGAGACTAATCAACGAGACAAGGAAAACCTGTGGACAATAAGCAAACAAATAACAAAATGACAAGACATGGCATGATTACATGACAAACAGGGAATCACGTGACAGACAAGACAAAACCCACACCATGACATAGCCGCCGCCCTATGGGCGGCTCCCGACGCCCCTTAATACCAAACAAAACACAATAGTTCAGGAGGGTGGTGAAGCGGAGGTGGTCTTGGGGGAGGGAAGGAGGGCCAAGTCTGTGCAGGGGAACGGGACCAGGACGGAGCGGGCAGTGAAGACCCCTCGGGCGGTCACGGCAGTGAAGACCCCTCGGGCGGCCACGGCAGTGAAGACCCCTCGGGCGGCCACGGCAGTGACGGCTCAGGAACAGGAGCTCAGGGACGTGGAGCTCAGGCTCGGCAGGGCTGACGTGGAGCTTAGGCTCAGCAGAGCTGACGCGGAGCTCAGGCTCGGCAGAGCTGACGCGGAGCTCAGGCTCGGCAGGGCTGACGCGGAGCTCAGGCTGGACAGACACTGTGGGCCCGTGGGGTTCCTCCTCCGTCAAACCCCCAGAAAGAGAACCAGCCAGCAAAAAAGCCGGGACAATATATTCTTCCAGACTACAGCTAGGGTGATGGAGTGGCATAAGGGAGTAGAGTGGCTCGGATAGCCCTCCCCTGAAGAATTTAATCTGGCACATTTGTCATCTTTTGATGAGGTGTGCCTGTTCAATGAAGTCAATGATGTACTCTCCAATGGGTCTGTCTCCCTGACAGAGACGCATGATCTGTACTGCTGGATTCATTGTGCTGGTCGGTCATTCTGTAACGATGAGGCAGGAATCAAGCGAGAGAGAATCCAAATGCAAATACGTACATTTTAATGAAACAAACAGGTCGTCCAGGGCAAAACAAAGGAACAGGAACTCAGAACACGGCACTAATAACAGCTACAAGCAACATCGACCGACAAACAACAACTGAAACACAGAGGTATAAATACACAAGCAGACAAGCTAAACAAGATTTTAAGGGAGCGTGGTTAATCCGAGACACCTGGGGAGACTATTTAACGAGACAAGGAACACCTGTGGACAATAAGCAAACATAACAAAATGACAAGACACATGGGAGGATCACATGACAAACAGGGAATCACGTGACAGACAAGACAAAACCCACACCGTGACAGAGCTAAAGTATAATTGTTATTAAACAACATCTGTTCAAAAAACTTTAGATTGTTGAAAATTTTAAAGAAAAACTGTAAGTCTTAAATCTCATTTATATGAAAAGATTCAATCACCATTTTTTTTTGTCCATGTGGGGTTTAAATGTTTATGGTTGGGGCTTTCCATAGCCATAATGATTTTTGCACTGTAATAGAGATCCTAAGACATGTGACCAACTGGGCGGCAACGTCATCCGAATGCAAATAATTGTGGGTATGTTTGGCCCGTTTACATGGGCAGGTATAGCAGGCTAGTGTTCTGGCATGAAAATAATGAAAAATTAGCGTGAAAAACAGAATATAATCCTACAAAATGCAGCGGGCTAAAGAAAACATTGTCGGACCATACCGCCTAAAACTAAATCCTAATGCAAAGACGAGATTTGACGAGAAAATAAAGGGAATCAAAGGACTGGATCCTTACGAGCATAGCGTACAACTTCCAGCACCCATATATATACATCGATATTAAGTGTTAGTGCATACACACAAAGTTTTCAGTAACTTCAAGTCGCTGCAGCAGGCCCAGGTCTTTTTTACAGATGGTTGGGTCCAGGACCTGGAGATTGTAAAAGTGGGGTAGAAAACTGTCGTCCATTCAAAGGTATGCTAATGTTTTAAGCACCACACTCCTCGCTCTCTTTCATCTATCTGTATGCAGTCAGAATTCAACAAACCAACGTAACTTACTAAGACAAACACATCATGCATAAGTTAAATGGTAAAATGTGAAAAATTTGACTCGCTTACTGCTCTTAATAAATGTGCTTTCTAGTAAAACTGTTGTTGGAGCTACTGGTGCATGAGCCTTTTGGCGGGTGTGTGACTGTATGGGCGACTGTTAAATAAAAGATGGTCAACGCGTCTTCATCGGCATCCAAGCCGTCTTCCTGACGGAGTGAGCAAGAGGAAGAGAGAGCGCGCTGGAGGCCCCGCCCCCAAGCGCCGTGTTCTGTTGCATCAGGTCCCTCATGTTACTTCGAGCGACGATTGCAATATGTTTGTGAATGTCGTTTCTGTTCTTGTGAGAAATGCAATAAAAACATGTATCCCTTCACTAAGAGAGCTTTTTCTTCCTCTTACACCTCACTCTGTGTCACTCATCCTGCCCCAGAGCAGCGCGGAGCCACAGCCCATAACTATAATGGCATCTTGTGGGCCCGAGAATGCCAACACCACACACAGCCCACGCGCCCACTGTGTCACTTCCTGGATGCGTGGAAAGCTATCCCGGGGATTTTGCCGTCTCTTCAGTTCAGACGCAGACCACCCTGCTTCCACGGCGTGGTCCCGTCATTAACCCAAAAACGCTCCCGTTCTGAGACAGGAAGTTCTCAGTTTGCTTGAGAAAGGAGCGATAGAAGATGTCCCTCCGAGCGAGCAGGAGGGCGGATTCTACAGCCGTTACTTTGTGGTGCCAAAGAAGGATGGGGAACTCCGTCAGATACTGGACCTGAGACCCATCAACCAAGCGCTTCACAAGCGCGTGTTCAGAATGACAACACTGAATGAGATCCTGGCACAGGTTCGTCCCGGGGATTGGTTCACTTCCTGAGGTTTGCTTTCGAAGGCACGGCTTATCAGTACTTAGTGCTCCAGTTCGGGCTGGCCCTAGCCCCTCACACCTTTTCGAAGTGTGTAGACGCGGTGCTTTCTCCCCTCAGATAGAGCGGAATGCGCATCCTGAATTATCTGGACGACTGGCTGATTTTAGCCCACTCAAGAGAGGTGCTAATCGGTCATGTGGAAACGCTGCTTCGCCACCTGGATACGCTGGGACTGCGCGTGAACATGCAGAAAAGCGTTTTTATATCGAGTCAGACTATAACGTATCTGGGAGTACGTTTGAACTCGATGACTATGCGAGCCCACCTCTCTCAAGAGTGCATAGAGACAGTCTCATCGACTCTGCGCCGTTTCAGACCGGGCAGGTCCGTGTCGCTGAGGGAATTTCAGAGGCTCCTGGGACTGATGGCGGCTGAAAACTCGAGTCCTGCCAAGGGCATGGTCTTTGGGCCACAAGCGCATTACAGTTACTCACAGTTGCGTCTGCACCCTGAGACCGTGGAGCAACCCGGATATGTTTTTTCAGGAGTCCCTCTGGGTATCGTGACGCAACGCACCTTGGTCTTGACGGAATCTCAGGGGAGCAATGTGTTTGGGTGTCCCTGCCTCATGTCTATGGTCGGAGTCACAGAGAAAGTGGCACATAAACCGTCTGGAGTTGAAGGCGGCAGTGTCGAGGGCCCTCGAAGCTTTTCGGTCACAGTTGGAGCAGCAACATGTACTGATTCGAACCAACAAGACGTCTGTGGTCTCGTACATAAATCCCCAGGGCGGTGTGTGCTCCAGAGCTCTGTTCAAACAGGCAGCGAGTCTCCTGTTGTGGGCAGACCGATACTTTCTCTCCATAAGAGCAGTGCACATCCCCGGTCTCCTAAACCGTGGAGCGGACATGTTTTCGAGGAATGGGATTCCTCAAGGAGAGTGGAGACTTCACCCAGGATCGGTGCAAATGATTTGGGATCGGTTCGGAAGGGCGGAAGTCGATTTGTTCGCTACGAGCGAGAACATGCACTGTCAGGCGTTCTTCTCGCTATCACACTCACCTCTGACGGGGGATGCTCTGACATTGTGCTGACCGGAAACCAGACTTTACGCGTTCCCTCCGGTGAAGATTCTGCCTATGGTATTATGCAAAATCAGAGAGGAGAAAGTGTTTGTGATCCTCGTGGCCCCGAACTGGCCGAATCAGCCCTGGTTCGCGGACCTGAGAGAGTTATTGGTGGCTCCCCCACGCGAAATCCCCCTCAGGAAGGGACCTGCTGTCTCAAGCGAACGGCATGATATGGCACCCATGTGTGGCCGCTGCAGGGACTTTGACAGAGCGGGACACCCTGCATTCATGGGTGCTGAGGACACTCATGGAGGCGCGCGCGCGCCTTCTACCAGGCGCCTCTATGATCTGAAATGGGGAGTTTTCACAAAATGGTGCCAGGACATCGGTATTGACCTGGGAAGCTGCTCCGTGTCGGATGTTCTGCACTTTCTTCAGCACAGAATGGATAACGGAAGTTTGCCATCCATGCTGAAGGTGTATGTGGCCGCTATTGCTGCCTTTCATTCCCCGGTTGACGGGCAATCGATCGGTAAGCAGTTTTCTCAGGGGAGCAAGGAGATTGTGTCCTTCACGGCCTTCTTCCGTGCCGCAGTAGGAATTAGCTCTAGTTTTGAGGGCTTTATCTTTACCACCGTTCGAGCCACTAGCCTCGATTGCGATTACCCCTCTGGGGTCTGAGGTGTTTTCTGGGTCCTGGAGGTGTTCTGATATGCTCTGACATTTGTGCTTATTTCTTATGCTTATGACATTTTCATGGCTAAAGTCTGATTACACTGTATTCATCACAAACTCTGCTACAATAATATGTCAGTAGCATGTATGTAAAAGTTTGTCGTTTTAAGATAATGACGTTTATGCGTGGTTTGTGAAAAAACAAAAACAAATTGTCACTAAAATAAGGTCATGAAACCCATACTGATTATTTCTTCACAAGACTTTTGAAAATTGTATAACATGGCCTAGAATATTTGCTCCAAAACTATGTGAAAATCATCCTGACTACTCATTCAGATAAGACAATATAAGGATTTAAAATTTGTAAGACATGTTTTGTGTAAGAAAGCTTTATGCGAAGAGGCGTAAACCACCCATTAATATGTAGTGTTTTACACACCTGAGAAAGACAAAGACCCTCCCCTAATGGCCCTATTAGGTGCTATCAGGCCCAATCATTATGAGCCGCCTTGCACAAAGAATGAGGAGAGACTTAAAAAAAAGAATGGCTTTTTGATTGTTTGAATTTATTTCGAACACAACATAATCCAAAGAGACACAACAAATTACCAAAAAAAATCACATTATTGAACAGAGACAGATCTAAAGACAGAGACTTGGACAGTCACACACCTTTGTGCCATTCCTGAAACACATACCTGTCATTTCCAAGGTGTTTGATTTTTGACTTTGCCATGTTCATGTACAGAGACTCATGTGAATGTTGAAGTCAGCAGGACTCACCAGTGGGGCATCTGGTCTCTGTAAAAATAAATAAAATAAAAACATGCTGCTTTCTATAGAAACTATAGGGCTGCTCGATTTTGGGAATACATTTGAGATTTTTCTGGTTAAAATTGCTTTTTAAAATTTACAAAATGCACACACACACACACACACACACACACACACACACATATATATATATATATATATATATATATATATATATACACTCACCTAAAGGATTATTAGGAACACCTGTTCAATTTCTCATTAATGCAAGTATCTAATCAACCAATCACATGGCAGTTGCTTCAATGCATTTAGGGGTGTGGTCCTGGTCAAGACAATCTCCTGAACTCCAAACTGAATGTCAGAATGGGAAAGAAAGGTGATTTAAGCAATTTTGAGTGTGGCATGGTTGTTGGTGCCAGACGGACCAGTCTGAGTATTTCACAATCTGCTCAGTTACTGGGATTTTCACGCACAACCATTTCTTGGGTTTACAAAGAATGGTGTGAAAAGGGAAAAACATCCAGTATGCGGCAGTCCTGTGGGCGAAAATGCCTTGTTGATGCTAGAGGTCAGAGGAGAATGGGCCGACTGATTCAAGCTGATAGAAGAGCAACTTTGACTGAAATAACCACTCGTTACAACCGAGGTATGCAGCAAAGCATTTGTGAAGCCACAACACGCACAACCTTGAGGCGGATGGGCTACAACAGCAGAAGACCCCACCGTGTACCACTCATCTCCACTACAAATAGGAAAAAGAGGCTACAATTTGCAAGAGCTCACCAAAATTGGACAGTTGAAGACTGGAAAAATGTTGCCTGGTCTGATGAGTCTCGATTTCTGTTGAGATATTCAGATGGTAGAGTCAGAATTTGGCTAAACAGAATGAGAACATGGATCCATCATGCCTTGTTACCACTGTGCAGGCTGGTGGTGGTGGTGTAATGGTGTGGGGGATGTTTTCTTGGCACACTTTAGGCCCCTTAGTGCCAATTGGGCATCGTTTAAATGCCACGGCCTACCTGAGCATTATTTCTGACCATGTCCATCCCTTTGTGGCCACCATGTACCCATCCTCTGATGGCTACTTCCAGCAGGATAATGCACCATGTCACAAAGCTCGAATCATTTCAAATTGGTTTCTTGAAAATGGCAATGAGTTCACTGTAAAAAAATGGCCCCCACAGTCACCAGATCTCAACCCAATAGAGCATCTTTGGGATGTGGTGGAACGGGAGCTTCGTGCCCTGGATGTGCATCCCACAAATCTCCATCAACTGCAAGATGCTATCCTATCAATATGGGCCAACATTTCTAAAGAATGCTTTCAGCAGCTTGTTGAATCAATGCCACATAGAATTAAGGCAGTTCTGAAGGCGAAAGGGGGTCAAACACAGTATTAGTATGATGCTCCTAATAATCCTTTAGGTGAGTGTATATAGCCTATATATATATAATGCACACCAGGTTTGTTGTGCCATGTAGGCATATAGGCTATGTGCAGTGCTGCATAAAATAATAACAATAGCCTGATAGCAGGCAGCCTATAAATCGTTAAAAAGGAACACTTCAGTAACACTACACTAGATACAAATATATTGATTATCATATGTTACTTAAATCTCATTTTATAACATCATAACGAATGGAAACATTTGGAGTAAAAACATAAAGCCTAATGTGTGGTGCGTTTTGCTTTCAAACTGACTCACAGCGCGTGCAGAGAACATTTACTGAAGTTATCGAGCTGCTCCAAACTATTAAAAAATATTAAACACTATTGTTACCATATTATACATCTGCAGTTTGAGCAGATATCCACAAACACAGTATTAACAGTAAAAACGGGTCTAAAAATTATAATATTCACCATGTTAGAGTAAACGGTAACACTTTATAATAACTGCACGCTATTAATCATTAGTTAAGCATGAGTAAACAGTTAATTCATCATTTCTAAAGCATTAATAGACATTAATAAGCAGTTTATAAATACATACATACATACAGCTATAACTATACAGCTATACTTCCATTTTTATTGATTTATAAGCATCACTTAGAAAGTGTAAGTAAATGGAGTAAATTCAGGTAGTTATCAAGCATTTAGTAGTGGTCAGTTAACTATTTTTGTGAGTTAATCTAAAGTGAGGACTATTCAGATTTAAAGGCTCATTTATCTTCTAAACAGAAAAATGAAACAAACTCAACACAGTGATACAGAACATAGAAATATTTAACAGCCTTTAAATCTCCTTTGTAAATGCTTTACAAGGCATGAATAGTCCTCACTTTAGATGAGCTCACAAAATTGTTAACTGACCACTACTAAATGCTTGATAACTACCCGAATTAACCCTGAATTACAGTATAAATACGTTAATAAAGCATTTATTAACACACTAATGAACTATTACCTCATGTCTGAATAATAAGATGTATGAATGTACATTTAAATAGTTTATTAATCATTTACTTACACTTTCTAAGTAATCTTATGGACCAATGACAACTCTTAAATAACTGGTTTATAAATAATGCAATACTTCATTTAGAAATTATAAATTCATCATTAATAAAGTATGAAAATACAATTATTAAACACATTATAGATATGCTTTTAAATCAAGAATAAAGCATTTATATCTATATTTATAAATTGCTTATTAATGTCTATTGATTCTTTATAAATGATGAATTAACTGTTTACTAATGCTTAACTAATGATTAAAAGTGTGCAGTTATTATAAAGTGTTACCCATGTATATAAATTTAGCATGAAAAGGTTGCCTACCAGTCTAGTTCACATTTCGACATGTCTCTGTCTATATATAGATACACATACATGTACAACATTAGGCTTCATGTTTTTACTCCAATCTCATAAAGTACATTTTAGTCTGACACCAATTTAACATGTCTTACCTTAAAAATCTTCTCATCAAATCGCATTCTTCTAATTCTTCTGAGGTAAATCCAAGTGAAACAGCACGAACACAGTCTTCAAACTCAGTGAAAAGCAGAGAGGAGTAAGTTACTGAAGTCTCTGATTCTTTGTTTTGAGGTAATGAGGGCGTGTTCCTCCGTGGCTCATTTGCATGTCAATTGCTCTTGCAATTGTGGGTGTGGTCACATTAAAGTTAATGAGGCCCGTTTGAGAAACTGTACATGTCGCTGCTTTCATACAGATTACTTAAACATAGAATATTTGTTTTTGATATAATTTACATCATTTAAAAATAGAGACTCCAAGCATTGTAAAGACATACGTTTCAAGTCTGTCTGACAAACATTCGTTGAGTAACAGATCATTTTCTGTCGCATTTCAGAATGAATTTCAGAATGAACTCATTCAGAGAGACGGCAGAAAGCGCATCATGTTTATTTTCTTTATTTTACGAAAAACACAACATTTTGTTTTTATTATGAGTGTACACAAATAAAAGAAGACATTTAACAATTTTGAATGATGTATAACACTTATATGTAAGATCAAAATCAACAGAGTTTTTAGAGTCTCTTTTGCACTGATAAGAAAAAAAGTGAGCTGGTATCGCCGACCGCCGACCCCAGAGGGTTAAGGATCTTTCCCTGAAAACGGCTTTACTTCTCGCTCTCGCGTCGGCGAAGCGCATTGGTGACTTGCAAGCTTTCTCGGTGAACGACGATTGCATCTATTTCGGACCTGGCGACTGCAGCGTCACTCTCCGGCCGAGACCAGGCTATATTTCGAAGTCTCGCAAGGTTCGCAGGTTGTCTCTCTGCCCGCCTTATCTGCTGAGCCGTCAGCCTTGTGTGACAGAGTGCTCAGAGTGCTGTTTGCCCTTTCAGGGCTTTGCGGATGTATATGGACCGCTCAGCTGCCTTTAGTCAGTCGGACCAGCTGTTCGTGTGCTTTGGTGGATGTCCTAAGGGATGTGGTGTTTCAAAACAGAGGCTTGCTCACTGGATTGTGGACGCTATTGCTTTGGCTTATGATTGCCATGGGAAGGATTGTCCCCTTAACATCAGGGCTCATTCAACAAGGGCGATCGCCTCTTTATGGGCCTGGTCTGGAGGTATGTCTATATAGGATTTATGTCTCGCTGCTGGCTGGTCTTCTCAAACACATTCGCCAGGTTTTACAAGCTGGATGTACCTTCTGTAGCGTCACAAGTACTTTCGGTGAGTTGAGCTTTATTCAGGTTTATGTATGCAGTAGTTACCATTTTGCTAACTCTGTATTATGTCTATTATGCGTCTGTCACCGCTAACGCCGTCGACACTGCGTTTACTCTCATGCTTGAGTACTTATTGTGTTGTGTCTGCCCTGATCAGATTCAGTGCAGCCTTCCTACTTATTGTGTTGTGTCTGCCCTGATCAGATTCAGTGCAGCCTTCCCTATTTCATTGCTTTGGAATATGCAAATTTTGATAAGGTGTAAGCAGGCAAGCATTGGTTGCAGGCAAGCATTGGTTGACCGCCGTGCTCACTGTTTGTTCAGCTGTGCTAGCGTTCAGTCATGACTCTGACGTAATTGTCGCACCTATGCATTTTTTACTGCCCGTGGTCTGTCAATATTTGCATGCTTCGCGTCAATTGGCCATCTGCCCCCAGCTGGCGTTAGCCCATAAGATTTCAGCAAAAGTGGAGAAGGGGAGGAGTTCCCATATACGTCACACAACGTAATGTCTCGTTCCCGCCTCTCAGGGAACAGGGGCTACGATAGTTACCGGAGACGTTTTTTTTTAGTTACCGGTTTCGTTTGGTTCTCCAGTTTCCTCTTTAGTCCTCAGTCAGTCAGTCCACCAAGTAATCCTCATTGCCACGCCTTTGGTGCGGACTTGTGGACCGTTCGCTGCTCTTGGGCCCTCCACCTTCCCTCAGGCTCCACCTCCGCCCTCAGTCACACAGGCTTATCCTCAGCCCTCAGGATACCCACTTACATCTGGGGATCGTGTCTGCGGCTTTGTCGTGGCCATCCTGGTCATCAGCGTTCCATCGCTACCTCGGACATCCAACTGCGCTCGGGGATCCACTCTCCAAGGCTTCACTACAGTCGATCGTCACCCTGGTGTCATCAGCAGGAATTCCCCCATGGCACCTCCCTCCATCCACTCCACCTTGGACTAGCGTCCTAACTGTGACCTGGCTCCTCACTTAATCCCAAACATGGTTTTATCTGCCTGCCATCTCTATCCCTCCGTCATCTCCTCGTCCACCTACCAAGCCTCCACCCTTCTCTCTCCTCTCATCTCCAGTCACGGCACGATGTTGCACCTTCCAGAAGGGGGCGTACTGTCACGGCTCTGTTATGTTTGGACTTTTAGTTTATTTGACTTTAGTCACATGTCTCCTTTGTTCTAGTTTCCCACCACTATTTAGTCACTATGGTTACTGATTATGATTATTCATTCTGTTCAGCTGTGTGTCATCAATTAAGCTTGTTTGCCTGTGTTTGCACTTCTCCTTTGTCTGGTATATATCTTATTTTGTGTTCTACAGAAGAATGGCACACATACATGCTTGTAAGTAAATGATGAAATTCAATTTTTGGATAAACTCTCCCTTTAATATTAGCACTTCACCTTACTGTCTCCCATACAAAGTTTGGGTTATGGGTTTGGGTGAGTGTAGAGAGGGGAAACAGTTGATGAGGCCATGAAACCCTGTATCCTGCTATTTTTATGGTATTTTATGGTACTACCTCTTAATTCCATATTGTGGGGGTGAAGAAAAATCAGATATTAAACTTTAGCAGTTTTTTTTCTGTTTATTCAGATTATATTGTTTACTGAGACACAATGCATAATTGAAATACACATATAGAAATATAAAAAAAAAAACACCTATAACATAACTCAGTAAAAATGTTGCCTTTTCACAAAAGTCTTGCATTTGTAAACCTTATCTGGCCATCATATACTTTTTTGTATTTTTCTCAGGTTTAAGTAGAAGGATGTAACATTTTGGGGTGAATATACACAACAACAGGCCATAACTGGAAGCCAAAATGGCGAACATCTCCACAGCCACAGTGTATTTCCCTGGTGAGCTGATATACGCTGGCACAAATGCAATCCACACAGCACAGAAGATCAGCATGCTGAAAGTAATGAATTTAGCCTCATTGAAATTGTCTGGGAGCTTTCGAGCAAAGAAGGCAAGCAGGAAGCAGACCACTGCTAACAGACCAATGTAGCCCAGCACCAGTACAAACCCCACAACAGACCCCACTGTGCACTGCAGGATCACTCGAGCTCCAAGCTCACCTGCACTCTCTGTGGGTAGAGGGGGAGCCAGCAGCAGCCACAAAAGACATATGACAACCTGAACCAGTGTGCAAAGGAAGATGCCTGCCCTCTGCTGGATGGGCCCAAAGTACTGCATCAGGTTAGGTCCAGGCAGAGTGGCTCGAAAAGCCACCAGCACCACCACAGTCTTACTAAGAACGCAGGCGATGCAGATCACAAAGCTCACTCCAAACAGGGTGTGACGTAGCATGCAGTTCCACGGCACAGGCCGACCAATAAAAACTAGGGCGCAAAGGAAGCAGAGGGTGAGCGACACCAATAACAGGAAGCTCAGCTCCGAGTTGTTGGCCCGCACAAGGGGTGTGTAACGATGATGGAAAAAGGCAGCCAGAACAGTTGTGGTCAGTGTCGCCCCAGTGATAGATAAGACTGTCAGGACAATTCCCATGGAATCTTGCAATGACAGAAACTCTACAACCTTTGAGATGCACCTTGTTCTTTCAGTGTTTGACCAGAACTGCTCAGGGCATCTTGTACACTCTGTAGAGTCTAAAGAACATTATTGCACATAGTAAAGGTTGGTTTTCCATTGTACAAATTTCTTAATGTTACCTACATAGCTATTGCAATGTCTAGCACAATGTTCAAAGTTAAAAAGTAATTTTCAATCAATTAAAATTATAATTTAATAATGATATTGATGACTAAATATATGTATATGTAATACCTGTCATGTTACTGACTTCTCCTGCTGCACAGGGAAGACAGTCGAAACAGCAGACAGGTTTTCCTTTTTGTACAGCCTTTCTAGTGCCTGGAAGACAGCTCACACTGCACACAGATACAGGAACCTAAATGATACAGAAATAAACTCAATTAGACTCACATCATCCTTCTTAAAACACAATATCTGTCAGCACAAGCACATCTCTTTCTATAAAAGACAGGTACACTCTCATACACTCAATCATGTACTCATTCACAGAACATATATTTCCACTCTCAGCAGGGGTTTGTCCATCAAAGGGCTGTATCTGCTCCATACTGAGAGGTTTGATAATGGATGCATTCACCTGCACACTTCATGTACCCTTTTTTACAGAGGGCACATGAGAATGTAAAATCATGAATTTTGTGATTACACCACTCTAGACTGTTTTCAGTAGTGATTGTTTTTGCCTGCTAAATTGTTTCTCCCTCTTTTTCTGCATAGGAAGATAGCCCTAATCCTTATAGAAAATAATATAAGCAGAATAAGTATATATAGCACACAATGGTGAAAGCAAAGCATGCCACTTGCATGTTTTTATTTTATTTTATTTTTTAAGTTGTATAGGCAGCCAGGTTTTAAACCTTAAAAAAGATTAAAAAAAAAAAACGGGACCCCTTGCATCAAAAGCAAGAATTATACCACTGAACTGACACATTCAGTACTTTATATTTAACCATAACTTGCTAGTCCATAATAATCTCCACTAGATTTTATCTCAGTATAACCCCTGATTATGAGTGACAAATCAGTGGGCTATACAATGAAGCCGATTTAGGGGGATAGCCATGTATGTTTCAGTTTAGTTTGCCAACCCTGTGTTTTAGGCACAATGAAAGTGGCTTCCCACAGTACCTTATGCTCCATGGCTAACCTGCTCCGTGGCAGGTTATCTTCTAGGTAAGATATCTCAAACCGATATTGGACCAATCAGCATTAAGCAAAGTGACACATCTCTGATGCGATAAAGTCACTCCCCAAGTTACACTTGCTCCAAATTAAAGGTCAGTACATAGTAAAAGATTTTTAAAAACAAAATGTACAATTATTAATATAATTATTTTATTTATACATGATTTATATAATTATTATACCCCGATCCATTACACATTAGCCATTTTAGTTTAACAATTATTATTATTATAAATGTAGTTTAAATTAACATAATTATATACAGATGGAGCGCAACTGGAAGAAAACAAAACTAGAGGTATTTCGGATTTCATGGAAAGAGAGCTCGATTGCTTACAGAGAGGCTTTAAAAGCTGCTAGATCTGCTTATTTTTCAACCCTATTAGAAGAAAATAAACATAATCCTAGGTATTTATTTGAAACAGTGGCTAAACTAACGAAAAAGAAAGCTTTAAGCACAGAAGTTTCCAAGCAACACAGCAGTAATGACTTTATGAACTTCTTCACTTATAAGACTGATAATATCAGGGACAAAATTATAACTATGCAACCGTCTACTACAGTATCGCATCAGGGAGTGCATTGTAGTCTCCCTGAGGAAAAATTGTTTTCATTTGTTGCTATAGGAGAGGAAGATTTCTGCAAACTCGTTAATTCATCTAAATCGACAACTTGTATGTTAGACCCTATACCGACTAAGCTACTGAAAGAGATGCTTCCACAGATCATAGATCCTCTTCTTAATATCATTAATTCGTCTTTGTCTCTAGGATATGTACCAAAAACCTTTAAGCTGGCTATGATAAAACCGCTTGTTAAAAAACCGCAACTTGATCCTTCAGAATTAGTCAATTACAGGCCGATCTCAAATCTGCCTTTTCTGTCAAAGATATTAGAAAAAGCAGTATCCTCACAACTGTGTTCCTTTCTTGAAAGAAATGATATCTGCGAGGATTTTCAGTCAGGATTTAGACCGCACCATAGTACTGAGACAGCTCTCATTAGAGTTACAAATGATTTACTTTTATCATCCGATCGTGGTTGTATCTCTCTATTAGTGTTACTTGATCTTAGTGCTGCATTTGACACAATTGACCACAACATTCTTTTAAATAGACTGGAAAACTATGTTGGCATTAGTGGAATTGCACTAGCATGGTTTAAATCATACTTATCTGACCGTTATCAGTTTGTAGCAGTAAATGAAGAGATGTCTTATCGATCACAAGTTCAGTATGGCGTACCACAAGGCTCAGTACTAGGACCGCTGCTGTTCACTCTGTACATGCTACCATTAGGACATATCATTAGGAAACATGGAATTAGCTTTCATTGTTATGCCGATGATACTCAGCTGTATATTTCTTCAAAACCTAACGAAACTTACCAATTCACAAAATTAACGGAATGCATAGCTGATATAAAAAATTGGATGACTAGTAACTTCCTACTACTAAACTCTGAAAAAACAGAGATTCTAATTATTGGACAAAAAACTTCCACACGTAATAACCTAGAATACTGTCTAACCCTTGATGGCTGCTCTGTTAAGTCTTCGTCGTCGGTTAGGAACCTGGGTGTGCTCTTTGATAGCAATCTTTCATTTGAAAGTCATGTGTCTAGTATCTGTAAAACCGCATTTTTCCATCTTAAAAATATATCTAAATTACGACATATGCTCTCATTAACAAATGCGGAACAATTAGTTAATGCTTTCATGACAACAAGACTAGATTATTGTAATGCTCTACTGGGTGGTTGCCCTGCACGCTTAATAAATAAACTACAGCTGGTCCAAAACGCAGCCGCTCGAGTTCTTACTAGAACCAGGAAATATGACCATATTAGCCCGGTTCTGTCAACACTGCATTGGCTGCCTATTAAACATCGTATAAATTTTAAAATATTGTTGATTACTTACAAAGCACTAAATGGTTTAGCTCCGCAGTACTTGAGCGAGCTCTTAACGCATTATAGTCCTTCACGTCTATTGCGATCTCAAAATTCGGGCCAGTTGATAATACCTAGAATTTCAAAATCGACTGCGGGCGGTAGATCCTTTTCCTATTTAGCACCAAAACTTTGGAACAGTCTTCCTACCATTGTCCGGGAAGCAGACACACTCTGTCAGTTCAAAGCTAGACTAAAAACACATCTCTTTGACCTAGCATACACATAATATATTATAGACTTCTATAATTCAATATTAGGCTGCATAGATTAGGTCAGCCGGAACTGGGAACACTTCCCTTAAATCCTGATGTACTCGTTACATCATCATAAGAAGAATGGCATCTACGCTAATTTTAGTGTCTTTGTTTATCCCGAGGTTTTCCCGCAGCCGACCGGATCCAGGCCGTATCCAGATCTGACTAGGAGCTTTGCCTGGACCCGATGACAACGCAGTGCTGAAGTGCCAACTAGCCTCTCCCTATGGAGGATCCCTTTCCCACTCTACAGATAAAATGTTGTGATTCCGGTTCGCGTACCCACCCCGAAGTGATAAAATAAAACAAAATTCTGTATCAAATTTACAGTTACTGTAAATCCGGCCTCTAGTTCATAAACGCCAGAGGAGAACTGGCCCCCGACTGAGCCTGGGTTCTCCCAAGGTTTTTTTTTCTCCATTAGGTCACCTGATGGAGTTTTAGGACACCAGTAGGTCACTTGATGGAGTTTTTCGGTTCCTTGCCACTGTTGCCTTTGGCTTGTTCAGTTGGGGATATTCAAAATAATTAGCCAAGCATTAATACCATTGATCAGCCCTACCAAACGTGGATGTTTTTTCACTAAGAAACAAACATTATGTTATTTGATTGATATTGTGAAGCTGCTTTGATGCAATTTATATTGTGAAAGCGCTATATAAATACACTTGACTTGACTTGACAGATAATATGTAATATAATTAAGATTTGGAATCAGCAGGTAAAGCTTTAAAAATCACTACATGTGATCTTACATGTCCGAGTCTCTGTATTCCTATTATATATTGATGTATATATTGTTCAACTACCATAATGGTACAAACCCCAGATTGAGCCCCTTAAAGTTTGTTTGTATTTGCATCTCTAAAGTAAAATATTTAAACTAAAAACATTTAAAATGATATAATGAATGAAAAGTCACTGGATTCTTACTTTGTCAATCCAGCCCCCACCCCAAACCACTTTCTCAAGGCTTATGTTTAGCTCCTGGCCTGGTCCTTTGGCTGCATCAAACTGTCCAATCTGGACGAAATTCACTGCTCCACTTTCATCAACATGCCAGTTCATAATGTCATAAGAGGCAGATGGCTCGCCGTTATCTTCAAAATAAACCAGCTCACCCACTGGTGTTGTGAAGTTTACTACATTTAAGTAGTGCAGAAGCTGTAAAAGGAAAAGAGTACAGATTATCATATGCAGTGATTAATTGAAAAAGTGTCGTTTACATAAAACATAAAAATTGAAAATATTATTGAAAATATTATTTTTAGACCCCTCCTGTCTGTACCTGTCTGGGCTTTATTTGAGTCACATCAGGACATTCTCCATCTTCAAACGGCCCTCTACCAGACTGACAGGCCATCATATTGTGAATAGCATTGGCAATAGCATACACAGCCTTATACACATTGTAAGTAACTCTCAACTGTGAAACATCAATGTAGATGTGACCACGTTTCTCCACATTCTCTGAGCCTGTGCACTTTGGTCTTTTAAATGAAGGTTGCCAGTCCTGTGCCAGCGAGCAACCAAATATTTCTTCCCATACATCGTTTATGAATGGTTCATTTGGTTGCTTCACAGGGCTCAGCTGGGCAAGATAAGCACCAAGACCATGAATATCAGCTCGGCGCAGGGCAAAGCCAATGGTACCGGCTAGAAGAGGAATGCTCGCTTGGTCAAAGAACTGAATGGAGGTGCTCCAGGCCTCTGTGGCTATCCACTGCCTTTTGGTCACATTCTGCACCACCATTTCCTTGAATAGGACTACTATGTCAGGGGCAATGGCAAATGTCACCACCACACGAGCTGTGGAACTCTGGATCCTCTCCACAGTTCGCCTGATCCTGCTTTGTGAGTGTGATTTAGGTATGAATTCCAAGTAGTCCACACAAATCCCTGAATGTTCCAGTTCTTTCAAGAGCAGCTGCACACCACTTTTACCATATTCATCATCCCCTGCAACCACCCCTACCCAGGTCCAGTCCAGCAGGCGCAGCAGACGGGCCATGGCCTTAGCCTGGAAGGCATCACTGGGAACAGTACGCAGGAAAGTGTGAAATCTACGACTGTCGGTCAGACAAGCACAGGATGCAAAATAACTAACCTGGGCAGACAAAGCACAGAGACAAGATCTGAAGAAAAACTGTGTAAAAAAAAAAAACACATTTTATGCTTAGACACTGTAAACTTTTGCAACAAGTTTAGCATGTCAAAGTTACACCACATTGTAATTTCCTATTGACACCATTACTGGCTGATTAGGATCAAATTTACAGTAGTAAATTCATCAAAGTATTTTACTCTTTTTTTTAACAATTCTCACAATTTTAGTGACAGAAAATGGCAGAATTTCCAATATGTATATATATATATATATATATATATATATATATATATATATATACATATATATATATATATATATATATATATATATATATATATACATATATATATATATATATATATATATATATATAAACCAGTAAGAAAATGAGACAGTTTGAATTAAATTTTCCAACACTGATATAATGTTTAATGTTATTCACAGAAAAATAGAAAATACAAATAATAGACTTGAAAATGTTTTTCAATGTAGCCAACTGAAACTTGAGTGTACAAGGAGTGCCTTGAGTAGTCTCAACATATCTTTACACCTTCAAGCTTACTGGAGATATTTTTAATGAATGTAAGACTCCACTGTTCAACTCTCCTGTCTCTTAATGCATTTTAAGTTAATTATAAAGTAAATAACCCAGGTCGAATATTGGAAAAAGTACTTGAAAATGTAATGTGATTACAGTGAGAAAGCTTTTATGAGTATAATCTTTGCAACCCTTTTCCCCCAAAACAAGTCACCCCAAAATAAAGAACGCATAAACATAATCCCCCCCCCCCCCCCCCCCAAAAAAAAAACATTGAAGTGTGAAAAAATAATCAATGATTGGGTCCCTGAGAGTCAATTCATTATACCATGGGGATATCAAAAACTCCCAGCGTGTCAGCCACCACTATTGAGGCAGAGGAACGAGCGTCACCGACAATGACAGGCACCATTGGAGGTCCGTTGCACTCAGCGCTCGACACTGTCTCCTCCTGCCCTGTTACCAGAGCTAAAGCAGCCCTCAGTGTTGTGCTCTCAGCTAGGCATGTATCGGCTACCAGGTATCCCAAAGTAATGTTTGGTAGCAGAACAGGGTCCCGATTAATCTCCTCCACGGTGAAGATCATAGCTTTGAGCCAGCGGTATGAACGAAGATCAACACTAAAAGAGATTGTAAAATGTAAAGTTTTGTAATTTGAGAAATAACTGAATTGGGTCAGTTCAGTAATAATCTATTTGGAGGGACATCCTGATGTGATATGAAATCCTAGTATGTTGGAATATGCACAATGAAAATATTGTTTCAGGCAACCTAAATGAGATTATTAAATAAAAAATCAAATAAAGATAATTTAGGCTGAGTAGAAAGGTTAAGTAACAAGTTAACAAACAGTTAACCAAAACCCTCCATGAGAAAACATTTTGACATTTTGAATGTATTAACAGTTGTTCCTTATAGTTCATTTTAAATGTTCTCCTTATTCTCACCCCTGGCAGCGAGCACCATGCTGCATTCCAGTAAAAGCATGATCAGGTGCTGGTGCTTCATTATGAACTGGAAACAGACCACCAATTATCACATCTCCCTCTTTATACAAGCTCTCTGAAAAATATTTGCCCTGCAGACTACATGACAGGCCTGCACAACAAACCCTGACCATCTCAACTATGAATCCTACCAGCCACAACCACATAATCAATCCCATCACTTTACAGAGAGAGAGAGAAAGAGAGACTAAGCGCAGAACTGCGGGCTCACGCTTTTCCTGCAAAGAAGGGTTAGATGATAACTCCTCTTTTGTAGACTTTAATTTGCCTGGGGCATTAGAACATGCAACAGGAAAACAAGTGAGTTGGGGATAATTGTAGAAAGCCCTTGGAGAGCACAAATACAAAGAAAAACCACTTTGAGAATTCAAATAATTTTGTGATATTGTGCAGCTGCAAGCACAGAGCAAAAAACATCAACAAGAACCAAAAGTAGAAAATGTTAAAAGATTACTCAATAATTTACCAGTCAGGGAAGTTCCAACACAAGGTGAACATATCCTAGCCATACATTCAGTAGCTGCTGGTAGGTTTTAAAATTTAGTGATAGGATCCCCTCCCAGGGATTTTTTTAACTGCTTTAATTGGCTTTTTTGTTCACTTTTAGACAGAAATTTTACAGAAAACAACACTTCTACAGCAAGACAATATAAATCGAATTTTACTCACCTAGCCTATCACTGTCACAGTGTCTGGTTGTGTTTCCCTGGGTTGTCACTAGAGGTCCTCGTTCTCACGGTGTCTTTCACATTTGACTTCATTTCCCAGCATTCTGTCTGTCACTCATCTGTTCATTGCACTCAGCTGTTTCCCATCACATTGTTTAGTTCTGTGTATAAATACCCTGTCTGTTTCTATCCTTGTTAGGGAGTCATTGTATATGGTCACCACACTTCTGAGTTCCTTGCCTGTTTCTTGTTTTGTTTATTTGTATTTGTATTTGGATTGCTAACATGGACTTTGAACCTTGCCTGGATGACTACGAGATGGATTACGCTTTAAAAAACACTTACTGCCATACAGCATTTGGATCTACCTATTTTCCTGTGTGTCCCACTCCGTCACCTTATAGATCCAGCGGTATGAATTTTTTGTGATTTTTCCTCAATCACGAAAAGGGAGAAGAGACAGCGGAATGGGAATCAAGCAGAAGAGGAGGAGCCACGCATGACGTTAGATGAGTGTTATGATCAGGAGATACCCATTCTTGCTGCCGGGGGTATACTGAGCGACTATTTGGAGCGTTTGGCTCGGATCCTGGACATGCCTGTGTTCGCTATTCCATAGTCTGTGCCAGTGCCTGTTCCGGAGCCAGTGTCGGTTCCTGAGCCGGAGCCAGTGTCGGTTCCTGAGCCGGAGCCAGTGTCGGTTCCTGAGCCGGAGCCAGTGTCGGTTCCTGAGCCGGAGCCAGTGTCGGTTCCTGAGCCGGAGCCAGTGTCGGTTCCTGAGCCGGAGCCAGTGTCGGTTCCTGAGCCGGAGCCAGTGTCGGTTCCTGAGCCGGAGCCAGTGTCGGTTCCTGAGCCGGAGCCAGTGTCGGTTCCTGACCCGGAGCCAGTGTCGGTTCCTGAGCCGGAGCCAGTGTCGGTTCCTGAGCCGGAGCCAGTGTCGGTTCCTGAGCCGGAGCCAGTGTCGGTTCCTGAGCCGGAGCCAGTGTCGGTTCCTGAGCCGGAGCCAGTGTCGGTTCCTGAGCCGGAGCCAGTGTCGGTTCCTGAGCCGGAGCCAGAGCCTGTTCCTGAGCCGGAGCCAGAGCCTGTTCCGGAGCCGGAGCCAGAGCCTGTTCCGGAGCCGGAGCCAGAGCCTGTTCCGGAGCCGGAGCCAGAGCCTGTTCCGGAGCCGGAGCCAGAGCCTGTTCCGGAGCCGGAGCCAGAGCCTGTTCCGGAGCCGGAGCCAGAGCCTGTTCCGGAGCCGGAGCCAGAGCCTGTTCCGGTAGCCAGAGCACAGCCTGTTCCGAGCCAGGCCAGAGCAGAGCTGGTTCCAGACCAAGCCAGAGCCTGTTCCAGAGCCAGAGCAGAGCTGTTCCAGAGCCAGAGCCAGAGCTGTTCCAGAGCCAGAGCCAGTTTCCAGAGCAGAGCTTTCCAGACGAGCCTGTTCCAGAGCCAGTGCCTGTTCCAGAGCCAGAGCCAGTGCCTGTTCCAGAGTCGAAGCCAGTGTCTGTTCCTGAGTCGGAGTTAGCGTCTGTTTCTGTGTTTGTGTCTGTCCTTGTGGCCGTTACTGTTTTAGTGGCTGTTCCTGAGCCGGTGCCTGCCGTCCCGGAGCCGGTGCCTGCCGTCCCGGAGCCGGAGCCGGTGCCTGCCGTCCCGGAGCCGGAGCCGGTGCCTGCCGTGCCGGAGCCGGTCCCTGCCGTCCCGGAGCCGGAGCCGGTCCCTGCCGTCCCGGAGCCGGAGCCGGTCCCTGCCGTCCCGGAGCCGGAGCCAGTCCCTGCCGTCCCGGAGCCGGAGCCAGTGCCTGCTTCGCCCTGTTTCGCACTGGCCGCCCGATGGACTCTCTGTTTTGCCCTGGTCCCCGGCTAAACCATCACCCCCTGTTCCTGTTTCCCTTCATGGACCTGGCCCACCATCCCTCCACCATTCCACCTCCCTCCTGAACTCTTGTGTTGTGTTGTAGTTGTTGTCGTGGAGCGTCTAGTAGCTGCTCCGTAGAGGGGGGGGGGGTTATGTCACAGTGTCTGGTTGTGTTTCCCTGGGTTGTCACTAGAGGTCCTCGTTCTCACGGTGTCTTTCACATTTGACTTCATTTCCCAGCATTCTGTCTGTCACTCATCAGTTCATTGCTCTCAGCTGTTTCCCATCACATTGCTTAGTTCTGTGTATAAATACCCTGTCTGTTTCTGTCCTTGTTACGGAGTCATTGTATATGGTCACCACACTTCTGAGTTCCTTTTCTGTTTCTTGTTTTGTTTATTTCTATTTGGATTGATAACATGGACTTTGAACCTTGCCTGGATGACTACGAGATGGATTACGCTTTAATAAACACCTACTGCCATACTGCATTTGGATCTACCTATTTTCCTGTGTTCCCGTGACAATCACTTAAAGCAAAAATACACCCTTCTGTCCTGTTCTGTAAATGTCCATGTTAAAAGAGCACGTTTAAACTATAAACTCTGCCATTTAGTGAAGCTGATTGCTGTGGCCTAACTATAAAAACATTGCTGTAAAAAAAAGGAAAGAAAGTTTTTCCATTAAAACAATAATGTCCTGTAGAAAACAATCCAATATGGGCAATATTTTTCACAGTAAGAAACTGCTGTTAATTTATAGCCCATTGTTAATAGTAATCTACTGTATTTATGTATTACGGTTTTGTACTGTTGTACGCAATGCATTGTAAGCTGGTGCATTTTTTAATAATGGTGCTGAACGAGTGTTTCACAGGAGTTTGAGTACGAGCTTCCTATCTGAAACTTACAGCACTCATGACAGGAATATATGTGGAAAATAGAAGAAAACTAATCGAAGCAGAGAGGAGAAGGAACTTTGAAACTGAATGCAGCGAGGAGCGCATTCTTTTTAAACTGGAATGTTAACTGTGTCGAGCAGGAAGGATGACACTTCGAGGAAACTGGAGGTTTTGATCAGAGTGTTTTCTCTTTCATCCAAATCACTTGATTGACTGATGAGTTGAGTGATGAGTTAGAAATGAACTGAACAGAATACAGGGTTGCCAACTCTCACGCATTTGACGTTAGACCCACACTTTCACACCCTGTCTCACGCTCTCACTCTGCCCAAGCAAATCTGGAACCAAATTGGCGGCCCTGCTTTTGATTTGAAACAAAGTCTCAGCTTTTTTAACCCTCTGATTATCTTCATTTGTGTCGACACTTGTTATCTTTGGGGTCTCCAGGGACCCCAGACAATAACATTTAATTTTGTAACTGTATAATATGTATATTTTTTTTTACAAATGTAATTTTACTCTGTTTATTAATGTTTTTACTCAACATTTGTGCAGTTTTTGGAGGATTTTTGATATTTTATTTTTTACATTTCTATAAATAAATAAATATTTATTTAAATTGGTTTTTTTTACAAAAAACGGAATTTTATATAAAATTCATTTTTTGAGACAACCCTCGCTGCAGACTGTAGCACGGTGACGTCACATATGTACGTGGTATGTGTTACCACGCATGCGCAAAGTATACGCATGTGCGCACGCGCAGTTAATTACAATCACCTCCGGCGATGGATTCGATGGCAGTAAGTCAATAAGCATTATTTATGATGTTTTAACAATTGTGCTTTTGTGTTAACAGCTTTTAATTGTAAGAGATGCCGTAGAGCACGTCATAAATGTTTTAGGTTTAAAAAAAAAGTTATGACATGAAAGTTATGATATATGTTTTGCATTCAAAATGACAGGGTTTAAGCGTAAAAGCATATTTAAAATAATATGCAAGTCTTAATTCGCCTTTAAACAAATTAAGGCTTGAAAGATGTCTTCAAACAGAGCAGAAAGACTTAAATTAATGAAGTCACATGCATTGCAAAAGAAATGTTGTTCCTCAGTATCAGGTCGTACTGTAAAAGTTACATTCCTGAATGTAGTGAATGTACTGTTAAGTTATGTTAAATAAATTTGTGGTAAACTGAATTAAAAAGTAATGGAGTTGAACATTGTATTTTGCTAAAATAAAACTCATTGTGATTCTCCTTAGTTTTTTTTATCATTTAGAGAGCATATTAATGCATATTAATATTAATGTTTTTAGTTCCCTTAGATTTATTCAAGACATTTTCTTTACTCTTAAAAGGTGTTAAAGGAAATTTTAAATTCACCTTCATGTGACTGGCAGAAACCCTGTAAATGCCAGATATAGAATAAAGCAAACCTTAACTTGATTGTTGATGTTCTATTCTAGATGCATGTTAGTGTCCGTACAAAAATTTACTTGTATGACTCTGTACTATGTTAATGCAATATTCAATATTGTTTATTCTGTATTTTATCTAAATTAGGTGTTGTGAACTGGAGTGCATTTTCCAGGCAATACAAGCAAGAGTTCTGGGTGCCCTACCCGTTGACTGTGCTTGCACTGCGATGCAATATACAAGGACTGCCCACCTGGGTATGTTGGTGATGGCAGAAGGGGAGTCCTGCGTGGATTTTATTCTGACAAGGAGGTTGAGGACTATTGCTCGGTTGATTGTTTTTTCAATGATGGAGGGGAGTTTCAAGCTGTGTGTGTGTGTGTCTGTGTGTGTGTGTCTGTGTGTGTGTGTGTGTGTGTTTGCATGTGTGTGTGTGTGTGTGTGTGTGTGTGTGTGTGTCTTTGTACAGATGTATGTGATTAATTGTATGTTTACATATTTCACTTACACTATTATCTTTGTTTTGAAATAAAAGTTATCACTGTTATGAGTTTGGTTTTTTGAGTTGGCATGCATAATATGGGATACAGAGATTGACAATGTACTGTATGTGGTTTGTTTAACTTCAAACTACTTTTTTGTAATAAAAGTTTTATAATAACCTATATAATACACAAAAATAAACAATTATTAACTATTAAAGGGGAATGATTAAAATAAGAAATATATTGTCACGGTTGGTAAATCCTATGTCTGCTTCTTGTCTCGTGTTTCTGTTGTATGTGTGTGCGCTGATTAGATGGGTGTGGCCGCTCATCAGCGTTCATCAGCCATCCCCTCATTATCCCATCACCAGCTGCAGCTTATCTGATCATGTGTATTTATACTCATCACCTTCTCATCTTTCTTGTCAGATCGTTGTATGTGGTTTCCCCGGTGTGTCTGTGTTCCAGTCGTGTTCGAGTCTCTACCCATCCTTTTCCGGTTCTTGTTTCTGTGGGTTATCTGGATATCATTCATCATTGGACTCTCATCACCGCACCACTGTTTCTGCACTATCTCCATCTGACCATCGGCGTCCCTGCGCCACTTACCTGTTTTATGTGTTGGACTTTCCTACTTGTGACTACTTCATTAAAGAGTTTAATCTGCACTTGCTTCCGTCAAATCTATCATGACAGAACGATCTGACCAACAAAGCATGGAAGCAGCGGGAGACTCTTCAACCTCATTGGAGGCATTCGTGCGTAACAGCATTCAGAGAATGGACACTCAAGAAAAGAATCTCAATGATACGGCTCGTGCTATTCAGGCTTTAGTGGCGCAGGTGTCCGGGCTCACCCAACAGATTCAACAGCTTCGTGTTTCCACTGCGCCACCCGCACCGCCGATTCCCCCACCTCCACCAGCGGACCCATCCCCGTCAGAGCCTCGTCTACCGGTCCTTGAATCATACTCAGGTGAACCCAACTACTGTTGTGCGTTCTTAACCAGATGTGATATGCATTTCTCTCTCCAACCCACAACTTTTCAAGAGGAGCAGACCAAGGTCGCGTTTGTGCTGACACTCCTGACGGGGAAAGCGGCGCTATGGGGAACGGTAGTGTGGGAAAACCAAGACGAATGCTGTTCCTCGTTCCAGAGGCTCTCCGACGAGATGCGGTGGGTCTTTGATCGGGCCGTGACGGGAAGAGAAGCTGCCAGCACTGAATTACGACAAGGAGAGAGGTCCGTATCAGACTTTTCGATCGAATTTCGCACCCTGGCAGCTGAGAGCCAATGGAACGAGGAGGCGCAGTGGGACGTGTTCCTGCATGGGCTGGCTGACCGCATCCAAAAAGAGATCTACGCCATGGACCTGCCCACCAGACTTAATGATCTCATCGCGCTGGCTCTGAGAGTGGACGCACGTCTATCACGAGGCAGCAGACGACTTCAACCGGACCGTCTTTCTGGAGGGATCGAGGGACAGCTTTCGGGAGGCGGGGGCGCGGTCAGCCCCGTCTACGATCACGAGCCCATGCAGGTGGGTCGAGCCCGGCTTTCCCGGGAGGAGAAGGAGAGGCGGAGATCACTGGGCCTTTGACTGTACTGCGGTGGAGCTGGACATCTCGTTTACAATTGTCCGTTAAAAGGCCCAGCCCGACAGTAAGTATGAGGCTACTGTCGGGTGGGATCTCTGCCGAGAAGACCTCATCTACATCTACCTTCCTCCCGGTAAGACTCCGATGGTCAACTCACCTCCATGACTGTCGGGTACTACTGGATTCAGGGGCGGAAGGTAATTTCATGGATCACTCATTTGCACTAAGACTTCAAGTTCCCCTCCGACACCTGTCACACCAGATTGATGTACACGCACTCAATGGTCAAAGACTCCCCACTATTTCACTGATCTCCAAAGACATCACCCTCATCACGTCTGGCAACCATACTGAAACCACCTCCTTTTACATTCTGGACACTCCGCTTGCACCCATCGTTCTTGGTCACCCATGGCTCAACCGTCACAACCCCAAAATAGACTGGCAGCTCAAATCAGTGGCAGCGTGGAGCAGTTCTTGTCATAAGTCCTGTCTTGTGTCTGCCTGTCCGTCTGTTTCTGTTCATGTGTTACAGGAGGAGACAGTGGATTTATTAAACGTGCCCACGGAGTATCGGGATCTGAAGGAGGTGTTCAGTAAGTCTCGGGCTGATTCTATTCCTCCGCATCGTCCCTATGACTGTGCTATAGACTTACTGCCAGGTACGTCTCCGCCTAAGGGCAAGTTATATTCCCTCTCTGTCCCAGAGAGAGAGGTCATGGAGAAATACATTTCTGATTCCCTAGCAACGGGATTCATCCGCCCTTCCTCTTCTCCAGCGGGGGCGGGGTTCTTATTTGTGGGGAAGAAAGATGGATCGTTGCGACCTTGTATTGATTACCGGGGGCTGAACAACATCACGGTAAAGAATACTTATCCTTTGCTGTTGATGTCTTCAGCTTTCGAGAGGTTGCAAGGAGCATCTATCTTCACGAAACTGGATTTAAGGAATGCTTATCATTTGGTCCGCATCAGGGAGGGGGATGAGTGGAAGACCGCTTTTAACACCCCTAGGGAGCACTTTGAATATTTGGTTATGCCGTTCGGCCTTTCCAACTCCCCAGCGGTCTTCCAAGCACTTGTCAATGACGTGTTGCGAGACATGGTCGATCAATTCATATATGTCTACCTGGATGATATATTGATTTTTTTCATCGTCTCTCCAGGAACACGTGCAACACGTTCGACAAGTGTTTCAGAGGTTGCTAGAGAATGGGCTTTTTGTCAAGGTGGAGAAATGCGCTTTTCATGCACAGTCTGTTCCTTTTCTAGGTCACATCATCTCGGTTGAGGGAATGCGCATGGATCCTGACAAGGTTAAGGCTGTGGTAAATTGGCCAAGTCCAGATTCCCGTAAGGCCCTACTGTGGTTTCTGGGGTTCGCCAATTTTTACCGGCGGTTTATTCGCAATTTCAGCCGACTAGCCGCGCCTCTGACCGCCTTGACCTCCCCCAGAACGACGTTCAGGTGGTCAGACGCAGCAGAAGCTGCGTTTGCCAAACTGAAGGGTTGCTTCGTGTCAGCCCCCATCCTGATAACCCCTGATCCATCACGTCAGTTCGTGGTGGAGGTCGATGCGTCAGAGGTGGGGGTAGGTGCAGTCTTATCCCAGCGCTCTCCTTCAGACGACAAGATGCACCCTTGCGCGTTTTTTCGCATCGTTTATCCCCTGCCGAAAGCAATTATGACATTGGCAACAGAGAGTTGTTGGCGGTCAAGCTAGCATTGGAGGAGTGGCGCCACTGGTTAGAATGGTCTGGGGTACCTTTTATCGTCTGGACCGACCACAAGAATCTGGAATACATTCGTACTGCTAAAAGACATAATTCTAGGCAGGCTCGGTGGGCTCTTTTTTTCTGACGTTTTGACTTTACTCTCTCGTACCGCCCGGGTTCCAAGAACATCAAACCAGATTCTTTATCGCGCATTTTTGACCGTTCCGATCGCCCGTCTACTCCCGAGTGCATTTTACCAGAGAATCTATTTATCTCTACACTCACATGGGAGGTCGAATCGAAGGTCAAGAAGGCCTTAGAAGGGGTAACGCCTCCGACTTGTTGCCCACCGAACCGTTTGTTTGTGCCGGAGAGTTTACGGTCCAGCGTCATTCAGTGGGGACACTGTTCCAATGTGGCTTGTCATCCAGGAGTCAATCGTACTATGTTTTTGGTTAAGCAACAATTCTGGTGGCCTCTCATGGCTCTTGACGTTCGCAGTTTTGTATTGGCTTGCTCAGTTTGTGCCACGGGTAAGACTTCCAATCAACCTCCAGACGGGTTACTCCAACCGCTGCCGGTGCCTTCGAGACCCTGGTCCCATATCGAGCTAGATTTTATCACCGCCCTCCCATCCTCCCAGGGTCACACGGTAGTTTTGACCGTGGTGGACCGGTTCTCGAAGGCGGACCATTTTATTCCCTTGCCCAAATTACCTTCAGCCAAGGAGACAGCGTTGATTGTCGTTGACCACGTCTTTCGGCTTCATGGCCTCCCGACAGACGTGGTTTCTGACAGTGGACCCCAATTTGTGTCCAAATTTTGGCGAGAGTTTTGTAAACTTCTCGGGGTGACTGTCAGTCTGTCCTCTGGGTTCCATCCCCAGAGCAATGGCCAAACTGAGCGAGCCAACCAAGATTTGGAGAGAACGTTGCGATGTTTAATGTCCAAGAATCCTTCCTCCTGGAGTCAGCAACTGTCTATGGTGGAGTACGCCCACAACACGTTGCCAGTGTCATCCACGGTCCTATCACCATTTGAGTTTAGTGTAGGTTACCAGCCACCAATTTTTCCTAGTCTGGAATCCAAAGTCGCGGTCCCCTCCGTCCACGCCTTTGTCCAGAGGTGTCACCGCACTTGGACTAGAGCCCATGAGACTCTACTCCAGGGGAGGGCGCGCACCAAGGCCAAAGCCGATCGCCACCGGCGGAGGCCTCCCATATACGTCGTCGGTTCTAAAGTGTGGCTTTCTACCAAGGATATTCCTCTCCGCTCCGTTTCTAATAAGCTCGCACCTAAATTTATTGGCCCGTTCTCAGTCACCAAAATCATTAGTACGGTGACAGTTCGCCTTATAGTTCCTCCAGTGTACAGGAGGATTCATCCCGTCTTTCACGTATCCAAAATTAAACCCGTATTTTTTGGTCGTATTAATCCGCCTGTCCCGGTCCCCCCCCCCCGCCGCGTCTCGTAGACGGGGAACCTACTTATTCGGTCAATCGTGTTCTGGACTCGAGACAGAGGGGGCGCGGATTCCAGTATTTGGTGGACTGGGAAGGTTACGGTCCGGAGGAGAGAAGTTGGGTACCGGCTAGAGACATCCTGGATCACTCCCTTATCGATGATTACAATCGGCAGGTAAGGGAGTCTGGGAACGCCAGGAGGCGTTCCTAGGGAAGGGGGTACTGTCACGGTTGGTAAATCCTTTGTCTGCTTGTCTCGTGTTTCTGTTGTTGTATGTGTGTGCGCTGATTAGATGGGCGTGGCCGCTCATCAGCGTTCATCAGCCATCCCCTCATTATCCCATCACCAGCTGCAGCTTATCTGATCATGTGTATTTATACTCATCACCTTCTCATCTTTCTTGTCAGATCGTTGTATGTGGTTTCCCCGGTGTGTCTGTGTTCCAGTCGTGTTCGAGTCTCTACCCATCCTATTCCGGTTCTTGTTTCTGTGGGTTATCTGGATATCATTCATCATTGGACTCTCATCACCGCACCACTGTTTCTGCACTATCTCCATCTGACCATCGGAGTCTCTGCGCCACTTACCTGTTTTCTGTGTTGGACTTTCCTACTTGTGACTACTTCATTAAAGAGTTTAATCTGCACTTGCTTCCGTCAAATCTATCATGACATATATAAGGTGCCATTAATGTTTACAGTGATTTTGTAATTTACACAGTGAAGTGCAACATAATGTGAAAATAAACTTTAAATAAAATACTAGACAGATATATTACACTATATATATATATACTCTGAAATTCCTTATAAGTGTATCTTAAATCAGGCGTAGTTAAACTATGGATGTACGCTGTACTACTTTTTGCTTTGAGTTTTTTAAATACATTAAAAAAAATTTTAAAAATCTGCGCGTGCGTTCTAAAGGCGCGGGACGTCAAAACACGTGACGTAACCGCGTAACGCGCATGCGCTGTCACCGCGATATGGTGCATGCATGGTAACATACGTGTACGTCACATACATACACATATCACCGAGCTACAGTCTGCAGCGAGGAGTACTTGCATTTTTTGGAAAATGCAGTTTTAAAATAAAAGAAATTCACTTAAACCAGCTCCACTATATGTTATTTGCTGTTTGACTAACCAAAATATAACTTTTCACAAGTTGGATTCAGTTGGATTCTTTTGACTGTCAAAGTTGAGCATTTTTTGTACTGAAATTTTTTTTTCAATAATGTTACATTATTATTAGAATCAAACCTGAACAAGATGTTACAAAGAGAAATGTTGGAGTCTTTAGATTTTATCATTTATTTCAATCATCTTTTTAAATATAATTCTATAATTTTATCAACATTTCAGTTACTAACTGTAACAGAACAAAAATTTACAGAAATTAAGTTATATTACATATTGAGTAAAAATACATGACATGAACATCAAAATGCAATGAACTGAACACAAATAACAAATGAGCAGTAAAATCAGTAAAAATCAAATAAAAAAAAGAAGTAAAAAAATAAATTTAGTTAAAAAAAAGTGAAAGGGGAAAAAAAATCGAACAACCAGGAACAAAAATTGGTGTATAATAAACAATCTCATTCAGTCTCGTTTACAGTGCACTGCAGGCAGTTTGCATAGTATAGCCTTACAAGTGTGTGTGTGTGTGTGTGTGTGTGTGTGTGTGTGTGTGTGTGTAATTTTGCATTGTGGATGTTTTTTGCATTGTTGGAAGTGTGCCACTTTATTTCTTGTCTATGTGATCTGCGTTGTTTCTGATTTTGATGATGAATTTTGTATATTTACTATGCGGGGTCTCCAGGGACCCCGAAGACAACAAGTTTTCGCTATTTTTTTCACGCTACCATAAAAACAGATATCATTCCAATTTTTATTGTTTGTTTGTTTTTTTGTAGATCTAAAAAGTGTTTAGAGCCGTAGAAAGTTTCATACCATTTGGACAAAGAGAACATTTTTTTTTTTTAAATTTGAGTAAAAGTCATTTGCGGGTTAAAAAGACCCCGAAGATAACCAGATTAAGCAGGATAGACTAAAGCTTCAGGTATTTTCAGCAATATTTAGTAAAAATTACAGCATTACAAACATTAATGTTTCTTTTATTTAACCCTCAGGTATTCCTTACTTATTGGTTACACTCATACCCCTTGGTGGTCAAATGTGACCATACACCTTAATTATTTTTCAATTAAATACATTTTCTATATTTTAGTTCAATAACATTCATTTGATATTTTAAGGAAATCTTTTGGTGCTAAATACTATTGAGCAATAATTATGGTCCATTAATTACCACTTAAAATATTTTTTATTTATATTACAATTAGTGTAGTATTTAAGGTTAAAATAGAGAAAAGGGTTTTAAACTATAATGCAAAGAGGTAAAATAGAGTCATTTTGTGGCTGAAAAAATAACTATTTTCATTTGTAAGGGCATGGTTTAGCCACCAGGTGCCTGTATGACTCTTTAATAAATATACATGTATCTACTAGTCTATATGCTCAAAAGGGTATTGCAGAAAGTCATACTGCTTACTTATTTCTAGGTTTTGCATTTGAATGAATATTTAGACATGATCAAACATTAGATATTTTTTAAATGGGTTATTTAAATGTCAATAACTTGCATCCTAATATGTTTAAATGATACTTTTACGTATATGTTACGATGCGGTTGAAACATTGGAGGAAGCAGGATCCACGTACAGCAGTAGTCTTTTATTAAATAAACTAAAAACTTGACTAACTCAAACTCAGACTAGGGAACAGGACTCGGGAACAGAACAACCAACATACAGTACAACATCAATAACTCACAAAGACTGAACTAGACACTGCTTAAATACACAGGCAAACAAGCTAAACAAGATAACAAGGGGGCGTGGTTAATCAGAGACACCTGGGGAGACAATGGACATTAAACATAATGGGGAATGTCCTGGTTGCATATGCAACCCACCGTTCCCTGAAGGAGGGAACGGAGGACGTACTTGATGTCGACTGGATGTGGATCACGCTTAGGGAGCCTGTCTTCTTCGTACTACTATTTAATCAAGCCAATTCAACATTGGCATGCGTGGTTACATGCTGCGGGTATAAACAAGGAAGTGGACGCACGCACCAGTTGCTTTTCTGCTGAGGAGACGAGCGGCCCCCGGAGTCAGCGTAGGTCCAGCAGTAGTGGCGAGGTTACTACGTCCTCCGTTCCCTCCTTCAGGGAACTGATGGGGATCTATTGAAAACGCCACAAGTGCTGCCACCTTCCAGTGCCTAGACAGAAGCTTCCTGATCTCCCGCGATTTAAGGTAAAGAAGGGACAGGGCTCTAGGCCAGGGAAGTCAATGCTGTTCCTACACTGGGAAAGCGTTACCTGAACATGGAAAAAAGTGACAATGTGGAAGCCACATCCTGCCCACAGGGAGGTAACATATGTGAGAATACACATATGGACTGGGCGAATTGACGGAACGAAACTGCGCTGCTCATTTTTGCTTCACAGACCATTTATTAGTTCGGACCAATAATAGACAGCGCAGCGCCACTAGCTACCACGAGCTACCTGCCAGTCGCGGCCACGGCCGATCTCGATCACGCGACACCGTTACTACACACTGCCAGGAAATCCATTAAATTCACCAGAGAATTAATAACATTGCTGCGAGAAACATTCAGATTTGACGCAGAGTTCTCTGTTATAAACGAAAACTCACACTTATTTAAAAATAAAAAAATATTAAATTACCATTGTAAACAGTTGGTATCTGGAGAGGACGCTTATTGGACATTTTCAGTCCCTAATATCTATCTTTTCACTCGTTTTGCTTTTGAATTAAGACATTATGAATGATAATAATTAAAGCATTTGGTAGTAATGCGGGGCTGACAGTAAAGCACTGAGCTTACTAACTTTATGTAGAACTCAGTGGCTCTGGTGCTGCTGCCCTCAAATGTTAGTCTGGAGCCCCTGTGAACTTGAAATAAAACTGCATATTGTAATTTCTGTACGTTAAGTCTATTTATTATCAAAGCATTTGTCAGTAATACAGATATTTTGGGGGGAAATGTGAATAATTGCATTACAAGCTGTTTTAAGGTGTGCCCCTACATTTTCTGCGTGCGCTCCTAAAATTTTTATACAGGCGCTACAGCACTCCTAGTAAAAAAATTTGTCTGGAGCCGTGAACCCTGTTCCCTGAAAAAGCGGAACGAGATGCTGCGCTGCTTAGCGCATTGGGAATGTCTCTAATCGTGACCAGCTGTGAATATAGTGTGAAAACACGTCAATAGAATTGACCTGTAGGTAATATAGCCTCGGTCGATGACGTCATCAGTGCGCACCCGCGACGCGAGGCTATAAATAGATGAGCCACAGATGCATCGTCAGGATCATTTTTTCTGAAGAGCAGTCCTGTGACATCATCATCACGGCAAAGTAGCGCAGCATCTCGTTCCGCTTTTTCAGGGAACAGGGTTACAGTCAAGTATTGCGCATTGGGAACGAGAATACCCACGCCGCCGTACTTGAAGGTGTGATCCATACGGTTGAGCAGGTGTGCCCTAGACACTGTTTGAGAAGTCGACTCAAGGACATGAGAGCCCGGAGTGGCATGAACATCCAAACTATAATATCTTATGAATGTGTGCGGAGAGGACCAGCCTGCCGCATCACAAACATCTTGTAAGGGGGCCCTCCTTGCCAAAGCAGTAGAGGAGGCGACCCCTCTGGTGGAGTGAGCCCTTAGACCAGTTGGCGAAGCTTGGCCGGGCGCCTCATAGGCAAGAGCAATAGCATCCCTGACCCAATGTGACATGTTCTGTTTAGTGGCGGCAGCACCCCTGTTGCTGCCCCCATAAAAAACGAACAGTTGCTCTGATTTACGCCACTGGCTGGTGCGGTGGACTTAAGCCTGAATAGCACGGACTGGACACTGTCTGTAAGATCTGTTATGAATGGCGTTATGAATGGCGGAGGGCAGAAGGCCTCAAGAGTGACCGGATGTACAGCCGAGAAAGGTACCTTAGGCACGTAATCAGGATGAGGATGCAAAATCACTTTCACCATTCCGGGGGCAAAGTCTAAACAGGATGGAGATATTGACAGAGCCTGCATGTCCCCAATTCTTTTTAGAGAGGTAATAGCCGTAAAAAAAAAAGTCTTTACGGTCAGAAGTTTGTCAGATGCGGACTCTAGAGGTTCAAAGGGGGTCTCAACTAGACCCTTGAGAACTATAGCTAAGTCCCATGAAGGGATCTTGGTTCTTACGGGAGGCCTCAGTCTTCTGGCCCCATGAATGAAGCGAGCGAGCAGAGGATGCCTCCCGAGTGACACCCCATCCACCAAGGCGTGGCAAGCGCGGCCACATAAACCCTGAGAGTGGAGAGGCATGTGCCAGTTGACAACTTTTCTTGCACAAACCCCAGAACTGAAGCAATCTGGCAGTTGACCAGATCTGCATTATGTGCTCTACACCACCTTTCAAAGACACCATATATTGGCATAACTCTTTCTAGTGGAGGAGGCCATAGCATTCAGAACAGTTTCAAGAACATTAGGCGAAAGCCCAGTGTCCCTCAGTTGGTACTCATCAGGGGCCAAACATGAAGGTTCCACAGGTCGGGCATGGGATGGAATATCGTGCCCTGTGCCTGAGACAGGATGTCCCTCCTCTCCGGAATCGCCCGAGCCGTTGAGGAGAGACATTATCTCTGAGAACCATACTCTGTATGGCAAACGTGGCGCAATCAGTAAGAGGCAAGATCCTTGTTGGTGAACTCTGGCTAGAACTCCCGGGAGCAGAGAGACTGGAGGAAACTCATACAGGCGCATTATGGGCCATGTATGTGCCATCGCATCCAGACCCAGGGGGGCTGGGTGACTCAGAGAGAAGTAGAGGGGACATTGCGCTGTCTGATGGGAGGCGAAGAGGTCCACCTCCGCTTTGTAAAATCTGGTTCAAATCTGTTTGACTACTTCTGGGTGGAGTTTCCATTCCCCTGTCTGCAGTTTCTTTCTGGACAGTAAATATGCTCCCACATTCAGTTGCCCGGGGATGTACTGAGTGACAGGAACTTCTCCTGGGCCCAGAGAAAAATCTGCCTTGCTATTCTGTTCAAATTGCGTGAGCGCAGACCTCCCTGGTGATTTATATAAGAGACTGCTGCTGTATTGTCCACCCGCACTAGGACATGACAGTCTCTCAACTGGGGGAGAAAGTATTGCAGGGCCAGAAATACAGCCATCAGCTCGAGGCAGTTGATGTGCCACTCGAGCTGATGACCCTCCCATTCCCTTTGAACCGGATGACCACTTAAGACCGCTCCCCAGCCCATCAGGCAGGTGCCTGTCGTTAACAATCTGCAACGACACGGCGCCCCTAGAGTGGGACCCAATGCAAGGAACCGGGGTCTGAGCCACAGAGATAGTGTATGAAGCCCATGGCGCGTCACTTTTATTTGCCTTTGAGGATTGGCCCTTGGATGAAATCCCCTGGCTTTTAGCCACAACTGAAACGGTCTCAAGTGCAACAGCCCCAGAGGAATCACCGTGGATGCTAAAGCCATGAAACCTGACATTCTTTGGTACTGATGAACAGTTCGATATTGGCCTAGCCTGACTTTGCTCATAATAAGTCGAATGGCCCCGATTCGAGCGGGAGACAGTTGTGCTCGCATTGTGATCGAATCCCAAACGATCCCGAGATAAGTCGTTCTCTGGGCAGGAGAAAGAACCCTTTTCTTGCCGTTGAGTCTCAACCCTAGAGAAAGTAGATGAGCTAACACGATATCTCTGTGTTGAAGCGCTTTCTCTTGCGATTGTGCTAGTATTAACCAATCGTTGATGTAATTCAAAATGCAAATGCCCTAGAGTCGTAATTGAGCAAGTGCTGCATCCATGCTTTTTGTGTACGTGCGGGGTGATAAGGCTAGGCCGAATGGAAGAACCCGAAATTGGTATGCTTCAAATTGGTATGCTTCATCCCCCGGAAGCGAACCTCAGGAACTTCCTGTGTTGTGGCAATATTTGTATGTGAAAATATGCGTCCTTTAGATCGATTGTGATGAACCAATCGTAATGTTGAATTTGCGACACAACCGTCTTTACGGTTAAAACTTGAACTTGAGCGCTTTGACTGTACGGTTTAAACCTTGAAGATCTAAGATCGGACGCACCCCCCCCCCCCCCCATCCTTCTTGGGAACTGCTGTAATAGCCCGACTTTTCTCTGGAAGAGGAACACGTTCTATGGCCTCTTTGCTCAGAAGAGTTTGTAGCTCTAGTGACAGTGCATGCATCAGCCCCGGTCTCTTGGAAGTGGATACCACACCGTTGAAATGCTGAGGATGACAAATAAATTGAATTCTGTATCCTATTTGTACTGTGCTTATTACCCACGCAGAAATGCCTGGCAGAAGTTTCCACGCTGCCAGACTCTCTGAGAGTGGTATTAATTTTAATACTTCCTCTAAAGAGGATGCTAGATTTTCCGTGTCCTGGATGACAGCAGAAAGCAACGTAACATTTAACATTTCGCTGGAAACCGCTGCCCCCCCGAAACACCAAAGGTGGTGGGGATGGAGAGGTTTTGTGAGGGTAACTGGATGGGGTGAGTTCTGGATGTAACATGCGCCCCATTCCGCAGGGGGCTACCCCCACCAGACCGGGCGCCAGGGGGTTAACGCATTGTCGTGAGCACCAACTGTGTTTCCAGTGTCCGTTACCAGGTCACTCCAGATGTTTCTGACCAAGGTGGAGAAGACCATCACCTCAGCCCGATCAGGAAAACTAACAGGTATATGCGTATGGGAGGTCAGTAGTAGAAGCCAGTTTGTTGGCAGGCTTTTCTATGCTGACAAAGTGTTCTGCCGATGATGTTGTGATTATTGGATGTGGTTGTCGCACCGACAGCAATTTATGATCTGTCTGTCTGTGTTTACAGATTTAATAATAATAATAATAATAATAAATTGAATTAGTATAGCACTTTTCTCGAACTCAAAGTCGCTTTACAGGACAGGTGAATAAGCAAGACAAAAAAAAATTCAGGCACATATAGAAATGGGAGAGGCGTGGGGCTACGGATAGGCAGAGGTGAAGAGATGGGTCTTGAGGCGGGACTGGAAGATGGTGAGGGACTCAGAGGTGCGGATCTCATTGGGTAGGGAGTTCCAGAGCCTGGGAGCTGCCCTAGAAAAAGCCCTGTCCCCAAAACTGTGGAGCTTGGACTTGTGGATGCAGAGGAGATCTGAGGGGCCGTGAGGGTTGGTAGGGGGAGAGGAGGTCAGTGAGGTATGAGGGGGCCAGGTGGTGGATGGCTTTGTAGGTAAGGACCAGGATTTTGTATGTGATCCGGTGGGAAATGGGAAGCCAGTGTAGTTGTTTTAGGACTGGAGTGATGTGGTGCCAGGATGTGGAGCGGGTGATGAGGCGGGGGGCTGCATTCTGTACCAGTTGGAGTCTTTTCATGTAGTTTGAGGTGATACCAAGGAGTAGTGAGTTGCAGTAGTCCAGTCGTGAGGAGATGAAGGCATGAATGAGTCTTTCAGCAGCAGAGGGTGTGAGTGAAGGTCTGATTTTGGCGATGTTGCAGAGGTGAAAGAAGGAGGTTTTAATGACATGACGGATGTGAGGTTCAAAGGAGAGGGTTGAATCAAAAATCACGCCGAGGTTGGTGGCCTGGGAAGATGGGGATACAATGGTGTCGTCAACGGTGAGAGTGATGTTATTGGTTTTGCTGAGAGTGGATTTGGAGCCTATGAGGAGGAATTCTGTTTTATTGCTGTTGAGTTTGAGGAAGTTATGTTGCATCCAGGTTTTAATAGCTGACAGACAGGAGTTGACGGGGGAGAGGGGAGGATTGTGGGGGGATTTGGTGCTGAGGTAGATCTGGGTGTCATCGGCATAACAGTGGAAATTCAGTTTGAAGTGACGAAGTATCTGACCAAGGGGGAGGATGTAAATGATGAAGAGGAGGGGTCGGAGTCAGCTGAGTTCAATACCTTCGATACCAAGGTCTTTGAGTCTGGTGAGCAGGATGTTATGGCTCAAGGTATCGAAGGCTGCACTCAGGTCGAGAAGAATAAGGATGTTAAGGGAACCGGTGTCAGCGGAGGTGAGGACGTCATTGAGGACTTTGAGGAGAGCGGTTTCTGTGCTGTGGAGGGGGCGAAAACCAGATTGGAGAGGTTCAAATTGGTTATTGGCATGAAGATGGGTTTGTAATTCTCAAGCGACTATACGTTCCAGGGTTTTAGACAGGAAATAGAGGGTGGAAATTAGGCGGTAGTTGTTGAGGGAAGAGTGATCCAGACCAGGTTTTTTGAGGATTGGGGTAACAGCAGCAGTTTTGAAAGCAGAGGGGACAGTTTCAAGGGACAATGAGGAATTGAGTAGGGAGGGAGTCAAGTGAGCAGGTAGTCGGTTTGGAAGAGCTGATGAGTTCAGAGATTTCAAGAGTGGTGACCGAGTTAAACTGGGAGAGGAGGCGGTATGGAGGAGGGGGAGGGAGGTCAGGAGGGATGGGGGGAAAGGGGCCGTTATAGGTGCTGGAGTAGATACTGGAAGGTCGGATGCAGGGGATAGAGATTAATAAATGATGTTGATTTTATCAGCAAAAAAGTGAAGGAATGAGGTCCAGAGATCCGGAGTCGAGGAGGGTGTTGGTCCGAGGCTTGAAGAGGTTGTTCAATGTGGAGAAGAGGGTTCTGGGGTTTTGACAGGGGCCGGTGAGGATGGTGGAGAGGTAGGCAGATTTGGCGGCAATGAGGGCATCTTTGTAGGCAATGAGGTGGAGTTTATAGGCTTCATGGTGAACTATGAGAGATGTGTTTTTTTTTTGTCAGGCGTTCAAGTTGGCGGCCAGTTTGTTTCATTTTCTGGAGTGCAGGTGTGTACCAGGGTGAATAAGTTGTTAAAAATGACAGTTTTTGTTTTGAGGGGGGCCAGAGTGTTAAGGGAGGTACAGAATGCCGAGTTAAGGTGGTTTGTGAGATCATCAGGTGAGGTGAGGGTTGAGTACAGGTGGAAGAGTGGTGGAGAGCAGGTCAGAGAGATGATGGGGATCAATAGATTTAAGGTTGCGGAAGGTGATTGCGGGGGGTTGGAGACGGAATGGTGAACCGTATCAGTTTGTGATCAGAGAGGGGAAAGAGGCATGGATGGAGGTTGAGCACTGGTTGGTTAGTGGAGCAGACCAGGTCGAGGATGTGTCCTTTTTCATGGGTGGGGAATGTGATATGTTGGGTGAGAGTAAAGTTGTCCAATAAAATTGTGAATTCTGATGACAGCTCACACGTTTAAAATGGTAATTCCTGTGCTGATCGTTCCAGGCCAGATAGATGAGATGATCTTGGGCAGTAATGCCATCCAAAGCCTGCTGACTCTCCTGAAGAATACAGATGACTACTGAAAACTGATCTCAATACCAAGCAGTAATGGAGAGAATGAGAGTTTGGAGTTCATTTTCTTGCTGTCCAACATACAGATATGGAGAGGTGTCCATGTTCCTGGAAAAGTAGGTACTGTTAAGCTCAAGCACTGTAACCTCAGAGTGAACATCTTGTTTGGGGTGACCTTCCTGTCAACACTGCGATATCTGTGGGAAGTACAGTGAAGTATTGTGGAACCCACCCAATCCAAATGTGGCCCTAAAAACATCATAGAAGGCACACCTTTATGGGGCGACTGAATCTGAAATCATATCATTAACAATAAGTGCTTTTGAATTAAGGGAAAGAATATTCAGCAACCCAAGCATTATCATTTGTTCATCTGTATTATATCTATTTTTTATTTGTTGAACATCAATTAAATATTTACCCTTAAATGGGTTTGGGAGTTTTTTTGTATTTCCTTGTTCGGGGAACAGACACAGTCTCTATAGGATGATATCTAGGTGAATGAGTCTCTATGTGATTGGATGTATCTGACCTCTGTGACATGAGACAGCTAGCAGACTGTGCCATATTACTAGAGAGAAGAGTGGCACCATCCCAGGAGGGATGAATACCATCTCTTTTCAACAGGTCAGGTCTGCCCCAAAAACTTTTCCAACTGTCTGTGAACCCTATATTATTTTGCATACACCACTTAGCCAGCCATTGAGTGAGGACAGTCTATTAAGTATCTCATCAGGAAGGGGGCCAGAGCAAATTACAGTGTCTGACATTTGCGAGTTCACACACCTCTTTAATGTTAATTTTAGTGATCTACGACTGGCGAAGTCGAAAATCATTAGTGCCAACATGAATAATAATCTTCGAGAATTAACGATTAGCATTAGCCAGCAGTTTTAAATTTGCTTTGATGTCAGGAGCTCTGGCTTTCGGCAAACTACGGCATAACTAAGACTATGGTGGCTGGTGTCTCTATTTTCACGTTCCGTGTAATAGTCGCTAATAACTAGGGCACTTTCAACAGGATTCTCAGTGGCTACGTCACTAAGTGGGGAGAACCTGTTTGATGTTCTAAACAGAACGGAAGAGCGGTGTTTTGTTTCCGCAACTCACAGTCACCCAGTTGTCCTGCTACACAGGCTCTACAGCCGGATCCGAACAATGTACAGAGTTCACTAAGCTAGTCGCTCGATGGACTCGTAAAAATACTAGCATGTTGTGCTAGCGTTAACGATTTAGATAAAAGTTAGCGATGTCCAGTGTTGGGAATAACGGCGTTTAAAAGAACGGCGTTAGGTAACGACGTTATTTTTTCAGTAAGGGGGTAATCTAACTAATTACTTTTCCCGTCGTTACAACGGCGTTAACGTTACTGAACGTTAAACGCGTTGCGTTACCACGGGCGTCAGTTTGGTTTGAAATGTGCTGGGGACAGAGATGCATTCGGACGTGCATTTTCAGAAATGCTGATACAAAGTTGTCAAACTGTGCAGCCTCTCTGCTCAACCAGTAAATAAATCCATCGATCCGCAAATGTTATTTGAGTTGTTAAGTGGGCTAGTGGTAGATCATTTGCCAAGCGTGTTAGAGATTACGGGTTCGAATCCGCACTTCTATAGTTGTTTTTTTTCTCTCTCATCAAAACTGAATTTGTTCAGCAGGGACACGTTTGTGTGCATTTTATTTTGTGATTTCACCGAAACGAATAGTCTCCACAACGGTGATAGATTGAAGCGCGCGTCCGAGTGAAGACTGTTCGTGACAGCGCGTATGATTGGCTATTAAGGCAGAGTCATGTTTCCTGGTAGCCAATCAGATCCAGTGTTTTTACACACATGCGCTACACACAAAGCTATATCAAGTGTTCGCTCCACGCAACACTTTCTAAAAGAGCAAATTAAGGCGTTGTTTCAAATGCCTTCCTGCGCCTCGTGTCGAGGCCTTCTTCCGGACGGGGATCGTCACATTATCTGCTCTCGCTGCCTGGGTCCGGACCACGCAGAGGCTGCCCTTACTCGAGGCGGATGCCCCGAGTGTGACTCCCTGGGCCTCACCGAGCTGCGCGCTCGCCTCGCCGCTTTCGCCGCGAAAGAGCCTACTACCACCGTGCCACCGTTCCCTCTAGTTGAGCCGCGCAAGAAGAAGCGCCGCTCACAGAGGCCGCCAGAGCACGCGGATTATAGTGACGTCACGCCGGGCCAATCCCCGCGTGCCTCACCGCCACCCGAGGACTCCCCGCCGCCAGTTCAGTTCACGCAGGCAGACCAACACCCCCCCAGCGGAGCGTTGGGTCTCGTCTCGTTTGGCGCGTCAGGGGATGACGACGGAAAGGATGACAGCCTTTCTTTTGATGCTGCATCCGACGACTGGCCGGGCTCGTCCTTCGACCCCGCGCCATCGACGTTAGCGGGCACGAGTGTGGGCTCCAGCATGGACTCGGAGATCGTCCGCATCCTGTCCAAGGCCGTGGAAGATCTCGGGCTCGATTGGTCTTCCCCGGAAGAACCCGCCCGCAGCCGACTAGACGAGTGGTTCCTGCAGGGGCGCCGGCAGGCCCCTCGACAAAGGCCCTCCCCTTTCTTCCCAGAAGTTCACGACGAACTCACAAAGTCGTGGAAAGCCCCTCACTCCGCTCGCCTGAAGCCTTCTTTCTCTTCATCGCTCTCCTCTGTGGACGGCGCGAAAGAAAGAGGCTACGAGGGAACTCGGCCCCTCGAGGAGGCTGTGGCCAACCACCTGTGCCCACCCTCCACCGCTGGATGGAAAGCCAAAGCTTCTCATCCCTCGAAGCCCTGCCGATCTACCTCAGCTCTCGCCGGTCGCGCATACGCCGCCGCCGGCCAAGCTGCGTTAGCGCTTCACTCAATGGCTGTCCTCCAAGTTTATCAAGCCAAACTTCTCCGCACCATGGACGAGTCTGGACCTGATCCTGAGGCGTTTAAGGACCTGCGCAGCGCCACCGACATAGCTCTGCGAGCCACAAAAGCCACCGCCCAATCCATCGGCCGTGCTATGGCTAACCTTACTGTCCTTGAGCGCCATCTGTGGCTGACGCTAATAGAGATGAAGGATGCAGATAAGGCGTCGTTCCTCGATGCGGCTATCTCCCAAAGCGGCCTGTTCGGACCGGCGGTAAGAGAGTTCGGTGAGCGCTTCACCGAAGCCCGGAAGGATTCGCAGGCTATGCGTCACTTCCTGCCCAAGCGCTCCAGCTCGTCGCAGAGCAGCCAAAAGCCGCCTCAGCAGCAGCGAGTCAAGACGGCACCTCCCGTCTCTCAGCCCAGACAGAGCAATTATTTGTATGCTTTGGCGGCCGCACCAAAGGTTTCGCTGTTTCAAAGCAGAGAATATCGCGCTGGATAGTTGATGCTATAGTGCTGGCTTATGAAGCCAAGGGCCTTCAGTGCCCCTTGGGCATCAGAGCTCACTCTACGAGAGGCATGGCCTCCTCGTGGGCGTGGTCGAGTGGGATACCCATTCAAGATATTTGTGCGGCAGCAGGCTGGGCCTCACCGTCAACATTTATCAGGTTTTATAACCTACAGGTCCCCTCATTGCATTCCAACATACTGTCGGTCTAACTATGTATAGGCTGGAGTGTGTATATGCTGAGCATTATCTCCTCCCTTATAGGGTCCGTCTCTGACTGACTTAGAGGGGTTTTTATGCATATCAGTACATAAAATGTGCTTGTGTGTTTTTCCACTGAACGCCCATTGGGCCGTTCTACATTATCCCTTATAAAGCCCGCCTTCGGCCGGCTCGTTGGATAATTACTTTGCTTGAAGGCTCAGGCATCTGCCTCTGGCTATAATAGAGCGAAGTCAGCACGCACGGCGTTTTACATGGTGTTCCCATAGCGTAAGCTACTTACGCAATAGGAGAGACCTCTCGAAAGGGAACGACTCGGTTACTAACGTAACCTCGGTTCCCTGAGAGGAGGGAACGAGTATTGCGTAAGCTGCCGTGCTTGTGCTTGGTCAGTTCGCTTCAGTCGATTGAACCTAAAGAACTCAGACGACGGGGCGCCCAATATATACCCTTGGCCACGCCCATCTTGGCGGGCTCTGACGCGCGCGGGCGCGAAGCACGCTCATTGGAAGCGTGTTCAGAATCGCCCCGTCATAGGTTCGTGCAGTTGCCGCAGCACAGCCAATGACCGAGCTGCCTCGCTCACTGCTGTATGCTGTGCAGCTGCAATGCGTTTTACATAAAGACTTCAATATTTCTCGAGAAAAGGAGTTTTCCCATAGCGTAAGCTACTTACGCAATACTCGTTCCCTCCTCTCAGGGAACCGAGGTTACGTTAGTAACCGAGTCGTTACTTTCCCTGGTACCGAGTTACTTTGATTATAGAGTAATTCAGTTACTAACTCAGTTACTTTTTGGAACAAGTAGTGAGTAACTATAACTAATTACTTTTTTAAAGTAACGTTCCCAACACTGGCGATGTCAGATTAATGTGTGGTTATGAGTAAGTTATATTTAGAAATATAAATAACAAGGAATGGAGATTCAAAACATAAAGCTATATGTGTCACAGTTGTGTTTTGTTTCGTTTGTTTTCATCATTTGGACTTGTCTGCCTGTCATCTTCACTGTCATTATCAGTTCAGCTGTATCACCTGTTTAGTTAATCATTGTTATCTGTATCACCTGTGTTTAGTCAATCATTGTCATCTGTGTTTGCATTTAAGTTCCGTTTGTTCAATCAGTCTTTGTCTAATCTATGTTGTGTATAGTGTGTGTTGCTGCCTATTCTGCTATCATTTATCAATAAACCTTTGTGTCGGAAATATATCCTCGTCTCTGTCTTCCTTACTGCAAACTCACGTGACAATACGGAGCTTACAGACACAAACCACTCAGCAGCAAGGCAGACAGGAGCAATCGACCAGTGGGCAGCAAAGTCAAAACTTTAACTTTATTATGCATACACATAACACATTATCAACTTCTACATTTCAATGTTAGGCCGCATAAATTAGGTCAGCCGGGAACACTTTCCATAAATCCTGATGTACTCGTTACATCATAAGAAGAATGGCGTCTATGCTAATATCAGTTTCTCTGTTTATCCCATGGTTCACCGCAGGCCGCCAGATCCAAGCTGTATCCAAATCTGACGAAGGACATGCGTCTGGACACGACGACAACGCAGTCCTGAAGTGTCAACTAATCTCTCCCCTGTGAACGCCTCCTTCCCTTCCCTTTACCTCGGTACAGTTTAAACGTTGTCAAAATGATTCCAGTTCACATGGATACGTGGAAGTGACAAACACATTCTGTCTGTATTATGAATTTTTAAGGCCAGCTAAGTAATTTGGTGAGGTCAATTTGTAAAGAAAGACTACACGCCTGCACACATATACAGTGAGGAAAATAAGTATTTTAACACCCTGCTATTTTGCAAGTTCTCCCACTTAGAAATCATGGAGGGGTCTGAAATTGTCATCGTAGGTGCATGTCCACTGTGAGAGACAAAATCTAAAAAAAACTGATTGTATGGGGTGGACATGTGTCTTTATGCAGCTAACGACCTCAAACAAGTGCATCTAATTTAGGATAATAAATGGAGTGGAGGTGGACATTTTAAAGGCAGACTAACAGGTCTTTGAGGGTCAGAATTCTAGCTGATAGACAGGTGTATTGTGATTTCTGGATATTTTTTTTTAGATTATGTCTCTCACAGTGGACATGCACCTACTATTTCAGACGCCTCCATGATTTCTAAGGGGGAGAACTTGCAAAATAGCAGGGTGTTCAAATACTTATTTTCTTCACTGCATATTCAAATATGCATACCTATAGACTAAACACGTAATACGCATGTGCACGGCGTCAGCGTTTTCACAGATTTGTGTTTTTGAAGTTTACGCGGAGATAACATTTTTCAAAAATGTTCAAAAAGGTTCCTCGCACCTTGGAACCTATTTCAAGGTTTATGTTCCCTTTCGAAAGGGAACTAACACTGCGTTGAATAACGCTAGGGGAACGCCTCAGACGTGACAGATGTCTGAAATCACTATCAAATCACGGCAATCACATTGACCAGTAACAGCCCATGAATCATTAATGTGAATGATTAACATGCAACCTGCAAGTATATAAGGGCGCCTTGCAAACATGACAAATCATCTTATCATCTTCAGGGACTGTCTGTTTGAACGCTACTTCAAAGAAAATGTGACCCTGCCTGTGAAAACACAGCTAAAGTCATTTTTTTGTGATTCACTGTTTTCTACATAAAATCATCCTAATGTAAAGAACATTCTGTGAAAATATAACCTTGATATCTTTATATTGATTGAGTAAGGCTATGTCAAAGATTTGCTGAATTTCGGACTCAGAAAATCATGTTTTTGAGAAATTCCATTTTTAAAAAAAGCTTACTTTTAAAACTGCAACACATTTGATCCATAGTTATCCTGCATATGTGCCATATACCACATTAAAGCTGATATTCTCCCATTTTCAGTGATTTATGAGAAAATTCTTAAAGTTTTGTGAAGGGCTATGTTTGACTAAACATAGCTTAAAAAAGTTTTTTTTTTTATGCACGTCCAAGCTTAAAAACATTTAAACGAATGGGGGTACCACAAGTGCTTGATTGTAGCAACAATTACCAAGTCAATTCAGTGGAATGATTTGTATAACTTTATTAGTAAAATGAAATATCACTGAAAAAAATGTAAATGTAAATAATACAAAAATTATTATATTAATTATTAATTATATAACATTTCGGTATAAAATCTCATTCTCTTACTGGGCCACTGTGTAACAAAAAAAATTCAAGGGATAGTTCACCCAAAAATTACAATTCTGTCATCATTTACTCACCCTCATGTTGTTCCAAACCTGTACAAGTTTCTTTCTTCTGTTTAACACAAAATAAGATATTTTAAAGAATGTTAGTATCCAGACAGTTGACGGCACCCGTTGACTTCCATAGTAGGAAAAAAATACTATGGGTGCCGCCAACTGTCTGGTTACTAACATTCTTTAAAATATCTTATTTTGTGTTAAACAGAAGAAAGAAACTTATACAGGTCTGGAATGAGGGTTAGTATGACTAAATCATTGTTGTGTGAAATACCCCTTTAACAGGTCAGTCTCAAACTTTGTACATGTTCTAAAATTGTCTAGATGCAAAATATTTGATAATCTCATGGATTCTATTCACAAAAGTATTTCATTTTGGCATTTAAAAGTCAAGTCAAGTCACCTTCATTTATTCATCACTTTTAACAGTATAGATTGTTTCAAAGCAGCTTTACAGTGATAATAGGACATTTCCATGCATCCTAGGGGTCACATCATTCTGCACATAATGCTGGACCAATGCAGCAAGGTGATCCTTGAACACAGCATGCATATAAATAAAAGTGTCATAACACGTTTCCCCATTGAAGTACTTGCAGTTGCAAGAGAAACCTATTTTCAGTTCCACATCTTGACTTCCAGCATTAGAAGCAAATTCTTCTTGTTGGTGTTCGCTCTTCAGATTCGCCAGACCAGCTTGGGGTTTAATCACCAAAACTGGCTCCTCTTCATCATCATGTTGGTCACTGCTTGAAAGAGCAAGGAGACATTTTTTCAATTCAAAGCAAGAGACCTACAAACATGATGGTGTAACATGCAAGAATAGGGTGGGGAGCTTATTCCACATTTAAAGTGGATAATAAAGGACTTTATATGAAGATAGTTTTTCAGTTTAGTCAGACTGGATCTGATTAATTGAGGGGAAGGCTATGAGTGGTAAGACTTCAGTCCAGTGTGTAATCAAACAAATAAACATAATGTCATAAACGTAATTAATTTAAATTGACCCAATCCCAATCAACAAATCTGTAATAAACATTTAAAACCACTATTTTTGCATCACAGGATTAATTCTGTATTAGCATTACATTAGCTGAACACTGACAGTATTTACAGTAGCTATACATTCGTTTAGCATTAACAAAAAAAGAAAAAAACTTACCGTCAAATTCCTTATCAGTTTCGTTCACGAATGTGTCCATCATCCTTACCATCATCATCCTCCAGAAATTAAACGACTATAAAACCGGTTATATCATAATTCCACCGAGATTAATATCAAACAAGCTGTTTAAAGGGATACTTCACCTCTGGAAAGATGAATGTGTATTTAAAATGGGTCATTTATGTAGAAGAAATGTGAAATTATTTTTGAATTTGGAGCTTTCTAGACTGAGAAAAGCCAGAAAATGTATTTTTGGCTTATGTGGATGAAAGACAACAACTCCCAGAATGCACTTGCTTCGCTGCCCTAGTCTGAGGGCGGAAGTGGGCGCGGCAAGGCATTACGCTACTTCCGTGTTTTGGAAAGTTTGAAAGTTTAAAACAACGTTATTATAAAAACTTTGTTTTAAACGATTTAATTGAAAATGTATATTTAAGATTGATAAACAATATTATACATTAAACAAAGCATAAAATGAAAAATAAATAATACAATGAAAACAAAGCTTGAGAGTTTGAACATTTTATTCAATTGAAAATGCTTTTAAATACTCAACCAACAAAGACCACCATACACAATAATATGATGGACTGAAAACACAAAAAATATTAATTTAAATAAAATGAGTTTTTTCCTTTGAAATATAAAAATAAATCACACACTAGCTGTTTTCTAATTAAATTAAATTACAAAATTAAACTATATAAATAAGTTATATAAAACAAAATTAAACCAAAGAAAATAAATCTTATAAAAGTTATACAGGCACAAATTTGACAACAATAATTCTCAAGAGAAAAATAAATAACAAATTAAAACTCCATACACATGGAGTTTATTCTGAGGTGCCTTTCGTCGTGACATTTGAAAAGAAAAACTTCCATGTCCTGTTGAAACTGGAACCGAAACATGAAAGGCTCTTTGGCCAGTTCCAGAGCATCTTTTCCTTCTTCCTTTCCTTTCCTTCTGCTGATATTGTTAAATATTAACTTACAAAATACTTCGTTTCAAAATACTTCCTTTCAAAAAAACATTTCAGTACAGAGCCGTTTTGTATAAGCGTAACGTTATTATGTTAAGTATGTTGCATGATCCATATCAACTTTACAACTTCTTTTTACCTCTTTCTCTTCTTCTTTTCCTTGTTCTGCAGTGTGCTCCGCCATAATTAAACCTTTTACTGTCTATCTTTTACTGTCTAAAAACATTTTACTGTCTAGTCTAAACATATGTCTAAACATGAACTCCGTACACTTCCGGCATCGGACTGCTACCCGCCCACTTCCGCCCTCAGACTGTCGGGCTGGCGCTGTGGTCCTCAGACTGTTATGACGTAATGGTTCTGCGATTCTGCAGTTGGTTATTATTGTGAGACGCACAGGTCTTGTGTCTCTCACGGAGGAGCGCAAATTTTCTTAGCAATGTTAAAACGCACATCAAACCGATCACTTATCGTTCATGTAAACGCTACATTGAGATTCACCAATCGGAATGAATTCAGTTAGATTGAAACAAACGGTGTGTATGTGATTGTAGTGGTGTGTGGTTCTTTGCAGACTTACAGGTGTTTAGCCTTGCTCTTGAATGTACCTTTAGAGCATCAAATTAGCTCCACCCAGGGCAAACCCCCCTCATTAGCTGGGCTTATTTAAGGCAGCTGTAGTATCATGGCCGCCTCTTTGCTGTTTTTCCTGTCTGTCAGTTGCCACATGAACTCTCTGTGACGTTTAGGTAGGTGAGAGTAAAACAAACCTGTCTTATGTTTTATTGGGTTTTCCCAATGACTGAGGTTGTATGTTTTGCAGCAGTCTGCTGCCCGCTTGTTTTATGTGGTTTGGCTGATTCCAAGGTTTCCTGTCTGGAGTGGCGTGATGTATTGTTCCTTACAGAACACACTGTGTTAAGGTATAAGAAGCTTAAGGAGTAACAAGTAGGGTATGATAACTACCTGAGGTAACAGTTATTTACTTTTATTAATTTGTTGCTAATATGCATGTGTTTTTAATTGTAGGTTGTCAGCTGCTGTTTTGCCTTTTGTTAAATTAGGATTGTAATAATTGTTGCTTGTACACCCCAGCTGTTGTGCCTCCAGGTGGCACTCCCCTAGTTGATTATGCTTGTATTTTAGATATAACCAACTGACCTATTGTGTTTTATTTAACTTGTTGTTTTGTTCTTTTCAGTGGTTCTAGTGGTTGGCTTGTGGTAGAGGCTAGGCACGCTAGTGTGGGTTCCTTCACTGATTGTAGTGTTAATAGCACTGGGGACACGATTTGCAGTGAATTGGTTTGCAGTGACTATCGATTGCAGTGGGCACATGCGGTGGATAAGTTGGTGCATCCCTGGGGCACCCTCTTAGTTTGCCTCCCCACAGCTGGCCCTGGCCCACTATCTTTTTGTTCATTTCAATAATCAGTAACAACGGAGTGTGTTTTGTTATAAATAAAATAAGTTACTTGTTTGCCGAATTTGTAATAAACTTCTATATTCCCTTGTAATTTGATTATTTATTTTTTACTATTGACCATCCTCTTTTCAGGCACTTCCAGTTACCGATTATCAATAAATAAGTTATTCTTCTGGAACCATGTCTCTGTCTTACTTTAATAAACCTGTGTAGCCTCTGTATAAAGGGATAGTCAAAGCAGAAATAGAGCATTTCCTGGGGTCCCCAGGTGGCGTTGTCGGACAGTTAGATTCTGGTGGTGATTCCTCTTTTAGTGCTACCACCAGCCTGGCCACATAATGAATGGCGACTGCAGAAAGCAAAAGCTGAATCCCGGACATTTTGTACGATCTCGACGGCCGGACATGTCCGGGAAAAAGTTGATGGTAACCCCTACTGAGCTTTCTCCTATTACTCAGCTTTCTCCACAGAACATAATTGCTTTCTGTATCTGCAAGTGAAGTCCCAACCACTGATCTGTAATGGGTCTGAGTGGGTCCCACCCCCTGGATAAATGCTGAGTTAGTGTTTGTAGTCTTACCCTTATTCAAAGAAATTGGACTTCCTGCTTTTTATGATGCAAAATGATGATTTTTTGCGTTATAAAAAGCAGGAAGTGGAACACTTAAATCCTTATTTATCCCATCTCAGGGGGAAATTAGGGAATAAACCCTGACCATTCGAAAATGTGACTGGATTTCTAAAGATACAAAGTCTAATGCAAATGGGTGAAGTGTTCCTTTAAGCAATCAACTATTATCCGTTCCTGCTCATGCTTCGGCGGCGCCATGTCAGATAGTTCATCAAAACAACGCATCACCATCAAGCTAAATAATTATATTGACACCTAGCAGGCCTAAAATATCCTTAAAGATTATTGTATTGGCAGAATATTGAGCTACAAAACAAATAAGCTGCTATTAATATTGGCGATGACAGGAAACAATCTCCACAGATATCTGTACCCGGCTTAAGTCACTTTTTTTGTGTGTGCCTTAACTAGTGTTGAAGTGATTGCAGCTCGTGCGGATTGATATAAGGTCTGTTTACTCTTTCTTATGGTAGAAAAGAAGTTCCTGAACCGAATGGTGCAAGAATCATCAGGTGTTGTTGCAGACTTCAGACTGATCGATTGCTCCTGTCTGCCTTCCTGCCTGCTGTGAGTTTGTTTGCGTCGAGGCCCCTGCAAACAAGCCCGCACTGGCCCTTTGCGGGCCCACTTAGGGCTAGCCTAAGGGCCCCCAGCAGGCTGCTAGCGCAGGGCCCATGAGAATTTGCTCATTGGCAAAACGTTGGCCCTGCATGGGCAGCCCTCCCTTAGCCCCCAGGAAGCCCTCACTAAGCCCACACAGGGCCCGCACACACAGGGCACTATTAATCTACAACAATAGATCTTGTTCACAATTAATCTGTTTCACTATAAATACTTTTTGGCTACTATAACTATAAGTCTTTGGGAAAAACAATTATTCTATATATCTGGAATGAATGCAGTCACCACATAACTAATTTCTGTATTTTCAAAAATATACAGTAGTCAAAGGGATTTCAAATCAATGTATTTATTAATTACAAAATATAAAACATTCAATTCAGGTTAATACAGGTTAATAATTATTAGCTTTAAAGCTAATTTAACACTCTGAAAGGGACTAAAAATCCTCTATACAAATATAAAAAAAATTCAAATAAACATAAAAATACCTTTGCTGGGAAAAAAAAAATGTTTGGTGTGCTAATCTTTGGTGTGCTAATCATTCATTGGCAAAGTTCACTCTTCCCCCGAGGTCTCTTGACTAGTCAGCAGACGGTGGTACCGCTCCTTTCGTCCACCCGCTCTGTCTCTTGAATTCCGCAGCCACACCTTTATTTCACTCTCAATTTCAGAATCACGAGGACTTGGCTGAAAGGAACATTTTCTTACAGCCTCTGAAAAGCAAATAGGCATAAAACAACACTGTGTATGGGAAGTAATTAATATATGCCATTTCTAATACCACATGCTTACCTGTTACAACCCTCCTTAGCCTCAGGTTCTAAAAAGGTCTCTTTTGGTTTGAGCCATTCCAGTTCAATTGAGTGGCTAAAGAATGGCCAATCAATGTTGTCAATATTCTCCTAGTTGCTACCTGGACATTACACCCACCAATGGTTCCTAGATAGGCAGTCTAACAGGAAGGAACATACACAAATTAAAAAGGGATTTTTCAATAAAATTTCAACAGCAGCTAATTATTAGTAGCCTGGTTCTACCAGACTCTCGTACATTTCATTTGTACATAGAGTCTGGCATCGCTCCATTGACAAACGTTAACTTCCTTGTAGGCGGGAACTCTATTGAAGTCTAAAACTATTGGATCTGCCCAGTCACTCTATCTGCCATAACCAATTGCTAACGTTTGGTCGTGACATATGTCTTTTCCCGAACCCCGTGGGAGGATGGTCATAAACACAAAACTAAGCAAAGATTGTTCTTGCTCCGGCTTTAACTTCTTGATATTCGGCAGCGTTGCCACAACGGACCTAATGGTTTCACTCGCATCTTTCTTATTTTGAACTACAACTCAAAATCACGCACGAGTCGACATCAACATCATCGTTCTCAGCCACTCCCTCTGTTCGCTGATTGGTCCTACAAAAAATTGATTTCTGGAAACCAAAGTCTACAGCACAATCCCAGACGTAGTACTGAAGGAAAATGAAATTGAGCGGAAGTGCGTAGGAGGGCGGAGCCAGGCTAAATTATTAGGTCCATAGATAGATAACTAAAAACAAACAAATATTCAGCAAACAATAAAGTTTCAACACGTATTAAATCCGAAGGGCTTTCACTGTGACTGTGAGGTTGATGAGCATAAATCCTCTGTCTGCATGTGAGAGAGAGAGAGAGAGAGAGAGAGAGAGAATGCACACAGTACTTACATCTACTGTGTTTACGTGAATACTCGACTTGGCCAAATAAACCTAAAAATATATCAAAATGCAATTTAGGTGAACAAACGAAGACAAAGGCTATGCTTGTCTGTGTTGCGCTTGGAGCATGTGCACATCATCCTACCAGTAGAATTCTGTTTTCTTTCCCGACTTATCACACTTTTAATATTTCTTTTCAATATAAAGCACATCCTGCTCTTTTTTTTTTTGGTAAGTATCCTCTAAACACAGTTAGTTATGTCTTAAATAAGCATAAAAGTTTTTAACAGAAACGGCAATTCCCCGGTTGTATGATGAAGTTAAGCGAGATATTCTGCTGTCACTCTCCTAACCCTGAGCTTGTCGATCAATTTTTGTTTCTGCATTAAAATCTGAAAACAGTGGCATCATGCCCATTCAAAGTGAGGGGGCACGTGCCCCCTCAGATTTTTCCTCCCTGATAATTTTTTTGTCACAACTTTATTCCTATTATGCTCCATAATTACCAGAGCCTATAACGACTCAAATGTATTCTTCTGGATGTGTAATAAATCGGTCAGCATCAGCCCGCCCCTTTTTCCTAATATGGTGTCTGTGTATATCAAATCGACACGCGTAGCGCTCTAGAATCTTTGCTGTGTATGTTCAAGCAACTCACTCGTCTCGCACGTTGAGCTGGCAATGTTTTACAGATGGTCTTGAAGTGGTACGTGGGCAAAGCAACAAATCGGCATTGAATTAGTTATCGGATGATATTAAAAGGTAGTGGGATTATTTGTGGTTGACCTGGAAATTTTAACTTGATCAAAAAGTTATGGATTTGATATTAGCTGCGAATTCAGAGCATTAACTTAAGTTGTGTCAGTGTAACGTTATCAATAGCTAGCCTAGTCTAACCGAAAACTAGTTGGCTAACGTTACTGCCTGCCATACAAAGCCAATAAGCCATAGTAACGTTATCTGATCGGTTTTTAAACATCTGTTCTGTTTTGTCTCGTGTCAAAGTCTCCAGCTGGTTCAATTGTTTTCAGTTTCATAGAAACAAGGGTGTTAAATTTGTTGTAGGCTAACTGCAAAATCCAACCTAACGAAATCTGTCAAACTTCTTTCAAAGTCCTTCATCACATATTAATATTAAAATAACTTAATTTCAGAGCACCACAAAGTCAGACCTCAGCACCTTTATGTACCTTTAATGTAAGATCGTTCTTAGGTCACATACCAATTTAAAATCATAACATAAAAACTGCAATGGTACTGTTTTTAAAATCATGTGTAGTAGGCCTAAGTGTACAGTAAGTGTGTGTGTGTGTAAACATGCTTTAATGAAGTAGACTTCAAAAGTAGACTTTTGAATTTGAGCTTACAGTTCTTTCATCAACCTGTCTTTTACATAAACTTACAAAATAGATACTTTAACTTAGTCCTCAGATAGAGGAGGGTTGCTGCTAGCTCCGTTAAGGTATTTCTGTCCCTCCCAAACTGCATTGAAATGGTATGTTTAGCAGCCAGAATTTAAACATTTTCAGGGGGAGAAACCCCCTGACCCCTCCTAACATGATCCATATCACCCGTCAGAAAACAATTGCAACGTCTCAGATTGTGCCCCCCCAGAATTTTGGCTTGCATGACGCCCCTGTCTGAAAATGTAATAATTTAGAATGATTTCAACGTAGAAGAAATTACTTTATTTGGTGCACATTCCAACACTTAAGACCAAATTGTTAAATACTAAGTGTCTAAAAGAGTTTGAAAAAACTAAGTTAAATTTAAGTTGTTACCGTTTTTGCTTTTATGGAATGTTTTAAGTTGTTTAGTCATTGAGCAGTGTAGACGTGCTTCAGCCCTAGTAGATACACTATATGGACAAAGTATGTAGACCCATTGACTTGGTTCCCCCTTTGCAGTTGCAACAACTTTCCCAAATACTCTTGTGGATGTATGAGCATAAAATTCCACTGACACTCCACAATCTTGTGAAAATCCTTCCCAGAAGAGCGAAAGTTATTGCAACTGCAAAGGGGGGACCAAGTCCATGTTAATGCATATGGATTTGAATGGCATGCCATTGAAGTTCTTGAGGGTGTAATAGCATACTTTTGTCCATATAGTTAGAGCCAGACGCTCGGTCAATGCTAGTTCAAAGTAATTTCTGTCTTGAGAAGAGCTACTGTTGACATACCAAGTCTTTCCGACATTGATTATCTTCCATTTTTTGCTCCAAGATATCCATGTCCTGGTAGTTTTGGAGGGGTAATATGACGTCATCTGGCAATGTGACCTCTTTTGTGCTTGATCGAGAGATATTTGCCACTGTTCTCTCCAGCATAGTCAGCCTGTCCTTAATCTCCTCTAGTGTACTTACTAAATATCTATCAATACCTGAAAAGGAAGAAAACAATTAAAACTGAACACAGAGACCGTTATAGCAGAATAATAGGTCAGCTATAAACTCGATTTACGTAATTTACTCTTTTGCGCATGCAGGCCACATTTCAAAAATCAGTCAGTCAGTCAGTCAGTCAGTCAAAAAAATAAATTGGATCTGGAAATAAATCGGAATTAAGCATTAATGCCTGCAGTCTGAACATAGCCTTTGTGGCTTTCTGTGTCACTTTCTCTGTACTATAATGATACATAGCCTTTACAAATATACATGACAACTAATGTTGTTAAAATACCACTGTATCTGTAATAGGTGAAAATATGAAATGTGCTAATGAATAGAGATGCACAGATTGACCGGAATGGGCCGATTTTCCCGTGATCGGCCATGACCGGCGACCGGCCGGTCAGTCCATATGCCGATCTTATGCCAGTCAATGCACTCATGATTACCATCGCCTAACATCAGCATCACAGCAGTTTCACACCGCAAGCGTGATCGGCGCATATACATCGGAGTACATGTTAACAAATGAGTGCATTCACAACGGCAGCATGAGCAGAGCGTGAGCGTCAAGTGTGTGCAGTGAAGCGTCGGTTTCGGCACTGAGTCTAGTTTTTGCTGTGCTGCGCTGCTCACGCTCAATTAAAGTGAAAGCACCGTTTCGATGGACAAAATAGAAATTATTTCTATTTAATTTATTTATTATTTTATTTTCTATTTGCTCAAAATGCACAGAATAAACGTGTAGTGAGTTTTAACAAAAAACTAGAGTATGTCAGAAAATAAAATGAATAATAAAAAAAACCTTTATAGAAGATATACGCATTTAAGCTTATTTTTAATCATTCAGTTGCATTATAGCGATTATCTGTTAAAAAAATGTTCTATGTTATATGCAAAATGTTCTATTAAAGAAAAGATGAATTTGGAATCGGGTAAAATAGGTATTGGCAGGTCAAACTCAATGAAAAACCGGAAATCAGATTAGGCCTAGTGTGCATCTCTACGAATGAAACAATAAAATCCACAGACAATACATTACAGACAAAATCCTAATATTATTAGGTAATGTAAGGCCTAGCCTAATACGAAAGAAATGGATATTAACATTGAGTTCTTCTATCAAGAACCAACTCTTATTGAATAACCATCATTACAAGATGTAGCCACAAAGAATAAAAATAACTTTTGCTTCCAATGCTAGAGAGGTGTAAGCCTTTTTACAGTTTTTACCTGCTGATAGAGAGTGCCTCACAGGAAGGGGGAAGGCTGCAGGTGAAGGACGGCTTGCAAGTGGAAGGTGGATCTCAGGTGAAAGTTGAAGGTGACTCGCTGGTGGAAGGCGGCTCGCTGGTGGAAGGCGACTCGCTGGTGGAAGGCGACTCGCTGGTGGAAGGCGACTCGCTGGTGGAAGGCGACTCGCTGGTGGAAGGCGACTCGCTGGTGGAAGGCGACTCGCTGGTGGAAGGCGACTCGCTGGTGGAAGGCGACTCGCTGGTGGAAGGCGACTCGCTGGTGGAAGGTCACTCGCTGGTGGAAGGTCACTCGCTGGTGGAAGGTGACTTCATGAAGAAGACTGGCATGAAGAGCTAAATTCGCGAGATAGACGTATGCGCAGGCTACTCTATTTGTTCGGTGTTTTCTTTCAGTTAGGCTATGTTTAGGTGGTATTTTTCATGTTTTCATCACGCAATCATGTTTTTGATGCGGTGACGTGTTCACGTTACATGTGAATGATCTATTATCAAAATAATAGGCTTTTTAAAGAAAGATTTGTTCTTAGCGTTTTCAAGGGATCATGCGTTGTCTTAGACACAATGTCTAATGCAAATAATGGATTTTTTCTTTTTATTCCTTCTGAGCAGATAAATGGAAGGTTTTTGAATAAATTTTAAAAAGGAGCCAAAACGTAACCTAATGAAAGTGGGCTACCTAAAAAAAACCTGCATGGGCCCAAAGGTGCAAAACCTGCTCTGGGCCCGAACGGGATGGCCCACAGTGGGCCATCATGGGCTTAATGTGGGCAGCCCGCTAGTGTGGGCTGCTCACTGATAGCCCGCAATGAGCCCAAAGCTGTGGGCTTCGCCTGGGCAAGCCCGCACTGGGCCTGTTTAGGTTTGGCGTGGGCTGGCCCTAGCCCACTGTGCCCACAAAAAGCCAGCGTGGGCCCCGCAGGGGCATGTTTGCAGGGGCTGTAAGCTCTACGCCTCGTATTAGCTTCGTATTTCTTTCTGTTTTGAACCATCATTTACTATCATTTCTAGTTGTTTATATTACTAAATACAGTTTACCCACCATCTCAGATTAACCTTACATCGCTAGCTTCCGTTATTGTTAGCACAGCACGCTAGTGATTACGCGCCACCCGCGCTCATTTATTTATTATTTATTTTCTCTCGCGCGCCCGTGCCTTTGAGTTCATAAAAGCCCAGGTAAGTAAGAATCAGTCAACACAAACGGTGAGTAATGTCTTGTCCTGTTATTGTCACCTGTATCACATGTCATATGTTTAGTATAGCCTTCTCCGATGGCAATATAGGATTTATTTGTGATAAATGCAAGGAGACAGTCAGGCTGACGGAGAAGATTTCAGGTCTAGAGACACGCATCCAAACTTTAATTGAGGATAGTAAGGATAGTACTAGAGCTTTAGATACTATTTTGGATGCGCCTAGCATAGTGAACTCTGTACATGATTCGGTTCTGGCTGAAGTAGAGCCCACGCAGCAGGGCAGATGGGTGACCGTGAGAGATCGCTCTAGTCGTGGATTAAAAAAAAACACTCTTCCGTTCCGATTACCATAACAAATCGATTTGCCCCACTAAGTGAAACACCCACTGAGAATTCTGTTGATTGTGCCATGGTAATTGGTTATTCGATCACACGGAACATGAAAATAGAGACACCAGCCACCATAGTCACATGTGAGCCAGAGCGCCTGACATCAAAGCAAATTTAAAAGTGCTGGCTAATGCTAATCGTAAATTCTCTAAGATCATTATTCATGTCGGCACTAATGATGTTCAACTCCGCCAGTCGTAGATCACCAAAATTAATATTAAAGAGGTGTGTAAACTCGCAAGTACGATGTCAGACACTGTAATGTGGTCTGGCCCCCTTCCTGTTCGCAGGAGTGATGAGATAGTTAGCAGATTGGCCTCACTCAATGGTTGGTTGTCTAAGTGGTGTCCGTTGAATAATATAGAATTCATAGACAATTGGAAAAGTTTTTGGGGCAAGCCTTACCTGTTGAAAAGAGATGGTGTTCATCCCTCCTGGGATGGTGCTGCTCTTCTCTCTAGTAATATGGCACATCATAGTCTTAGAGCTCAAACATGACAATCTGGGGATCAGGTCAGGAAGCAGACAGACTGGCTAAACCAACCGTCTACTAGCGGCCTCGCATCACCAAGGTCAGATAAATCCCATCACATAGAGCCTGTTTCCCCTAGATAACATCATATAGAGACTGTGTCTGTTCCCCGAATTTGGAAATCCAAAAAACGTCAGGTAAAATTTTTTATTGATGTTCAACAAATAAAAAACAGATATAATACAGATGAGCAAATGATAAAGCTTTGGTTGCTGAATATTCGATCCCTTACTTCAAAATCGCTCATAGTTAATGATACGATTTCAGATTATAATCTAGATGTGCTGTGTTTGACAGAAACCGGGCTAAAACCAAACGATTACATTACTTTAAATGAGTCAACCCCACAAGATTACTGTTATAAACATGAACCTTGTCTAAAACGCAAAGGGGGAGGTGTTGCTGTAATTTACAGTAATATTTTCAAAACCACTAAGAAATATACTTTTAAATATACTTCTTTTGATGTGTTGGTGCTTAATGTAAAAATATATAGTGTAAACGATAAATCACGTTTGAGATTTCTGCTGGCTACTGTATACAGGCCACCAGGGCACCATACAAATTTTATCAAAGAATTTGCGGACTTTCTATCAGAATTAGTATTGGCTAACGATAAAGTACTAATTGTTGGTGATTTTAATATACATGTAGATAATGAAAAAGATACATTGGGGTTGGCACTTAAAGACATTGTAAACTCAATTGGAGTTAGACAACACGTGTCAGGACCCACTCATTGTCGTAATCATACTCTAGATCTAATATTATCACATAGAATAGATGTTGATGCCGTTGAAATTCTGCAGCAGAGCGATGACATCTCAGACCATTATCTAGTCTCATGTAAATTACATTTAGCCAAGGCTGCAAAGCCGACTCCGTGTTATAAATATGTTAGACCTATAACTTTTGCCACTAAAGATTGCTTTATCAATAATCTTCCTAATCAGTTTCATCATCTCAGCATCCCGGATAGCTTAGAAGAACTTGATATTGCAACAGAAACTTTTAACTCTCTCTTTTTTCCAGCACTTTAGACGCAGTTGCTCCGTTGCGCTTTAAGAAGATTAAAGAAAATAGTCCAACGCCGTGGTACAACGAGCACACTCAGGCCCTTAAGAGAGCAGCCAGAAAAATGGAGCGCAACTGGAAGAAAACAAAACTAGAGGTATTTCGGTTTTCATGGAAAGAGAGCTCGATTGCTTACAGAGAGGCTTTAAAAGCTGCTAGATCTGCTTACTTTTCAACCCTATTAGAATAAAATAAACATAATCCTAGGTATTTATTTGAAACAATGGCTAAACTAACGAAAAAGAAAGCTTCAAGCACAGAAGTTTCCGGGCAACACAGTAATGACTTTATGAACTTCTTCACTTATAAGATTGATAATATCAGGGACAAAATTATAACTATGCAACCGTCTACTACAGTATCGCATCAGGGAGTGCATTGTAGTCTCCCTGAGGAAAAATTTTATTCATTTGTTGCTATAGGAGAGGAAGAATTCTGCAAACTCGTTAATTCATCTAAATCGACAACTTGTATGTTAGACCCTATACCGACTAAGCTATTGAAAGAGATGCTTCCAGAGATCATAGATCCTCTTCTTAATATCATTAATTCGTCTTTGTCTCTAGGATACATACCAAAAACCTTTAAGCTGGCTATGATAAAACCGCTTGCTAAAAAAAACACAACTTGATCCTTCAGAATTAGTCAATTACAGGCCGATCTCAAATCTGCCTTTTCTGTCAAAGATATTAGAAAAAGCAGTATCCTCACAACTGTGTTCCTTTCTTGAAAGAAATGATATCTGCGAGGATTTTCAGTCAGGATTTAGACGGCACCATAGTACTGAGACAGCTCTCATTAGAGTTACAAATGATTTACTTTTATCATCCGATCGTGGTTGTAGCTCTCTATTAGTGTTACTTGATCTTAGTGCTGCATTTGACACAATTGACCACAACATTCTTTTAAATAGACTAGAAAACTATGTTGGCATTAGTGGAATTGCACTAGCATGGTTTAAATCATACTTATCTGACCATTATCAGTTTGTAGCAGTAAATGAAGAGATGTCTTATCGATCACAAGCTCAGTATGGCGTACCACAAGGCTCAGTACTAGGACCGCTGCTGTTCACTCTGTACATGCTACCATTAGGAGATCTCATTAGGAAACATGGAATTAGCTTTCACTGTTATGCCGATGATACTCAGCTGTATATTTCTTCAAAACCTAACGAAACTTACCAATTCACAAAATTAACGGAATGCATAGCTGATATATGCATATATGCATGCATAAAGGATGACTAGTAATTTCCTACTACTAAACTCTGAAAAAACAGAGATTCTAATTATTGGACAAAAAACTTCCACACGTAATAACCTAGAATACTGTCTTAACACTTGATGGCTGCTCTATTAAGTCTTCGTCGTTGGTTAGGAACCTGGGTGTGCTCTTTGATAGCAATCTTTCATTTGAAAGTCACATGTCTAGTATCTGTAAAACCGCATTTTTCCATCTTAAAAATATATCTAAATTACGACATATGCTCTCACTAACAAATGCGGAACAATTAGTTCATGCTTTCATGACATCAAGACTAGATTAAAGCTGCAAGCAGCATTGAAAGGGCCCTCGCACCCGTTCCACCGCCACCTGGTGGCTTTTAGGAAGACAGAGCACGGTGGGCAATGTGCATTTAAGTAGGTAAATATAGGAGGAGTATGTCAAAGTCAGTTACAAAAATGTCCTTTATTATGGGGATAATAGCATGCATTATCACTCAGATAAGTGTTGCTAGCATGTTTTAGCATGTTTCTAGCATGTTTAGAACTCAATGGCATATTTAATGTTGCTAGTAGCCTACTGCATCACAGTGTAAAACATGTCACTTCCTGTCGACAGTAGATGGCGCTATTACTTTAACTTAAAATTGTCATGTAGATGTGTTCAGGGCAGGACTCTTATCAAACGTGTGAAGTTTGGGGCAGATTGGACATTGCCTTAAGTAACAACAACTTCCTGTTTCATTACATTAGCATGCTTTAGCACTTAGCTATGAATTGCTAGCATGTTTTAACATGTTTATAACATGTTTATAATTCAATAGCATATTTAATGTTGCTAGTACTGCATCACAGTGTTAAACATGTCAATTCCTGTTGCCAGTAGGTGGCGCTATTAATATAACTGAATATTCCCATGTAGATGTGTTCAGGGCAGGACTCTTATCAAACATGTGAAGTTTGGGGCAGATTGGATATTGCCTTCTTCAGTAACAACAACTTCCTGTTTCATTGCATTAGCATGCTTTAGCACTTAGCTAAGAATTGCAAGCATGTTTTAACATGTTTCTAACATGTGTATAACTCAATGGCATATTCCCTATGTTGCTAGTACTGCATCACACTGTTAAACATGTCACTTCCTGTTGCCAGTAGGTGGCGCTATTACTATAACTGAATATTCTCATGTAGATGTTTTCAGGCCATGACTCTTATCAAACGTGTGAAGTTTGGGGCAGATTTGATATTCCATGCTTGAGTTACAGCAAATTCCTATTTAATTAAGCAGGAACATCATGCTTTAGCACTTAGCTAAGTGTTTGCTAGCATGTTTTAACATGTTTCTATTATGTTGCTAGCATGTTTAACACTTGCTGGCACTTTTTTATATATTATTAGGAGTCCACAACAGTGTTAAACATGCCACTTCCTGTTACCAGCAGGTGGCGCTATGACTGTAACTGAATTTGAGTATGGACATGTGTTCAGGACAGAACTCTTATCAAACGTGTGAAGTTTGGGGCAGATTAGACATTGTTTGCCTGAGTTACAGCAACTTCCTGTTTCATGGCGAAACATCGAAATTTGTCAGGCCGCCGAGGACACGCCCTTCGACGAAAACTCAAGATCTTCGGAATTTAACGTCACAAAGGCCTTAAGATTACACTCACCAAATTTGAAGATGATCAGATTAAAACTGTAGGACGAGTTCGTTAAAGTACGAGGCCTGAAAATGGCAAAAACTGCACAAAAATCTGAGAGGAAGTTCAAAATGGCTGACTTCCTGTTGTGTTTAGGGCTACGCTCCAAGAGACTTTTTTGTAGGTATTGGGCCATTACATGTATGTACCAAATTTCGTACACGTACGTGAAACGTAGCGGGAGGCACACTCCGTTGAACCTTTATAGGTGGCGATATCGAGGCATTTTGCCCCGCCCAATTCTGAAACGCATATCAGATGTAAATTTTCGCCAGTTCTGACGCGGACGCGATCGAACCGTGTGTGTGCGTAATGCATGTAATAAATAAATAAATAAATAAAAGTGCGTATTAATACAATTTTGGACACAAGAGGGCAGTATGGCCCTATATATGAATTTGTGTTTAAACTATCACCAGAGGAGACCATCCCCCCTCCCCCTCCTCACACACACATACACACACACACACATACAGAATGGCAGGGTGCATTCTCTCTGTCAGAGAGAGAGAGGGAGAGAAAATTCTCAGAATTCACATTCAAGCCAAAATATCTGACTTTCTGTTTTTTGGAACTAATGACTGTAAATTAGAAAGTTGTTCGGCTTGATGAGAACAATATACACGCCAAGTTTTGCAACTGTAGGTAAAACTAACTAAGTTATAACACACTTTATATGTCCTATTTTAGTCATGGAAATTCATTTCCTCGCCGCGGCCAAACCGTTCAAGATATCAAAAATCCGTCCGCAATTTAGCATCCTCAAAGTCTTGACTTCATGCACACCGAGTTCGGCGATGATTGAATGAATTGCCTAGGAGGAGTACTTTAAATTCCACAGAAAACGTTTTCCAAACAACCCAAAATAGCCGACTTCCTGTTGGGCTGGCGTAAAACTTGACCGGGGGAAAGATGTTCGGCCCGATGAGATCTATATGTGTACTGAGTTTCATATTAATTGATGCAAGCGTGTTTGATATTTGGACCAAATAGTCGGATCCCGTTCAAGGGGGTGCTGTTGAGCCCCCCTGCCACGCCCGGGTACCAGCTTCAGCCCGGCCCTGATGGCCGTGGGTTCTGACCTGTGTGCAAAATTGCAAGAGTTTTTGAGCACGTTAAGAGCCCCAAAAGCCCCTGAAACCTTGAAATCCATTAAAAGCAATAAACAAATCCCTCACACACAGAGACGGAGAGAGAGGGAAAGAAATTTCTCAGAAACCTCCACATTCAAACTAAAATATCTGACTTCCTCTTGGTCTGAGCTAATGACAGTTAATTAGAAAGTTGTTCAGTTTGATCTGAACAATATGCGTACCGAGTTTTATGATTGCAGGTAAAACTATAGACCTAACTCCCCCTCTTTTGTCAAAAGTTGGCGCTACTGAGTCCCTGCACCACGCCCGTTTCTGAAACTTTGCACATGTCTACTGGCTAATAAATGTGATCTGTCTGTCGAGTTTCATGCAATTTTAAGCATTTTCAGGCAGGCTAAGAGTCTCAAAAGCATCCAAAAAGAATATTAAAGTTTGCTACGTTGCCACGGCAGCAGTATCTAATATATCAATAATCCTTTCACAGGTCTACATCTGCCGAGTGTCTACATTACACACATCAAGTTTGAAGCAAATCGGGTAAAAATAAGAGGGTGATTTCAAAGCATTTTGAAAGTGACACACTTCCTGCTACCAGTTGGTGGCGCTATAACTTTGACTCACAATAGTCACGTCCATGTGATCGGCCTCTTACAGCGAGCACACTGTTGAAGTTTCATCAAGATCAGTTAATGTATGCAGAAGTTATAACACACTTCCTGTTTCCATTATTCGCCATAAATTCGTTTCCTCGCCACGGCCAAACCGTTCGAGATATCAAAAATCCCCTGGCAATTTTTCATCCTCAATGTCTTGATTTCATGCTGACTGAGTTTCGTGGCATCTCGATCAATTCTCTAGGAGGAGTACTTTAAAATCCATTGCATGCGTTTTCCAAACAACCCTAAATAGCCGACTTCCTGTTGGGCTGGCGTAAAACTTAGAGCACGAAAGTTGTTCGAACCGATGAGATCTATAAGTGTACCGAGTTTCATATTATTACATGCAAGCGTTTTTGATTTATGGACCAAGTTTTCGGACCCCGTTCCAGGGGGCGCTGTCGAGCCCCCCTGCCACGCCCGGGTACTAGCTTCAGCCCTGCTCTGATGGCCGCGGGTTCTGACCCGTGTGCAAAGTTTCAAGAGTTTTCGAGCACGTTAAGGGCCCCAAAAGTGCCCAAAAGGTAGTAAAATAATAATTTTCCTAATTTGCCTAAGGAAAACAATAGGGCCTTCGCCTTTTCAAGGCTTGGGCCCTAATAATCCTAAGGAAAACAATAGGGCCTTCACCTTTTCAAGGCTTGGGCCCTAATAATAGCAAAACAATAGGGCCTTCGCCTTTTCAAGGCTTGGGCCCTAATTAACAGAGCAATTCCAAGAGGGTCCTCACACCATCAGTGCTCTGGCCCTAATTATATTAATAAGGTAAATTATATAGGTAGCCCATATCTTTTTTTTTTTATTTTTTTTTTTTATTAAAATATATTATTTAGGTATTAACACAATTGTATGTGTTTTACTAACAGCCAGGTCTTTTAATGATTTGTGGCATTGTTGTTAATTCTTTAAACTGTAAGGAAGAGATGATAATTTGGTAGATGATTTGAAAAATATCTGTTAATCATCTGTAGGTAATTTCATTCAAATATTCATTCAAATGTAATAACGGTCGCCTGAGGGCGATCAACGGCCACGTCATCTGTGAGCGTGAGTTACAATTTCAATCGATGAACTACAAAGCTGGCACGCACGGGGGTATATATAATTAGAAAAAAAAGTCATTATGATTGTTATTGTTGTTAATATTATTTTATAAAGTAACATGTACGATAAAAGGAGTTTAATCACTACTGTGACGAAGCCTTTTCTGCGACAGCTCCAGCTCTCCAAAGCACAGTGTATACGTCAGCGTCTGAATTCACTCACTTCATTTCGTTCACTCTTTGCAGATGTAATGCACTCAAATACCATACACTATATAGGGATAAGTGAATGAGTGAACGAGTGAGCGGTTTCGGACACAGCCAAAGGGTCTGACACCCCTGCAGTCTCTCCCCCTCTCTCTCCCTCAGAGGATTTATATTAGCCAGTAGCCAATAAGCAATGGCTTAAAATCTTCATAGCCACACCATAGCAACCAGTTACAGCACCCTAGCAACCACAGGCCATAGGCACGAGGCCGCAGGCGGAATGCGGTACTAAATGCACTTGTTTAATAAAGATTTTTAGAATAAATAGGTAATAAATTACATCAATTATGTAAATAAATACATGCTGACATCACAGACCCGAGTGAGGCGTCAAATCGAGCGGCCGATTGAGGAGAGGTGTGCTATGACTTTTCTAAGCAATCGGGGGTACGATGTTTGCCCCAGGGGCGAAAAAGCGGCCAAAAAAAAAAAACGCATAGACTTAACATTGCGGAAAAATTTGACGAGTCGCAGCTCCGAGCTAGGATTTCGCAGAAACGTGTGATTTGCCACATTTGAAGAGGCTGGCAGGCTCTGTAAGAGCATACCTCAAAATGGGGTAAAAGTTGCACCCCTGGGGGGCAGGAGCTGCCCAAAGTTGCCCCATTGACTTAGTATGGTGAAGGAAATTAAATGCATGTGTTTTTCCTACTATGGTAAATTGCATAGGGATTTTGTATTGAACATAGCTCTGGATCACAGTGTCATAGAGACAAGGGGGCGGGCTCATTTTACTCAGATGACCAATCAGTCTCTCAGGATCATTGTGAAGCTATCAAGCCACGCCCTAGCATACATTTAGAGCACCTTAGCAACAAGTCCCAAAGACTTCTAATGAAAGAGATCAAAGGGATATCTCCAGATAGAAATGTCATAGAAACACAAGGGTGGTCTCGTTTGACTCGGGGCAGCAAACAGTCAATCATGAATCATCTCAACATTTCCTAGCCCCTCCCTAGCAACCATTGTTGAGCACCTTAGCAACCAAAATCCAAAGAGGGATATCTTCCATTCTGAATGTTACAGACACATGGGAGTTGGTTTATATCATTCATAGTGACAAGCAGCTTTTGGAGTTTCATGATTGGCAGCTGCCAAGTCACTCCCTAGCAACCATTTTGCAAGACCTATTCACCTTTTTCACGGGACACGAAACTACCCATAATGCTTTACGTGTGCGCGTAGGCAGAATGCTCGAAACTTCCGGTTCGCATGTTTACGCGTTTAGGTTGGCGTTATTGGACAGCACTAAAACGAAGGTTGTAATCTGTTTTACATAATTTTAATGTCCATAATGGCAGCAAGCAATGGTAACAGTAGTTCGCGGTGGCAGCACGGGCAATACTATTTATCGAAGATCGTAAACAACATAACTTTGTCTGTCCCTCATCCTACGAAGTTGACAAGCGCCACCTCCTGGATTGATGATATGAAACAATGGCCAGCAGTCACATATGTTGACATATTCAATTATCTTGTTTTGTCTGAGGGTGTCGACGGTGAGGAACCTAGAAATTATAAAAGCATTGTAAGGACTGGGCGAGGGGTGAATCTGAATAACTAAATACATCCTAGCTAAAATCCCAAAGCCTTCAGGCCCAAAAAGCCTGGATGTAAATTAACACACACACACACACACACACACAACCACACACGCATCCCCGACAAGTCAAGCGCGCTCAGGACAGAGCGTGGTGTCCAGTTACGAGACATTTTTATGACTGACTGGAATGTCCCAAAGAAGGTGATGTTAAAGAGAAAGAAACTTCTCTTTTTAAAAGACATTTAACTTTAACCAGATATATTCGATGTGTTTTTATGTGTGTCCATTTGCCCATGTCACTTTGGAATGACTATGATTTTATCGTAGCTTAAAGTGAATTATAAATACCTTCATTATGCATTTTTAAATATAACTGTCTATTCCCATAACTTTTACACATAGTTCTGGACACCTCCAGAATACTTTCGGTGTGATCAATCAGAATACGTACAGTAATATCCAGTAAATATAGTTTACTATGTTTTTCATCTTTGGTGTGAAAAGAGACCAAAACTAACATCACTGGTGTTCTTAGATAACAGCGTTTATGACCTAAAGGAATGTTCACAGAACTGTGGCTCTCTCCCTCTCTGAATTCGTGCTGAGAAAGAGAAACGAAACCTTTCCAATCCTATATATATATATATATATATATATATATATATATATATATATAACCATGTGAGAAATGTATTACCATGCATCTAATGTTCCAATCTTATGATGTGGCCTTTTATGTGGTTTGTTTCATCTAATACTTACTATTCCAGACTGTTCACACTATGATCAACCAGAATCAGATGTGTGACATATTTGGTTTCTAAAACCTGGTACTTTGAAGATCGAAGTGACTGTACACACGATATGTCGGTAACAACAACATATTAATAGTAAAAGCATCTTTCTTAGATTCTTCAACGAATTGACAAACACACCCCCCCCCCCCCCCCCACCCACCTAAGGAGCTTGCGCTCTTAGACAAAAAGTGATAAAAACTAAATTCCCGCCTGTGACTTCCAACTCTCCGATTGGCCAAGCCGACAGAAAGAGGCTGGATTTCTCCAAGGTGATAAATGTCGGCGCGCTCAACTCCCTCTCTCTCTTACCCTCTTGTCCTCGTGTAATAATGTAACGTCTCGCCTCCGGGCGAGCTCTTCGCCTTTCTTTTATTTGTTTCTAGTTTAGTTTGTGTTTTTCAGTCTTAGATAAGTCTCCGTGTTTAATTCCAATCGACGAGTGAAAAGAACACCGCGCAACATATCTCTTCAGCAAATACATCTACAAGGGACCTTTAAACGAGCGCGCGCTCGCTTTGAAGGAGAAACGCGCACGTGACCACGTGACGCGCCGGACCGAGAGACACACACACCCGCTCCTTCACTATGGAAAGCCTTTAGGGCCAAAAGCACGTGAATTTTAAACGCGTATTTCACTGGTAATTTGTTATATGTAAAATACGCGTGTAATACGCGTTAAAAATCAAGTATGAAAGGGTCCGTGTCCATTGGCTGCTGACGACTTGGGGGTCTAACCATTTGTGTGAGCTTAGAGGGGTGTACCTTTCAATAGACTAGGCTACCACCATTTACATTCAATAGATCAGGCTTAATCAGGTTTTTTGTATAACCTATATGAATATTATATTTAAAAAGCAGTTTTATGAACAATTTAGATAAAAAGAAAAATTAACTTGTTTTCTCCACCTCATGCCTTTTTGTAAATAAACACATTAGTGGACATTCTAGCTTTAAACAAACAAAGCTAACGTGTGTGGGAAATCAGTTACGGTGGAGGTAACCCCAATGCGGTTTTATGATCACTGCCGGTTTAAGATACAGACCATCAGTAATCCAAAATCTGTCTTTGGAACACAAAACGTGAGCTTTTGTTGGCCTTACATTTACAGCTATAGCAACAGGGCGCTTTTTCAAACCTTTTTGTTCGGAAATTGGGCACTCAGACAAACTGTAATTATGTATACAGGGTGAAAATACAATTTAAAGGAATTGTAATGACTAAAAGTATTTAAATATGTTATTAAGGCTTTCAGGATTAGAATGGAGCTTGTGCTCAGGTCAGACAGGTATAAGAAATTGATTGGCTTCCCCTAGACAGCAGAAGTATATTTTACTGCTACCAAAATTAAATTACCCTCCTATTTCTTTTTTTTCTTTTTCTTTCGTTTTCCGTGTGTAGCCCAAAGAAAATATATTAGAATTGCATTTTTATGAACAAATATTTTACCATATGGCCGCCCCCGTTTGCATAATAGTACATTTACATATTATTATAATAATAACAACAGGTCAATGACTGTAAAGAACTGTTTCCCAAATTAATCTACAAGCTAAATTTCATCTGCAGTCCCTGGCATTTGGCAGATGCTTTTATCCTAAATGGCCTTAACATTGCATTTCAATGTACACATTTACATCTTACTGTTCTTGCTTTCCCTGGGGAAAATCGAAACCCCCCCCTTTTTTTTTTTTTTTTTTTTTTGCATGAAGTTTTTGCAAGCGCATACATTCTACTGTTGAGCTACAGGGAAAAGTAGGGAAATTATTCGTAAAAACAAATCAACCCAACTCAAGAATTTCTAATAGAAAAAAGTTAACATTTGATTGTGGAAAAGTTTACAGCTGTGGTTCTTGAATCATGCAATTGTATTGAAAAACTGTTAAAACAACATACCATGCTTGCAGGGACAAATACAGAAACGTCTAATCTTAAAGTATGGTTCACGCAATTTAAAATTCTGTCTTCATTAACGCGCCCTCATGTTGTTTCAAAGAAACATTGCATGAGCCGCTTAGAATGTTTGGGTTACAAATATTTTGAAAATTATTGAGAACCAAACATTGCTGGTCCCCATTGACTTTTCCAAAATATTTTTTTCCATATATGGAACTTTCCACACAAGAAAGAAACTTTGGAACAACGATAAGGGTGAAAATGGTGAACTATCCCTTTAGCCCAAGGTTATAATCTGACAAGTTCAGTGTTTTTAAATTGGGTTCCCAAAATGAAATCACAGTGGTTACTTAAGATATTACTCTGACTAAGGTTTTTCCTGCAATACAGCCTCAGAAACCATTCTAGGTCATAATTTCAAGTCCTCCCTCCGTGTCGATAATATTAATTAACTAATATCAGGGCAATTATGTACTTACCTCAGACTTGTCAGCAGCTTAATATCCTTTTATCGTAGCTCATAACCTGTATATCTTTAAACATACAATGCTTTAATAGTACAATAATACAAATGCAATAAATTAACCGTGCATACACAAATCTATATTTTCCACTGTTTAGTTTCAAAAGTAGAGTATATGTAAACATTAATCTTAATTTTTAAGATTTTCATTCACCATACGCTTTTATTTCGTTTCTTAAATGTGAGCAATGGGTGACATGACCAAATTTAACAAACCTGGATCAATAAATTAATATCTATTATGCAATTTATTTTCCAAGACAAATGTATGCATCAGGTTTCAAATATAAATAAATACTGTCGATGTTATAAGGCTTAAGTTATGGAGTCTTCACCACATTCAGCCCCTAAAAAAATCAGTCAACCAGTCATTAACTTTATATTTAGGGCTGCACGAATATCGCCATCAAACCGCCACGCATTTACAAAGGCTCGATATTTAATGTGAACTTTTAAGTGCAGTGTGGCTGACCCGGTATGTAAATGCTGCTTCATTAGAACACCACAGGGGCTCTCACCAACATATCACGATAAATATGCCCCCCCGCAGAAGTAGATAACCGCACATCATTCAGGAATCCCTATCACTGGTCGGTGATAAAACAGAAGATTGACATGCCTTATAAACATGACTTATAAATACACGACTGGCCATATTACAACTTGACTTATAAATACACGACTGCCTATTCTGTGTAAAAGCCACATCCAAATCACCAAATATGCTCAACTGTCGTTATGCAGTGATTTGTAGTAAATGCATGTTATTAAATGTTGTCTTTTTGACAAGAGAAGCATAAATGCTTCTCAATGGTTGGAGAAAGTTTCATGCGTGGTTGCTTTTTTCAATGCATGTATAAGGGACCAGTGCTTTCAGAGTGAGCTGCATTTAACTGCGCCGTGCTTCACTGACAAGCTGCGCATAAAAGATAATATGCAGCCTTTGCGAGTTCAAATCGTGGGATTATAATGTAGAATTGCGATTAATCGTGTAGCCCTAATAAATCCACCATTTTCTGCGCCCATTTTATTTCCCATGATTCAATAAGCCGGGTTCAAAACTGACTAAACGTTTGTTTCCTACTTCCCTGTTGAAGTATCTGTTTAACATAGAATGCTAGCACTCTAGTCCAGAACCAATCATCCATAATGAATGATATATTATATAGATCAGTGGTCCAACAATCGAAAAATACAGTCGTCACGCCATGCAAATATATATTCACAGACATGACCGTTCGGAAAGCGCCTTTAAAATAAAACTTCACAACAGATATCTTAAAGAGAAACCACAAAAGAAACAACCTTTCTTTAAAGTGAATTATTTGTTTTTTAAAATTATTTGTATCTTAAATTTCAATCACTGTTTCATCAACCAATTTGCCTGGTTTTAATAAATAAGAAGTATAAGTAAACAAGAGATGATAATGAGGCTGCATCAGCGCGCAAACTGAACTTTGGTCCATGAATGAAACTCGCATAACGTTATGCCTAACCCTACAAACAGCAACAGGCCAGATCTGAATATATAAGCTGTGCATTTTTGAAAGCAGATGGATGGACCGGTAGTCAAAGTTGGACTGAAAAGCGCCACAGAGGGGTACCGTTGTTTAGAACTGATAGTTCGGGGCGAATCTCATCCGGGTGGGTGATAGAGACTGTCAAGAATCTTCGATGTATGTCAGGTAGCTCCGGGGTGATATCTATCGAGTGTGAGTAACATGCTATACACTCTGGGTAGTCGTAGCTAAATCGTTCTCTTTGGCTCAGTAGTGAATAGAAGAAAAGGAAAACGGCGCATTTATATAACGTTTTACATAAGTTGTGTCTTAGTGACAAGGTGTCACTTTGGTAGTGTAGATGGTGTTAGTAGAATTTATCTGTGGTCGTGTGAGGATGAAGGGGACAACATGGGAGAGGGGCGGGGAGGGGGGTAGGTGATGATGAACATAGTCTAAATACAAATGCATTCACACTGGATGCGGTACAGAATAGAATTTCATGCTTAGTAGTATAGTATCTGAGTGAAAAAAATTCAGAAAAACAATTGAGTATATTGAGAGTTGCTATCTGTATGGGGCAAGGACGGAGCATGAGTGGTGTGTCTACGCGTGAGTTTTAACGGCGCTTTGCTGGAAGACGTTAGAGGAGACATCTTTTTAACTCTCTAAGAAGACTATATATGTATACTACATAGTGCAAAGCTCTCTCGCATCGCGCATCTAATGTCTAAGGAGACGGAGCTTAGTGAGCGTTGTAATGTTTGAAGTGCATCAATACCGACGACCAACAGTCCTGGCAAGAATGTCCAAATCGGCTGTTTTTGCATCTGTGCTGGTTGTCTGAATGATTAGTAGGATGACAGTTACAACTTCCCAATACACAGCAGGAATTGCTCCATATTGAGCAACTGGGGTCCAAAAATCGCTGCCTGGCATGAAGAAGACGTTTGCCTCGAAGACATCCGCTGACAACTCTGATAATGTGATGTGGTGCCAAAGTGCGCAAGCCATGAGTTTCCACTGGTTTCCTGAAAACCGCCAAGTCCCCGGTTAATCCTTGTAGGTACACAAATATGCAGTCCCACGTGGAGCACGTTGTTGCATCAAAGACTCTTATCACTTCATGAATGAAAAAAGCGGTGGTACACATGATTCTGACCCCGCCAAAAGATCCCCCCAAGTCTCTCGATCCCGGTTGTGGACACTCTACCACATGGCACTTCCTCTTTCAGACCCACGATAAATGTTCATAAACAAACAAACGGTATAGTTTTTCTCCACCGTGGTCACATCTAACTCGAGATGGAACACCATACCTCGCTGTGGCTTGACAAACTGGTCAAACACTGTGGCCAGCCCTGTTGTTGTCAGAACTTGCAAATACAACCAGTCTGCTGGGAAAAAAAGCCCCAATTCCACCGGGGATTTTCCAAACTAATTCTCCACCTAATGATTAAACAAAACTGTTATTTGTCTTTCTGTGTTAGGATTAAATAAATTAATTTAGGCGGCTATGATTACACATGGCAAAAACTTTTGCTTTTTTTACCTTTGATTACTTTTACATTTCTACTTAATGTAACGTCACTGAATCAATTTTAAGACTTTATACCACAGATAACAATCAATACAATCCATAACAGGAAGATATTAGACACATTAATTTATAAAAGCCATTACAGCTCAAGGCAAAGATTAAAATAAATAACAATATCTTGTGTTTGTGCCTGTGCAGGATCTGTGTTTTGGTTATTCTGATCTTATCATGGTTCATCAGATCCACCATCACCACCTGGTGAAAGTTTTTCACATTTTCACAAATGTGATTGCATAATGGCCCAGTCCGCGACCGTGCTATATCAATCGATTTATCATCCACATCTGATGGTCTGACATACCTGGATCAGCTTGTGTTCCGCATCTAGTGCCACAGAGAGTTGGGTACCTGCAACACTGTAGGTTCTCCGTGCAGTTCCGGTGAGATAGTGCTCTCTGTGCACTCCAGCTGGATTCACTCGGATCAAACTCTCTCTCACTCTCCCCCTGCACCGAACCCCATAGCAGCTAGTCTGCCGAACAGCATTAGATCCGAGCTGTTCATTTTCGCCAACCAACTGCCAAACCACTCATCAAGTTCCGAGTCACGAAAGGTGTGGCATACCTCAAGATAACGGACCAAGTTTGAACAGCTAGAGTTAAAGACTTCATTTCATGGTATTTGGCATTTCACTGAACTGACCATGTTACAAAACAAATTTCTTGATGATAGCAGCAAAAATAAACATTGCCGCATCAGTAATAACTACACCTTGAAAATAAACATTGACAAAATTACAACATTTCTGTTGTGTGGATTTTCAAGACCACATGAAAAAACACATTGACTTAATAGTAAAATGTGTTAACCCAAGACACCATTTTAATCTAGTTTTTCTCCAGAAGTAAACAAAGCCACATACACTGATTTGGAATGAAAACAATGACGGCATTGGTTTTCATCTGAAAATCATCCAACTTTGTCACCTAAATAGCATGTCTGGCCTTTCACATGTCCTAATTGATTTGTTATTTTAAGATTTATTTGTTAAACAGTCTTAAGATCAAATACAGATTCCAATAACATGATAGTTAAATTAGATTCTGCTTTATTAAAATAAGTTAAGTTTACTGCTGGCAATCTTATAAAAATTCATAGACACACATACAGGGCAGTTGCCAGTAAACAAAGAAAGCACACTTGTTCTATTACATGGATACGAATCTATCAGACCGACTATGTCATAGCAATGAATGTGTCATGCCTCGGGCTGGCGCCGTTGGAGAAACAGATTGCAAAGATAATTTGAAAGTTATAAAGTGCCCACCTCACCTTAAAACAGAGCAGAGTCTACCTATTGTCTCTAAACATAAAAATAAAAAACTTTTCAAAAAAAAGGTACCCTGCAATATGAGGAAAAGTTATTGCGTGGTGTTGAACTGTTGTTTTTACAGTACCTAAGTCTCTCGTTTAACTGTTCTGACTGATACATCCAGTACTTCAGCAATCTGGGAAGCTGTAAATCCACATGAGAGCAGAATCGCAGCTGTTTCTTCGGTAGATACAGTAGCTGGATCGCCCAAAATCACCGCCTGAACCAATGGGGCTTGAAACCCCAAAGCGACCTAATGTTTGTCAAAATACATAAAGACAAAAAATTAACTAAATTCCATTCATGTCAGCCATTTATCCAAATATCGAATTGAAAATATCTATCCCAGCATCTGAAATCCCACATACTGTGATATGTATACACACGAATTAGACTCATCTACCCTTAAAACAGGACATTCTATCTAGTAAAGTGGTGGGAGCAGTATGAATACATTTCAGACATGCTACATTCGACTATGTTCTCATTGTCATGTCGACCCGTATGCTCTTTGACCGATAACTTATTATTAATAACATCATACAAAATAAGGTACTTGGGCGTTGTCAAACATAATTTAATCACAACCTCTACCTTTATAACTTATGCTTAAAGATCCAAACCTCTACAGTTTTCAGCTATGTTTATTTTCTTCACTTCACTTTTGGACTGGATATAGTAAGACAAATGGATTATTTTAAGTTTAAATTTGGATTTTGGTTTTATAACTTCTAATAAAACCACTCCCAAGGTGCAATTACTTAACGGATAGTTCTTGTTGTTATGGCAGAATAAAAGTCCGAGTTGACTGAGACATGATGATGAATAAATTATGAAAATTAAAGTTTTACCGAGTGTAAGAAATGGCCCACTATATAATCAAAGTCAGGTACCGTCTTCCTTGACAAAGCTGTTTGCACAAGTTAATAAATTCGCTCACTAATGGAGGAAGTTCATCAGCACCATTAAGATGGAGACTTCTCCCACCTGCCCAACTTAAGCTCCTCCTCAAGGGTTTCCAGTCTAGGAATTTGCACAACACAATGGACACGGTCCATACAAACAAATCTGAATATTACTCTAAAAGTTCACTTTTTTTTTTTTTTATGAAGGAAGCATTTAATATACCGCTTTCATGTAGTAGGCTACAAGCCTGGCTGTCCCCAAAGCGTCAAGCGCTTTACAATCATGTGGAATGATGCGACAGCGCTTACGAACAACGTCGCCAAGTGCGCGCAGTAACACTCACAACAGCTTTCTTTATGGCAATGTAAAATTTACAATCTCTAGCAATTTAAGCAACACTGCGAACAGGAAAGTTGGTTAATAACTCAACTGTATTGTTACAAGACCTTAGGTTGTAGTGATCAAGTGCAGACAATCCGTTCAGTTCAGTTCCTTACCGCGCGATGTAGTTACAATTAATAACGTTGAGCCTAATTCTATAAGTTTTCTGTGTGTGCGGTCTAGTGTCAACATGTGAGAATTTGCAGGGTCACACACAACCTGTTCGCAAGCAAAAGTGAGGGTAGCCTAAGGTAAACAGATAAAATGGGAGACTATCTGCCCACTGAGCACTGAAAAGCGGATAAAAACTCGTTAAACGATCGAAGCTTGATCCCCCGCTAGCCTAGGGAAAAGAAAAAACAACAACTTTTCGATCTCGGTAACTTTGACTTAACACGCAATTGTGAGTTTATCCCAAATTCTGAAGGGAAACTCGCAATGGCCGGAAATAATTTAAAGGTCCGCAATTACTTTTTTATTTATTAGCGGAATCAAGCTTTCCATCTTTATCATTATTTATTCCTAACGATGCATAAAGCATTCATTCTCTCGAGTCGAACATAAAATATTTGTATAGGTTACCTTTACAAGCCCGGGCCGAGGACATCACTGGATACATTATCCGTGAGGAAAATTCAAGGCACTTTTGCATTTTGTAGTTTTACCAGTGAATCTCAGAAAAGTTGCAAGATCCATCTTCGCGACTAACCCCACGCCTTAAATGAAACTAATCAATCACAGACTGTCAACTTCTTTGTGGGGATGGGGGATGGGCAACGCAACAACTAAAAAGGTGCATTACCGCCTCCTCTACCAAATATAGGTCTCTGCAGACATAATAGGAGTTACCAGATCAGTGCCCTATTTTTAAAGTCCGATGGTGGAAAGGTCCTTAAAGGGATAGTTCACCAAACATGAAAATCTTCATCATTACTCACCCTCACGTTGTTGTCCAAACCTCTATGGTGTATTTTGTCTGCTGAACACAAAGGAAGATATTTGGAAGATGTATTAATCAAACAGATCTCGTCCCCATTGTACTTCCATAGTATGAAAAAATACATACTATGGTAGTCAATTGGGACGAATCTGTTGTTACAAACATTCTTGCGAAATACTCCTTTGTGTTCAGCAAACAAAGAACTCATAAAGGGTTGGAACAACTTGAACATAACTTATTGCAAATAAAGGACCAAATTTTATAATAAAACATTTTTTAAACATGGGTTATCAAGGTTTTCCAGCTTTCACGCTTTTCAGATCTGTCCTCGCGCTCACACTCTGCCCAAGTAAATCTGTCCAAGTCCAAGTGGTTTCACAATTTAGTAAGTGTTAATATTTTTATTCTTTATGAATTATTATTTCTTTATTGAATTATTGAAACTAATTAAAGACAATTTCGTCCAATGAACCTAGAGTAAATAACACACGTGTACCGATCGACAGTTCTCTGGGATGCGTTTTCATGATAATCGAATGTAAACCCAGTTTTATCATTAGTTTAGTTACCCACAGATTCTCTTATAACCGCTAGTGAAAAATGGGGCATCGAACAAGTAAGAAATCACTAGTTATTACCACGTAACAAGGCTCCAAATACCCAACACTAACAAAAAACAGAAGCATAACGAGGTCCCTACCTGCAAACCGAAGCATTGAGAACTTTGTAAAGTGTACAGACGTTTTATTTTTACATATTCGATGCCCCATACACACGTTATAAGATAATCTTGGTTAAACTCAAACTAATGATAAAACTGGGTACATTCGATTATCATGAAAACGCATCCCAGAGAACTATCTACTCGAACCCATGTGTTAATTAATTTTTGGCTGGAATTTCCTTTAAGCCAAAAAAAGAAACAAAAAAAAAGCTAAACTTTGAATACACTGCTTCAATTTGATAACCTTCCCCATTATATTCGACATCAATAGACTATAGAATTAATAGAAAGACTCGTATAAGGAAAAAAAAGTTCAGAACCTTTTCTGAATGGTTTGCGAGCCGTTCAAACTCCATTCAGTCCAAATACAGTATGATTAAGTGGTAACTTAAGCCAGTCCAAAAGTGGAGCTTGAATAATACCCTCACACATGTACGTGGTGAACACCTCATAGGTGTTATGGATGGGCAGATTAATTTTACAAGGCAAGCAAACATGGCCGCTGGTAACTTCCGCCGCTTCCTCGTGATTGAAATTCGCGTTGGCGTCGGAGAAAACAAGTGCTGGTATTCTTCAGCTCCAGAGGTGAAACACCAACAGTTGGTCCAAGTGTTATCTCAAACACACCATCTCTAAAATAGTAAGACATAAAATTAATACATGCGGTGATAGAGCAGGTTGTGCAAAAGTCAGATTATAAAATTACAGTAAATACTGTTACTCAGCAAATCATTAATTTACCTTCAATATCTAAAAGGAAGTCTCTCCAGAATCCTTCCACGTTTTGTTTCCATTTGCCACCAATTGCTTCCCCAGGAGGATAGTTCCACTTGAAACAAAGAGATCAATCGGTAAGCTTTTAGAGGGCCTCTCTGATGCACAGAATGCGGTCTTGAAGAAGCGTGAGAATTCTCATCAGATCCAAAAGGGCCAAGGGGTGGGCGAAGGCCCTTCAGCAAGTCTGGTAAAAGAAAAACACAGAACAATCCAAAAAAAAACCGATGCTTTTACACAAAGAATGTGTCCTATTAGAAAATATGTTCACGAAAAAATCATGTTACCCCAGCACACCAAGTGATTAGAACCATGCAACTGACGTAAGTTTAAGTGAATCAGCAGTACCATTCTCAATTGGCCACATTATATACAGTGAAGCAATCTTGCCCAACATGCCAGTCAGGTGGGGGGGGGTGGGGGGGGCCCACGGGCCCTTCCGGTTTGTCAAACAGGTATGCAAGTGGCAACCATTTGATAAATTACCGGTGTAGCAGTAGTAGGGGCTCTGCATCAAGAAAACAAAATCAATATTTCAGCGTACTCCCAATATTTTTTTACAAAAAAAGGGGGAAATCTGCCCAACCCACGTTATACGGTCATGAACAAAATGAAGGATTGAAAACAAAATCCAATTTGCAATTTGTATTAACCATTACAAATGACAGGGGTGGAAGTGACAAATTAAAAGGACCAAATAGATACAAAAACATAACTACATAAGATACACATCTTAACTGTGTAAGGCTTCTTAGCCTTCCTTCCCCATCAAAGTAATGGCTGCATGAACTAGCTGGTCCCGTTCCTCCATGGTGGTGATAACCCCAGGGACCCCAACAAGGACAGCGTTCCTGAAGCTCCAAAATAGCATCTCTAACTGCTGTTATAGCCTCCTGCATCACTGATCTTTGTCATGACAGTTTACTAGTCAAGCAGTCATTTGGAATACCTTCACCATTGGTTTGAATAATTATGAAATGTCATACCTTTTTTAATTTTCCACTGTAAATCAACTGCGATTTCTTCAAGAGTGGTTAGGATGATGGTATAGAGCACAGGTTTTTGACAAGGCCACTCAGAAAGAAAGAGGAAACAATCCCATGTACGAGTGCACCGAACATTATTCCAAATACTCTGAACAGACCTCGCGTAATGCAGCAAAAATTAAAGTGTTGAAAAACGAACAAAGATTTTTTTTTATCAGTAAAACCTGTGGCAACTGGGAATATTTTGAATAAGACAACTATACATTCAAAACGTACATTTAAAAACAAAGGCCATAAATATAATTTTAGTTGGGGTGAAAAGACCAGTTAAACAAGGAGAAAATATAATACTACCACGGCAATCCGAGAGACAAATTCTTTTTGTTCTGTGACCCTGTGAAAGAGAGCTGTCCTGAGCGCTAGCAGAAGGATCCCTGAAAAAATTCCGTTAGGCCCACCCTCATCCCACTGCACCCCTGCTTGATTGAATGTCATCATATATACAACACTTTAATTTTGACCTCATGGGTAAACCACTCTGCTCGCGTAAGCACGCACAGCACCATCCATTACGTTTTGGTCTGCATACATTAATCATGTTGCTGCTGGGCGTCTCTCCAATAAAGACTTTCGATACTAGGGGCCAGAATGGGGGGGGGTGGGGCTATCGGACAGTAAATGAAATTCTAAACCAAAAAATAGACAGTTTATGCTCATAAGCAGTAGCAAGCTAATAATACACATAGCAGTGGGGCTTTCCAACAACCAAAACAGATGACCTACATATTGAATTTATATGCAGCACCCAAATGGCCTGCCTGAGCAAATAGTTACAGTACATTATGATATCAAGTAGGAAACTTCCACCTTACTCGTTATTGTCATTGGACATAGAAAATCTGGCAGCCAACAGTTATATCCAAGTGGTCAGATGCTTGTCATGCATGTCTCCTCAGGAAACCGTGTTCCTGAACAGAACAATTTTTTAAAAACCAAAGTAAACTCCTAAGTAGCATTTTAATAAGGTTTTTGAATTTCATAGTTATACGAGTCTCACTCAATGTCGGTGATTCAATTACTCATCCCAGGTTACAAAAACAGTGCAGGATTCATTGATGTAATCAATTAATTCTGCCTGTTGTCGTACTCCTACTGGTGGCAACCTGGCCCTCTGGATGGAGAACACCTCTGTTGCCATCCTCATCCGATCCTGACAAAGTCAAATAGGTCTTAAAAAAATAAATACGCAAGATATTAAAGTCGACAGGAAAATCAAATTTACTATTCTATTTATTAATTTTTGTTGAGTTTAGTTAAATGATTTAATCTGTGACTATGTTTCTTTAATGTACCCTTATAATCTCTAATCAAATACGTGATCCTTCCCTCCCCCCTCGTACGACTTCTTCTTCCTGGCATTGGCGGGGGGGACACAGGGCGTGGCCACTCCCCTCAAACCTGTTAAAATCCTTCCAGTCCCACTGTTTAGACACGCAATTGCAAACTCCCCTAAGCACTTCCCCCTCGGAGCAATCCCTGCCGCCATATTTGAAGTGCGTGAAGTTTATATGGTCAGACCCCTCATGTCCCTCGATTTTAGACCCGAGGGAGGAGTCTACTCAATATGTACCCTTCAGGCAGCGTTCCAATACCACAAAGCAACACTATTGTGACTCACCACCGATCTCGTCTATCACCACCACCACAACCACAAACAACTCCTATGATATATTAATTATGATTTTTTAAAACTACCCCAACCAACATCCTATATGCCCTACGATGTCTATAACATTTGGATTCTGCATTAAACTAATTCTTAAACAGAAAAATAAATTCAACTCCATAGATGTTTTCCAAGTGATCAAGGGCTTACGTTCGAGTTCAGCCCATTGCAGTTTATTCCAGTAGTGGCACTTGTGCAAACGTCAAGCCATGGACCGTAGACAAGACGAGAGAATAGCGAGTGAAGGCAGGACACCGTAATCTATGTCTTAAGTCGGTGACGAGAAACCGCTATATCACGTAACGTTAGTGTGACGAATAATAAACGAGTGAGACATACAACATGATCCCAAAGCTTATTAGTTTCTGTTACTGGTAAGTATCAATACTCATAGATGACAAAAATACTAGCTTTGCTATGCCTAGTACATGATAATAATAAATAATATGTAGCTAGTTTACGAATATTAAGATCTGAGCACAGTGTTACATATCGTTAAAGATCCGTATGTAACGTTGTGGCCAAACTGGTACTGCAATCCCTTTCAATTACGTAGACAGTGTAATGAAATAATGTGAAATGACATAAGTTCTTAATATCTAGTGACATATCAGGGCCATTTTTTATGATTTTGCTCGCAGCACCTAGGTAAACTAGGAATAATGGTATGAAAGTATGCTGATACTGAACCGTTTTCTAAATACCAAATGGGATGGAAGAAGGTAAAATCCTTCTCCTAACGCTATGGCCATCAGATATTTTAACCTGGATGGATGCCATCCTGTGGCTCAACCAGACGGCTCAATTGAGACGCCTTCTTTCCAAAGCCAGGCAAAAAGCACCGTAAAATATATCATTCTATAGTCTATTAGGACGGGACTAGTTTTAACATGGAAGTGGGGTAATGTCAATTTACAGTCCCAGGATGTCTGATAAAATAATGGACAATTTGCAAGGGATAAGATATCTCAGCAAACTATCAGAAGTGGGAGGAGTAACTCGATTTACACACCCGCTGTCACCTCCTTTCATCATGTGTGGTAAACATTGCTTTTCTGATATCAATGTTGTGCGCAACACACATATAAACTATATTTATGTAGCTATACATAATACAGTTGGGTCCAGTCGATTAATTAAATAAATCAGATTGTATTATGTTGGTAATAATCTTTTGTTTAAACGCTAAAAAGTGCTTTTGAGCTCTTTTTGATCTGAATGGAGCGAGTAAAACACTTGAGTTTTGCCACAGACTTGTCCACCAGCTAGAAGCAACAACTTTTTTCAAGCACCTCCATACTTGAGAACGTGGAAAACTACTTTTAAACAGGAAATAATGACATAATGTTACGTAACATAGTTTACAGTTGTCCTATTTGCACAGATTAGTATTAACTGAGGTTATTTTTTTCTGAACTTTTTACTGAAGGTAAAAGTCACCTAATCTTTACAGACATTAATGTAACTGAGATGCGCATTAGGACCGACTAAAAATCATAGAGAAGACTGCTAAATATTACTTTACCCAACCTCTACAAGTTAAACTAAGTCCCAACGAATAGGCTTATAATTGTTAAATTTAAACAACAAATGAAGTCCATGCCTCCTTTGCGCCTGTTCTCCAAATCTGCTTCTCTGCGTGTGCCTGGTCCCTGTAGGTGAGTTTAAAAAATGGCCAAATTCACATGCAAACACATTAATTACTGATAAAACGGATAGAAAAAAAAAAGTTATCAAATATGTTCTGTAATTGCGTACCTGTCCCTGGTCATGCTCGCAGACTTGAAAGGTATTCCTCCAACTTGACTATGCACGAAGTGCACGCCACTCATGCAAATCCTACAAGCAACATTAAGAAAATAGGACAATTCAGTTCCCTTGATTTACATTTATTCTTTCAATATTGTTATAAATTTTTCAATTGCCCCTAGTATTACACTACGATTAATAAAATTATATCGGCAGCATCATTTTCGATGGCCATCTCGTATCATGGGTATGGGTTATTATTAAATTAATTTGATAGTACTCGAATCCCATGCTTAAAACTTACATCCCTCTCAATTGTAATAGCCCCAGGGAGTCCTGGGTTCCGGCCATCTCAGGAGTCTGATGTATTGACCACCTCGGCCATCTCAGGGAGTCTGGGTATTGACATCCTTCAAAATACCAGCCAATACACAATTTGCTGGTAAATGAACAGAATATATATGATGCAATACACAATTAATCGATAAAGAAGGTTTTGCCTACATTTGGTCCAGGCTTTGGCCAGAAGTCGCTGCCTCATCCTAACAAACCATAACAAAATTTTAACATTCATCATACTGAATGTGTTCATTAGAAATCCGTAAGCTAGTTTTAACAAAAAAAAAAAATCATTTACATGACACTCCTTCTTTGGCTGTTCTTCAGCCTGTCTTCCAAACGATCCTTACGTAGTAGAAATAAACACAGTTCAATAATTGGAGGTGGGTGCAATGAGCGATGGGTAATTAAATGTAAAAAAAAAAAAAAAAAAAAATCCTTTATTGGAACAGTGAACAACATTTTGATAGTCCTTTTAAACAACTGAGAAGATAAAAATACATTTTTACAAAAATCCTAAAGGTCAAAATTTAATCTAAAGACATCTCAAATCACTCATTTACCAAAATCAACAGTTTATAGACAAATTATTATATAAAAAATTAAATAATATATATATATATATATATCATATAGATATATAAAAATAGAAAATTGGGAGGTAAATTTACAGAATCCCTTGGGAGTAGATATAGATCTGACCGTTTTAAGCACTCCTTACTGGCTTTCAGCACAGATGGTGAAGTGGAGAAACATTAAAGTCTTGGAATTTTTTTTTGACAATCAACCCTGCCAAGTCAAATCAGTGTTGGCCCAGTCTTGGAAAAGCAGTTTTTTTCAGAACATCAAGAACTCCACGGCCGATAGAGACACTGGAACCTGAATTTTTTTTTAAAGCTTCCGCTACAAAAAATGGTGCATAATAAAAAGACTAACATCATATTATATTTGCAGCATTTTACAATGATTTAATGCAAATTTTAAAGTATCATACTTTTGGGGATGAAAGTTCCAATCAAGGGGAGGGAGCAACCAACTCTGAATGATAAATGCCGTGTTTGGGCGCCCCTTCCTTCTCCCGCCCTCTAAAACAGGGTCAGAATTCTGGCTAAACATCCTTAGCCTGAAAGAAATGACAAAAAAGTGCAGATTTGAAAAAAAATGCAAAGCCAGAAGTCAATTTACTTAGACAATGATTCCCAAATTAAATCATTTATCTGAATGTAGTAAATACCCAATTGCAACTAGTCAATAATGGTTGTTGTAGTTCAGGTTTAGTTCAAAATTACAAACTAAGGTGGCCACTACAAGAAACTCTGCAACTTAATTCTAGATCAGGGTTTTCAAACATTGGTTCAGACTCACTGGTGGGACACAGAGCGGGATAAGGTGGGCATGCAAAGCCACAAGGCTGTAAAAGGGCCGCCATTTAGACCGGTCCCCACCCTCGCCACCAAGTGTAATTTGTATTGCAGGGCAATGAGCGTCAACGCATTTACTTATCATATCTTACTAATACCGAACTGATTTTCACTCTGGGGTTTTTTTTTACTGCAAAGGTCCTTCATTAGCTATATACAGACACATGGTTCGGCATATTGTAAGATATTCAAAGTAGCATAACAGTAATATATATTCTGCTATAGATATAAAGTGACGCAGACTCCCAAAGATCAAAAATATTGATGCAAGGATATAAGGTATTTTATAAAATCACACACTATATGATAAAGAAGCAGAAACAGATAGTTTATATATAAATAATATATAAAAACTGCACACAATTGTTTGCCCGGCTAAGTTATACAGGTAACAGATGTACTTTTCAGGTGCGTGTATGGGGGATGGGAGTGTGCGATTCCAAGGCGGATTTAAACGTGCTTACGCTGAAGCAAGCCAAGTTAAACTAGGGCAGATTTCAGAATCATCTCCAACACACTAACGCAATTACGTGCAAAAACTGAGACATTATCATGGACTTTTTTTCTTTATAGCATTACTTAAACATCACTCACTTCCTTACTTAAGGTTAGTGAAGAGAAACATGCCAACAGTTGTTAAGTATCGTTGATTGTAAATGGCATCCAGCCGAAAAAACGGAGCCTGCAACCATGGTCCCCATGTTTCGAATAAGAATCGGTAAATATATCATATAACATCTCCTACGCATCTTTTTGCAGATTTTGAATGAAATAAAACCTTACTACAAGATTCTCTGAAGACCTCTGTTCAGGAAGCTGCCTGGGTGTTTCGAATTCGATCATTAATACTATTAAATCTTCACTATAATAGATACGCGATCTCGATTCAATGACATTCCGGCGGTACAAAACTAGATGGCAGATGCCGATGTCAAGGGCAAAACTAGGTGGCTGTAAAACTAGCAGGGAGGGAGTAGCCCTGTAATTGGCTTGTTTACTTAAGAAACTAGCAAATTGCAGTCTATTAACCTCCTGAGACCCAGAAAAAAATAGTTTTTTGAATGTAGTTTTTTCCAGGTCCACAACCTGTTGAGCACAATAAACAAATGGTATAAAAAAAAAAACTTTTTGATAAATAATATTTTATCAGACGTTATGCTATTCCTCTGTATGTACGGCAGGACTAAGTTGTTTAAAAAATGAAAGACATGAAATCATATGTATAGGCAAAACAATGGAGTTGGGGGGGATAGAACCAGTATTTTTGAGGTTCAGGATTTTTTCAACCAAATTTTGTGTACAATTATTCCTCAACTATGAAAGAAAAACGGATGAATTGATACACATTGTACTTTATGCTATATGGGTAAAAATGGCCTTCATTAATATTCCTTTCAATCCAATGCATTATACACTGTATCTAATTTGCACATTAATGTGTCTTAGGAGTACCATTTTAATTAAAAAAGAGTGAAATAATTGGCGTAATAATTTGGAACATTTTAGTATAATAGCCATATTGTCCAATAATCATCCATTCATAGGAATATTGATGTATAATTTATTTCATATTCACTTGAGTGTCTCCCAAAATGCCTGATAAAACATGATTTTAGTCCTGATGTCCTCTACAGTGGACGTGTGAAAATCAACGCCCGGTGCTGTAACAGATATATTTTTTTAATTTGACACCCTTAACATTTTCCTGGATGTTAGTTTATGAGATACAATTTGAAAAGTATCTAATTTAAATGAAAGATAATTACAATAAATACATATTTCCATAATAATGTACATTTGATCATTTAATTATAAAAAAAAATTAATGTTCCGACATTTTAAAGACCAAGGAGAAGTTTTTTCAGGTGAACCCTTTTGAAACCAACCATTTGGTATCTCTGAAAAGTCCTGAATTCTCTTTACAGGACACCCAGGATGTGTCTGTGACATGTATGATTCCAGAGAAATTCACTAAAATATAATGTCCCTACAGTAACAAAAGTTCTATGGGTCCCCAGGAGGCTTCTAATTGTTGAGGGTTTCATTATTGCTTTAGGTACATTATGTACAAAACCTACATTTGATACTGGATTACATTATAAACACAGTTAAACATTTCTAACAATATCTCATTACATTTATTAGAGTTTCATTGTTAAATTCAGTGTTTTCAAAACCAAAATAGTTGTAACAGTAATGAGAGCAAGTGGTTAAACACCAAAACACGATCAGTATGATTTTCTTGTGATTCATTACTTAAAATAAGCTTAACCTCTTGTGTTGCCGTTTAAATGGTCTGCACTTTTATATTAATGTCTTTAACCACCACAGTACTTACATATAAAACGTGCAATGACTTATTGTGTTTCATACTGAATTGCAAAACACTCAGGTGGGATACGGGTAAGGTTAGGGCAGTTTTGGTGAGATACGGGAAGGGTCGAGAAGTAAGACAGGTTAACAGTGTAATCATAAATGTAATTACAAAATAAATACCGCTGTAATACATAAAAGTATTTCAAGTTCACGTTCATTTGCTTTTAATAGCACATTTTACAACATGCTAGCCACTGGCTAACCAAAATGCATATATAGAACAGCACAATTAATGGGAAATAATACCTGATAACAACACAAATAAGCCGCAACAAAGCAAAGAGCAACTTAAAAGAGGATAGCAAAACAGTATCAGCTCAAATAAAAAAAAGTATACCTAGGTGTTCAGTATCAGACCCTCAGACATAACATGGAAGAAATAGAGTGGTTAAACAGTATCAAACTAAAAAAAAATAGTAAATCAGATGTGCAAGGCAGTAGCAGACTCCCAAATATAGAATGAACTAACAGGCAGTGGCAAAACATATCAGACTCAATGGAAAATAGTAAAAACCAACCAACCATGAATTATAGGCCTTGTTTTAGTTTTTTTTGAAACAAGCGCGTTTTTAGAAGAGACTTAAAATATATTTAAAATCCATTCTGAAAAATGGCAGCTAATGAAGGTGTACTCGTAAATTGGGTGATATGGGCGCTTTTAATGCTGTTGAAAAGGAATCTTGTAAGCCGCAATTTTTCTACTTATTGAAGAAGAGCAAATTTGAGACTTGAATCCTGCAGTACGAGTTGAATTAAACGTGAGTATAAAGCATGAACTGCCCATACTCTAGAGTTTGATGATATACGGAAAAATTTACTTTAGACAGCAGACGAAGTTGATCAAAACTTGAACTTTTCAAATACAAGTACAATGAAAAAACATGGTAGCGCTTTAGGTAACACAATAAAGTGCATTGTAATGTTGTATCTATTTATTTAGAATGTTAGAGTGTTATGTATAACTCGTTGTTACTTTAAGACATCAGTACGGGTGCAGTCATGTGAGATGACGACGCGACGTGCGGCAGCGAGAACATACAAGTGAATGTGAGCATAAAACAGGTGTCAAGTTCTTTCGTGTCCTGAATTGATGTTCAGACTCTTCTCTTTAGTGTCCTCAGTCTTTATAGAAAGGAAAACCCGACATAGCGCATAATAGTTTAAGGACACCCCTAAGAAAAAGTGGGACCTATTTATTTATTTACAGTGTAAGATACTGTGTGCGGTCATGTACTGCACCATAAGTGACCTCACACGGCAGTCGCACATTCACAGTGACATTACATTGTATCATTTATCACTTTAATCACAGAAGGCTTTATTACAATAAAGCTACGAGACATAGCCGTCGATTTCGATGCGTGATTTTCGTACACCAGATTCGTCAGGAGTCATTATGTACCCATCACTTTTAACTCCGGTCCATATTAATTTGACTTTTGGTTCGATTTTTTGGACGCGGTTTCAGTGGTTATGAGGAGCAATGTGAGAGAGAAATTTGGGCAATCATGTCTGAACCCAGCAAAAAAAAAAAAAACACTATAATAACATTTTTATTGATTTTCTGTTCGCATTTATGAGGAACAAACAACGTGTCCAATCTCGTTTACGGACGTGGCGTTCTGAAAGCGGCACTAAAACGACTTTCGTTAAACATTCATTTTTATATTATTATATCTTAATATTAATCAATGTTTCATGAACCAATTGTCTGGATTGTATTTAATAAATAAAGAAATATAGCAGAAACAGACATGGAGGCCCTGCGAGTGAATTGGATTCGTCTCATAAATTAACCGAAACTCGGCGTAGTAAGCACAATCACATCACAGCGTATTTAGGAGACGCATTATAATCCTTACTTTTACCGTTCTATGTGGCAAGGCTTATGCGTGCGGGTCGTGCGCTTGAGCAACAAATTATGAGCCTCTTTTGTTTTGCAATTTTTTTTATATAATTATTGACAAAATTAGAATATAAGTAAAAGGTTTTTTTGTGTGTTGAAAGTTTTGGGTGGGCCTGTTAAAAGTGGGGCCGTGCCTGAGCTACAGGACATCGTCCTTTGAAACATAACCAGCGCGAAAGAGAGAAAAAAATTAAGTACGTCATTGTACCCACACTTCTGAAAATGCACCTTCCGTATGCGTCTCTGTCCCCAGCCACATTTCAACCAAACTGACGCCCATGATAACAAAGATAGATTGACAGGTGACCACTGCAATGACACCCTTTTCAATTGCTAATGTAAAACCCTTTACTCTTTTTTTTTTGTTTTTACTTCAGCAGGGTTCACGTGGAATGCTCCGCATGCCAGGCAAACACGTCCTCAGTCAATGCCCTCTGCCCTGCAGAGTTCAGCTTCTTTTCATTTTTTCTAAATGTAATTAAATTTTCAGTGAAATCAATTTCTGATTTAAAATAGTAATGCTAATGTTAACAAACTGACCCACTGTACCTTTTATCATCAGATGATTTGCATGAATTTATGATCACACGCTGGATGTGTTCTGTCAGTGCTTGAGGAAGGTAAAGTAGGGGGAAACTGAAAAAACAGTTGGTTTATAGCAGTCTCCATTTCAGTAAACTGCTGGTTAGGTATGAAATAATGCAAACATGGTGTCCGTACGAGAATGTGAAATATGTTGGAATTTGAGATAACCTGTTTATTTGTCACCACAACAACTCATTATTAACAAGGATTGAATGGTACCTAGTAGTGGTGTATTAGTGTGTGGTTTTCTATAGACACAGAAAAGGCTGAGTAAATATTCTAACTTAAATATTAGAGACAACACGGCACTGACAACATACATTATACAATACTTCATCTCATTAAACAACAAATGAAACCCCATGTAGCCTACTATTTAAATCGGGGTGGGGGGGGGTGGGGCTGACGTCGTAATGTTATTGTAGCATAAAGCTGATTTAGCATTTTTATAGCAACCCCCACCCACCTGTTTCCACCCACTTTGTTAACAAAGTTTTGCGTCACTGATTTTATGTTTATATGTTTGACTTAAGGTTTATTGGTGTTTTACCAAAGTGTCTATTAATTTTACAGATAAATTGCTTTAATACCAATTACAAGGTGGACCAGGAAAATACATCTGCTGTCCGGAAAGCCAAATCAAGTTCTTTAGACCTGTCCCTGACCAGAGCACAAGCTCCCATTCTAATCCTGAAAGCCTAAATAACATTTTTTTAGACTTTAAGTCAGTAAATTCCTTTAAAGTGATAATACACCTGTATACCTAATTCAGTTTGTCTGAGTGCCCAATTTCAGAACAAAAAGGTTTGAAAAAGCGCCCCCTGCTGCTAGAGCTGTAAATGTAAGCACAACAAAAGTCACGTGTTTTCCAAACAATAATGATTACAGTGGTCTGTATCTTAAACTGCAGTGATCAAAACCTGCATTGGTTACCTCCACGTAACTTATTTCCCACACACGTTAATGCATTGATGTTAAAGCTAGAATGTCCACTAATGTGTTTAGGTACAAAAGGCATGAGGGGAGAAAAACAAGTTAACTTATTTTTAATCGAAATTGTCATAAAACTGCTTATTTAAATATATAATTCATATAGGTTATACAAAAACCTGAATAAGCGGATCTATATAATGTAAACTGTGGTACCGAGTCTATGAAAGGTACACCCCCTCTAAGCTTCACACAAAGGTTAGACCAAAAGTCTTCACAGCCAATGACACGGCCCGATCATACTGATTTTTAACGCGTCTTTCACGCGTAATATTTACGTCGTGATTTTACACGTGAAATACGCGTGAAATACGCGTTAAAATTCGCGTGATTTTGGCCCTAAAGGCTTCACATACTTCGCAAGCCATGCAAATAGTGCAAGTATCCGTGTTTGATGACGCTTTTAAGATTTGTTGAAGTCTTGTTGTCTCTCAAAGTTCCGTTGTCAATGTGAATTTGCTATTTAGAAAGATCCTCGGGTCTTTCTAAACTCCCTCTTGCATAACTGCAACTCTCTACATTTCCTCTCTCTCTCTCTGTCTCTATGCATTTCTCGTTCATCGATGCCTTATCGTGTTTTGTTGTTTATTATGTTTGTAAATACATATATCCCATGTAACCGTAGTAAATGCATAAGTAGTTCTGCCTTATTAAATTCATTATACTCATTTGATTGATGTACTGCCTCTTTGCTCATTTTCCAAGTCCCTTAAGTGTCAAAGATCTTAGCTATAAGCTTACAAATTAAAGATACTTTACAGAGTGTTTGCTTTTAGGGCAGGAAACCCAATTCTTGTGGCCACAGAATTGCTTTTCCTGAAATCCTATAAAGTAGGATGATATTGTGGATCCCCACAAATATTATTTTGACAATTGAGCTAATTAATTTTGCCTGTTTTGTAAGACGTGGTCCGTGTAATTAATTACAATCAACTTGTGGTTAATTGCAAGGATACACATGCATGCATGCAGGTAAAATGACACATCATCCCTTATCTGGAGATTTATTAACATGTAAGACTGATCTAATCCAAACATGTATGAATAATTATTAATTACCAATTATTAATTATGATATGCAAATTCCCCACGGATTAGATCCGCCCGTGAGTCTTTACAGCATGGAAGCATACAATTACTTGCACAGTAATAAAATTGGACGAATTCTTTCCCATAATCATCAGCAGTTCACTTTCTTAAAAGCGGATGTAGAGCCGAGTCAGACTATAAATAAACCAAATCACATTGCGTGGGTTATGGTACAAAATAACGGAGTAGTGGAAACAGCTGGATGCTCCTGCGTAGCTGGACCTGGTAGGTCTTGTAGCCATAACGCTGCTGTGTTGTGGAAGGTGGGTATTTATAAATACAGCACTGCAAGCCTGGCTTAACAAACAGCAAATACATTTAAATAGTCTGTATGTGCAGCGTGATTCAACATGAATTCATTTTTACACATCAATATTTAAACAATAATAAATGTAAAATCTAATAAAAAATTATTTAGCTTGAAAAAAAACGTTCTGTGTGCTAGTGGTGATGTACTGTGCAATAAGTAATAAATGTGTTTAATAAAAAAACAATATGTTCTGATTTTTGAAAGGTGCAGAATGCTGTGGCCAGTGGTATGACAGGGATATCTTGCACTGATGAACAGCGTAGATGGAATGCAGGGACCAAAAGAAATCATGAACAGAAACGAATCAGCCAGATAACATTTAGACATCACAGAGCTGAGGAAGTATATGGTGCGTCATCAGCAAGGGAGGGAGAAAGGCTAGCATCGACACCATGCTATGACACCCATCATGACTTCAGGGAGAGAGTCGGTTCTTCAGATACAAAAGCTCTGTTTGAACTCAAAAATAGTCTTTTAGAAAAGTGCTACAATGGAAATGTACCAGAGCAGGCATGACATTGATAGCGTAGAACTCCACCAGCCACATGGGGAGACTTTGACTTGTGGTAAATGTAAAGCATTTTACAGCATTTACATAGAGATGAACAGCGACCAGGTAGCTGTATTGGAGATTCAAACACAAAATAAGAGCTTGTCAGAAGTTTGGCATAGTGCAAGACAGCCAAGGATAACTGCTAGTTTAGCTAAAGGTGTACCAGTACGAGCAACAACAAATCCTGATAAATTCCTGAGAGAGCATCTCTTCCCTATAGCTTTTGGGGTAATGCGGCTACAAAGTATGGGAGTGAGAAAGAGGTAATAGCTCGAAACCTTCTTGTAGAACAAGGTCTACACGTGTCCCTCTCAGGTACCAGGGTCAGCCTGACAGAGCCATGGCTGTCTGCAAGCCCTGATGGCATAATAAATGGTGTGGAACTTCTGGAAATAAAGTGCCCTATGCCTAAGAACACCACCACCTCTCTGGCAGACCATTTAACTATGAGTTATAATGACATCAAAGTGGTTAATGGGAAGCCTGAATTACAGAGGAATGGAGTCAGGGGTCAGTCTACTACAGACAGATACAATTAGGCATGTTTTGTACTGGGCTGAGAATGGCAAAACTACTTGTCTGGTCATCAAAGGAACACATTCTGATAAATGTACCATATGATGCAGAGTATTTAGCAGAGCAGGTTACACGTCTCAGAGGCTTCTACTTCTCTGTGATGCTTCCTAGAGTAGTGGATGAATTCATTGCCGGACGGCTCAAACTGAATGGCAAATACCTACATATTGTCAAAAAAGCATAAACTACTGGTACAAACACAACAGTTTTTTTTAAGTGTATAGATCCTGACATGTAGGAGGAAAAAAGTTCAGACAATGTGTCAAGGCAAGTTTTCAAAATTTATTTGTTATTAGTTCCTTGTTTACAGGTTTTACACTTGACAAGTTTTGTATGTTTTTTTAAACTAACAAGTATATATGTACAGTGTACACAAAAATGGAAAACAGAGATCTGAAGATTTGTTTAGAATTAAAAAATATGAATTATTGTGATTAAATACATATGTACAAATTTGCTTCACGGATCAGGTCACCATGCAGATTCACTAAAGCTGCACATATACGCAGAATTTTATTAATCTTTGGCATAAGGTTGATAGGCAAGGTTTGTGACAACACCTTGTATACTTTCAGTCTCCTAATTGCACGTTCAACATGTATCCTTACATTTGCAATCCTGCGACTGCACATGACTTTGTCTTCTGTCAGCTGTGTTTTGTTGGCGAAGTGAGGAATTATCAAGTTGACTTGTCTTTCATACAATAAGTCTCTTATCAAAAAAACCCTATCCACCATCACTTCATCATCAGTCACACATGATAAATTTGTCACTTCAGCGGCCCCCATATGCTGCTGATATGAACATTACTAGACCACCAGGTGCAATAGCCACTAAGTATTTGATAGTGTTGCAAGCACAGTAGTGGCTGTACGATTCAGACCTTGAGTCAAGGTTCTTTGGTTTTTGGATTTCACTTTCACTGCAGTCTAAGATACAGGCAACATTATGATAATGTTGCTTAAATGCCTCTGGTGTTGTGGCCCTTATTGTTTCTTTGGGGAGCCATGGTATCAGATCCTTCAAGACTACAGCCATGGTGTCAATCCAAAAAGAAATGATCCTGCTCACTTGACTCACTGATATACAAAATCGAATGGCTAGGTCTTCTATCAAAAGGTTTAATTTCAGCTTCATTAGTGTGAGCAAGATTTGCTGTTCAACTTTAGTCTGGTATGCCACATTCGCATGGGGACACAGAACAGCTACAAGCGTGTGAAATGTGTGGAGTGGGAGCCCGGTGTACAGATTTGAGTCAGAGTCATGCATCAGAGTAAGAGGCTTAAATGTATCACACTGTGTTGACTGGTTTACATAAGTTACATTGTGTTGTCTCTTGATATAGCAATGCTCCTCGAAGATGTGGTCTTCCCATTGTGTTCCAACAGAGGCAACGTTTTTAGATGTACAGCCGTGGTCATCAACATTTGATTGCATGGGGCTTGGGACAGATGCAAGACTCTCTTCTCCAGGCCTCCCTTCGTCCACACCCAGTGTGCTCTTGGTAAACACCAGCTCCTGTAAAAACAGACAAACCATTAGATCCATATCTATAATTATCTGAGTCATTATATGTTATATTTCAAAAATAATTATTATTTTTACAAATTGTATACAATAAAAAATGATAGCCAATTAATAAAATGTTTTAGTTTAGCATTAATACACTTTTAAATGGCATGTATGAAGGACCAAATGCTGAGTTTGAGCTTATAAACAATTACTGATAGGTATTATTTTGTTAAATATTGCTATTTGAGCGGTGATAATTTTTAAGATCTTACTGGTGGAGCTGGTCAAATGAACAAACAGACCACACTCAGCTGCCAAAAAATGTAGTCAAATATTAACTCAGACCTCTTTGACTAAAGTGAAACAGAGTAAAACAACATATTAATTTAAATATTCAATATGAATAAAAAAAATAACCTCAACTGCGCAGTATTGAAACTTAAAGTGGAGCGTAAAGTTGACTCATTTAAACGATTCGTCATACTGATTCAAAACACTATAACACAAGAGTGTGGGATTCAGAATGGTTCATTTAAAGAGCCAAAGCTAAAGAGTCATTTGTTAAATGAACACACTTATGCTACAAGTTAACATACTGAAGTGCTGAAGGAAACGCTGGTTTCATAAAGACGTTTAAGCACACATTCATGCAAACTTGGTACTGAAAACACTGAATCCATATCATAAGCCACATTTCGATAATTGTGCAGATCCACACGTTAGCCTTGTAAATAACATTAATAAATAGTCTCACCTTCGTCCGGACAAGTTTGTCGTCTTCTCTTCCTTCTTAATGGACGATCATATCCAAGCCAAAGTTCAGGATATGGATTTTGCGTTGTTGGCTGTTTGTCCACAAAGTGGAATGAGCATACGTGGATGTTACGGGGCGGTAATTTCAAACTAGAAAAAAGTTTGATGAGACAAACTTTAAGTTGGCTTGAGAAAGCTGGACCAGAGAGTTTGAAGAAGTTTAAAGTAATTTGAAGTCGGATAGATGGATTAGTTAGAAAAGAAAAGAAAGATTAGTTAGACAGAAAGATTGGTTTCACTAAAAGAAAGATTAGTTAGAAAGAAAGAAAGATTAGTTAGAAAGAAAGAAAGAAAGATTAGTTTAAAAAGAGATAAAGAAAGAAAGATTAGTTAGAAGGAAAGAAAGATTAGTTAGAAAGAAATATAGATTAAAGAAAGAAAGATAGATTCGTTAGAAAGAAAGAAAGAAAGATAGATTAGTTAGAAAGAAAAACTATAGATTAGTTAGAAAGAAAGAAAGAAAGATAGATTAGTTAGAAAGAAAGAAAGATAGATTAGTTAGAAAGGAAGAAATAAAGAAAGAAAGAAAGAAAGATTAGTTAGAAAGATAGATTAGTTAGAAGGAAAGAAATATTAGTTAGAAAGAAAGAAAGAAAGAAAGAAAGAAAGATAGATTAGTTAGAAAGAAAGAAAGATAGATTAGTTAGAAAGAAACAAATACTAGTTAGAAAGAGATTAGTTAGAAAGAAAGATAGATTAGTTAGAAAAAAGATAGAAAGATTATTTAGAAGGAAAGAAATATTAGTTAGACAGAAAGAAAGAAAGAAAGAAAGAAAGAAAGAAAGAAAGAAAGATAGATTAGTTAGAAAGAAATATAGATTAAAGAAAGAAAGAAAGAAAGATAGATTAGTTAGAAAGAAATATAGATTAAAGAAAGAAAGAAAGATAGATTCGTTAGAAAGAAAGAAAGATAGATAGATTAGTTAGAAAGAAAATAAGATAGATTTGTTAGAATGAAAGAAAGATTAGATAGAAAGAAAAAAGAAAGATTAGTTAGAAAGAAAAAAGATAGATTAGAAAGAAAAAAGATAGATTAGTTAGAAAGAAAAAAGATAGATTAGTTAGAAAGAAAAAAGACAGATTAGTTAGAAAGAAAGATAGATAGATGGATAGATTAGTTAGAAAGGTAGATTATTTAGAAAGAAAGAAAGAGAGAAAGAAAGAAAGAAAGAAAAAAGATCAGAAAGAAAGAAAGAAAGATGGATTTGTTGTAAAGAAAGAAAGATGGATTAGTTAGATAGAAAGATGGATTAGTTAGATAGAAAGATGGATTAGTTAGAAAGAAAGGTGGATTTGTTAGAAAGAAAGAAAGAAAGAAAGAAAGAAAGAAAGAAAGATTTGTTAGAATGAAAGATAGATAGATGGATAGATTAGAAAGATAGATTATTTAGAAAGAAAGATTAGTTAGAAAGAAAGATAGATTTGTTAGAATGAAAGAAAGATAGATTAGTAAGAAAGAAAAAATAAAGATTAGTTAGAAAGTGTTGTGGCAAAACTTCTGTTAAACATCATCACTGTGTAAGAGACACTCAGAGTCAAATTAATAAAAAAGAGAAGTATTTATTCTTGCAAGAATAGGCCCAGTCGCCAACACAGCAGTTACCCTGTGAAGTGAGTGACGCACACCAGGAAGACATGAGACAGCCTTTATACTCTTTTCAAGGTTCCTCCTCACAGCAGTTACCCTTTCACCCACTCAGATAAGGTCCCCACTGCTGTTCAGTTTTTACTAAAGTCACAACCTGGCCCTGAAATAAACTAGCCAAATCTTGACCATTCCTAAGGTCAAGAGGTCCTGTCCCATATATTCCTGAAACGTCACGCACAAGCACGTACACACATATACGTTTACACATTGAATAGGTTCAATCCCTTATGATATCTGTTAGGAATACATGACTATTCAAATTTCTACAACAATTCCCCACTTTTTATCATTCTGATTACCCATAATCACAATAATAAACAAAAAAACAAATTTTAAGTCATATCATCACACTACTCTTCATCTCTGGTTTTCGCATAACTGATCACTCTTCATAGACATTTGTGAAATATTATTTAGAAAAGAAAAAGCTTAGGCTGTTTTGCAAGGATAGTCCCTTAAATATTAGCAAGCAAGTAAAGAATTTAATTAAAGCCAGGCTAAATGAATAGGCACTGCTATTGCACTCTCGACCTAGATCGAACCCTCATTCACCTCAATTAAATAAGAAATAGTGAACAGATTACTTAGGAAAACAACACCATCAATTCACACTGGTTATTTTAGCAGGTCATCAAAAATACAAAGAATAAAAGTAGAATAGAATCCTTCATTTCAAACCCTCTCCTTGTACGCCACCTCGTAACACGGATGACCGCTGTTTGTAACCTTCTTTAAATCTTTGCCCTTAATCTTTCTCAGAAAATAAAAAAGAATAGAAGAAAAACAACCAGAACATACATTTAACACATCTCACTGTAGCTTCCGCTACCTGTCTCGTCGCATAATTTTGTTAATCCTTGGGATAGACTGTCATTTTTTTTACCAATTGAACAGACAGCAGGGTTTCACCTGTCTCTGTTATCGTATTCACCCATGAATAACAAAATTATCATAACACATACAATCCTAACTCCTACCATTAAGCCTTTTCCATTAAATTTATGTCCATCTCCACATTTTATTCACTTCTAATTCAATTTATTAAGCTCTATTGAATGCACTGTTTAACAAATCTAACCAGAGAAGTCTTATAATTTTATCCATTCCTCTAACCAAATTAGTTGTTCAAAATTGACTCTAATATCTCTAGTACGGACACATCAATCAATAGATTTTCTACATTTACAATCAAATACCTAGTTCGATTAAATCAAACAAATCATCAAAATCATCACAAAAAATGATTCTTCTGTTAAACTTAAACTGTCAGTTGGCAGTTGGTTCCTCCAGGTGTGTTGATCATCTTGTTCGCCCCACGGACGTTCCGTGTTCGCCAGGGTGACACTTTGCGTGCCGTTGCAATGGTCTTTCCCTCGTAGGCGAGGCAGACAGTTACTAGCACCGTCTTCTTTAAACCTCACTTTCTGCTCTGTTGGATGGTTGAGGCCTGTTGGTGTTGTCTAAGGTGAGAGGCTTGGACCCAGGTGTCACACTCTCCAACCATTTTCTGATCCTTACAAGGTCTTCCCTTTTAATCACGACCGCACCCCCACTGGAATGAACCATTCCTTGCCTGCTGTCACCTGTGAATGGAGACCTTAACTATTTTGTTAGTGATGCTTGTCTAGCCGCTCGTCCCTTTTGGTGTGACCTGTGGAATCAACAGCCTGAAACATATTATCACCGGATAATTTCTTGCTCATTTAATAGCACTCAGGGTCCTTTTCCCCTGAAAAACACTCAACCCACTTTGCTCATGTCCACAACACAATATTTATATATTTGGAACAGAATCAGTTCTGTTTGCTGCAATCCATCCTGACATTCTGCAAAAGGAAAATCTTAAGTTATGCGCTGCGCAGGTGTGGAACCTTTCTCCTACAATAATAACCCAGGCCAGGATAGTTAGCCAAATTCATCCATAGCCATCATTTTATTGGGCACATTCTGCCCTGTATCAAAAGTCTGCATGATCTGTAGAGAAAGACAAATGTCGAGGTTATTTTCAGATAGTAAAGTACACGTAGTTTCTTTTGTCTGCTGTGCTGCCGCAGCCTTCGCTGCTGCATCTGCCCTGGCGTCTCCTGTTGAAACAGTCCTGCAATTTTGTTATCAGCGTGTGCGGCACACTTACAGACAGCAACTTTTGTTTGGAACGGCCTTTTACCCAATTAAACCCAATGTCCTCCCAACATATATTGTCCTTTAGTAACCCATATTTTGTCAATCCTTACCATCTCCCTTTTGATGCACGACTCAACTCGTGCATCAATTTAAACTAATTTGATTTGCCATCAACACCAACCCAAACGGCATCCTTCAGCCAAATTTCCTCCAGACATCTTTCTCTGTCTCTGAAACAAAGTATTACGTTCTTCACTTAAAGCCACAATCTCATCTTCTTATCGAAGTATTTGAAGGGCAATGGCCCTGAGTCTCACAGCGAATCCTGCTTTTCAGGCCTGTTGTTTGGTCTCTCAAGTCAGTCATCCACAAACATTTCCAAAGTCATCAATTGTTTCTATCAGGTCAGGTCGTGCTGTACAGACTTGGTCAATGTCAGTCAATCATTTTTCCCCCTTTTCATCACAATACTCATAAATGTGAGGGGCTCTCTTGCTAATTTCATGTTGACTTAGCCAATATGTCACTGTGTTGTTGCCATCAAATCTATAACATTTTCATTTATCTCAGCCCATGCCAGATGGTAATCTACAACTCCACAATTCCAATTTCGATCAAATACTTAAACTGATCCAGAACGTAATTCAAATCAACATCATAAAGACAAAAGTAATTAATGCCAGACAGAGCTTGATGACCAATCAGTTTAAAGCTCGTCCTATGTTCTGTATCATCTTTTCACCTAACAGAATTAGCAGCTTCCTTTAAAATTTGTCATTTGCCAAAAGCCATCCTAGTGGGTAATGACACAATATACACCCCATTCAGACTTAGTATTAGTACCCCAAACTAACACATAGTCACATACAAGACAAAGTGCTGTCACCATCACACACACTCACATGTTAACTGCTCCTTTTCAATATATCGTCTCTAAAAAGATTTAAATTTTAAGTACGATTTTAAACTTCACATTTTCCTCTAGGTTTACCTAATTTTACATGGTATCTTGACCAGTTTCAAATCATGTCTGTTCATTATTCATTTGATTCTTAGAAAAGGCAGCTGGGTTGTTTTGGTTCCTTATCATTATTTTTCTTCAGCTTGCTCTAGCAGGCCGAGACAAGAAAGAAAGAAAGAAAGAAAGAAAGAAAGAAAGACACAGTTACCATCCCTTCCTCCAACTCAGGCAGTCTCTCTCACTATTAACAAATAGTATTTTCCACAGCCTTCTAAGACTGTAACTTAGACAAAATTTAAATTCATTACAATAACCTTTGACCATTCATCTTTGTTATGCAGACCTTTCTTAAATCTACGAAAGCTGTCTTCATCTTTAGTCACCACTGTAACGGTCACCAGCTGGAGTGCCCTTGAGAGCCACCAGAGGGCACTCCAGATAAGACTATGATCACTTCCTCACAAACTACATTTCCCATACTCACTGCCTGGACTCATTCACACTGATCACATTCACCTGTACCTCATTGTCACTGATTTTATTCACCAGTTCATAACAACCACCATGTCTACTGACCTTCAGGAGTTAAGACTATGTTATAGACATATTAGTTTAAAAATCAACACTTCTATACATTTTCATGCCTATAAGGCAACCAATACTATAAGTTTGCTCCTGTCTCCACATCAAATAATGGCAATCCCCTCCTGGTCTCAGCTGGCTCTCGAAAGCCCATTGGCTCTTTACCTATAATTTTCTTCTCCTCAGGGTGTTGTTCCCCTGGTATAGTTGCAGACACTTGTCACAATGAAAAACAAGCCATACAACCAATGCGGTTTCTTCCGGCGAGTGGTATAGAGGAAACTCACATTTTCTGGGTCAGACTGCAGTAACTCCTCACAGCGCATCTCACCTCTCAATGCTCTGCTGACCCCAGTGGCCTCCAGTAATCAGCCCTCAACTCTCATACCTTTCTCACGTATAACACCTCCATCCGGAGGTGCCCAGTGTTCGTGACCCCCTGCGTTGGGCTGTCCCCTGGCCAGGAAGATCATCCCGTCATTGAGTAGCCACTCGTACACAATGGTGACCGCTCTTTCCCATCACACAATCAGTTTTCTTCAACAGAACTCAGCTGTTTTCTGGAGCTTAGGAAAGGCACGTTCAAGAGTCACCAGAGCCATTCCGATTGCCTAATAGTGTTCACACAGGGAGACAGGTTAATAACAGCAGTATTTAATCACTTAAATCCATTAACCATCTTAATCATCAACCTAGCTACTTAGATTATACTCAGTGAATTTAGATCACAGCCATACATTCAGTGTACTGTTACTGAACATCTGTAGCCGTAGCCTTCGGCCCTGTTTCATGGTGGAAACTTAAAGAAGTTACTGGTCCTCTATCGTTTAAGATCTGCATCATTATTTTAAAGACTTCTTTAAAGTCATTCAGTTTTACATTTAAAACATTCTCAAATACAACTTGCCCACTTATTGGCAATGATTTATTTTAACATCTCTGTGTCTGATTTTCAACCGAAACACTGTGCTTTTACTATAAATAGCTTATTACTTATGACACAGGCTCAAATAACAGCTTTTAGCTGACATAATTGAGAGAGACTCTGAGACTTTCAGGACTGGCACACTGTACTCTCATAAACTTCTAACATCAAACTCTATCTACCATCTTTTAACTCTATCCCAGCTTAAGGCATATTTGCCAGAAATTACATGTTTCCAAATAAACATTTTTATAGTTGTCTTTTGCCCATATCTCATGGAATTTAGACATTAGAAATTTCCACTCAGATTGAGTCTCTGTCATACTGGCGGTTTTCAGCCACAGCAGACATCAGATTCAGATAAGCGAGCTGTTTCATTACAGCCAATAACAAACTTATCTTTTGAAAGCAAAACATCAGCTTCTAGTTCTTTCATGGTCAAAACACTAACAAAACACATTTTACATTTAACAACTGTTAATCCAGTAGCCTATTACTTCTACTTATTTGATCTTACATACAAATAATTATTCTAGTTCTCAATTACCATAGCTTAATATCTGACTTCAACATTTTTTCTAGGAGTTTATCACTCTCCAATCAGGATTCACACTAACTTTGACAAGGCTACTCTGCATCTTTTGCAGTTATTATAAATCATCCGTGAGATTTGTCTCTCTATATAACCTGAACCCTTCTTAAAATGTTGAATTAAAACACAATCATCCATTAGTTACTTTTATATATTTTGCAACTTTCATCAAACTGTTTCACTGTTTCAAAAAAAATTACTATTATAGATCTTTTCTTCAAAAGGATTCACTTTAAGACCTCAATCTTTTGACCTTGTTTTTATCTCTTATTCTTTCTCAGACGAAAATGTTAATGTCGTCATTTAAACACTGATTTACTTTCAAACCCACATTATTACCAGAAATGTGTCACTATCACATTTTCAAACATATTCTTTTACAGTCCACCAGTGGCGGATTCAATCCCAATAGCCGAATCATAATCTTTATCATTATTATTGGCCGCACATCAATTTTCTTAAGCTGCATAAGTTGTTTGCACAAAGTTTTCATTTAACTTCAGTCATACTTGTCCAGGGAAATTATCCCTGACCCAGAATTTCCATTATAAAACAGACATCTTTTGCATCAATTACTTAATATCAACAAATATCCGACATTATACATTATTGATTTCCAGAATCTTTGGTCAAAGTTGTCTTTACATTTTACTAATTTGGTATTATCAGCAACAACACTGATTACAAGACAAGTGCATATCCAACATCCAAAAAGCCGGGCTGAATAAGCAAACACTGCTGCTGTACTCCCAGCATATAGTTTGACCCTCAGTCACTCCTCAGATATTAAATACAGACATCGTCTACAATCATAAATACCAGGCTATATGCATTAGTTTTTTATAAAACTATAATTTCCATAAATTCTGTCAGACATTTTATTTAATTACATATAGGTTTCCACTATATGTCTTCTCAATCTTTCCCTACATGCCAGTTCCTTCTGTATCCTCTCCTTTCTTTTCTCTACATGCCAGTTCATTCATTATCTAACCAGTACATGATTGCTTAACTACAATCCCCACACACACATATCTCACACACCAACCTTCTTGTTTTCCCTTCACTTCCCTCTTCCATCAAGTTTCTCACTTACAGTTCCACTCTATTTCTATCACTCTATCACTCTATTTCACACAGAAAGCCTTATTGCTGCTTGCTACTTCAATCCTTATCATATAAATTTAAGTTCTATAGACATCTAATGTCATGCATCCATTTACTGGATGAAGAAGTAAAAACCTTATTTCTCTCTGCAGTTCGACTTTTATTTTTATTTTTTATCTTCCCCTTTAAGACAACAATCCATTGTTTGTCCACATTGCTTACACACGTTTGAACACAGCCATAACTCTTTGTTTCTCCCTGCCCTGTTCAACTGATTCCCTCCCTGAGGAAATCATGGTATTTTCTCAGTTTTTTCAATGTCTAACATACATTTTCCCTCATAATATTTCCTCATTTGATAGAAAACCGGTGTGTCAAATTTGGCAAGCTTGCTCTGAGATTTTCCCATACTTGCTGTTTCTGTTACTCTGTGGATTTCTCAGATTCGACGCTGCGTCTAATAATCTGTTGGACGTCTCCATCAGATCTGATCCCTTAACCCAAGACCAGACAGGGCGCACCCAGTGCTTTTCCTGGCGAATCGATTAACTCCCAGTAAACTGCTACGTGAGGATCCCTCGATCTGCAAAATCGCTACCCCGTGACGTGTTTTGCAAATACGCACCTCACGCAGTTAGCCCTACTGTATTAACCCTTGACCCGCCCGTAAGTCTCAACCGACCCCCAATAAACTGCTGTACGAAGATCCCTCGATTTGCAAAATCGCTACCCCATGACGTGTTTTGCAAATACGCACTTCGCACAGTTAGCAATATTGTACCGGTGCTCTTGACCTACACCACAGAAACGAACAGACCCAGCCACTATGGTTTTACCCACAATTGAATAATATTTTAACCCAAAATAAAATATTTTAGCCGTCTCTTACCAGAGATGTCTTGGATTGCCACGGGTTCGTTCTCATTTGATTCCAGTGGAGCCTCTCCTGTCCCTGATAGCGGTCGGCCCCTCTCTCTGAAACTTACGAGGTAGAGCTGGAACTGCTCAGTCCAGGTGGCCAAACGCCGTCCGCTCTCAGGTCCAGAAGGCACTTCCAAGGAATCCCACTTCTGACACCAAATTGTTGTGGCAAAACTTCTGTTAAACATCATCACTGCGTAAGAGACACTCAGAGTCAAATTAATAAAAAGAGAAGTATTTATTCTTGCAAGAATAGGCCCAGTCGCCAACACAGCAGTTACCCTGTGAAGTGAGTGACGCACACCAGGAAGACATGAGACAGCCTTTATACTCTTTTCAAGGTTCCTCCTCACAGCAGTTACCCTTTCACCCACTCAGATAAGGTCCCCACTGCTGTTCAGTTTCTACTAAAGACACAACCTGGCCCTGAAATAAACTAGCCAAATCTTGACCATTCCTAAGGTCAAGAGGTCCTGTCCCATATATTCCTGAAACGTCACGCACAAGCACGTACACACATATACGTTTACACATTGAATAGGTTCAATCCCTTATGAGATCTGTTAGGAATAAATGACTATTAAAATATCTACAACAAAAGAAAAAAAGAAAGATTAGTTAGAAAGAAAAAAGATAGAGTAGTTAGAAAAAAAGATAGATAGATGGATAGTTTAGTTAGAAAGATAGATTTAGAAAGAAAGAAAGATTAGTTAGAAAGAAAGAAAGATTAGTTAGAAAGAAAGGAAGAGAAAGAAAGATGGATTCGTTAGAAAGATAGATTAAGTAGATAGATAGATAAATAGATAGATAGATAGATAGATAGATAGATAGATAGATAGATAGATAGATAGATAGATAGATAGATAAGTTCATTAGTACATATAGAATGGTTGTTTAATTGAATCTAGGGCTTCAGGGAGTTTAGATTTGAGTTTGTGTTGTACACTACCGGGCCACCGTAGCCTTGGCTCAATTTGAACTATTGTAATGAAAGTCAATGGGATTTTTATGATTTTTAGTATTAATTTTTAAGAAATCTGAAAGTCAAATCAGTCTGAAAGGATATAGCAACTTGAGTCAGAACAGTCTGATGGTCTGACCCGAGTTTGGAGTTTGTAGAGTTAAAACTCTAGGAGGAGTTAGAGTCAGAAAATTTTGGTTAAGAAAAAGAAGAAGAAGAAAAAGAAAAAGAATAATAATAACTAGAATGTACATTTCCAGAAGAAAATGTGAAGTGGTGCTTGCAGTGGCAAAACTCGCCACTCGGTTCTAGGGTGTGGTACATGATTGCATACGAGCCAACAAACATGTCTGTACTATGTTCTGGTGCTGAGATATGGCTTATTCATGTTGTTCAGGTGGTTGCTAGGGCGTTGCTAAGGTGTTCGGAGTGGTTGCTAGGGTGTTTTGGGTGGTTGCTAGGGTGTTCTGGGTGGTTGCTATAGTGTTGCTAGGTGGTTGCTAGGGTATTCTGGGTGGTTGCTATGGCGTTGCTAGGCGGTTGCTAGGGAATTATGGGTGGTTGCTAGGCGGTTGCTAGGGTGTTCTGGGTGGTTGCTAGGCGGTTGCTAGGGTATTCTGGGTGGTTGCTAGGACGTTGCTAGGTGGTTGCTAAGGTATTCTGGGTGGTTGCTATGGTGTTACTAGGTGGTTGGTAGTTGTCACAGATGGTTACTATTGGAGTTCTTAACACTTGGCATGATTTAGCACTACCTAATCGCTATTAGCATGTAGCTATTCACAGCTAGCATGTGTAGCATGTTGGAAGCCCTGTTTGCTAGCATGAGTCAAAAGAGCCAAACCACATCTCTATACGATGTTCTGATGCAGAGATATAGGTCTTGCAAAATGGTTGCTAGGGTACTCTGTTTGGTTGCTAGGGAATGGCTTGGCAGCTGCCAGTCATTAAAGTACAAAGGTTGCTTGTCAGTATGAATGATATAAACCAACTCCCATGCCTCTGTGCCATGTGAGGTGATTCATGATTGGCTGTTTGCTGCCCCGAGTCAAACGAGACCACCCTCATGTTTCTATGACACTTCTATCCGGAGATATCCCTTTTATCTCTTTCAATAGAAGTCTATGGGAATTGTTGCTAAGGTGCTCTAAATGGTTGCTAGGGAGTGGCTTGATAGCTTCACAATGATCTTGAGAGACTGATTGGTCGTCTGATTAAAATGAGCCCGCCCCCTTGTCTCTATGACACTGTGATCCAGAGCTATGTTCAATTCAAAATCCCTATGCAATTTACCATAGTAGGAAAAACACATGCGTTTCATGGGCCGTCCTTTACCATAGTAAGTCAATGGGGCAACTTTGGGCAGCTCCTGCCCCCCAGAGGTGCAACTTTTACCCCATTGTGAGGTATGTTCTTACAGAGCCTGTCAGCCTCTTCAAATGTGGCAAATCACACATTTCTGCGAAACCCTCGCTCAGTGCTACGAGTCGTCAAATTTTGTCACAATGTTAAGTCTATGGGGCTTTTTAACCCTTTTTTGCCCCTGGGGCGAACACCGTACCCCCGATCTCTTAGAAAAGACATAGCACACCTCTCCTCTATAGGCCGCTCGATTTGACGCCTCACTCAGGGGTCTGTGATGTCGGCGTGTATTTTTTAACAGATGATTACTATGGAGTTTTTAAAAGGAGTTTTTATAGAGTTTTTATAGAGTTATTTAGTACGGCACGCCTATCGCCCACGGTTGCTAGGGTGCTGTAACTGGTTGCTATGGTGTGGCTATGAAGATTTTAGGCCATTACTTATTGGCTGCTTGATTAAATAAATCCTCTGAGGGAGAGAGAGGGGGAGGGACTGCAGGGCTTTCAGGCCCTTTTCTGTGGGTGTGTGTGAAAGTGACAGTTGGGAATTGAATTTCTGAGCATTCCGCAATGTTAAGTCAATGGGATTTTTTTGGCCGCTTTTTCGTCCGCTGTGCGAACATCGTACACCCGATCGCTTAGAAAAGTCATAGCACACCTCTCCTCAATGAGCCGCACGATTTGACGCCTCACTCAGGGGTCTGTGACAAAATTTGTGGGACGAGTTACGCGCCAAACTTTGTCCAGAATAATAATAAGAAGAAGAATAATAAGTATGGAGAAGAACAATAGTGATCCCTTGCTTTGCAAGCACCACTAACTAGAATGTACATTTCCAGAAGAAAATGTAAAAGTGGTGCTTGCAGTGGCAAAACTCGCCACTCGGTTGCTAGGGTGTTGTGCATGATTGCATACGAGCCAACAACCATATCTGTGCGATGTTCTGATGCTGAGATATGGCTTATTGATGTTGTTCAGGTGATTGGTAGGGTGCTCTGGGTGGTTGCTAGGCAGATGCTAAGGTTTTATGGGTGGTTGCTATGGCGTTTCTAGGTGGTTGCTAGGGTGTTCTGGGTGGTTGCTGTGGCGTTGCTAGGGAATTATGGGTGGTTGCTAGGCGGTTGCTAGGGTGTTCTGGGTGGTTGCTAGGCGGTTGCTAGGGTTCTCTGGGTGGTGCTAGGCGGTTGCTAGGGTTCTCTGGGTGGTTGCTATGGTGTTGCTAGGTGGTTGCTAGGGTATTCTGGGTGGTTGCTAGGACGTTGCTAGGTGGTTGCTAAGGTATTCTGGGTGGTTGCTATGGTGTTACTAGGTGGTTGGTAGTTGTCACAGATGGTTACTATTGGAGTTCTTAACACTTTCTTGGCATGATTTAGCACTACCTAATCGCTATTAGCATGTAGCTTTTCACAGCTAGCATGTGTAGCATGTTGGAAGCCCTGTTTGCTAGCATGAGTCAAAAGAGCCAAACCACATCTCTATACGATGTTCTGATGCAGAGATATAGGTCTTGCGAAATGGTTGCTAGGGTACTCTGTTTGGTTGCTAGGGAATGGCTTGGCAGCTGCCAGTCATCAAAGTCCAAAGGTTGCTTGTCAGTATGAATGATATAAACCAACTCCCATGCCTCTGTGACATTCAGAATGGAAGATATCCCTCTATAGATTTTAGTTGCTAAGGTGCTCGACAATGGTTGCTAGGGAGGGGCTAGGAAGTGTTGAGGGGATTCATGATTGGCTGTGTGGTGCCCCGAGTCAAACGAGACCACCCTTGTGTTTCTATGACACTTCTATCCGGAGATATTCTTTTGACCTCTTTCAATGGAAGTCTACGGGACTTGTTGCTAAGGTGCTCTAAATGGTTGCTAGGGCGTGGCTTAATAGCTTCACAATGATCCTGAGAGACTGATTGGTCATCTGAGAAAAATGAGCCCGTCCCCTTGTCTCTATGACACTGTGATCCAGAGCTATGTTCAATACAAAATCCCTATGCAATGTGTAAGGATGCACCATATGCACTCTATGCACCATAGTAAGTCAATGGGGCAAATTTGAGCAGCTCCTGCCCCCCAGGGGTGCAACTTTTACCCCATTGTGAGGTATGTTCTTACAGAGCCTGCCAGCCTCTTCAAATGTGGTAAATTACAAGTTTCTGAGAAATCATTGGTCAGTGCTACGAGTCGTCAAAGGTTGTGGCAATGTTAAGTCTATGGGATTTTTTTTACCCAATGATTTGCCCCTGGGGCAAACACCGTACCCCCGATCGGTAAGAAAAGTCACAGCACACCTCTCCTCAATAATCCGCACAATTTGACGCCTCAATCAGGGGTCTGTGATGTCGGCGTGTATTTTTTAACAGATGATTACTATGGAGTTTTTAAAAGGAGTTTTTATAGAGTTTTTATAGAGTTATTTAGTACGGCACGCCTATCGCCCACGGTTGCTAGGGTGCTGTAACTGGTTGCTATAAGATTTGAAGATTTTAGGCTATGAAGATTTTAGGCCATTACTTATTGGCTGCTTGATAAAATAAATCCTCTGAGGGAGAGAGAGAGGGGGAGGGACTGCAGGGCTGTCAGGCCCTTTTCTGTGGGTGTGGGTGAAAGTGACAGTTGGGATTTGAATTTCTGAACATTCCGCAATGTTAAGTCAATGGGATTTTTTTGGCCGCTTTTTCGTCCGCTGTGCGAACATAGTACACCCGATCGCTTAGAAAAGTCATAGCGCACCTCTCCTCAATGAGCCGCACGATTTGACGCCTCACTCAGGGGTCTGTGACAAAATTTGCGGGACGAGTTACGCACCAAACTTTGTCCAGAATAATAATAATAAGAAGAATAATAAGTATGGAGAAGAACAATAGTGTTGCTTTGCTTTGCAAGCACCACTAATAAGTTTAAATCCTAAACTTAAATCCTTAACTAATAAGTTAAATCCTAATGGGATTTCAGTAAGTTAGCTTTCACAAGCCAACTTAATTAAGTGCTGCGAGCCATTGTCTTTTGCCCTCGTCGTCGGATGGCATCCTGTGCAATTTAAATGGTTTCGGGCATTTACATTTTGCTCTTGTTGTTGGCTTGTGGTCGTAACATTCATTATCCAATAATTTTTTTAGCTTTCTGTAGCTGTTGTGACAGCCTTTAACGGCAAAAATTCAACCAGAGCCTCCACTAATTGCCATCACCTGTAACGTAACGCCATCGTCTAGCTGATGACAATTACTAAACGGAAGTTGAGAGCATCTTACCGGAAGTCACTCGCCGCTATGGCGTCCCCACGGAGAAGTGAGGAAAATGGTGAATATCTCTGCATCAGAACATCGTATAAAGATGGGGTTGGCTCATTTGACTAAATCATGGAAAACTATGGTAAATGATGCGAGAATTATGGTAAATCATACTAGAACATGGTAAATCATGGTAAACTATGGTAAATCATGGTAAAAATGGTAAATCTTGGTAACCATGCTAGGAATATGCTTAATTGTGTTAAAGTCATGCTAGCGACATGCTAATCATGCTAGCATCTAGTTAAAAACAAGCTAGCATGATGCTAACAACATGCTAATCATGTTAGCATCTAGTTCAAAACATGCTAGCATGATGCTAGGAACATGCTAAATTGTGTTAAAGTCATGCTAGCATCTAGTTAAAAACATGCTAGCAACATGCTAATCATGCTAGCATAATGCTTGCAACATGCTAATCATGCTAGAATGATGCTAGCAAAACATGCTAATTATGTTAGCATCTTGCTAAAAACATGCTAATTATGCTAGCAACATGTTAATTATGCTAGCAAACATATTAGCAACATGTTAATCATGCTAGCATCTACCTAAAAACATGTTAAAATGTTTAATTTAGGTTCCAATATCTAAACTGAGAAAGTTTCGTAGACTGAAGTTAGCATTTGCTCTATTGTAAGTTAAATGAGTTTAATGGCTCTCGGAGCCCCTGTCCCGGTCATTGAATATTTTGGAAGATTAAGTCAAGCAATTCAGGTGTCTGACTTTAGCTTTAGTCTCTATGATAGTGTGATGGTATACAATCAGGCTGAGTGGATTACCATCTCACACTGTTATGCTGAAGAGATCAGGGCTGGGGAATTTCCAGGAAGAGTTGACTCCTGTTCTTCGTTTACAAGCTTTGTTTAGATTGTCTCCACCTCTATGTAACTCCTCCCCCTTTAAAGGTATAAAATACAGAGTGTATTTTGCCTTGGTTAGACTAGTTTGGGACTACAGCCTACAGCTCATTTCTCAATAAAGAATCTTGCTGTAAGATATCTCAACGTCTCCTGGTCTGCGCTTCTGAGTTTTCCTACACTTGAGAAGAATACAGTTCACAACAGTACCATATCATATGTATTACCATAAATGGTCCATCAGTTATCTTTGTTATTGCTAAAATCAGGTCAATCACAGAAAATGCTTAGAAATAAGAAAACTTTATTTCATTTAATGTGAAAATTAAATTATATCTCAGTATATGTGTCAGGTTCAGTATAGGATGCCGAAGACGAGGACAGAAGGTTCTGCAGTATAGTTGATCTATTTACAAAATTAACTTTTCAAAACCAAAGGGAAAACATTCCAGGACTTCAAAAGGCACACAACCATACATGGACGACGACCAACGAACACTGAGGGCTTGAATGAACAGGGAGGATAATTACCAGAACACATGTGAAGGGAATTACTAAGTAAACAGACCAGGAAACACTAACAGGACTAAACCAAAATCACAAAGACAGGGGGAAACAAGATCACAAAACTGAACTAAACACACTGAAAATGTGACACTGATCGATTGCTCCTGTCTGTCTTCCTGCCTGCTGTGAGTTTGTTTGCGTCGAGGCTGTAAGCTCTACGCCTCGTATTAGCTTCGTATTTCTTTCTGTTTTGAACCATCATTTACTATCATTTCTAGTTGTTTATATTACTAAATATAGTTTACCCACCATCTCAGATTAACCTTGCATCGCTAGCTTCCGTTATTGTTAGCACCACACGCTAGTGTTTACGCGCCACCCGCGCTCATTTATTTATTATTTATTTTCTCTCGCGCGCCCGCGCCTTTGAGTTCATAAAAGCCCAGGTAAGTAAGAATCAGTCAACACAAACGGTGAGTAATGTCTTGTCGTGTTATTGTCACCTGTGTCACATGTCATATGTTTCACGAGTTCACACTTACATACAATTAAAGGAAATAAAGTATAATGCGTATTTGGCGTGCTGTCCGGGGGGAGGTCTCCGAGCTCGGAATTTGGCCCGAACCCAGAGTACTCCCCCCTGTATGTAAGGTGGTTTAGGACTAGAAGAGTGGAGAAGGGGTGGTGGAGGGATGCTGCTAAACTGTCAGAGAAGTGAGGTGAGACTGCTGAGTCTATATATACACATTTTAATCCTGATTGTTGAGTGCTCTCCACCTGTGTTAATTATCTGAACGTGCTTCTCCCGAACTTGTTAATAAACATAAATGTTGAGTGCTCTCCACCCGTGTTAATTATCTGAACGTGCTTCTCCCGAACTTTGTTAATAAAACATCATTTAGTATAGCCTTCTCCGATGGCAATATGGGATTCATTTGTGATAAATGCAAGGAGACAGTCAGGCTGACGGAGAAGATTTCAGAGCTAGAGACACGCATCCAAACTTTAATTGAGGATAGTAAGGATAGTACTAGAGCTTTAGATACTTTTTTGGATGCGCCTAGCATAGTGAACTCTGTACATGATTCGGTTCCGGCTGAAGTAGAGCCCACGCAGCAGGGCAGATGGGTGACCGTGAGAGATCGCTCTAGTCGCGGATTAAAAAACCACTCAGTGAAACACCCACTGAGAATTCTGTTGATTGTGCCCTGGTAATTGGTGATTCGATCACACGGAACGTGAAAATAGAGACACCAGCCACCATAGTCACATGTTTGCCGGGAGCCAGAGAGCCTGACATCAAAGCAAATTTAAAAGTGCTGGCTAATGCTAATCGTAAATTCTCTAAGATCATTATTCATGTCGGCACTAATGATGTTCGACTCCGCCAGTCGGAGATCACCAAAATTAATATTAAAGAGGTGTGTAAACTCGCAAGTACGATGTCAGGCACTGTAATTTTCTCTGGCCCCCTTCCTGTTCGCAGGAGTGATGAGATAGTTAGTAGATTGTCCTCACTCAATGGTTGGTTGTCTAAGTGGTGTCCGTTGAATAATATAGAATTCATAGACAATTGGAAAAGTTTTTGGGGCAAGCCTGACCTGTTGAAAAGAGATGGTGTTCATCCCTCCAGGAATGGTGCTGCTCTTCTCTCTAGTAATATGGCACATAGTCTTAGAGCTAAAACATGACAATCTGGGGCCCAGGTCAGGAAGCAGACAGACTGGCTAAACCGACCGTCTGCTAGCGGCCTCGCGTCACCAAGGTCAGATAAATCCCATCACATAGAGCCTCTTTCACCTAGATATCATCATATAGAGACTGTGTCTGTTCCCCGAATTTGGAAATCCAAAAAACGTCAGGTAAAAAATTTAATTGATGTTCAACAAATAAAAAACAGATATAATACAGATGAACAAATGATAAAGCTTGGGTTGCTGAATATTCGATCCCTTACTTCAAAATCGCTCATAGTTAATGATATGATTTCAGATTATAATCTAGATGTGCTGTGTTTGACAGAAACCTGGCTAAAACCAAACGATTACATTACTTTAAATGAGTCAACCCCACAAGATTACTGTTATAAACATGAACCTCGTCTAAAACGCAAAGGGGGAGGTGTTGCTGTAATTTATAGTAATATTTTCAAAACTACTAAGAAATCTATTTTTAAATATATTTCTTTTGAAGTGTTGGTGCTTAATGTAAAAATATATAGTGTAAACGATAAATCACGTTTGAGATTTCTGCTGGCTACTGTATACAGGCCACCAGGGCACCATAAAGATTTTATCAAAGAATTTGCTGACTTTCTATCAGAATTAGTATTGGCTAACGATAAAGTACTAATTGTTGGTGATTTTAATATACATGTAGATAATGAAAAAGATGCATTGGTATTGGCACTTAAAGACATTGTAAACTCAATTGGAGTTAGACAACACGTGTCAGGACCCACTTATTGTCGTAATCATACTCTAGATCTAATATTATCACATGGAATAGATGTTGATGGCGTTGAAATTCTGCAGCAGAGCAATGACATCTCAGATCATTATCTAGTCTCATGTAAATTATTTAGCCAAGGCTGCAAAGCCGACTCCGTGTTATAAATATGTTAGACCTATAACTTCTGCCCCTAAAGATTGCTTTATCAATTATCTTCCTAATCAGTTTCATCATCTCAGCATGCCGGATAGCTTAGAAGAACTTGATATTGCAACAGAAACTTTTAACTCTCTCTTTTCCAGCACTTTAGACGCAGTTGCTCCGTTGCGCTTAAAGAAGATTAAAGAAAATAGTCCAACGCCGTGGTACAACGAGCACACTCAGGCCCTTAAGAGAACAGCCAGAAAAATGGAGCTTAACTGGAAGAAAACAAAACTAGGGGTATTTCGGTGTTCATGGAAAGAGAGCTTGATTGCTTACAGAGAGGCTTTAAAAGCTGCTAGATCTGCTTATTTTTCAACCCTATTAGAAGAAAATAAACATAATCCTAGGTATTTATTTGAAACAGTGGCTAAACTAACGAAAAAGAAAGCTTTAAGCACAGAAGTTTCCAAGCAACACAGCAGTAATGACTTTATGAACTTCTTCACTTACAAGATTGATAATATCAGGGACAAAATTATAACTATGCAACCGTCTACTACAGTATCGCATCAGGGAATGCATTGTAATCTCCCTGAGGAAAAATTTTATTCATTTGTTGCTATAGGAGAGGAAGAATTCTGCAAACTCGTTAATTCATCTAAATCGACAACTTGTATGTTACAGCCTTTACCGACTAAGCTATTGAAAGAGATGCTTCCAGAGATCATAGATCCTCTTCTTAATATCATTAATTCGTCTTTGTCTCTAGGATACGTACCAAAAACCTTTAAGCTGGCTATGATAAAACCGTTTGTAAAAAAAACGCAGCTTGATCCTTCAGAATTAGTCAATTACAGGCCGATCTCAAATCTGCCTTTTCTGTCAAAGATATTAGAAAAAGCAGTATCCTCACAACTGTGTTCCTTTCTTGAAAGAAATGATATCTGCAAGGATTTTCAGTCAGGATTTAGACTGCACCATAGTACTGAGACAGCTCTCATTAGAGTTACAAATGATTTACTTTTATCATCCGATCGTGGTTGTATCTCTCTATTAGTGTTACTTGATCTTAGTGCTGCATTTGACACAATTGACCACAACATTCTTTTAAATAGACTAGAAAACTATGTTGGCATTAGTGGAATTGCACTAGCATGGTTTAAATCATACTTATCTGACCGTTATCAGTTTGTAGCAGTAAATGAAGAGATGTCTTATCGATCACAAGTTCAGTATGGCGTACCACAAGGCTCAGTACTAGGACTGCTGCTGTTCACTCTGTACATGCTACCATTAGGACATATCATTAGGAAACATGGAATTAGCTTTCATTGTTATGCCGATGATACTCAGCTGTATATTTCTTCAAAACCTAACGAAACTTACCAATTCACAAAATTAACGGAATGCATAGCTGATTTAAAAAATTGGATGATTAGTAATTTCCTACAACTAAACTCTGAAAAAACAGAGATTCTAATTATTGGACAAAAAACTTCCACACGTAATAACCTAGAATACTGTCTAACACTTGATGGCTGCTCTGTTAAGTTTTCGTCGTCGGTTAGGAACCTGGGTGTGCTCTTTGATAGCAATCTTTCATTTGAAAGTCACGTGTCTAGTAACTGTAAAACCGCATTTTTCCATCTTAAAAATATATCTAAATTACGACATATGCTCTCATTAACAAATGCGGAACAATTAGTTCATGCTTTCATGACATTAAGACTAGATTATTGTAATACTCTACTGGGTGGTTGCCCTGCAGGCTTAATAAATAAACTACAGCTGGTCCAAAACGCTGCAGCTCGAGTTCTTACTAGAACCAGGAAATATGACCATATTAGCCCGGTTCTGTCAACACTGCATTGGCTGCCTATTAAACATCGTATACATTTTAAAATATTGTTGATTACTTACAAAGCACTAAATGGTTTGGCTCCGCAGTACTTGAGCGAGCTCTTAACGCATTATAGTCCTTCACGTCTATTGCGATCTCAAAATTCGGGCTAGTTGATAATACCTAGAATATCAAAATCGACTGCTGGCGGTAGATCCTTTTCCTATTTAGCACCAAAACTTTGGAACAGTCTTCCTACCATTGTCCGGGAAGCAGATACACTCTGTCAGTTCAAAGCTAGACTAAAAACACATCTCTTTGACCTAGCATACACATAATATATTATAGACTTCTATAAGTCAATGTTAGGCTGCATAGATTAGGTCAGCCGGAACTGGGAACACTTCCCTTAAATCCTGATGTACTCGTTACATCATCATAAGAAGAATGGCATCTACGCTAATTTTAGTGTCTTTGTTTATCCCGAGGTTTTCCCGCAGCCTACCGGATCCAGGCCGTATCCAGATCTGACTAGTAGCTTTGCCTGGACCCGATGACAACGCAGTGCTGAAGTGCCAACTAGCCTCTCCCTATGGAGGATCCCTTTCCCACTCTACAGATAAAACGTTGTGATTCCGGTTCGCGTACCCACCCCGAAGTGATAAAATAAAACAAAATTCTGTATCAAATTACAGTTACTGTAAATCCGGCCTCTAGTTCATAAACGCCAGAGGAGAACTGGCCCCCGACTGAGCCTGGGTTCTCCCAAGGTTTTTTTTTTCTCCATTAGGTCACCTGATGGAGTTTTAGGACACCATTAGGTCACTTGATGGAGTTTTTCGGTTCCTTGCCACTGTTGCCTTTGGCTTGCTCAGTTGGGGATATTCAAATTAATTAACCAAGCATTAATACTATTGATCAGCCCTACCAAACGTGGATGTTTTTTCACTAAGAAACAAACATTATGTTATTTGATTGATATTTTGAAGCTGCTTTGATGCAATTTATATTGTGAAAAGCGCTATATAAATACACTTGACTTGACTTGACAATATGGGGGTCTTCACAATTCTTATCCAAGAATAAAAAGCCAGATACATGACAAGCCTGAGCTTTGACAATTCCTTATTAAAAATATATATATTTTATAAGTCTAACTTATAACATTAAAATGTAACTAACTTTAACTTAAAATCGAGATTTTAATTAACTAGAGATGGAACTTTTTGTACACCACATACAAACCACTGAAATCGGTTGATAAATGTAAAAACACTTTTTGTTTTTATCCTGAAAAACCGCAGCTCACCCATTTAATTGCATTTGATTACAGTGCAGTCTTGCCCTCAGCAAAATGGCGGACGCGTTGAAGTATCGCAGCAACGTTCCAAAGCGGCCAATAGGGCGTCTATGTATTTATTATGTCTATGGGTAATACTTTGCAACATGGTGATAGCACATGGCCTAAATACAGGGTGACATGAAATGACAAGACAGGAACTGATCTGGCAAGAACAGGAAGTGACAGAGTTCAATATTCAGGTGAGGGCTCCCTCTGGTGGACTGGAGCCTGATCAAACATTACATTTACTTGCTAATTTGTTAATCAGAGTTTCTTGTTAGTTATTTGTTCCTGTGTAGTTATTCGTTAATAATGGAACAGTATTCTAAACTGTTCTTGTTATAATATGCAATTTTAAGGTACTGAGTAATATTAATTAACAACATATAACAACACATTAATTAACAACTTGTTATTAAGTTAGGATTAGGGATAGGCTTATGGTTTGCTGCTTGTAACTACGCTTGTAACAATTCACTGTTATTACTACTTAGTAAGGACACTAAAATAAATTATGTTGTCATTTAACCGTCTGGGGACTAAGCTCTTTTTGGGCCGTTTTCTCTATTTTTACATTTAGGCTTATAAACCATATTTAATGTAGATGGAACACCATGTGTTTGGTATATATGGATTCAGAAGACCCTAAGCTAACATAAGAATGCATGTATTGTGTTTATAAAGGAAGTATGAGTGAAAAATGTACAATAAATGTACAATAAACTAGAGAATTTCAAAAATGAAAAATTTATTTCTGTCATTTATTATTGAAAAGCACACCTCACACAACAATAGTGAACAGTTTTTGAACAAAAAATATATTTTTCAAACCCTTTGCTTGACAGACATTTTTAATTCAACAAAAGTAAAATATTTCATCATCTGTGGAAAAAGCTGTCAGCTTCGGATTTCTTCTCGTCCATTTCCAGTAATTGTTCCAGAGCTTGTTCTGAGGTAAATATTTTAGTGCTTGCCATCATAAAAGTGCTAAAACAATAAAATGATAATGCTATAATTGGTAATATGCTATATATATATATATATATATATATATATATATATACCTGTGTATATATATTTATATCATAATCGTTCTGTCTCTCTCTCATATAAATCTCTGTGCGCTCTGTAATACTCCGCTCCGTTCGCTCTCTGTCTCCTTCTCCACTCGACGCTGTTTGCGTGAAATTGCGTCATATCACTTACTATAGTACCACCCCTTGCAAGGCTACAGAGTCCTCTGATTAGCTAGAATACGTCATGGGAACCTTCCTCTGATTGGGTAAGAAAAATATTCCTTCCAGCGGCAATTTTTCCATTGGTTTTTTCGCGTGGAATATTCCTAACAACATCGATTTCATTGGCCTTATACGCAGTGGTATTACGCAACAAAGTGTGTATACCATATACCACTGTTTTCAGCGGAATCTGAGTAAGACGGCAACCTCTCTGTCCTTAATCGTTTTTAACATAATTACACATTTGTAAAAGGTTAATTACCCTCATGTTATTCCAACATTTTTGAAAATATCTTATTTTGCTTTCTACAGAAGAAAGGCACATACATGTTTGTAAGGACATCAGGGTGATTAAATGATGACAGAAATTTTCATTTTTGGATAAACTCTCCCTTTAACATTAGCACTTCACCTTGCTCTCTCCCACACATTGTCTGGTTTTTGGGTTTGGATGAGTGTAGAGAGGGGAAACAGTTTATGAGCTCATGAAACCTTGTATCCTGCTATTTTTAATTCTACATTGTTGTGGTGAAGCAAATTCAGAGATTAAACTTGGAAAGTAATTTTTTCCTGTTTATTCAAATCATATTGTTTACTGAGACACAATACATTGAAATACACATATACAAATATACAAACAAAACACATATAACATTTAGAGTAGAATGTTTTATTAAACTAAATGCAGATTTTGTTATTGTTGTTATTGTGATAATAAATTTTGCCTTCTCACAAAAGTCTTTAATTTGTAAAACTTATCTTGCCATTATGTTCTTTTTTGTATTTTTCTCAGGTTTAAGCAGAATGATGTAACATTTTGGGGTGAATATACACAACAACAGGCCGTAACTGGAAGCCAAAATGGCAAAAATCTCCACAGCCACAGTGTACTTCCCCGGTGAGCTGACGTACGCCGGCACAAATGCAATCCACACAGCACAGAAGATCAGCATGCTGAAAGTAATGAATTTAGCCTCATTGAAATTGTCTGGGAGCTTTCGAGCAAAGAAGGCCAGTAGGAAGCAGACCACTGCTAACAGACCGATGTAGCCCAGCACCAGTACAAACCCCACAACAGACCCCACTGTGCACTGCAGGATCACTCGAGCTCCAAGCTCACCTGCACTCTCTGTGGGTAGAGGGGGAGCCAGCAACAGCCACAGAAGACATATGACAACCTGAACCAGTGTGCAAAGGAAGATGCCTGCCCTCTGCTGGATGGGCCCAAAGTACTGCATCAGGTTAGATCCAGGCAGAGTGGCTCGAAAAGCCACCAGCACCACCACAGTCTTACTAAGGACACAGGCTATGCAGATCACAAAGCTCACTCCAAACAGGGTGTGACGTAGCATGCAGTTCCATGGCGCAGGCCGACCAATGAAAACTAGGGTGCACAGGAAGCAGAGGGTGAGCGACAACAATAGCAGGAAGCTCAGCTCAGAATTGTTGGTCCGCACAAGGGGTGTGTAACGATGACGGAAAAAGGTAGCCAGAACAGTTGTGGTCAGTGTCGCCCCAGTGATAGATAAGACTGTCAAGACAATTCCCATGGTATCTTGCAAGGACAGAAACTCGACAACCTTTGGGATGCACTTTGTTCTTTCAGTGTTTGACCAGAACTGCTCAGGGCATCTTGTACATGCTGTAGAGTCTATGGAACATTATAACACAGATGAAGACATGGGACATGTTTGTGGCCTTACATTTAATAGACCAGCATTTCTCAACTGGTGAATCATAACCCACAATGGCAATCTTGCCATTATTTAGAAACTGAATGTTTTTACATATGTTAATAATACCTGTCTCATTGCTGATTTCCCCTACTGCACAAGACAGGCAGTCAAAACAGCAGATGGGTTTTCCTTTTTGTACAGCCTTTCTAGTGCCCGGAGGACAGCTCACACTGCACACTGACACAGGAACCTGAAAGATAGAGGAAGAAACTGCATCAGACTCAAAGCAGCCCTCTAACAATACTACATCTGTCACATCAGCACAACAAGCACATAAAGAACAGCGGATTTTTTTTTTTTTTTTCACACATATGCAATACAGATACAAAATCATAGACTCATTCCCATAGCATATCTCTCCATTCACGCCAGAGGTCTGTTCATTAAAGGATTTTATCGACTATATCCCTTACATAAAGATTACTGAGTACATCCACAAAAACTAACACATTCATGATATTACAGAATACAGTAATTAGAGTCAATGCTCATGATAATAAGCATATACACCTCATAAAATAATACCAACACACAAGAAACACCACACATAGACTGTTTTCATTTGGGAGGAGATGCCTGCCATTGGAAATCTGTTCTTTTGTTTATTGACTGCTGATTTGTTTACCCTTTTTTCTCAACATGGCAAAAAAGTCATGCTGACCATTCATAAAAAACAAAACAATAATAACAAAGCAACAGTGGTCTTTACTTCTAACATTCACAAAATATTTATAAACACACAGCCAACACCCATTGAGACTCTTTCTTTTCTCTATTTGTATTTGCATCTCCTAAGCCACAAACCTTATTTGCATGGATTATCAAACCAAAATGCTAAACCTATTCTCAATTAATACATAAATGAATAATAATTAATACTTTTTGTCATAATTTTGAATATTTTGTCTATTGTTTCATATTTTACAACAACTGTCTTTTACTGCTTGACAATCTGATTGTGTAATACAATAATTGTCACTTTACTTTTTTGTTATTTAATATATTATTTATACAGTATGGCTTAAGTGTCCAAATACTTTTTGGGGCCAGCCCACTGTATTTGAGGGAAAAAAGAAAGCACCAAAGTCACAGGACTCTTACCTGGTCCACCCAGCCTCCACCCCAAAGCACTTTCTCAAGGCTTATGTTTAGCTCCTGGCCTGGTCTTTTGGCTGCATCAAACTGTCCAACCTGGACGAAATTCACTGCACCGCTTTCATCTACATGCCAGTTCATAATGTCATAAGAGGCAGATGGCTCGCCGTTATCTTCAAAATAAACCAGCTCACCCACTGGTGTTGTGAAGTTTACTGCATTTAAGTAGTACAGAAGCTGTGAAAGGAAAATGTAAAGTAATTTAATTTAACTAATTATTAATTAGTTCTTAAATATATAGCCTATATATAACAAATCATTTAAAATGATTTAATGATGATTTTAAAATCTCTTGTTCAATTGTACCTGTCTGGGCTTTATTTGAGTCACATCAGGACATTCTCCATCTTCAAACGGCCCTCTGCCAGGCTGACAGGCCATCATGTTGTGAATAGCATTGGCAATAGCATATACAGCCTTATACACATTGTATGTGACTCTCAGCTGTGAAACATCTGTGTAGATGCGACCATGTTTCTCCACATTCTCTGAGCCTGTGCACTTTGGTCTTTTAAATGAAGGTTGCCAGTCCTGTGCAAGCGAGCAACTAAATATTTCTTCCCATACATCTTTTACAAACGGTTCATTTGGTTGCTTCACAGGGCTCAGCTGGGCAAGATAAGCACCAAGACCATGAATATCAGCTCGGCGCAGGGCAAAGCCAATGGTACCGGCTAGAAAAGGAATGCTTGCTGGGTCAGAGTACTGAATGGAGGTGCTCCAGGCCTCTGTGGCTATCCACTGCCTGTTTGTCACATTCTGCACCACCACTTCCTTAAACACAACTTCAAGGTCTGGGCCGATGGCAAATGTCACCACCACATGAGCTGTGGAACTCTGGATCCTCTCCACAGTCCGCCTGATCCTACTCTGAGAATGGGATTTTGGAATGACTTCCACATAGTCCACACACACGCCTGTTCCTTCAAGCTCTTTCAAGAGCTGCTGCAAGCCACTTTTACCATATTCATCATCGCCTGCGACCACCCCTACCCAGGTCCAGTCCAGCAAGCGTAGCAGACGGGCCATGGCCTTGGCCTGGAAGGCATCACTAGGAACAGTGCGCAGGAAAGAGTGAAATCTGTGACTGTCAGTGAGACAAGCACAGGATGCAAAATAGCTCACCTGAACAGAAAAAAACACAGGACAAGAGTTTTCACTGAAATGTATGAATTTCTGATTACCAAATTTGTTGCTCAAAAATAATATACTAAATAAGTAAAAAAATTCTGCAAAATCTCAGCTGTAAATTTCACATTATTTTTTATTATACCATGGGGATATCAAACGCTCCCAGCGTGTCAGCCACCACTATTGAGGCAGAGGAACGAGCGTCACCGACAATGACAGGCACCATTGGAGGTCCGTTGCACTCAGCGCTCGACACTGTCTCCTCCTGCCCTGTTACCAGAGCTAAAGCAGCCCTCAGTGTTGTCCTTTCAGCTAGGCAGGTATCGGCTACCAGGTATCCCAAAGTAATGTTTGGTAGCAGAACAGGGTCCCGATTAATCTCCTCCACGGTGAAGATCATAGCTTTGAGCCAGCGGTATGAACGAATGTCAACACTGAGTGGGGACATTTTTTTTAAGTTTAATGTGATATTGCATTCAAGGAGGAATTTGATAGATCTCACAGTTTGTTAATATATGATGAAGGGAATATTCTTAACATTATGTTAAACTATACACAAAAAATGTTTTGCCAAGCAACCTAATTTTTGCCTCTAAATCAACTGGTTTTCAAAATATAATTGAATCAACTGTACTTCATTAGATTGCACTAAAATATATATGAATTCATAAAAAAACAGTATTTGTTGAGTTGGAAATATTTTACTTTTAACAATTTATTACAGGTGAATTATAGTTAGCAAAAATGGTTAACAGTTGCTCTACAACTTTGCCTTTTAGTTAATTTTAAACCCTCACATTATACTCACCCATGGCAGCGAGCACCATGCTGTATTTCAGTAAAAGCATGATCAGGCTCTGGTGATTCAACATGAACTGGAAACAGACCACCAATTATCACATCTCCCTCTCTATACAAGCTCTCTGAAACAAATCTGTCCTGCAGACTACATGACAGACCTGCACCACAAACCCTGTCCATCTCAACTATGAATCTCACCAGCCACAACCACATAATCAATCCCATCACTTTACACAATCAAAGATACAGAGACTGAGTGTGTGCAGACGTGCAGGCTGACACGTTTTCTGCAAAAGAATAAGGTTTGGATGATAACTCCCCTTTTGTAGACTTTAATTTGCCTAGGGAAAAAGCAACAGAAAAAAAAAAAAAAACAGGTGAGTGGGGAATAATTGCTTAAAGCCCTTGCAGAGAGTGATTTTCCTGGAGGATGAAAACTTCTAGAACAATTTTTAGAAATTATATTTTGAAGATGAGAGCATTAGAGACATACACTTTACTATTAAAAAAGACAACAACAAAACATGTTATGCTGATATAACATAAAAAAAACGTCTTGGTTACGTATGTAACCCTTATTCCCTGAAGGACGGAATGGAGACGTATTCGACGTGTCGACTGATTGGGATTATGCTTAGGGAGACTGTCATCTTCGAGTACTGTTAATGCACATTGGCGTGCGAGATCTGTATCTCACACTCCACCCGCGGCGCGGCCCATTGACGAATAGCCTACAATATGAAATTTGTAACTTTTGATTCTATTTTTCTGTTCTAAAAGTTTGTTCTGTTCTGTTTCAAATTTACTTTACTTTAAACAATTATGTTGTTACCTAAGAGGCCTATTTAAAAATGTTGTATTCTTTTTTTTTGTTCTAAAAGTTTGTTCTATTCTGTTTTGCTTGTTTATTCTTTTTACATATTCAATCAGTCTCATTCTTGTTGAAATAATGAAAAAAGTCTTTACAAGACCTTGTGCTGTGTTTAAAAAAAACAGTCTACAAACAGAGATATAATAGTTCACTGTTCGTACAAATAATAGGCTATATGTATACTATATGTATGCTATAGAGACTATAACTAATCGTTTGTTTAAACAACATTAACCAATTTTTAATTTTTTTGTAATTTAATAATAAAATTATTACTTTATAACATGCAGTTACAACTCCACCAAATCTTTGTTTGTTTCATTGTTGTACAGCAAATGTCAATAGCTCTTGTTTTGATTTTTCATGTTTGTTGTAGGCTTTTTTGGAAATTGCCATAATTGTAGCATTTCATCCTTACTGTTAATTGACAGTCGCCCCACTTACATTTCAAAATGTATCAATTGCAGCAAATGTCTGTTTGCACCACCTGGTGGTCATTTCGAGAACGACTTTGAAATGTGACTGGTTTATTACCACACTGCCTGTTTGGCTATCCAACAATCGTGAGTGAAAAAAGGAGTGTAAATGCAAAGGAGCAGCAGAGAGGGAGCGGATAAAAAAGAACAAAAGTCCTGGCCAGAGACGCAGCAAGGTTCTGGAAAATCACAGCCATGTTCACCAGTAAGGGTTGTGGTAGATTTCCCCCCCACGCACCTGACTTAGGTTTAACCTGGTGTCCTTGACACCTGAAAATATTATACTCCTATGAGTCTCACAAAGAGTCGAACGACATCTTGCCCCCTATTGAACACTATCACTTGGGAATAAGGATTCTAGTGTTCTTAACTTGCCCCACACTATCACTTGGTAGTGAGGTCTCTAGTGTTTCGCTAAATAACTTGTTCCACTTACTAACTTTGCTGCGCAGCAATTACAAACAACAGACTTCAGCAAATGTCCTACAAATGCTTTAATTACGGCCGGGAGATCTTCCCGAGCAGTTCTCAGAGAATCTCCCCCAAGAAGGAAGGGCGGAGGATCTCAGACAAATTTCAGTGAGAATCCCACTAGTAAACACGAATACAACAGTTTTCATAGAATAGGAGTATGGCAAAATCACATGATACATTACATAATTTCCCTACAATTTGATTGGTTCTTCATATGCAAAATCTTCTGTTACTAGGTAAGAGTGAAACTCTGTTTTCTTCATTACTTCATAATCACAAGTTTTCAAACCTAGACATCTATCTGTCTAGTTTCATTTCCCATATTTGTTATTTAAACACACAAACACACACTCAAAGTCACAAGTTTTCCCCAAAGAGTTTGGAAACATTTAACCCTATTATTATCTTTGGGGTCAATTTGACCCCATTCAATGTTTAACGTCTGTAAATACATTTTTTTTTGCTTCAGATTTAATGACTTTTCCTAATTTAATGGGGACAACTCTGTAAACATCAAATTAACCTGCTGATATTTTTTTCAATGTCCTGTACACATTTTGCTGTATAAAACAGAAGAAATATTAAAATTTCACACACATTTGTTTTGGTTGTTTTATTGAGGTCACTATAACATGTTATAATTTTATAATGTTCATTACAATTTTACATATTCAAAATTATATTCAAAAAACTTCCCTCTGTTTTAGGGCTCTAACCTAACATAACCATATCTGTAGTATTGCGAGAACCACTAGTAGTTCACATGACATGGGACATAATTCTCATGAGAACTTTGATGTTTCCCGTGCCGTGGGGAGGGGAAACATAATTCTCATGGTTTACCAAACAAAGGGGAGGAGCAAACATTATAAAAGCATGAACAGAAGCCTTCTAAACCATTTCTCTTTGTGCTCTGTGTGCTCTCTATGTTCTCCATCTCTCTCATTTGAAAATGACATCTAAGCAAAGATTTTCTGTCAATGAGATTTTGTCACAGTTTTTGGACAGTGAAAGTGACATAGAGGAGAATGTGTCTGAGACTGATGATAATATTGAGGAGGACCCTGATTATGAGGCATACTCCTTAGATGAGAATGATACTCCTAATGTTAAGCCTCCTGTTGTCTCTCAACCACCCACAAACCCATTACCTTCCAAAAATGGACAGTTGTCATGGTCCCGCTCACCACCTGAACGACAGGGTAGACTTAGTGCTGCTAATGTCATCAAAATGGTTCCAGGGCCCACTAGATATGCTGTCAGCCATGTCCAAGATATAAAATCAGCATTTGATCTTTTCATCACACCATCAATTGAAAAGGATGTACTTGAAATGACAAACTTAGAGGGTAGGCGTGTGTATGGGGACGGTTGGAAAGACTTTGATGTGACTGACTTGCAAGCCTACATTGGGTTGCTCATTTTGGCAGGAGTCTACAAGTCAAAAAGAGAAGCAATAGCAAGCCTTTGGAATGCTGACACTGGAAGGGCAATATTTCCAGCCACCATGTCTCTAAAGACATTCCATGTTTTCTCCCGTGTCATACGCTTTGATGACAAAGAAACAAAACAGGTCAGACGAGAGCGTGACAAACTCGCAGCAATACGGGATGTATGGGACAAGTGGGTCCAGCGATTACCCTTTCTTTACGATCCAGGCCCCCACATCACGGTGGATGAATGTCTGGTTCCATTTCGTGGGCGCTGTCCTTTCAGACAATACATACCAAACAAACCAGCCATATATGGCATAAAAATATGGGCCTCATGTGATGCACAGTCCAGCTATGCCTGGAATATATGCAGGTGTACACGGGTAAATCCCCTGGAGAAGCACCTGAAAAAATCAAGGCATGAGGTTGGTACTAGACATGGCTGAGGGACTGAATGGCCATAACATTACATGCGATAATTTTTTCACATCGTACGCCCTGGGTGAAGAACTGCTAAAAAGGAAGGTTACCATGTTGGGGACAGTGAGAAAAAATAAGCCAGAACTTCCCTCTGAGCTTCTTGCGATGAAGAACAGGAAGGTAACATCTTCAATGTTTGCCTTCACTGAAAAGGCCACTGTCGTCTCCTATTGCCCTAAGAAAGGGAAAAATGTCCTGCTAATGAGCACTATGCACAAAGATGCAGTTCTGAGGACCAGAGAAGACCGAAAACCACAAATGGTGCTGGATTACAATGAGACAAAGGGAGGGGTTGATAATTTGGACAAGGTTACAGCCACCTACAGCTGCCGACGCATGACTGCCCGTTGGCCCCTTGTCATTTTCTTCAACATCATTGATGTGAGGGCCTACAATGCCTTTGTGTTATGGAGTGAAATAAACAGGGACTGGAACAGCGGAAAACTGAGTCGAAGGAGAATTTTCTTGGAGCAGCTGGGTTACGAGCTAGTGAAATCTCACATCGAGAGAAGACGGTGCCTTCCAAGGAGCATGTTCAGGTAATCATCCAATCAGCACAAGAAGAAGCCAGTATAAATAAAGCCTTCCCTTACCTCCTGTCTCATGACTAATTTCTCAGCATCTGACTCCGCTTCCGTGCAGTCATGTCCGAGTTAGAGCTCTTCCCCTCCGACGATGAATCTTTCATCACGGAGTCATCTCCACCGCAAAGCGCAGTTCCAGCGACCCTTCCTTCTCCAGCAGCCAACGACAACATTGAGCCTCCATCCTTAACCAGGGGATGTCGGCCCTCCAGATCCTCTCCGCATACTCCAAGACACCGAAGACTCCCCTCACCACCGCCAGCGAGGAACTCATCATCTTTATCATCGTCTTCCTCCGCGGCTTCCCACCTTCCAGCTCCCCCTAAACTTCCCTCCCATAGGGAAGTGGACAGTTAAGGGGCTAAGACAAGCCCTAATTAATTCTGATGCAAATTTCTCCCGCAGGATGAAAAAAGCAGAATTATTTAATTTATATGTCACCTTACAATCTTCTCACCTTTCTGTTTCAGCTCCAATTCCTTCGGCTCGAACGAGCAAGGGTTGCTGTCGCCGGGCCCCGATCGCTCGTCCCGCAGTACCTCCTTCCTCACTTGCAGCGCTGGGCTCCGCCCCCGCGCCACGGCATCACAGACCTTCCGCTAGCCTGGGCCGCGCCCCGGCACCAGTCACGGATGGGCGCCAATCTCCTCCAGGCCAACTCCCCTCCTCAGCCCCTCCCATTTGTGGTACCTCACACTCTAGATCCCGGCAGTTCCACTTTCTTACACGATCCCCAAACGTTTTTCTTCCCTTCTACTTCTTTCAGTTTTCCTCCTTCCCAAGCGTCAGGTGCTCACCCTAACGTGAGGATGCCTCCGTTAGCCGGTCAATCGCCGGCGCATTTCTTTCCCTTTCCCTTTCCACACTATGCTCTTCCTATTCCTCCTCCTCCACCTAACCCGGGGGCCGATCTCCGCGTGAGGATGCCTCCGCAATCGGCCACAGCCCCGATTTCCCATCCCTTTAACCCTCTCCAAGCGCGTTCTCCTTTCTCTCTCTTCTCAGCCACTCCTCAACCAGCCCCTCCGAATGCAATAGCAACTGAACCTCCTCCAGTGACGAACAACATCAGAGCTCAAATGCTAGCAGGTGCAGATGTTGATTTGGGCTCTCTCCTGTTCCTGTTTCCCCCAGCTGAGTCCAATCGTCAAGTAGACTGCAGCGACATTTCAGTCACTATTAAAAATAACTCACAGGTTACATCATGTTCACTGTCACTAGCCGAATTCTGCATTGCCTTCAGCCGCTATACAGAAATCATATGCTCATCTTTTCCCCATAGATGGCGCGAGCTGAACGACTATCTGTCTATCATAGCGGAGCTCGCGTTGTCTTACGGGGGTAGTCATTTTTATACATACCATAAGCTGTTTTCCTCAAAATGCGCCGTCCGCGTTTCCCAATTGAATCAGTGTCCCTATTGGGGAGCGTTGGACACTGATCTCCATAACTGAGTCTTCCTCGGGTGCAGAAATATCTCCTGCGCAATCTGCAGATCCACAATCCATGCCACCACGGCATGCCCCCAAATTAATCCATCGATCCCTCCCTGCCCAGAGCAGAATGCCATAAAATCCACAAGTTACGTTCCGCGGCACGCAAGAGAAGATTTTTCAATCAGAGCAACATACTCGGCACCCGATAGACAAGTTTGTAGGAACTTCAATAAAGGGAGATGCCCAAGGCAACGCTGTCGTTTTCTCCACGTCTGTGATTACTGTGGCGGCGCACACGCCCGCGTGATATGCCCAGTCAAAAAAATCTAACAATAAAAACGCAAAAAACTATCTCTCGACTCCTGTGAATGTTTTCCGTCTAGCCGAAGAATTAGCACACCACCCAGATGCCAACTTCACAAATTATTTACTGACAGGTCTCATTCAAGGCTTTAAACCCGGTGTAGAAAGCCATCCCACGCAAAATGTTATCTGTGCTAACCTTCAGTCCGCCTTAGCAGAGCCTGGAGTAGTAAATAAGCTAATTAAAAAAGAAATTGAATCCGGTTTCATGATGGGTCCATTCGAGGCCCCCCGTTCGACAAATTTCGCATCAGCCCCATAGGCGTGGTTACCAGGAAATTCTCTGGAAGATCGGATCATCCTTTGCGGCGAGTCAAAAAACTAGCTAAAATTATGGATTAATTTCCTCAATCAGTGGAACGGCTCAACTTTTTTTTACGACGAGTTTATCTCTCTCCCCCTTGATATCAAACTGTTCACAGACGCAGCTCCCTCGATCGGCTTCGGCGGCTATTATCAAGGACGCTGGTTCGCGTCTCCCTGGCCCCCTCAGCTCCTGGACACACCCCAGTCTTCAGCCTCCTCTGCCCTTTTCGAGCTCTACCCAATCGTCGTCGCAGCTTCCCTATGGGGGAAAGAATGGTCAACCAAAAGCATCCAAATCCATTGTGACAACGAAGCAACCGTACACTGTATCAACAAAGGTCGTTTTCGCTCACCGGCGCTTTTGCCACTCCTCAGACACCTCATATGGATCTTCGCATGCGACCAGTTCTTAATAACTGCAAATCACGTCCCAGGGGCTCAAAATCAAATTGCTGACTCTCTCTCCCGTTTCTCTTTTCAGAAATTCAGGATGCTGGCACCAGAAGCAGACCTCACTCCAACTCCAGTACCTCCTTATTTTCAGCTGATCTTCCCATAAACCATCCGCTAAAATCCCTCCTGGACACATCCATCGAATCCATCCTCCAAGCCGTTTCTCCCAGAACCCTGCAAACTTATTACACCGCATGGAAATCGTTCAAATCATTTCACCTCTCTCACAACCTGTCGTTTCCCGAATTTTCTCTTTTAACAGTTACTTCATTCATATCTCATCTTCATAGTATTAAGCATACTGGTAAACCAGTCTCGTCAGCAGTGAAAGCATGTAAATGAGCCCACGTAGCATTGAACGTTCTGTTTTCTTCCGACACTTTTCTTTTCTTAGAATTCTCCATAGTTGGCTCATAGACATGAAATATATTCCATTGGACAAGTTCAAAAAATCGCGCGCTGGTGGGTGTCGCCAAAGTCCTTTTAGGCAAGTCATGCCACTCGGCCGCCATCTTGGCAACGCCTCCGGGCAGCTATTTCGGACTAACAAGACCAGGCTCCTATCTAAATGAATGGGCAGAGAGTCAGAACTGCACTTTCACTGGTCACCGGGACATAAAAACTGCATGTATAGAAACAGCAGTAAAATATGATAAAAATTGCTAAAAAAGTTTGATGACTTTGCCCCAAAATAAGGTTTAAAACGCCTTTTTCCCCACAGGTTATACTTTACTACGCATGCGCAAGGGTTCTCTCCCTCTCTGACGTGCGCGCACGGCACGGTTTGAAACACAGTATGTGTGAGCTCTCGCTCGCTCGCTCTAGATTCTGGGAGATTTGAACTAATTTGCGGGCATCAGGGAGCCGCTATCAATATGCGGTAGACACTTAGGATGTCTGATATTTACACAACGCACACATACACTGCATATCAAATCTGCCGCCTTTTCAAACAGTAACGTATTTTCCACTGTCGCAAACCTCAACTGCACGCATGCGTCAGTGGAACCAGACGATAGGCTTAAATGTTTCCCGGCTTGACTGTTAAAAGCGGACGATTGGCTTTCCAGTGGGAGGGGCGGGACATGTGCATACAACCGGCATCTTTGGCGTTACGGGTTTTCCCTATATAGTTGTATTGAGGATTGAGTAAGTGGCATGTCTCTATATAAATAGTCTCTGGTGTCGCACATTGGCGGTTGTGACGCATATTAAGAGCGACAAAGGATTTTAATACGTTTTTGTGTTACAAATTAGATGTTACAAGATCACCATAATCTTCAAATTTAGAATTAGATTTTAAACCTTTCACACACGTAAAGTTAAAAATTGTGAGTTTGTCTAATCTAGGCGATCGTTATTTAGAACCTGTCACTTTAATGTTTCCATGGTGACGCGTCATTGCTTGTCACGTGAAACAGCGCAACCACAACTCGGCGCTGAATGAATGATGATCTGCTTCTATGTCATTTTTCCTTTATTCAAAATATTCACAAATGTATTAGCTATAACAAGAAACACCTATCCGACTGTCAAATATGTGACAGTTCTCTGAAAGCGGCACTAAAACTTCCACAAAGACCTCAAACAGAAAGCACAAAGCCTTTCTTTAAAGTGAATTTCGTTTTGTATTAATTGTAGCAGCTATCTTAATTTTAATAAATGTTTCATCAACCAATTACCTGGATTTAACAAATAAGAAGTAAATATAGCAGACAATAGATAATCACGACACGGATTATCACCCGTCCAGATCCAATGCTACCACATCTTTAAAAAAAAAATTCGTGTTCGTATTTATGAGAAAAAAACAATGTATTATAATGTTCGCGTTAGTTGAGCTGTATGTGCGATATGGGCTGCGCGATGTTATTTTACAACACGTCAATTCCTCAACTTCTCACGAAATACGTGAAAGTAAGTGGCCGGTGAACTGGGAGAGGATTGGGGTAAAATATAAAGCTACTTACACAATGTGTATCTGATATGAATAAAACGTGTTGTCTTATTATAATGGAAAGGACTATTATTGCCGCTTCCATAGACATCAGTGTGTATTTTACAAACTCAAAATATATATTTTTTGCTTGTACTTATGTGTATTTAAATGTCTGAAACCTAAAATAAACATTATGTGGTTGAAAACACTGAATAGTTGTGATATATGACAGCACTGAGAGAGTCTGTCTCTGGCTCAGCACCAGCCAACTCGCGACAGCACGGTTGAATTTAGCAGTTGATCACGTGATGCACTTACCGTTCTAGCGTACGCTCCAGGGACCAGCCAAGACTGATCACACCAGTGTGTGATCATACGTGCGAAAATGTTAAAAACGAACGAATAAAAATAAAATACATTTTAATCAATTAATTACTAATTCATTATTTTTAAAAGCCACAGGGAGCTGCATCAGAGAGATGAAAGAGCCGCGGGTTGCCGACCCCTGGCCTAGTCAGTGCCCTCAGATCCTCCTGACCACTCTCCCTGAATTGAGCACTGCCATCTGACCTATCCCATTTGGACCAGCAAGAGGGATCAAAGGCCTTAAATTTACTGACTGTACTGCCCCTCTCTAGGTCCCTCAGCTTCTCCTCTAAGTGAAAGATGATGGCATCTGTTTGGATTAAAACATAATCATTTGAGTTACATTATTGACAATACATTAAATTACACAGCACCAATCTATAATGTAATTAACACTACATTTCTCCTTACCAATCACTGCATCTGTGCAACCCCTTTCTGTCTTGAGTGCTGTCAGGATCCAGTAACATGTCTCCAGGCTTTCAGGAAGTAAGATTAAATTGTGAAGGTTCTTGAGGTACCCAGTGACTTGAGGTTCCAACGACAGCTGGTGATGGTTTGGGGTTACTTTCCATGCTTGCCATGTCCTCAAAATGGGCCAGGAGGACAGGGTAACTATCACATACAAATTACAAAAAAAGAATTATTATTATATATAATCCATTTGGCATTACTCATTAATAAAATCTGCTGAAAAAGCTGTAGTTAATTTAGCACTGACCTTTGTTGCACGATGCACATATGGTAGCCATCGGGCACCATGGAGGTTGGACGGCTTCAGTACCTTCTCCTCCAGGGCCTCAGCAATCAGGTGACGCTCCCTGAGAGCCTTGGGGGAGTAGTGGTACTGGTCATATAGGTTCTTCAGTGTATTCTGAAGCTTTACCATGTTGGCATTTTCTTTAATTGCTTTAGTCACACCCAGCTCCAGGCGATGAGCAACACAGTGTATTGAGATGAGGTATGGAATGTCCCTCATTTATCAAAATTGTTGTTTTGTTTCTTATAATAATATATATATATATATATATATATATATATATATATATATTATTATTATAAGAAACGAAACAACAATTTTGATAAATCATTTTGATAAAACACATGGAAATGTTTAAAGAATTATATACAAATTAGTAATATTTAATAAAAACAAAATGGCAAAGAAACACTTTATATTCCAAGGTCTTCACTGTCAGAGTGGAAGAGGGGGGGAGACTGAAATTCAAATCATTGTAATAAAATCAATTGTCTGTGTTTACTCAGAGAGGTCTATTTAAAAAAAAAAAGTACTGTAGAGTTATGTGTATGTCCCCTTAAGGTCAGCCCCGCCTTCTATGATGTGCAACAGAGAGCACGGTGGGAGAGCGAGCAGTTCAATAAACTAGAGTACGGAGCAAGACGGTATTTTGTGTTTCTGTCCATCCAAAACTACATGGTGTCAGAAGTGGGATAAATATGGCCCAGGGGCTCCGTCGTATCGATCCGTTGGTCTTTGATGACAACATTGCCGATAAATGGAGGAAGTTTGAAAAGGAATGGCGCATCTACTGCTATGCAGGCCTGTCTGATAAATCAAAGAAAGTTCAAGCCTACACATTGCTAAACCTTCCCGGTCCAGAAGCGGTTGACAAGTCTGAAACGTTTGTGTATGATGACGGGGAAGACCATGAGGATCCAGAGGTACTTCTAACGAAATTCTCTGAATTGTGCTTACCCGCAAAAAACATCATCATGGATAGACACGCGTTTAATACCGCTGTTCAACACCCAGGCGAATCTGTGCAAGCATACGTTTCCAATTTGAAAATACTGGCAAAGAAATGTGAATTCGGATCACTGCAAGATTAACTCATTAGAGACCGCATAGTGTGCGGTATAGAAAATGACACTGTTCGCAAACAGTTGCTCCGTGAAAAAAAAATTCACCCTGGACTTGGCTGTTAGCATATGTTTGCTGCATGAACAATCTGAGAGAAGTCTGAAAGAGCTGAGAAAAGACACAGAGGTATGTGCTCTGCTCAAACTGTAATGGCCAACATTCTTCAGAAAAAAAAACAAATTTTATGCATACAACAAACGCTGCAACAACTGTGGTAAACTAAACCACTTTGCGAGATGCTGCAGGTCAGCACCAACACAGCAACTAGGAGCTAAAACATTCTATCAGCCTAGAACTCAACGAAGGGATAGAATACATGAGCTGGATGCGCAACCTGATGACAATATGCAGGACACTTTTTTCTGTGACCCTGTTGAGCTCACTAATCAGAAGGGTGAGATTTTCACAACTCTGAAATTAAAAAATGGAAATGGTCAACTGAAAGTAAAGGTTGATACAGGCGCCAAGTGTAATATGATATCAAAACGAATGCTGAAAGGTTTGAATCACACCATCCCTACCAACATAGCAGAGAAAGTCAATCTGGTGGCTTATGGAGGGGAGACAATCGACACTGAGGGAACAACAGTGTTGCAGTGTGTCCATAGGGAATTTAAATTTCATGTAGTGGATCGTGATGTAAAACCCCTTCTCGGTCTACGGGATAGCATCGCTATGGGACTCATCCAGTTGGGACCTGATGTACACATGCTGCATCATGAGGCACCGGAGGTACGTGAATACAGTGATCTTTTTGATTGTGATGTCATTGGCAGCCTGCCAGTTGTATATCATATGAGACTGGATAACACAGTGACCCCTGTAGTCTGTGCACCCCGTAAAATACCAATAGCCATGAAAAAAAAAGTAAAAGCAGAACTGAATCACATGACTGAGCTGGGTGTGATAACACCCGTAACTGAGGCAACGGAGTGGGTATCAGCCATGGTTGCAGCCAAAAAAAAGATGGGTCTGTAAGGATTTGCATAGACCCAGTTCATCTTAACAAAGTCCTCCTCAGACCACGGCACCCACTAAAAACAATTGAACAGATAATTGCAGATATGCCTGGTGCTTAGGTGTTTACCATTCTTGATGCTAAATGTGGGTTCTGGCAAATCCCCCTTGATGAAGCTTCATCCAAATTAACCACATTTATGTCCCCGTTTGGCCGTTACAGGTTCTTGAGGATGCCATATGGAATCTCAACAGGCAGTGAGGTCTTTCAAAGATCAATGGAGCAATTGTTTGCTGGGGAGCCTTGTGAAATTGTAGTTGACGACATTCTCATGTGGGGCCGTACGCATGAGGAACATGATGATCGTTTGCGACAGGTACTGACCAAAATTTGTGCCATTAACATGAAACTCAACCCGGACAAATGCAGATTCAGAGTCGATTCTGACCAGTATGTGGGTCACCTGCTAACTGCCGAGGGTGTCAAACCTGACCCTGAAAAAACTAAAGCGGTTTGTGACATGCCAACACCTCAGGAAAAACAAGCTCTGCAGCAGTTGCTGGGCATGACAAATTACTTATCCAAATTCATTCCCCAGTACAGTGATATCACTGGTCCTTTAAGACAGTTGCTTCATCAGGATTCGGAGTGGTGCTGGCACGAGACTCATGGCAAGTCTTTTGCGAGACTGAAACAGGCTTTGACAAACCCCCCAGTGTTGCAATATTTTGACACGTCCGTACCAGTAGTTCTCTCTGCGGATGCCTCCCAACATGGCCTTGGTGCAGTATGCTTACAGCGAGGGTGGCCTGTGGCATTTGCATCAAGGGCCCTCACGCCCACTGAGTCTCGTTACGCTCAAATTGAGAAAGAAATGCTGGCACTTGTCTTTGCAACAAAAAAATTCCATGACTTTATCTACGGCCGCCCTTTCACTGTAGAAACTGATCATCAGCCCTTAATAACCATATTAAAGAAGCCACTCCATACTGCCTCACCCCGCCTACAGGGTATGATGATGAAACTGCATCGTTATCACCTGGATGTCATTTTCAAACGTGGTAAGGAGCTGTTTGTGGCTGATGCTCTGTCCCGGGCCCACCTCTCTACTTCTGACCCACAACTCACTGATGACCAGCTGGAGGTCATGACCGTCCAGGTACTGTCTTCCCGTCGGGTTGATGAACTTAGGGCTGCTGTGCAAAAAGATGTCACATGCCAACAGCTTTCTGACATGATTAGTAATGGCTGGCCAGCCACCTCAAAAGAACTTCCTTATTCCTTGCGTCCTTTCTTTTCAATGAGAGATGAGCTGACCAGTCAAGATGGCCTGCTGCTTCGTGGGGAGAGATTGATTATCCCACCTGCACTGCAGAAATTTTTTGTAAGCCAGTTACATCAGGGCCATCCTGGTACTACAGCAACTAAGCGCAGGGCTAAGGAACTTATGTATTGGCCATCGATGTACACTGATATTGACGCTGAACTCTCTCGTTGCGCACCTTGTAATGCTCTCAAACCTCATCAGACAAAAGAACCTCTGCAGCTCCATGAAATTCCGGATCTTCCCTGGTCTTTCACAGCTGCTGACCTGTTTGATTGGCATGGAAAAACACATCTAGTCCTTGTGGATTCCTTCTCGGGCTGGTTTGAGCTGGATTATCTTCCTGACATGAGAAGCATCACGGTTATCGCAAAGCTGAAAAGACATTTTGCAGTACATGGTGTCCCGCACACTTTAATGACTGATAATGCTACTGATAATGCTACTGATAATGCTACCCGAGATGGCCTACCATCCCCTGCGCAACGCCTGCTTTCCAGACAAACAAGGACCTTCCTCCCAGTGACCAAGGCAATGCTTCAGCCTATTGTTTGCACAAACGTAAAGGATGCCATCACAAAACAAAGACTGAGGGGAAAAGACTATTATGACAGAAATGCTCATCAGCTCACTGCACTGAAGCCAGGGCAAACTGTCAGAATGCAGACAACACGCGGTTTTGACAGGTTAGCAATTGTGAATTCCCCTGCCCAGCAACCAAATAGCTACATTGTGACATCACAAGGTGTCAAGTACATCAGGAACAGACGGCATCTACTCCACGTCTCAGAATCCCTTCCAGGTGACTTTGAGGATGATCTCCCAGTGGTGACTAATGCTGAGACACTTGCAACACCATCCAATGCTGAGGGGCCCATGCAGCAACCACACTCCCCTAAAGTGGATTGTTACACTGACACAGAGGGCAAACACTCAGTGGTGACTCGTTCTGGAAGAGTCAGTCGTCCTAACCAATGTTACAAAGACTATGTCATGACCTGATTGAAATGTGCTGTCATTCTTACAGTTCTTCATGCCTGGTGCGTATGTTATGTCTGATTTTGTGTGGTTAGATGTTCTTGCTTATTGCAGATGTTTTTTCATCCAACGTTATGTGGTTGATTTATAGTTCCCTATCGGTCAGTCACTACGACGTAGGTCATGACTGACCAATAGGAATCTCGCTAGAGAGGCCAATCTACTTCGAGTGAAACTAAAACAGGCCAATGCACATTGGCGTGCAATCATTTGCATCAGCTGCGCGACCTCGTTAGCGCGGGTATTTAACAAGCAGCTGAGCGATTGCACAGTTAGCTTTTTGCTTCGGAGCCAAACACTTCGATGCCCCTACTGCAGTGGAAAACTTCTACAGGCTTTTCTTTTTTGAACTTCTCTCTTTTTTTTCTGGTGCTGGGCGCGACAGCACGGCAGCGTGAGCAGCCTCCTCTTTAAAGAGCAAACAAAAAAGCTGTTTTAACGGCTGGTAAGATCTCCCAGCGCACAGTCGGGTGCACATTCCCCTGTGATCGCTGAGGCTGCTCCCCTGCGTGCTTCAGCACCAGTGAGAGTAGTCCCTAAAAGAGCAAACACAGATAGTTCGCGTCTTTTTCAAGATGATGTTCTATCTGTGTGTTTCTGGATGCGGTCGTTACCTGGGATCGCGGGATGGTCACGATCGCTGCCTTGTGTGTCTGGGCCTCGAACACCCACAGGCAGCGTTCGTGGATGAGTCATGTACCCATTGTGGGAAGATGACCATCTCGGAGCTGAGGTCGAGACTCTCGTTCCTGCAAAGGGGCGGAGTCCCCGTGCCTGCACCTCGGTTCAACCCCCCTTCGCGGGTTGCTTCCGGCAGTGACATGGGTGACCTGAGGATTACAGTGAGCGCGCTTCCTTCGGGGAACCAACCCCCTAGGAACCCCCACTCCTCTCATGCTCCGCAGCCAGTTCAGCTGCCATCGGAACGCGCCGGACCGTCCTCGAGATGTGTACCGGTCGTTTCGTTCGGCGCTTCCCGCGACGACCAGATGTCGATCGCTGCATCGGAGGGTGGGTCAGACCGCTCCGCGGACGACGGCTCGGAGCCGCTGCCTCCTTCGGGTGTGCCAGCGGTGCCCGAGTCGGACCCGGAGATGATGGCCATGCTTTCCCGGGCCGCCAACAGGATCGGGCTCGTGTGGAACCCTCCACCGTGTCCCGAGCCCTCGAGGCTGGATGATTGGTATCTTGGGGTGGCGCGCGCTGGTTCTCAGCAACCCACTCCAGTGCCTTTCTTCCCGGAGGTGCATGAGGAGCTCACGGGGACGTGGACGGCACCTTTCACTGCCAGAAACCGTCCCGGTGGCTCCTCCTCCCTCACCACCCTTGATGGTGGGGCAGCTAAGGGATACACGCGTGTCCCGCCAGTGGAACGGGCCGTTGCTATGCAACTGTGCCCTAACTCCACTTGGCGTGGAGAACCGTGTCTTCCTTCACGCGCCTGTAGGTACTCGTCGGACTTAACCGACGAGGCTTACAAGGCCTGCGGGGAAGCTGCCTCTGCCATACACGCTATGGCGTTGTTGCAGGTTCATCAGGCTAAGGCACTGAAGGTCCTGCACGAGGGTGGTCACGACCCACAAGTTCTCCAAGAACTTCGTATCGCGACGGACCTCGCGCTTCGTGCGACGAAGGTTACCGCGCGGTCTGTGGGTCGTGCGATGTCCACTTTGGTGGTCCAGGAACGCCATCTCTGGCTGTGTCTGGCCGACATGAGGGAAACCGACAAGCTCAGGTTTCTTAACTCCCCCGTGTCCCAGACCGGCCTCTTCGGCGACGCGGTCGAGAACTTTGCCCAGCAGTTCTCGGCTGTACAGAAGCAGACTGAGGCGATCAGTCACATCCTGCCGCGGCGGTCAGCTGCTGCCTCCACTCCACCGCCTGCGGCTCCTCAGTCTGCTCGTCGCCGAGGGCGTCCTCCTGCGTCTGCCCCTGCTCCCGCGCCGCAGCAGCAGCCTCCACCTAAGCGGCGCCGTGGAGCCAGTCGCAGGCAGGGCGCCCCGCCCGTCCAGGCCCCCGCCAAGAAGGGCGGCAAAGCCAAGAGTAAGCGGCCCTAGGACGGGCGACCCGGAGATGGAGGGAACTGCTCTTCAGGAGACGATGACCGCATCGCTCCTTCCCCCGGAGGAGGGCCGGGTGGGGAATATTTTGTTTCCTTTTGTTCCGCCGCTGGCCTTAAAACCAGCGGTACCCAAATTTTCAATAAAAGAGCAGTTTCTACCATCTCTGGGTCCGAAGGGAGAGCAGTGGGGGGACAGAATCCTCACCACTCTCATCTGCCTCCTCTATCGCCAGTGAGCAGCAGTGTGCAGTCGAGAACGCCACCGAGCCGCCTCCTGCACCTCCTGCCCTGTGGAACCAGGTAAGTGCTGCACAGCGCACACAGACCCCGCTACGGGCCGCCTCCCAGAGAGAGCCCCCCGAGCCGCGTCCCTGTGTTCCACCTCGCTGCCCCACTCCGGGTACGCCTGCGGTCCCTTTGGTCATTCGGACCATCAGGCTCGGCTATGCGATTCAGTTCGCCCGGCGTCCCCCCAAGTTTCGGGCCATCCACTCCACTACAGTGAGAGCAGCCGATGCCCATGTCTTGGGTGCGGAGATCGCAGTCCTACTGGCGAAGGACGCGATAGAGCCGGTCCCTCCAGCCGATATGAGGTCAGGGCACTACAGCCCTACTTCATTGTACCCAAGAAAGGTGGTGGGTTACGACCGATCTTGGATCTGCGAGTTTTGAATCGGAGCCTCCACAAGCTACCGTTCAAAATGCTCACGCAGAAACGCATTTTCGAATGCATCCGTCCCCAAGATTGGTTTGCAGCGATCGACCTGAAAGACGCGTACTTTCATGTCTCGATTCTTCCTCGACACAGGCCGTTCCTGCGCTTTGCGTTCGAGGGTCGAGCATATCAGTACAAAGTCCTACCCTTCGGGCTGTCCCTGTCCCCCCGTGTCTTCACGAAAGTCACGGAGGGGGCCCTTGTTCCCATGAGAGAACAGGGCGTTCGCATCCTCAACTATCTCGACGACTGGCTCATACTAGCACACTCTCGAGATCAGCTATGCGAACACAGGGACCTCGTGCTCAGGCACCTCAGCCAGTTGGGTCTTCAGGTCAACTGGGAAAAGAGCAAACTCTCCCCTGTGCAGAGGATCTCTTTTCTCGGTATGGAGTTGGATTCGGTCGCTCAGACAGCGCGCCTCACAGAGCAGCGTGCTCAGTCGGTGCTGAACTGCTTGAACACGTTCAAAGGCAGGACGGCGGTCCCACTGAAATTTTTTCAGAGGCTCCTGGGGCATATGGCAGCGGCAGCAGCGGTAACCCCGCTCGGCCTGCTTCATATGAGACCGCTTCAGCACTGGCTTCACGGCCGAGTCCCGAGATGGGCGTGGCATCACGGCACTCACCGGGTGGCAATCACACCGGCCTGCCGTCAGACCTTCAGCCCGTGGTCAGACCTTTCGTTCCTTCGGGCAGGAGTCCCCTTGGAACAGGTCTCCAGGCATGCTGTGGTATTCACAGATGCCTCTGCCACCGGCTGGGGTGCCACGTACAACGGGCATGCAGTGTCAGGGGTGTGGACGGCTCCCCAACTGCATTGGCACATCAATTGCCTTGAGTTGCTAGCAGTACATCTCGCTCTGAGCCGCTTGAAAAGGCCGCTACGGGGCAGGGACGTACTGGTCCGCACGGACAACACTGCGACCGTTGCGTACATCAACCGACAAGGTGGTCTACGCTCCCGTCGCATGTCGCAACTCGCCCGCCATCTCCTCCTCTGGAGTCAGAAGCATCTGAGGTCGCTTCGAGCCATGTATGTCCCCGGCGTGCTCAACCGTGTGGCCGACGAGCTATCACGAGCTGTGCTTCCGGGAGAGTGGCGACTCCACCCCCAGGTGGTTCAGCTGATCTGGAGAGAGTTCGGAGAGGCTCAGGTAGACCTGTTTGCCTCCTCAGAGACCTCCCACTGCCAGCTGTTTTACTCCCTGACCGAGGGAACACTCGGCACGGATGCACTGGCACACAGCTGGCCCCAGGGCCTCCGCAAATATGCGTTTCCCCCAGTGAGCCTACTTGCACAGACACTGTGCAAAGTCAGGGAGGACGAGGAGCAGGTCCTTCTGGTGGCTCCCTATTGGCCCACCCGGACTTGGTTCCCGGAACTCATGCTCCTCGCGACAGTCCCTCCCTGGCCCATTCCTCTGAGGAAGGACCTCCTGACTCAGAGACGGGGCACCCTATGGCACCCGCGCCCAGACCTCTGGAAACTCCATGTCTGGTCCCTCGGGACGCGGAGGTTCTAGGTGACTTACCCCCAGAGGTACTTAACACCATCACTTCAGCACGGGCGCCGTCCACGAGACGTGTTTACGCCCTGAAGTGGAACCTGTTCGTCGAGTGGTGTTCTTCTCGCCGAGAAGACCCCCGAAGATGTTCGATAGGGTCTGTGCTTTCCTTCTTGCAGCAGGGGTTGGAGCGTAGACTGTCCCCTTCCACCCTCAAAGTACATGCTGCCGCTATTTCTACTTATCATGACCACATAGATGGCAAAACAGTTGGAAGGCACGACCTGGTCGTCAGGTTTCTTAGGGGGGCGAGACGATTTAATCCTCCTCGACCCCCCTCCATACCCTCTTGGGATCTTTCCCTGGTGCTTCGAGCACTTCAGGATGTTCCCTTTGAGCCTCTGCAATCAGTAGACTTAAAGCTTCTTTCCATGAAGACTTTGCTACTGGTTGCATTGGCCTCTGTCAAGAGGGTAGGAGACCTGCATGCATTTTCGGTCGACGAATCGTGCCTAGAGTTCGGGCCGGGTGACGGCCACGTGGTACTAAGACCCCGGCCTGGCTATGTGCCCAAGGTTCCTACCACTCCCTCAAAGACCAGGTAGTGAACCTGCAAGCGCTGCCCTTGGAGGAGGCAGACCCAGCCCTGGCTTTGCTCTGTTCCGTTCGCGCTCTGCGTATGTACGTGGACAGAACTCAAAGCATCAGGACCTCAGATCAGCTCTTTGTCTGTTACGGAGGCCAGCAGAAGGGAAAGGCTGTCTCCAAGCAGAGGTTGGCCCACGGGATAGTGGATGCCATCGCCTTGGCTTACCAAGCACAGGGCGTGCCCTGCCCGCTTAGGTTGCATGCACACTCTACGAGAGGCGTTGCATCCTCCTGGGCGCTGGCACGTGGCTCCTCGCTAACAGATATCTGTAGAGCTGCGGGCTGGGCGACACCTAACACGTTCGCTAGATACTATAGCCTACGCGTAGAGCCGGTCTCCTCCCGTGTTCTCACCCTAAACGGGTAGAAGCACTGAGAGGTCTGGCTCTGTCGGCTTGCTGCACCCTACTGTGCACCCTTATTGCTCCAGAGTGAAAAACCTGTCGAGTCCTCCAAAACCCCTCGGCCCGGACTTGGCGGAGCGTCCGGCGCCAGGCCCTTATCCGTTGAATCCTTGAGAACCGGATCTGGGCTGGGTTCCATATGTGTGACCCTACGGGGATCCCATATGTGTATATATTCCACGGATGCTCCTATCGGAAGCCCGTGTCTTTCCCTTGGGCTAAGTCACCCATTATTTCATATGCAGTACAGCCTTCGGGTTAGTCCATATGTATTTCCACGTAACTCTTTGAAGAAGTGGCTTCCGCAGCGTTCCTTCCTAAACAGGAAAGGCACGCTTTCCCAGTGTTATCCAATATGTCACTGTGTGGGTTATCACGGAACAACAGTGTCAAACTCTCTGTGTAGGCCTCCTCCTATCGTCCTTCCAGGCAAGAAGGTGTAGAGGCTTGCACGGGGGCGCTGGATGGGGTGCAGCAGCTGTGGCGCTTTGGTAGGGATTCCTATTGGTCAGTCATGACCTACGTCGTAGTGACTGACCGATAGGGAACGTCTCGGTTACATATGGTAACCCTCGTTCCCTGAGGGAGGGAACGGAGACGTAGGTCCCGTCGCCACATCTGCTGCCGCCCGCCGGGGCGGCCAGCTTCTCAGGCTTGGCTCCTCAGCAAAAAACTAACTGTGCAATCGCTCAGCTGCTTGTTAAATACCCGCGCTAACGAGGTCGCGCAGCTGATGCAAATGATTGCACGCCAATGTGCATTGGCCTGTTTTAGTTTCACTCGAAGTAGATTGGCCTCTCTAGCGAGATTCCTATTGGTCAGTCATGACCTACGTCTCCGTTCCCTCCCTCAGGGAACGAGGGTTACCATATGTAACCGAGACGTTTTCTCTTGTTGTTTTGTCTCGTGCAATTTCATCTGGTCTTCCACTAAAAGAGGGGGGATGTACAGTTATGTGTATGTCCCCTTAAGGTCAGCTCCGCCTTCTATGATGTGTAACAGAGAGCACGGTGGGAGAGCGGGCAGTTCAATAAACTAGAGTACGGAGCAAGACGGTCTTTAGTGTTTCCGTCCATCCAAAACTACAAGTACAAATGAAATAATTGAGTAACATGAAAGTGCACCTGTCCAATTTGGGTCTGTCAAAGAAGAATGAAAAAGCATGTCATGAGTATTATCAATTATTGATTATTATCATTCCCTACACTGGTAGAGCCATAAAAGCTGTATATCTTGTTTGACTAATTACTTAAAAATGTATATAAAAATAAAAATTGTGAGATTGTTTGCTTTATTTTAGTAATGGGTGAAAACAAGTATGGTTCACGCCCAATATGTTCCCGATCCCTGGCCTAACAGTAGAATTTAGAAAAAAAATAGATGAAGAATATACTGTATTACCTCATCATCATCTTTAGCTGTGGGCTCATCAGTCTTAAAAAAAGGAACACATAAGACACAAGACACAAGCTTTGTAATTGCTAACATGTAAATAGCCTCAATCTTAAATAAATATTAAATCTTGAAAACCCTTATATATAAGGCAGTTTAATCAGACAAATATTTTTCTCTGTCACACATGCAAGTTTATGCACTGTTTGCACACTGTATATTCTAGGTTTTAAAAAATCAGGTTTTACTGCCATTGTAATTAGCCTACTAAAGACATATTGCATGTAGCTAAGTAGCCTGAGTTTTTTTTGGTCCTCCACGTTTGTTTGGGGCATGCTTTAAAAACTCTGCCACTTCTCCCTCTATCTCTGGCATCTTTGGAGCCTTAAAGGTTTGAAGGCATGCTCCTGAAAATAACATTAACAGATAAAACATGAAACCAAAGAAAAAATAGGAAAAATATTCAATCTGAATGGGGCTACTTTCTGAGTCAGAAATTGTCTCTTATTATGTAAAATCTGTCAAAGTAGGCCATTTCATTGATATCTTCAAAAAACTACTTTCTTATAGCTACAGTATTGCAAAAGTTCTGCATGTTACATATTACTACAAGGGCGCCATTTAGCCTAATCAGTAAAGTAAATCAGTCATTCACTTGTCCGAGTAAAAAGTTGCTTATCTGGAAACAATATTTTTTTGGGAATATCATTTAGACTGAAGCGTTCTATCAGCTTTGAAATATTTCAATTTTCATATTTGTGATATTCACCACAAATACCCCCCACACCATCTTGTGTGCTTCATCTTTCATTTTAAATTAATTTATTGGAAAATTTACAACTGCATTAAATTATGTTATGATAATGTTTTTTGTTTTTAAACTACAAATTAGAAATGTTGAGGAAAAAAATGATAAAATTATACTTTTAAACATGAAACTAAACCGCCAGGTGGCCTGTAGGCTACATATTAGGTTTTTTTTTTGTAGGCCTATAATTGCATATTGCACATGCGCCAACGTCCAGGCGGGAATCGATTCGCGGGTTCTTCCAGTGAGCTAGTGAAGTCTCGAGATTATGTGCGAAATTATACTGGTAAGTTGTTGTTTTTGATGTTTTTTATAATGTTATTCTTAATGCAGATGTTAACTTATTTAATGGTAAGATTTAACTAAAGATTTGGAATGTGCTCGCTTCTGTTATCTTGTCGGCGCCACAGCCTGTTACTGACAGGTTAGTATTGTAGGTTGGTCGATTTAGCTTTGATAGCGGAATACAGGGTCCAATATTGGCAATTACAACTCTGAGTAAAAAAATCGACACTGATATTTAAAATATCAACTACCAAGTGTTATGTAGGCTACATGGCTGAAATTAGTGAACAGCATTTGTGAATATAATCTGTTTGTTAGACAAAATTCCAATCATATACCATTCAAGTGAAAAGGCTTTTACAATAGTATACAGTCCATATAGTGTATGTATGTACTTTATCACAAAATCTATGTAATAGCAATACTTACATTTCCATTTGCCACAATCCATGACCTGCATACAATTGCAACAGTCTTCTCTTTTTCAAACTCTACCACAACGTAGGTAATCATCTAAAAAAATAGAATTTTGGTTATTGGTCATTCTAAATTTGCTAATTGGTAAATAAAGCAATTTTGTAGCAAATAAGGATTAAAAAAATGTGTATATATATTTTTTTAAATGATTCACTTACAGATATTTGATATAAAGTTTCCTGGAAATAATCCTGAATAATCCTGAATTCTTGTAATTTAAATGCAGGTTTTGTCACGGTGGGTAAATCCTATGTCTCATTCATGTCTCGTGTTTCTGTTGTTTCATGTGTGTATGTGCTGATTAGAGGGGCGTGGCTGCTCATCAGAGCTCATTCAGTATCACTCATCACCAGCTGCAGTCTATCATCCCGGTCTATTTAATCTCACCCATTTCTCATCTCCATTGTCAGATCGTTGTTTGTGATGTCCGGTGTTTGTTCCTGCTACGTTCCAGTATCCTTCGTTGTTCCTGTCTGTTCCCTGTGGATGTTCTGGATTCGTCTTGTTGATCGTCACCTCACTTCACCTGCACTGTATCCGTCTGACCATCGAGTCCCTGCGCCACTTATCTGCCTGTCTGTGGATCGTGTACTGAGTTCTCTACCTTGCCTGTCTGTGGACTATGTTCTGAGTTTTGCAATAAATATTGTTACTTGCAATTGCTTCCGTAGTTCTTACGTTACAGAACGATCTGACCACAAATGGAAGCAGCGAGTGACAATCCTGAGACGTTGGAGGATTTCGTCAATAACAGCAGACGGCGGATGGAGAATCAAGAGAGAAATATCAACGACACAGCTCGTGCTGTTCAGGCGTTAGTGGCGCAGGTGTCCGGGCTCACCCAGCAAGTCCAACAGCTGCGTATTCCCGCTGCGGCGGTCCCACCGCCGATTCCCCAAATACCACCAGTGGACCCCTCCCAGTCGGAACCACGATTACCAGCCCCAGAGACATACTCAGGTGAACCCAAATTTTGTCGAGCTTTTCTAACTAGATGCTCCATGCATTTCTCTCTCCAGCCCAGAACCTTCCGGGAGGAAAGAACTAAAATGGCTTTCGTGCTAACGCTGCTGACTGGGAGAGCGGCACTATGGGGAACGGCGGTGTGGGAAAACCAGGAAGACTGCTGCACCTCGTTCCAAGCGCTCTCCGACGAAATGAAACGGGTCTTCGACCGTGCCTTGGGAGGCAGAGAAGAGGCCAGATTGCTGGCCGAGTTACGTCAAGGACATCGATCCGTATCGGACTACTCAGTCGAGTTTCGGACCCTGGCGGCGGAGAGCCAATGGAACGAGGAGGCGCAGTGGGATATGTTCCTGCATGGGTTGGCTGACCGTGTCCAAAAGGAGATTTATGCCATGGACTTACCACCGAAACTTAACGATTTAATCGCGCTAGCACTGAGAGTGGACGCCAGACTGTCTCGTGTGGAGCGAAGAGGACCCAACTACCGTTCTTCGGTGGAATCGGAGGGTCACCGTGCTGGAGGTGGGGACGCGGTCAGCCCCGTCTACGATCCCGAGCCCATGCAGGTAGGTCGAGCCCGGCTTTCCCGGGAGGAGAGGGAAAGGCGGAGATCCCAGGGCCTTTGCTTGTACTGTGGAGGAACGGGACACCTTGCCTACAATTGCCCGTTAAAAAGGCCCAGCCCGGTAGTAAGTATGAGGCTACTATCGGGTGGGATCTCCGCCGAGAAGACCTCATCGACATCGACTCTCCTTCCGGTTAGACTCCGATGGTCCAACCGCCGTCACGATTGTCATGCACTTCTGGACTCGGGCGCCGAGGGTAACTTCATGGATCACAACTTTGCACTCAAGCACCAAGTTCCCCTCAAACCACTCACCCATCAGATTGCAGTGCACGCCCTCAACGGTCAAACTCCCCACCATATCTCTGGTTACCGAAGATATCATCCTCACCACATCAGGCAATCACTCAGAAACCATCTCATTCTACATCCTGGACACTCAGCTTGCACCCATAGTTCTTGGTCACCCATGGCTCACTCGGCACAATCCCAGAATAGACTGGCAACTCAGATCTGTAGCGGCTTGGAGCAGCTTTTGTCATAAGTCCTGTCTTGTCTCTGCTTGTCCGTCTGTTTCTGTTCATGTGTTACAGGAGGAGACGGTGGATTTATCTAACGTGCCCACGGAGTATCAGGATCTGAAGGAGGTGTTCAGTAAGTCTCGGGCTGATTCTCTCCCTCCACATCGTCCCTATGACTGTGCTATAAAATTATTGCCAGGTACGTCTCCGCCTAAGGGCAAATTATATTCACTCTCTGTCCCAGAGAGAGAGGTGATGGAGAAATACATGTCTGATTCTCTAGCAACAGGGTTCATCCGCCCTTCCTCTTCTCCTGCGGGGGCGGGGTTCTTTTTTGTGGGGAAGAAGGATGGATCGTTGCGACCTTGTATTGATTACCGGGGGCTGAACAGCATCACGGTAAAGAATACATATCCTTTGCCATTGATGTCTTCAGCTTTCGAGAGGTTGCAAGGAGCATCCGTCTTCACGAAATTGGATTTAAGAAATGCTTATCATTTGGTCCGCATTAGGGAGGGGGCTGAATGGAAGACCGCATTTAACACCCCTAGGGGGCACTTTGAATATTTGGTCATGCCTTTCGGCTTGTCCAATAGCCCAGCGGTCTTCCAAGCACTTGTCAACGATTTTTTTCATCGTCTCTCCAGGAACACGTGCAACACGTACGACAGGGGCTTCAGAGGTTGTTAGAGAATGGGCTTTTTGTCAAGGCGGAGAAATGCGTGTTTCATGCACAGTCTGTTCCTTTCCTAGGTCACATCATCTCGGTTGAGGGAATGCGCATGGATCCTGACAAGGTTAAGGCTGTGGTAAATTGGCCAAGTCCTGATTCCCGTAAGGCCCTACTGAGGTTTCTGGGGTTCGCCAATTTTTACCGGCGTTTTATTCGCAATTTCAGCCGACTAGCCGCGCCTCTGACTGCCTTGACCTCCCCCAGAACGATGTTCAGGTGGTCAGACGCAGCATAAGCTGCGTTTGCCAAACTGAAGAGCTGCTTCGTTTCAGCTCCCATCCTGATAACCCCTGATCCATCACGTCAGTTCGTGGTGGAGGTCGATGCGTCAGAGGTAGGGGTAGGTGCAGTGTTATCCCAGCGCTCTCCTTCAGACGACAAGATGCACCCTTGCGCGTTTTTTTCCCATCGTTTGTCCCCTGCCGAAAGCAATTATGACATTGGCAACAGAGAGTTGTTGGCAGTCAAGTTAGCATTGGAAGAGTGGCGTCACTGGTTAGAAGGGTCGGGGGTACCTTTTATCGTCTGGACCGATCACAAGAATTTGGAATACATTCGTACGGCTAAAAGACTCAATTCCAGGCAGGCTCGGTGGGCTCTTTTTTTCGGACGTTTTGACTTTACTCTCTCGTTTCGCCCGGGTTCCAAAAACATCAAACCCGATTCTTTATCGCGCATTTTTGACCATTCCGAGCGCCCGTCTACTCCCGAGTGCATTTTACCTGAGAATCTATTCATCTCTACACTCACATGGGAGGTCGAATCGAAGGCCTTAGAAGGGGTAATGCCTCCGACTCGTTGCCCACCGAACCGGTTGTTTGTGCCGGAGAGTTTACGGTCCAGCGTTATTCAGTGGGGTCACTGTCCAATGTGGCTTGTCACCCAGGAGTCAATCGTACTATGTTTTTAGTCAAGCAACGATTCTGGTGGCCTCTCATGGCTTGTGATGTTCGCAGTTTTGTATTGGCTTGCTCAGTTTGTGCCACAGGTAAAACTTCCAATCGATCTCCGGACGGGTTACTCCAACCGCTGCCGGTGCCTTCGAGACCCTGGTCCCATATCGCACTAGATTTTATTACCGCCCTCCCACCCTCCCAGGGTCACACGGTAGTTTTGACCGTGGTGGACCGGTTCTCGAAGGCGGCCCATTTCATTCCCTTGCCCAAATTACCCTCAGCCAAGGAGACAGCGGTCATTGTCATTGACCACGTCTTTCGGATTCATGGCCTCCCGACAGACGTGGTTTCTGACAGAGGACCCCAATTTGTATCCAAATTTTGGAGAGAGTTTTGTAAACTTCTGGGGGCGACTGTGAGTCTGTCCTCTGGGTCCCATCCCCAGAGCAATGGTCAAACTGAGCGAGCCAACCAGGATTTGGAACGAACGTTGCGATGTTTAGTGTCCAAGAATCCTTCCTCGTGGAGTCAGCAACTTTCTATGGTGGAGTACGCTCACAATACGTTGCCAGTGTCATCCACAGGCCTATCACCATTTGAGTGTAGTGTAGGTTACCAGCCACCAATTTTTCCTAGTCTGGAATCCGAAGTCGCGGTCCCCTCCGCCCACGCCTTCGTCCAGAGGTGTCATCGCACTTGGACGAGAGCCCGTGAGACTCTACTCCAAGTGGGGGCGCGCACCAAGGCCAAAGCCGATCGCCACCGGCGGAAGCCTCCCGTATACGTCGTCGGTTCTAAAGTGTGGCTTTCTACCAAGGATATTCCTCTCCGTTCCGTTTCGAATAAACTTGCACCTAAATTCATTGGCCCGTTTTCTGTCACCAAAATCATTAGCCCGGTGACAGTCCGCCTGAATCTTTCTCCAGTGTACAGGAGAATCCATCCCGTCTTTCATGTTTCTAAAATTAAGCCCGTCTTTTATGCTCGCATTAATCCGCCAGTCCCGGTTCCCCCCCCGCCGCGCCTCGTAGATGGGGAATCCACATATTCGGTTAATCGTATTCTGGACTCGAGACGGAGGGGACGCGGATTACAGTACTTGGTGGACTGGGAAGGTTACGGTCCGGAGGAGAGAAGTTGGGTGCCAGCTAGAGACATTCTGGATCACTCCCTTATCGATGATTACAATCGACAGGTAAGGGAGTCGGGGAACGCCAGGAGGCGTTCCTAGGGAAGGGGGTACTGTCACGGTGGGTAAATCCTATGTCTCATTCATGTCTCGTGTTTCTGTTGTTTCATGTGTGTATGTGCTGATTAGAGGGGCGTGGCTGCTCATCAGAGCTCATTCAGTATCACTCATCACCAGCTGCAGTCTATCATCCCGGTCTATTTAATCTCACCCATTTCTCATCTCCATTGTCAGATCGTTGTTTGTGATGTCCGGTGTTTGTTCCTGCTACGTTCCAGTATCCTTCCAGTATCCTTCGTTGTTCCTGTCTGTTCCCTGTGGATGTTCTGGATTCGTCTTGTTGATCGTCACCTCACTTCACCTGCACTGTATCCGTCTGACCATCGATTCCCTGCGCCACTTATCTGCCTGTCTGTGGATCGTGTACTGAGTTCTCTACCTTGCCTGTCTGTGGACTATGTTCTGAGTTTTGCAATAAATATTGTTACTTGCAATTGCTTCCGTAGTTCTTACGTTACAGGTTTTACTAAATCATGATTACTATAAATTTTGCATTATTAGTGTTGCATGATTTCCTGAAATGTCATCCACATTTTAAATGTTCATAGGGTCAAGCAATGTCCATGATCAGTGTGCAAAATGTAAAGAAACAAAATATGGTTCTAATCCACATGATCAATCATGATTGCTTGAGATTTGAGATCAGATTTTAATACTCTCCTAATTGTTGTCTCCCTTGCTTTGCCAACATAGGAACCAACAATGCGCGAGTCAGGGCTCTGTGTAGAGGGGAGCTGTCTTGTCGTAGACCCTACATTGGAGTGTTTGTTTTTCCAGCCCATCTTCTTCAATAACCTCAAAGAAGTTCTGGTCAACTCCAAACAAATTGTTGGGTCTTGTACACTTGATGTGTTCCTCCATTGTTCCCTTCTGCATCTTTTCCCCTTCAAGAATTCTTCTTGTTACCTGAGCCAGCGGACTTCTTCCAGAATGAACCATTCTCTTTAGTTTCTGGTTGAAGTTTTCAAATGGAAAAGCCCTACATTCATCCAGACCCTCAAACTGTTTTGCAACATCTGCAATATGGAGCATCTCATGGGCATTGTACACAATGAAACCTTCTCCATACAGTTCTCTGCACTGTAGCACAAAAAATCTCAAGAGATCTCTCGCGTATTGCCAGTGTTTCCTTGTGAGACTTGGTTGGACCAGAATGCACATTGCTGTGGAGAAGGGAGAAGCACATGAAGTTTACATACAGCTCTTTTTTAAGAATTCCTTTCAGAACAACCTTTCCTGTGTACAACATTAGCAGTCTGTACTCCGTCGCTTTCCATCTGTCAATTTCACTTAGTCCCCTGGGGCGTCTGGCAAACACACTTGGAATGCTGTTTCTGAGATTTTCAAGCTTGTTGCTTACAATCACTGTGTGTCCAGCAGACATCCTTGTCTCTTTTGGCCCTCGAATCCATGTCAGGACAAGTTTTTTCATAACTCCAAGACATGCTTGATGCATATAGTCAATAGGGAAACCAGAAACCATATCAATATTTAGCTGGCAAAATGGAGTTTCTTGTTCTCTGTTGTGGTGCTCTTCCTGCTGCCTTTGTCTGAAAGACCTGTCAGTACGCAACTGAAGATTTTCTACCTGTTGATATGTCATACGCCCCAGCCACTGACCTTTCTGAATGCATCTGTCACATCCATAATACCCTGAGAATTGTTTGATTGATTTGACGAAGGCCTTGGCAGGTGCATCACAGATAATGCCACTAATTTGAACTATGATGCGTCTTCCATGGTACCACAGACCCTCTTTCTCCAATTTCCGAATTTCCTCAACTGTATCACATAGAAATTCCAAATCCACGGGCTTTGTTTTTCCACATGTGATGGCCACTGGGCCATTTGTAGGTTTTAGATTGGTGCTGCAAAGAACTGACCAAAAGCAAGTTTTTGAACTTTTGAAGAGTGGGAGGCCATCAATATTAAGTCTCAACTCCAGGGTATGCATCTTCTCAGTTGTTTCGACCGGGTATTTCTGTATGTGATTATTTAACATTTTTTCTACTCCAAAGTAGAAATACTCCATTCCTGACTTGTGCTGAATATTTACAGTTTTTGGATTCTCAAGCAAGGTTCTGGAACAAGATGGAAGGTCGTTTGTTCCATGTTTCTTCAATAATTTTAGAAGACAATCCATAGCATTATGGCCAATTCCATTTTCTATGCTCCAAGAAGCGATGTCACTGGCTATATTTGAATTTGAATCACCCATCATCAGGGAATCATCATCTGAAAATTCATCATCTATCAAAACATCTGAATCTTCAGAAATGTGTTGTTTCTAAGTTCAGCGTTTCATTTTCATCATTGTCCATGTTTATGTCATGCATCTCTTGGTTCCCTTTCGAGGGAACTCTACACTGCGTCGAGAATCGACACTTTGGAGACGCCCCCTTAGCGTGCGCCTCTGAAGTATGAATGAAACTAATCCAATCCTGATTGGTGTTGCGTCGTGACGTAACATGTGACGGCATACCCGGAAGTATAAAAGTGACGCTGTCACAACACACTAGCTTTCGCTCTTCAGCAAGCGCTCTCTGTGAAACTGTCTGTCTTATTTGGTGTTATTTGTCTGTGACAAAGCTCTACATATGGCGAGTGAACGTTACACTAGTGTGTGTACCCCTGCATTGTATATCTCACGGGCGGGGACACGCATCAGTTGTGTGTGTATAGTTATAGGAGCGCAGGACACACAGGCAGCTCTCGAGAGGGCTGCCTGTGAACACTGTGAAGCACTTCCTAATAGAGTGTTGCGCTCCCTCTCGGCCATAGTATTTTCTTATGATGGCCAGGCTCGCTATCCCCGCGATTCGGCTCCCGCGTCCGTTGAGGCGGCGCAGCGGCTTGGATCGCGGGGATCGCAGAAGGATCTTGCGGATGAGAAACAAGACTGCTGAGGCACTTTTTCGTTCATCATCTGCTGATTCTATAACACTCGTTCATGACGCAGAAGCCCGCGATGCGGTTTCTTCTGCCCGTGACGAGTGCCTGTTGCTCGAGCTATCTGTTTCTGAGGAAATAGATTATGCTCAGCATCGGGAACGAGCAACATGAGTCACACTCGCCGGCTCATGTTTCTGCTTATGTAGAGCTTTTGGAGCTTGTGATGCATACTGTGGGGTCCAGTCTTAAAATAAATAATTAAATATATATGTGTATATATATTAGCTGGCCACAAAATAAGCAGGATGATCCTTGTCAAAGCAAGAAGAGCTAGACGAGAGATTCCTGTAGCACTATTCACAACCTCAGCGCCGGGCTAACTGTGTTTTTCCCCAAATCTTCATAAAGAGATAGAAACTCTCCTGGGAAAAAACCCACTCTTTTTCATATCTCATCACATTCATTAAATTATTATTTGAATGTGGTGGGTGTGAGAGAGGCGGGTTATGGCAAGAAGCTGTAAATGGAGGAAGCTTTAGTGAGCTATCTTTCTCCTGAGGTGGCATCTTCGCTTAAAGTCCCGGCGCTGCCCAACAATCGTGCAGGGACACCTCTGCACTGGTTGGCTGGGCTTATGGCGGTTGGTCAGGCTGGTACGTTCCTGTACTCTAAGACGATTTTGCAGGCGTACCACGGCACTAAACGTACCATAGCTTATTGTAGCAGTTATGATGGCTTTGAAGAGACATCAGTGGCTAAATTTGTCTGGTACAAAAAAGGGAAAGACAAATATTTTCTACTGAACGCTCCGCTATCACCTTCTGGCCTGTTCTTCGACGCTGTAACTTCAATCGTCGACAGGTTTATATATAAATTAAAAAAATATATATATATATAAAAACTAAATAAATATATATATATATATATATATATATATATATAAAAATATATATGTTGTCCCGCCGTTTTGAACGTTTCCGGCTACATCGATTTCCAGCGAACGCACACCGTGGCGTTCACCCCAAGAGCTTGCAACCGGGCACCGACTATGGTCACAAAATTTTTCTAGACTTTCCTGCCGGTCATCTGCTTCAGGAAGTCGAGAATAGTGCTCGAGAAACACCCGAGGCCGGTCTCAAGGGGCTGGTTCCCTTAATAGATTTTGTAGAATGGCAGCGCCTTCCAATTATCTATATGGGTCCTGAATATTTTTAAATATGGGTACAGACTGCAGTTCGGTTACCGACCTCCCAAGTTTGTTGGGGTCGTACCGACCGCAGTGGTTCCAGAACAGGCTCAGGTTATGGAACAAGAGGTACAGACTCTACTGGAGTTAAGAGAGATCATAGAGAGTGTTCCCCTACCAGACAGGAAGTCCAGGTTTTACAGCCGGTACTTTTTAGTTCCAAAGGAGGATGGTGGACTGAGGCCAATTTTACATCTAAGGCTATTGACTTGTTCTTTGAGGAGATCCAGGTTCAAAATGCTTACAATTTCCATTATCGGAAAACAAATCAGATCCGAGGACTGGTTTGGCATGGTAGATCTAAAAGTTGGGGCTGTCCACTCAGTTGCAGGGCAACCAATGTTGTTCTTGCAGCGGGGCCCGGAAACGATGTGTATTGCCCGCCGTCTATGACGCTTCGGGCCGCATCATTTTCCAGCAAACGCACTCTGCGTCGTTTTTCCTCGAAAAATAAAAAAACGAGCATCAGTTATGGTCACGAAAACCGTATCGACTACAACCTGCCGGTATTCCGCTTCAGGGAGTCGAGAAAGATGCTCGAAAAACACCAGAGGCCAGTCTCGAGAGGCTGGTACCCCTAGTAGATTTTGTAGAGGCATGGTATCATCTTCCCAACATATCTGCGTGGGTCCTGCATATAATAAAATCAGGGTACAGACTGCAGACCAAGTTTTCTGGGGTGGTGCAAACTACAGTGGTTCCAGGGCAGGCTCAGGTGATGGAACAAGAAGTACAGACTCTGCTGCTAAAGGAAGCCATAGAACATGTTCATCCTTTAGACAGGGGGTCCGGGTTTTACAGCCGGTACTTTATAGTTCCAAAGAAGGATGGGGGGTTAAGGCCAATTCTAGATCTCAGGGTTTTGAACCGATCTCTGAGGAGGTTCAGGTTCAAAATGTTAACCATTCCTGCAATCTTGAGTCAGATCAGATCCGAGGACTGATTTGTCACGATAGATCTAAAAGACGCCTATTTTCACATCTTCATCCTTCCATGTCACAGGAGATACCTGAGGTTTGCTTTCGGGGGCGAAGCTTACCAATATCGGGTTCTTCCGTTCGGCCTAGCACTCTCTCCCCGCACATTCACCAAATGTATGGATGTAGCCCTTGCTCCACTGAGACTTCAAGGCATTCGTATATTGAATTATCTCGACGACTGGCTCATTCTGGCTCAGTCTCGAGAAATGGCAGTTCGGCATCGAGATGTCGTCCTTGGCCACATTCAGAAATTGGGGTTGAGACTCAATACAAAGAAGAGTGTGCTAGAACCATCCCAGTGCACGATATTTTTGGGAGTCGTGTGGAACTCGATTACGATGCAGGCACGAATGTCTCCCGCACATATCGAGTCAATTCTGGCGATGGTATCCGGGTTAAGGCTGGGCCAGGCCATCACTGTAAAACAATTTCAAAGAATGCTGGGCCTGATGGCAGCGGCATCCAACATCATTCCTTTGGGCCTTCTACACATGAGGCCCCTTCAGTGGTGGTTAAAAACCAAGGGGTTTTCTCCCAAGGGAAATCCGTTTCGTATAATCAGAGTAACGTGCAGATGCCTTTGTTCTCTGCAAATATGGAAGAAACCTTGGTTCCTATCCCAAGGGCCAGTGTTGGGAGTGTCATGTCGCCGGAAATCCGTTTCGACAGACGCTTCCCTCACTGGCTGGGGCGCGGTCATGGACGGCCGCTTTGCCAGGGGTCTGTGGCAGGACCATCATCATTCTTGGCATATAAACTGCCTAGAGATGATGGCTGTGTTCAGGGCTTTGAGGAGCTTCCTCCCAGACATCAAAGGTTACCATGTCTTAGTACGATCAGACAATACGTCGGTGGTAGCCTATCTGAACCGACAAGGGGGACTCAGATCGCGCCCTCTGTGCAGACTGGCGCATCAGATTATTCTTTGGTCCCAGGGGAACATACTGTCTATCAGGGCAATGTATATTCCGGGGGTTCAGAATCAGGGAGCAGACATCCTGTCGAGGCAGGGGCTGAGGCCCGGGGAATGGAGACTTCACCCAGAGGTGGTGAAGTTAATATGGGAGAGGTTTGGACCAATGGAAGTGGATCTATTTGCGTCTCGAGAGACGTCCCACTGTCCACTTTGGTTCTCCCTCTCACTTCCAGCCCCACTGGGGTTGGATGCCATGGTACAGGCCTGGCCGAGGCTTCGCCTGTACGCATTTCCCCCGATCGCTCTGCTCCCGGGAGTCCTGGAGAGGGTCCGTCAGGAGGGCATCAGTCTACTTCTGGTTGCCCCAATGTGGCCGACCCGAGTGTGGTTTTCAGACATAATATCACTCCTGATAGCTCCGCCATGGCAGATTCCTCTGAGAAGGGATCTGTTGTCTCAGGCGGAGGGCACAATCTTCCACCCTCAGCCAGAGCTGTGGAAGCTGTGGGTCTGGCCTCTGAGGGGGTTCAGTACCTAAATGCTGGTCTATCAGCTGGAGTGGTTGAAACCATACTTAGCTCTAGAGCTCCATCTACTAGGAGATTATATGGCCTCAAGTGGAATGTGTTTGTCACTTGGTGTAGAGAATTTGAGTTAGATCCAGTAAACTGCCCGGTGGCTTCAGTTCTGGATTTTCTTCAAAATAGTTTCTCTGCGGGTCTCTCCCCTTCCACGCTTAAGGTGTACGTGGCAGCCATTGCGGCTTTCCACGCACCATTAGGTGATGGGCCTCTGGGGAGGCACCAGTTGGTCATTCGGTTTCTCCGCGGTACTTGGAGGATGAGGCCGGCAACCAGGTCTAGGGCTCCTGCCTGGGACCTGGTGATAGTTCTGGAAGGGTTATCCCTGGCCCCCTTCGAACCTCTAGAGTCGGCTTCGCCGAAGGTTTTAACGCTGAAAATGTTTTTTCTCTTGGCTATTACTTCACTTAAGAGGGTGGGAGATCTCCAAGCCCTGGCAGTAACACCAGCTTGCTTGGAGTTTGCCCCTGGCAGAGTAAAAGCTTTTTTGCACCCGAGTCCGGGCTACGTGCCTAAAGTTCCATCGAATACGGCTCGGTCTACAGTCCTTCAGGCATTCCATCCTCCACCTCATGTGTCGGCAGAAGAAGAGAAGCTTCATTTGCTCTGCCCCGTCAGAGATTTAAGCGTGTACCTTGAGAGGTCCTCTTCTTGGAGAAGGTCGGACCAGTTATTACTATGTTTTGGGTCACCTAAGAAGGGGCTCCCGGCATCCAAGCAAACTGTTAGTAATTGGATTGTTCAGGCTATTACTGAGGCTTACAAGGTGCGCGATTTGCTTTCACCTTTAGCCGTAAGGGCTCACTCAACTAGAAGCATGGCTTCTTCTAGGGCCCTTCTTTCGGGAGTACCTCTACAGGAGATCTGTGAGGCAGCCGGTTGGGCTACTCTACATACTTTTATTAGGTTCTACAGTCTCCACCTTCCTAGTACGCCTGGCGCACACGTGCTCAGTCCTTGCTGAGTGCCTAGACAGTTTCACTCCGGGACAGGCCTATTCGGCCCGTGGCCTAGTGGGCACTCGTTCCCCAAAGTGTCGATTCTCGACGCAGTGTAGAGTTCCCTCGAAAGGGAACGTCTCGGGTTATGACTATAACCCTTGTTCCCTGAGAAGGGAACGAGACACTGCGTCGTTCTGCCACGCCCCTTGAGGCCTTGGAGCGTCTTGCTTCATCGCGAGGCTAGTGTGTGTTGTGACAGCGTCACTTTTATACTTCCGGGTATGCCGTCACATGTTACGTCACGACGCAACACCAATCAGGATTGGATTAGTTTCATTCATACTTCAGAGGCGCACGCTAAGGGAGCGTCCCCAAAGTGTCGATTCTCGACGCAGTGTCTCGTTCCCTTCTCAGGGAACAAGGGTTATATTCATAACCCGAGACGTTTTCCATTATTTCCACCATATTTGTGTCAGCAGTTTCACAATTGGCTGTTACTAAAAGTTCTGACTCTGTTTGTTCCCTTTTTCTGTGTAGTTTGCTTAGTCTTTTCAAAGTGACCCACTGCCTATCATACTCTCTCTTCCTACTCTTCCTGTCCATGGCTTAAATTAGAGAGAAGGAAAGGGTAGCAATTAGGCTGATAGAACAACAGATGAGCTGATGATTGAAGTACTCCAAACAAAGCTGACAGGGAAAAATTGTGACTATATACTGTATATATTTATATGTGGGATCGAGGGTGGATGGTTCCCATCTATTTTGAATTACTGTTCCTTAGTTACATCTACAAATAAATAATCAGAAATGCGTAATGAACACATTTTCGTGATTTCTTAACAAAAAAATTAAATAAAATAAGCATTATCTATAAGACAACACAACAGCCATTAAAAACTATATATCCCTTATTATACAGAAATAAAAATTAACTACTAATAAGTCATTGTTGTAACTATGAAAATATAACAGAGTGGTGTGGAACTATGTGCTCATGGGCTGGAACGGACTCTGGAGCGAGCTAACAGGGTGGATATAAATATTTGATGTAAGTTTAAAAAATAAAATATGCTACATATATTACATATATTACCGACAACACATTTAGGAGCAGCTAAGTAATATTGCTTACCTTGAAATTAAAACTGAGGAGGCAGAGGAAGACAATCCAAAATCTAATAAAAACAAAGAAGTTAGAAAATAGGCCTATTAATCAAACCTGCTGCATTATGCAATAAATGCGGAAAACTTGTCTGATAGTTAGTCAAAACATGTACTTATAAAACCAAAGATCTTAAAAGTCTTAGCTCTTAAAAGAACTTTTGGGGTGTAGGCCTACAGTATCGGGCTGCTGTGGACACGTGCAAAAAAAAAAAAAGAAACAAGAGTGTGAGTGTGATGTCTATACGAGTTCAAATGTTTCATTGCAGACTAATCAGAACATAATGAACATGGCAAATCTGAGATGTAGTATGACTAGTATGTATGACTTACAACAAGCAGATGGTAATCGAAGAAGCTGAAAAAGAGAAGAGATTAATTATTTTATAAATCATAAAAAGGTTAAAATGTGTAAATTGTATGATAACATCTGAAAATAAGAAGACATAAGCTATATGAGTTCATATGACCTATCCCTTTTTAGTCACAGTTTCCATTTTCATTAATGCTACTATAATTGTATTGTATTTTTATTTTATTTTTTACTATAAAGACCCTTGGAAACCCTACTACTACACTGTAAAAAAAAAACATAAAAAAACAAGCAAATGCATGGCAGCACAGGGTGCCAAACGTTTGCCATTGATGAAAATAACGGTAAAACCCCATGAACTGAAGTAACATGTTTACACAGCAACATGAAAAAAGAACATTGACCATACAGTACTATAAAATGTTTAAAACGTAATCTGAAATAACATATTTTGTCTGTATAATTGCAAATACATGCATAGAACATTAAATGTAATGGCATTATTTGACTGTTAGTTCACGTAACATGTTTAAACCCTCATTTAATAAAACATGTTTTAACTGTAAATGTAAAAACATGGTGTAGCAGTTGTTTAACTAAACATGATTTGAATGTAGATATAAATGACATGTTGACACCATTACTTCATAAAGCATGTTTTGACTGTGAACTGAAATCATGTTTTAATCATTATTTAACAGTTTTACTGTAAATTGAAATAACATGTGTTGACCGTTATTTGAAAAAATGAACTGTGATGGACCATAATTCTGAAAGGCATGTACAGCATTTTGATTTTGATTATGGCTTACAGATAATTTTATATGTAGTTCATGAAATGTATGTTATATGTCACAAAAAGTCATTAGAGAAAATCATTTGTATTTTTCCCGCTTTATTTTCTTCTGTTACAGTAGTTTCCATTGTAAATAACAACAATATTAAAAACTTTAAACAGTGCTACAGTACCATCATCTGAACATTGCTTATATGCTTAAAATACATTGACAATTCAAAGTAATTTCATCATTGCATCTTCCACAAACTACACTTCGAACAGAACAATGGTCTCCAATTTAATCTCCATGTTGATGCCTTCAAAAAATAAGAGAGAAAATGGTTAGATATCATACATGACATATCTATATTCATTATCATGTCTGATCATGTTACTCTTTTTAGATGTTCTTGCGTTTCTTACATTAAAAAAAATATTGTTTTTTACTTAAAATAAATATTTGTTCATTAAATATGTAATACACTTACAAATTTTATGATGGTCCACAACACCTTACTTCTTCAGACAGTTTAGTGATGTGACCTCACCCACTGACAAGGCCAAGGGTGCACTGCAACAGCAGAAACAACGTAAATACAGTGACACTTATTGGTTACAATTTTATTTTTAATATTACATGATTACCTCACAATGTCGCAGGAAATTTCCCCTTTTGCTTTCTATGGTAGACATTTTTTGGTGTGCGTTTCTGCACTGTTTCGACCTTTCTTGTTAAGTCCCGCCTTCACGCACGCCATTGGTCAAACTGCTTCTCAATCATTTCCCTCGGCCCAACGGCATCAGCCAAGAGACAAAGCAGCAGCCTGTTAACTGCAGGTGGCACATCATGGCTCCAAAACAGCGTAAAAATGCCTCAAGGAAAAAATCCGTGTTTTTGTTTTGGTCGGGAAACGTGCTCATTGACATGGCAAATAAGCTAAAACACGGAGCGGAGTTGGGTTCGCTGAAATACTGAATTACAGGCGTCAGTTTGTTTTCAAAAATCGTAAGTGACTTTGTTAAATAGGCAGTAGCTTTGTGTGTAAACGTGACCGTTTAGGCAACATATTCTGCTGTATGAATGCAATATATAACAGAATGACAACAAAACAATCATGGACCTCGATGTCGGGTGGTGAATGGTAACTGCTTAAAAAAATTCGGTTGACGTATCATCCAACATAATTTAAAAGTTAATTGGCAACAGGTGAATACAATTTCAATGGCTAATCACAAACATTTTTAATTATTCTTAATGTTTGATGCAAGTTGCATTAAAAAAGTACTAAATAGGTTTCAGAATTGTGTTGTTGTTTTAGAACGTTGCTTTCACAATCATTTAAAAACACCCATATGCATGGACAACGGATTTCATCTTATGAGGTGTGTTACCTTTAACCATATGGAAGATGATGTATTTGTGCAAATTTTGTGATTGCTCTCTGAAGACAGTTAAGGGATATGTTGATCATCAAATCTTACACAGACATGAAGCAAATGCTCAATTTCCATGTTGCTTCCCAGAATGCAAATGTAAATTCTTAAAATACAATGCTCTCAAAGCTCATCTTTATCGCCATCACAAAAGACCACATACTCGTTTTGATGTTTCAACGGGCACGTTTGTTTGCAACAATACAGACTGTCAACAACAATTTACAGACATGAACAAAGTCTTTTCTCATCTCAGGTCACATTTAGCCAAGGGAGAGGTGGTGTGTTGTCCTTTTGAAAAATGTGACAAAAATTTCAGTTTAAGATCAAGTTTCACTGCCCATGTTTCACGAAAGCACAGGACTTCTACATTTGCACAATTACGGATTATGGATACTTTATCTGAGCAACCTTCTTCAGCATTTGATGTTACTGAGGATGAGGTTGATGAAAGTGAATTCAAAGACTCATTGACGAAATGTAACGCAAAGTCATTGTATATGAAAAATCTCTGCCTGTTTTATATGCAGCTACAAGCCAAATACCTGGTGCCATCGTCAACCATTCAGATGATTGTGGAGGAATTCAGTGGTTTAAATTATATCTGTCATCAGTACACACAGAAGATGTTCAGGGAAATACTCAAGTCAAAAACGGCCCTTTCACAATGTGATATTGAATCTGTGGTGCAGACTTTGCAAGGCCAAAATTTACATTCAGCTTGTAATTCATTACTTTCCACAGAATACCAAAGAAGACAGTATTATCAGAAAAAATTTTCGTACGTGCATCCACAAAGTATGTGTCTCGGTCGTGATGAGAACCGAAACCAACGTTATGCACAGTATATTCCATTGAAGAACACTTTAAAAAAAATGTTAATAGACCCAGTGGTGTGGGAGCAGTGAGCCAAACATCAGCATGTACACTCTTCTGTGTTCTCTGACATCTGTGATGGCTCTGTATTCAAATCCAATGACTTGTTTAAGCAGCCTGAAATTACAATCGAACTTATCTTGTACCAGGATGCCTTTGAGATTGTGAATCCCCTTGGGTCAGCTAAAAAAAGACACAAAATGATTAGAGTGTATTTTACACTTGGCAACTTTGAGCCATTTTACAGATCATGCATTGATAACATTCAGTTATCACTTTTGTGTTATGAGAGAGACTTTAACTATTTTGGTCAAACCAAGATTTTTTCTAAGCTGTTGGCAGATGTCAAAGAACTTGAAGAGCATGGATTTGTGACATCTTCAGGTGACATAGTACGTGCAACAATAGTGGCTATTATCGGTGATAATTTGGGGTCCCACTGCATCGGTGGTTACTCACAGAACTTCAGTACTGCCAAGCATTGCTGTAGGTATTGCTTGGTATCTCGCAGTGAACTTCAGAATGTGTGAGTAGACTTTCCCAATCGCACAGTTGAGTCCTATAAGGCAGCTGTGAAAACTCTAAGGACGACCGAGGAAAATGTTGTAAATGGGTTGGAGTTTGACTCCATTTTCAACTCTCTCAAATATTTTCATGTTGCTCAGCCTGGCCTTCCCCCATGCCTTGGCCATGACTTGTTTGAAGGCATTGTAGCTATTGATCTGGCCATTTTCTTGGAATACTTTGTAAAAAGGAAGTGGTTTTCATATACACAGCTGAACAGGAGACTTGCACAATTCAAATATCTGGATTCTGATGCTGGTTCTGCCCCCTCCCAGATATGTAAAAAAGGCAGAAAGTTAGGTGGTCAAGCAGCTGAGAACGTCTCGGTTACGTATGTAACCCTCGTTCCCTGAGTAGGGAACGGAGACGCTACGTTGGATGACGACGAATGGGGTTTCACTTAGAAAGCCTATCAGCTTCGAGTATTTAAAAACGAGCCAATGGCAAAGAAATGCCATGGGTCTGCGGAATTTGCATGACGTAACTCCGCCCCACCTCGTGGGTATAAAAGGAGGACGCCGGCAACATGCAGTTATGTTTCTTCGTTGAGGAGCCAAGACTGAACTCAGGCGATCCCCGCGGTACAGCGGAAGTGGCAGGAAGACGTAACGTCTCCGTTCCCTACTGAGGGAACGAGGGTTACATACGTAACCGAGACGTTCCCTTTCGTTGTCACTCCGAGTTACGTCGGATGACGACGAATGGGGTTATCAGTCTAATCACGCCACCTTCACAGCTGTCTTCCAGTGCCCTGCGTAAATCTGAGCCCTCGAGAGACTTTGGACGAAGGACTCCTACTTATCACAGGAATACCAAGGTACACTGGGAAGCATATGCCATAGCTTAGAGGAAATATGCAATTAACACCAACCCAGGGGGGGGGGCATTTGGAAATACACATATGACCCGAAGGAAACATATGGAGAAACACTGAGGTGTCCAGCCGCAGGTGGAATATTTCAACCTCAGGGGTGGCAAGGTGGCTTGCCAAGGGAAAGACACATGCTCAGAGAGGCTTACAGTGGAAATACACGTGTGGGGGTAGCTCCGGGGAGGGACCATGCACACGGGAGGCACCTAGCCGACGCCCAGGCAATAGACACTGGCGCTAGCATCAGGGGTGCTGGAGGAACTCAGGGCTTGCAGAGAAGCTCACCTGAGGAGAATATCGCACGTATCCAGTCCGTGGAGTGGAATGGCGAGCAAGCGAAGACACCTGAGCGGCTCCGGTACTAGCTAGTTGAAGCGAGTACATGAGAGGACACAGGCTCCACTCGGAGATTGTAGAATCAGGCGAATGTGTTCGGTGTCGCCCAGCCTGCAGCTCTGCAGATGTCTGTTAGCGAGGCGCCATGCGCTAGAGCCCAAGAGGATGCCACACTCCGGGTGGAGTGGGCAGTCACACCAAGGGGGCACGGTCCACCTTGCTGCTGGTATGCCAAAGCAATGGTGTCCACTATCCAGTGAGACAACCTCTGCTTTGAGAGAGCCTTTCCCTTCAGCTTCCCACCATAACAGACAAAGAGCTGGTCTGAGGTCCTGAAACACTGCGTCCTGTCTACATAGGCGCGGAGAGCGCGTACTGGACAGAGCAGTGCCAAGGCTGGGTCTGCCTCCTCCAAGGGCAGCGCTTGCAGGTTCACCACCTGGTCGATAGTAGGAACCAAGTAGTAGGAACCTTGGGCACATATCCAAGCCGGGGTCTCAGAACTTAAGCTCCACTGATTGCAGAGGCTCAAAGGGAGCACTCTGCAGGGCAATTAGAACCACTGAGAGGTCCCAAGAGGGAACAAGAGGAGAGCGAGGAGGATTGAGTCTCCTCGCCCCCCTCAGGAACCTGACGATCAGGTCGTGCGTCCCTACGGATTTACCTTCCACTAAGTCGTGGTGTGCGGCAATAGCGGCAACATAAACTTTGAGGGTGGAGGGAGACAGCCTTCGCTCCAACCCATCTTGAAGGAAGGAAAGCACGAAACTGATCGAACACCTCCGGGGGTCTTCTCGGCGAGAAGAGCATCAGTTGACGAAGAGGTTCCACTTCAACGCGTAGGCGTGCCTCGTGGACGACGCTCTAGCGGAAGTGATGGTAGCCACCACCGCTGGTGGTAGGGTACTCAAACCTGCCTCGTCCCGTCCAGGAGCCACACGTGGAGGTTCCAAAGATCGGGACGAGGGTGCCACAGGGTGCCCCGTCCCTGAGAAAGGAGGTCCTTCCTCAGAGGAATTGGCCAAGGAGGTGCTGTCGCGAGGAGCACTAGTTCGGAGAACCAAGTCTGGGTGGGCCAGTACGGTGCAACCAGAAGGACCTGCTCCTCGTCCTCCCTGACCTTGCGCAAGACCTGCGCAAGAAGGCTCACTGGGGGAAACGCATATTTGCGGCCCCGCGGCCAGCTGTGCGCCAGAGCATCCGTGCCGAGCGTGCCCTCGGTCAGAGAATAATACTGGTCGCAATGGGTCGAGTCGTGGGAGGCAAACAGATCTATCTGTGCGTCCCCGAACTGGTCCCAAATCAGCTGGACCGACTGGGGATGGAGTCGCCATTCTCCGGGGAGGGGCTGAAGCCGTGAGAGCTCGTCGGCTGCACAGTTCAGGGCTCCGGGAATGTAAATGGCTCGAAGGGACCTCAGATGTTTCTGACTCCATAAGAGGAGGTGGCGAGCGAGTTGCGACATACGGCGGGAGCGTAGACCACCTTGATGGTTGATGTACGCTACAGTGGCGGTATTGTCTGATCGGACTAGTACGTGTTGACCCAAGAGCAGCGCCCGGAAGCGGTGCAGGGCAAGGCGTACTGCCAGCAACTCGAGGCAATTGACATGCCATAGGCGCTGGAGTCCTGTCCAGGAGCCCGTGGCAGCATGTCCATTGCACATGGCGCCCCAGCCCGTGGTGGAGGCATCTGTTAAGACAACAACATGCCGGGAAACTCGTTCCAGGGGGACACCAGCCCTGAGAAAACTGAGGTTCGACCACGGGGTGAAGGTCTGACGGCAGGTCGGAGTAACTGGTACTCGGAGCGTGCCTTGTTGCCATGCCCACCTCGGGACTCGGTCGCGTAGCCAAAGCTGAAGCGGTCTCATATGAAGCAATCCGAGCGGCGTCACCGCGGCTGCAGATGCCATATGCCCCAGGAGCCTCTGAAATTATTTCATTGGAACCGCACTCTTGCCCTGAATTTGTCTCAGACAAGTCAGCAGTGACTGCGCGCGCTCGCTCGTAAGCTGCGCAGACATGGCGACCGAGTCGATGTCCATACCGAGAAAGATCCTCTGCACGGGGCAAAGTTTGCTCTTCTCCCAGTTGACCCGAAGGCCCAGACGAGCTAGGTGCCGGAGCACAAGGTCCCTGTTTTCGCAAACCTGATATCGAGAGTGAGCTAGGATCAGCCAGTCGTCGAGATAGTTCAGGATGCGAATCCCGTGAACCCGAAGGGGAACAAGGGCTGCCTCGACGACCTTCGTGAAGACGCGAGGAGACAGGGCTAGCCCGAAAGGGAGAACTGCGTACTGGTATGCCTGCCCCTCGAAAGCAAACCGGAGGAACGGTCTGTGTCGAGGAAGAATGGAGACATGAAAGTAGGCGTCCTTCAGGTCGATCGCTGCAAACCAATCCTGGGGCCGAACACATTCGAAAATGCGTTTGGCGGTGAGCATCTTGAACGGCATCCTGTGAAGGGAGCGATTCAGCACGCGCAGGTCCAGGATTGGTCGTAACCCACCGGTTTTCTTGGGGACAATGAAGTAAGGGCTGTAGAAGCCGGACCTCATCTCGGCTGGAGGGACAGTCTCGATTGCACCCTTCGCCAGCAGGGTGGCAATCTCTGCTCTCATGATGGGGGCATTGCCACCAACCAAAGTGGAGCGGACTCCCCTGTAGCGGGGAGGAGACCGTGCGAACTGAATCGCATAGCCGAACCTGATGGTTCGGGCGACCCAGCGGGACAGACGGGGAAGCTCTAGCCAGGCTCCCAGGAACTGCACCAGCGGGGTCATGCGAACCACAGGCGTCCCCCCGGAGGGGCAGCGAAGCGGAGTAACTGGCCCGGACGTAGACGGCATAGCGATCCGGTGTGGGGGCGCAGTTAACATCCGCGCCCTGACAGAGGAGGCCAGGGAAGGACCAGCGTTCCACGGGGGCCTGCTCTGCCAGGGGTCTGGCGACAGAGTGGGACAGGGACGAAACGGTCCGTGGACGGCACGCCGTGTCAACCGACTCTGGGACAGAGGGGGACGAGGAGAGCACGGCTTGTGGGCGCCGCTCTGTGTCGTCCGAGAACTCTGTGTGCTCAGGGATGAGGGGGTTGTTTCTGTCTTTAACCACATTAGGGTGCTGCCCACCCGTGGGTGAGCAGCGGGGAGTGGAGAGAAGGAGTGGTCCTGCTACCATCTCCTGGGAAACAACCATCATCCCTGAGCAGCCCGTCTCAGGAGCGCCGCTTGGCGGGGGCGGGGCTGGAGAGGGCTGTGGCGCCTTCCTTCGGCTTCCTCCGCGACTGGGCCTGGGTGAAGGCTGCTGCTTTGGCCGAGCGGGAGGGGCGGGAGCCTTGGGAGGGCGCCCTCGGCGGGAAACAGGCTGAGGCGTCTGCCCGGCCGACGTCGAGGCAGCAGCGGGTCGGTGGGGCAGAATGTGTTTGATTGCCTTGGTCTGTTTCTGTGCAGTTGAGAACTGTTGGGAAAAATCCTCAACTGCGGCGCCGAAGAGGCCAGTCTGGGACGGGGGTGCATCGAGCAGACGTGTCCGCTCGGTATCCCGCATGTCGGCCAGGTTCAGCCAAAGGTGTCTCTCCTGGACCACTGCAGTGGACATCACCAGACCCAGGGAGCGCGCGGCTACCTTCGTCGCCCGGAGAGCGAGGTCAGTTGCGGCACGCAGCTCATCGAAGAGCCCTGGGTCTGTCCTGCCCTCGTGCATGTCTCTGAGCATCTGGGCCTGGTAGACCTGCAGAGTGGCCATAGCATGCAGAGAGGTGGCCGCCTGTCCCGCCGCTCTGTAAGACTTCGCCGCCATAGACGACGAAAATCTACAGGCTTTGGATGGGTGCTTAGGCTCGCCCCGAGAAGAAGCACTCTGAGGACACAGTTGCATCGCAACAGAGCGTTCAACAGGGGGAAGCCCAGTGTACCCACGGGCAGCCGCCCCATCGAGGGGAGGAAAGGCGGATGAGACCAGCGAGCAGTCCCGGGAAGACAGAGGGGTCTTCCAGGACTTCGAGATCTCATCATGCACATCCGGGAAGAAAGGTATTGGGGTTTGCCGTGGACGTGAGTCGGCAGCCTTACCCAAAAACCAATCGTCCAGCTGCGAGCGCTCAGGACAGGGTGGAGGCCTCCACTCTAGACCGATGCTCGCGGCTGCCCGTGAAAGCATGGCCGTCATCTCCGGATCCGACTCAGGCACAGCCGTATGCACACCGGAAGGTGGCAGCTGCGCTGAGTCTTCACTTCCAGAAGAATCAAGCCCACCTTGTGATGCTGCTACAGACATAGCATCTTCCTCTGTAGCTTCAACCGAAACCCGCGGGCCACCCGAAGGTAGACCCGCGGGAATCGGAGGTTCACTAGCGGGCACCGTCACACAGGAGGGGGGCTGGGGTCGCGGACAGATAGTCGGCGCCTTGTTCCAGACCGTAACCCTCAGGTCACCCTGGCCACCAGCCGAAGTAGCACTCCTCGGGGGAGCGTTAGATCGGGGTGTGGATGAGGGGACTCTCACTCTTGCGAGTTCATTGAGTCTCGACCTAAGTGACGCGATGGTCATGTTCCCGCAGAGAGAACATGACTCATCCACGAGCGCTGCTCTAGCGTGATCCATGCCCAAACACACTAGACAGCACTTGTGCCCATCAGAGTCAGACACCAGCCTGCCGCAACCAGAAGTACACGGGCGAGGCATCTTTAAAAAGACGTGCCGCGTGCAAGCTCTTTTAAAAGAGAAACACTCTGAGTGTTGAAGCGCCCGGGGAGACACGCACTCTCTGTTAAACCACTGCACAGATAAGCAGGAAGCACGCGCTCGCTGGAGATCGCCGTCACACCAACACCAGAGCAACTCGTTTGTGAAGCTGACAGTTCAGAGATGGATTGTGGAGTGAAGAGAAACTCTTGGCTCCGAAGCGAAAACATAACTGCATGTTGCCGGCGTCCTCCTTTTATACCCACGAGGTGGGGCGGAGTTACGTCATGCAAATTCCGCAGACCCATGGCATTTCTTTGCCATTGGCTCGTTTTTAAATACTCGAAGCTGATAGGCTTTCTAAGCGAAACCCCATTCGTCGTCATCCGACGTAACTCGGAGTGACAACGAAAGGGAACTGGTGTCTCCTCAGATTACTTCCTGTCATAATTGGAGACAGAGTAGAGTCACAAGACCCTGTATGGCAACTGACTGTTAAGTTGAAAGAACTGGTTGAGTTAGTGTGTGCTCCCAAGATTACCACTGCACAGATTGCATATCTCAATGTCTTAATACCAGAATATCTGTAAACAAGAAAGGAGCTGTTTCCTGGTGAAAATTTGAAACCAAAACATCATTACATGCTTCACTATACGTCACTCATTTTAAGTCTTGGACCTTTAATTCGTTTATGGTCATTGAGATTTGAAAGCAAACATTCCTACTTCAAAAGAAGTGTGAGAAGAACACAGAACTTCAAAAATGTGTGCAAGACATTGTCTCACAACCATCAACTTCTTCAAGCATATCTTCACTCACGGTCATTTTTTTCACCAAAGCTTAAAAGTGTTGACTTGGCCACATACTCTCCTCATTTGTACAGTGATGCTGTGTGCAAAGCTGTTGAGACAAGCTTGCTTAATGAACCAGACTTTGTTTCAACACGGGTAGAATACAAGGGTACCCTGTACAGGAAAGGAAACTTAATTTGCCTTAAATGTGAAGAGGAGGATTCTATTTTACAGTTTGGACAGATTGAGCTGATTTTCGTAAAAGATGATGATGTGACTTTCCTTGTGACTCCCCGCCCCTCAGTGTATTTGCATGATTATGGACTTTATGAGATTTTGTCTGCGACAAAGGAATTAATTTGTGTAAATGCCGAGGAATGTCTGGATTATTATCCCTTAAATGAGTACAGTTTTATGGGACTGAAGGTCATTACTCTGAAGCACAGCGTTGTTCATCTGTAAAAAGGATAAACTGTCCTCTCCCAACAGAAATGGATGCATTGTTGATTTTTATTTAGAATGTGTTCCCAAACCCTATAACTTCAAAGCTAGCCATAGAGGGTTTGAACAGCCTAGGTGTGGAGACCATAGATGACCTACAGTTTTTGAAAGAAGATGATCTAGGTGGCTTTCTGAGACCGATTGAAGCAAGAAAACTAATAGCCCAAATCCCAAGTAAGTTTTCAAATCAATGGTTGTTTTTACATATACACTAGTCAACATTTGAAGCGGATCAAAAAGTTCATTAAGTTCACAAGAACAGGTATTGGTTTTAAGACAACTATTTTGAAAGGTTTGATCCACTTTAAATGTTGACTTGTGTACATGTGTACAAAACAACACCCCAGTCTCTTTCATTCTGTACTTTGTTAGCTGTACTCTTTACTTGTATTACAGTATGTCAATGTGTTTCTTGTTTCTGCAGTATGGTTTTTAATGCAGTTTTTTGTTTATGCCATGTAGATATTGCTTCCACTCTGCAAAACACTGCCAATGATTTGTCTGCTGAATACACTTCTGATGCATCAGGTTCACCTGCTCCTGGATGCTCAATTTCACCATCCAGCTCTTCAAGTGGAAGACGTGAGTAAAACGCTGATACAACATTAAACAAACCACAAACATTTTGAAAGCAAAACATGTAGTTTGAAAGCAAAACATGTGTTGTCAATTCTTGTAATTCATATACAGAGAATTTGCAATGTGAGCATGCCCAGCCTTTAGCACGCCTGGCAAACAAATTGTGCCACACATGCAGTTCACAGAACGATATATGTATATGTATATGTATATGTACAAACCAGATTCCAACAAAGTTGGGACACTGTAGAAATTGTGAGTAAAAAAGGAATGGAATAATTTACAAATCTCATAAACTTAAATTGAACTTTTCCGGCCTCTTATTGCTACCTGTCCCAACTTTTTTGGAATGTGTATCTCTCATGAAATCCAAAATGAGCCAATATTTGGCATGACATTTCAAAATGTCTCACTTTCAACATTTGAAATGTTATCTATATTCTATTGTGAATAAAATATAAGTTTATGAGATTTGTAAATTATTCCATTCCTTTTTTACTCACAATTTCTACAGTGTCCCAACTTTTTTGGAATCGGGTTTGTATATGTGTATATGTATACAAGTCTGCAGATTTATTGTACACTAGTCAACATTTGAAGAGTTTTGGGTATTGGTTTTAAGACAACTATTATGAAAGGTTTTGATCCCCTTAAAATTTTGACTAGTGTAGTTTGATGGTACAAATCAAACTGTGATGGCACGGGGCCTCAAATCATTGATTTTGGAAATTGCATACATTGTGATCCGTACATGTGCCACTGTGGTGATTACCTGGTGCATGAATGGCCAAAACGTCTCCAGTTGAGTCTGCATCTTATGCCAGCGGAGAGTGAAGACTGTTGTGCATTGTTCAGAGCAACTACAGGGCCACAGTGCAGTCAGCAACACGTTAAATGTGCCCATTTCATGCTAGTGATTTGTTGCACTGTGGTCCTGCGGTCCCTGTGAAAAATGCACAACAGTCTCCCCTCTGACAATAATGCACTGCGGACATAAAACAAGTCTGTGCACCACTTTAAATGCGTATTCTATAGTGGCACATGAACAACCCACAAAGCCCCATGCCATCTCTGTTTGTAACTGCCGTTATTAAACTTCAATAAATCTGCAGCTTGGGAATAGGCAATTTTGCCAAAAAATTACAGCTGCATGAAAAGTGTTCATCATGTAACCTGGACATTGGTTTATCTTCTAGGTGACAGTACCTGTGAAACTTCGTTTTATGACCATGACTGGCATTATAGTTTTGATGTTCCATGGCAATAAATGCCAGCAAGTTTTATGGAAAAGTTGCAAAATGGTGAAAGGCCAAGTTGCTCTGAGAGAAGACAGTTGGTCTGCATTGTTGCTTCTGAGATCCTGGAAGTCAGCAAATGTCCAGCAAAAAAACATGTATCAGAAATAGCCCGACAAATGGTGATTGCATACCCAAAGTCTTTCAGAGATGAGATTAATTCCCAGGTTGTAGGAAGTGGATATGATTCTCTCCTCAAACAACTGGTGTGCAGAATTGACAATTTTAAAAGGGCAAAAGCTATTAGTACACCACTTTGTGGTACTCTAGAAGTATCAACAAAGAAACGAAAATTGTTATATGGTTGTATAAATTCTGATCCACGACTGCTAGTTGGAGAAACATCCGAATTGCAGCAGGAAAAGAAAGAGAAGTTGCTAGTAATGTTTCAAAATAATGAAAGTGATGTAAAGACAATCTATGACTTAATGACTTCTACTTACACCTCTCAAAGAAACAACATCCAATCTGGAAAGGAAACCAAAGATTTACTTGATGAGTGGCCATATCTTTTTCAGCCAGCAGGAATGAAAGCACACTTTAAAGAGCTCACTGGCATTGACATAAACAACAGCTTTGAAGAATCTGCTTCCAGTAAGTTCAGAAGAATATTGGACTCCTTTCAATTTTAGTGCACAGAAAGAGCAAGCAGAGCAGGGAGAATCCTCACAAAGTATAGAGCTGGAGGGGATCATGTTTGTGGGGCAGTGATGTTGCTGCTAACCCATTTAAAAAATGACCAAGACCACTTTCTTGTGATGGTAGAAGACACCTCTGTTCCAAGTGATATATGCTCAGAACAGCTTCCAGCAACACCATGTATAGTAGTGTGTGGTGTGTATTATTTACTATGATCTTGCAACACAATAATTCCTGGTTTCAGGGGACCAGAACTCACATTCTGTTAAATATTATGTCTTACTGATTTTGTTTGTTCAAAGGAGAGAACCCACTGACAGCCAGTGTGTACATGTTAGCAGTAGACCAGATGATTGTAAATGACCATCTCTTGAGTTTTACAGAAGCCCTGTATCTGATGTTCTCTCTTTACTATATATTGAACATCAGTTACCCTGTAGAACTGGGAGCCACACTAGAATTCTTGCAAAGGTAATTCATAGACTGCATTCCTTTGGTTAAGTAGCATACAACAATTATTTAAGGATATTGTTTGTGTTGTGTTTTAAAGGTGCATCTTTAGGATTAATCCTCATAAAGGTACCAAGGTGGAAAAGAGAGAGAAAAAGAGAGCGTACTCTGTCAACCCCAGAGTATTGAGTCTGACGTCAAAAATTGCTGCATTTGACTGGGGAGAGTAACAGGTATAGAAGCTCTGTTGTCTTGTATAGTAGTGGTAGACTTCATCTTCTGTGTTTATCATTCATCGATGATAAAGTGCACCAAATGACAATAATTTTTATAATTAACTCCAATAAATGTGATGTAATCGTCTGTGGCCAAAACTGTATTTGGTTAAGGCTTGTTGCTGTTTCTGCTCTTCTTTTGGTTTGGGTTTTAATTTAAACTGTTTGTGTCCCCACAGATTCAGGTCTTTCAGAAGATTGACATTTTGCTGAAGAACAGGACAGACCGACTTTTTGTACTTCAGTGCAGCGCTTTGTTCCTTAAAATATTTTTATTGCCTTGTGATGTGATTAGTATTTTTTTTTTTTTATTGAACAAATTTGTGATCTAAAACATGACTTTTGCTGGGAAGTGTTTTTCCATTGTTTGATCTTGAAGGTTTGCTATATAATGAAAAGCTGAAGTTGTTTACAGCAATACTCTGGCTACCATAATTTATTGTATAACATTTTCCAAAAATTTTTGTTTCAAGAGTATTTTTAATTTGTTTTTTAACATTACTTCTTTCACACAGTATACAAATATGCTCCTGTACATTTGGTTTGAATAAATAAATTCACTATAAAAAGATTATAGCATGAAAACATGTAAGCCTTTACTAAAACTTTGACTTCCATGGTATTTTTTTTGACAATGCGCTTAAGTCATGCCTCATGACGTAAGGAATACTGTGTCCGGGTTTAACCCTCCACTGATTTCAATAGAGGATATGATTTTTAATCAGCCATTTATGAGCACCATTTATTTATCTCACCCATTTAGGCAACACCTTTATAAACTCCGTGTATGTTGCAGTCTCCCAGCTCTCAAAATCACAGACAGCAATATATCCAATAGTGCGGTAGAGATATGGCTTATAGCCGTGGCTCCCTGGGCAGCCCTGAGATGGACCCAGTTTTATGACATTTTATAAAATAAATTAATTTATCCTAATTTCTGTGTAAATAAATTTGAGAACCACTGGCTTATAGATTTGGCTTTTTGTGATAAAAAAAAAGCCATTTCTTTGCTATGAAAATTTTGAAAGTGGAAATAAAGTGCTTTATTAAGAAAAGAGTGTTTATTAAAAATAAGTATTTATTGGGTAGGCTTAGCGGTCGGTGTAGAAGGGCTTTTATTCTCACAACAATGTAACATCCATTTAACAATTTTAAAGGGGGTGGTATAATGCCCTTTTCACAAGATGTAAAATCTTGTCCCCAGAGTGTGTAGGCAAAGTTTTAGCTAAAAATACCCCACAGATATTTTTATATAGCATGTTAAAGTTGTCACTTTTTGAGGGTTAGCAAAAACGCACCGTTTTGTGTCTGGCCCTTTAAATGCAAATGAGCTGCTACTCCCGGCACAGGGGGCGGAGTTTCAAGAGCTTGTGTGTTAGCAGTGCCGATTGCCTCATGCAGAAACACAATAAAATGTCAGAAACTGTTCTGCCTATTATGTTCAAACCGGAGTCAGACAAAGATGGAGAGACTCAAGAAGAAGTGACAACATGTAGAATGCAACAGGACATTTCTGAATGCTTAGTTGATAAATTTATGTTGATGATTTTGAGTTAACATTATTAGCATATTCTGTCAGGATAATCTATAAATCGCTCGTATAGGAACTGTTGTGAGATGCACACAGAGTGACTTTCTATTGCATGTGAAAAGACGGATGCTACAGTTTGAGCTGACTCACAAATGTGCTCGACTACAACAGCTCTTCCCCTTCTCAACATGGACTGTGTGTTCCCAGGGGCGAGTTTATGTAAATGTTCAAGTTTGTGATGTCACTAACCCGGGAGGAATGTCCTGTAGTTCCTACCAGCCGTTTGTTGTAGTCCTTAAAAAACGATTTCTTTAAAAGCAAACATCTCCCTTTGCTTTGAACTTTGAGCGTTGTAACTTTGCAGATGTTGTTTATGCTCAAACAACAACATTACACATAAACTAAAGCTAGAAAAGTGAAATCATAATCAACCACCCCTTTAATAAATATAATCATTTGCACTCTGATAATTATTGGATCCTGTTAATCTACAAAAATACTAAGGTGCAAGTATCTGCCAATATAGATAGCATCTAATTAGCATGTACACTTACTGCAAATTTGATAATTATATTTATTAAATGAAAATTATTTACACCTAATGTAAATAGCATTACGTAAATATGCTGATATTGTCACTTATAGTGAAAATAAAAATATATCTGTATTTTTCTTAGTGTAAATAGCATCTAAAGCTGGTTATTTCGGATTTTGAAATGGAAATCATGACAATTAGCTTACCTTAACAATAAATGGTTTTCCAGAAGTGGTGTAACAAGTGGGTTGGACAGGAGTGTGCGTTTGGATGAGGATACCAATAAGTGAAAGCATACTCAAAATGTGACCTCTTTAACCCATCCCAATGAGTTTTGAACACACACATCCCCAGAGCAGTGTGGGGAGCGATTAGGGTAAGGTGCCTTCCTCAAGGGCACCACAGTCGCAACACGCCGGCCATGAGACTCGAACCGGCAACTCTTGGGTTACAAGCCCGACTCTCTAACCACTAAGCTACAACTGCCCCCAAATGCTCTAACAGCCACAAGAGAAAACTGATGCCTTTCGCCACTAACCACAGCAGCAAAATACTAAAAAAATATGATTTTATAAACAACACAGTCCAGCGCCAGATCGCCTATTTAACAAACAAACGGTATGACATGCATAAAAACAATAGTAGGCTAAACACTGACTATAAATCAAGGAAACAACGTGTCGGATCACCAATGAAGTTTAGAAAAGATGCGCAATTTAACCTATTGTCTTTAGTGGCACAGGCACTAGTCTGGAAGCCTTGCTTATTTGATGCTTGTTTCAAAGTCCTTGGTTCAAATCTGTAATTTATACCTTTTGGTATCACAAATCACATCGAAAAGGCATTTATTTTCAACAAAAATTAAGTAGAATTAAAGTGTCTAACGTGTGTTTAATAAAACACCTTATACTATTATTGCATCCTGTTAAGGCTACACAATTACTGAGATGCAAACAGAATCTGCCAAAATATAGAATATAGCATCTAATTACTATTTACATTATTGCAAACTATCACAACATTTACATGATGTAAATAGAATATATAGCTATTTGTTTTTAGTGTGAATCACAACTGTTGCTTTTTGCACTTAGTGCATAGTCACTGCCTAATTCAACTGGAAATATGTAGGCTGGTGTTTTTGGTGTTAATGCATGCATTTTTGTGGAATTTCACCGTTCTGATGAAAATGTTTTATGACTGTGAAATTCTACTGGTTTTCTCTGTAAAACTACATTTTTTTTCAACTCTGACCAAAAAATATACAGGAATATTTTTTTAAAGGACATGTCAGGATAACAATATGTCACGGGTGGGGTACGATGAACGCCAGATGACGGGCCGTTCCAACCCCCGACTCGCGTACCACCGCAAGGAGCCAACACCACAGAGGACACAGAGGCAGCCAGCAATTTAGAAGTTAAAGCACAGAATCTTTATTGAATAAAATATGTTAAAACAGTCCCCGGCAAGCCAAGAGGAGGTGAGGATTCAACAACGTCACTGGCGTGCTTCAACTGGGCTCAGGCAGACGGAGAGGAGATGGGAATTCAACAGTGCCGCTGGTTTTCTTCACAGGGCTCCGATAGACAGATGACGAGGATTCAACAGGGTCGCTGACTTGTCCCACAGGGCTCAGATGGACAGAGAGAAGATGAGAACTCGACCGTGTCACCGACTTTCTCCACAGGGCTCAGACAGACAGAGAGAAGATGAAGATTCAGTAGTGTCACTGGCGTCCTTCACAAGGCTCAGGTAGGCAGCGAGAGGTAAGTAACCACCAGCGAAGCTGGCTCTCTTCACAGGGCTCAGATAGACGGAGAGAAGATGAGGATTCAACAGCCAGGCTGGCTCTACTCACAGGGCTCAGGCAGACAGAGAGAAGATGAGGATTCAACATCAAAGCTGGCTCTATTCACAGGGCTCAGGCAGACAGAGAGAAGATGAGGATTCAACAGCCAGGCTGGCTCTACTCACAGGGCTCAAGCAGACCGAGAGGAACTGGGAATTCAACAGCGAAGCTGGCTCTATTCACAGGGCTCAGGCAGACAGAGAGAAGATAAGGATTCAACAGTGAAGCAGGCTCTCTTCGCAGGGCTCCAGAAGACAGGGAAAATATGCGGGTTCAACAGCAAAGCTGGCTCTATTCACAGGGCTCAGGCAGACAGAGAGAAGATGAGGATTCAACAGCCAGGCTGGCTCTACTCACAGGGCTCAGATGGACGGAGAGAAGATGATTCAACAGTGAAGCAGGCTCTCTTCGCAGGGCTCCAGCAGACAGGGAGAAGATGCGGATTCAACAGCAAAGCTGGCTCTATTCACAGGGCTCAGGCAGACAGAGAGAAGATGAGGATTCAACAGTGAAGCAGGCTCTCTTCGCAGGGCTCCAGCAGACAGGGAGAAGATGCGGATTCAACAGCAAAGCTGGCTCTATTCACAGGGCTCAGGCAGACAGAGAGAAGATGAGGATTCGACAGCCAGGCTGGCTCTACTCACAGGGCTCAGATGGACGGAGAGAAGATGATTCAACAGTGAAGCAGGCTCTCTTCGCAGGACTCCAGCAGACAGGGAGAAGATGAGGATTCAACAGCAAAGCTGGCTCTATTCACAGGGCTCAGACAGACAGAGAGAAGATGAGGATTCGACAGCTAGGCTGGCTCTACTCACAGGGCTCAGATGGACGGAGAGAAGATGAGGATTTTACCGCTAGATGGTGTCCTTCATTGGCCTCAATTCAAAAAGATGCAAATGATGTTTCCACAGTCAAGACCGCCTCCCCAATGTCTCTGCATTACACTTCCACTCGTGTTTCACTATAACCCACACAAATCCACACACATGAATATATTAATGTACAACACTGCAAAATCTCGTCACTCACAGATTAGGGCGTAGACAGGGGATCTGGTCCACTGTGCATCGCTACGACCTCCTCAACTTCTCCCGATGAAGCGCAGGGCTTTCAAACCTTCTCCAGAAAGACATTTTTACACCTCCTGAAGTCTCATCACATCCTTAAAAAAAGTTTCTCATATCACAATCCAAACATCAACAGCACTTATCTTCTCCCATCACGATTTTCCTCTCCACATCCGGATTCGCCCGAACTCCCCCGCAGCTTTCCTTTTTCCCCTCTTCTCGACCCTGAGTTGAAGATGAGACACCCTTTTATCCTTCCCCGAGTGGCAACGTGTCCCAATCGCCATCTTGTACGCGCTCTCCCGCACCTGTTTCGAGTCTTTCACTAATAATTCTCCGTCTCTTCCCGGTGCTTCCGGGTTGATGTCTTCCGGGTCCCCCACCGGAAATCCTTCCCGCCCAACAACCGACCGTGATTAAGGTTCCGCCTGACTTGGTCACCCCGGTGACACTCCCCCCCCTCCATTCGGGACTAGTCCCTAGGACCGGGGTACTCCAGCCCACTCGCCATATCGCTGGGGTGGTCTCCCCTGATTGCCCCGTTGGGAACGTCGAGGTGGTGATACGGGGGCTACTCTCGCCGCCTCGACTTCAGGGCCTCTTGGTCCCACGGCCCATCCCACCGGTGGGGCTACTGGGGTCACAGTCCGTTCAGGGGCCTCTTCCATCGAGACCAGATAATTTGGGCAAGGACGAAGCAGATTCCGAGAGATTCCACATTTGGCATGGTCTCCCAACGGTCGCTAAGTTTGCCCTTTCCTGGGCGTCGATTGTCTCGCACCAACACTCGCTCCCCGGGCAGTAGGGGGGCTTCACAAGCTGTCCGATCATACAACCGTTTGTTGTTGACCGCTGCTGCGCCCAGATGGTCTGTAACCCGACGGTAGGCGTGATGGAGCTGCTGGTGATGACGACCCACCCACTCCGTCGTACTCTGGACTCCTTCCGTAGGCTCTGTCCCCAACAACAGATCAACCGGTAAACACAGGTGTCTTCCAAACATCAAGTACTCCGGAGCATAGCCTGTGGTGCTATGCACACTGTTGTTATAGGCTTGTACTAGGGCAGGGAGGCAGTCAGCCCACTGATTCTGTTGGTCAGCTTCCAAGGTCCCGAGTAACCCCAACAGGGTCTGGTTAAACCTCTCGCACCCCCCGTTGCCTTGGGGGTGATACGAGGTAGTGCGAGTCTTCCGACACCCATAAAGGCGGCTCAGTTCTTGTATGACCCGGGATTCAAATTTCGGGCCCTGATCCGAGTGAAGAGTCTCGGGACACCCGAAGGGCTGGATGATGGCTCGCCAGAGTACACCTGCAGTGGTAACGGCTGTTTGGTCTGGAGTAGGAATGGCCCATGCGTACTTAGTAAACAGATCAGTTGCCACCAAGATGTTCTGGTACCGATCCGTGGGCCGACCCAGCGTTAGGAAATCCATCGCCACGATGTGCAAAGGCGCTCGAGGGCACATAGGGACCAAGGGGGCTCTTGCCTCTTTCCTTGTCTTAAAAAGTACACACCTAGGGCAGCTCTGAACAAACACCCTGACAGTTGCCTCCATCCCAGTCCAGTGAAGATACCTCCTTAACAGGGATAGTGTCCTTTCCTGTCCTTGATGTCCTGTGTACGTGTGGTAAGCTTTCAGCAGGGCCAAACGCTGTTCTTCTGGCACCACCACCTGGTATACCACTTCCTGGATTACCGGCTCTCGGACAGAACGACAGATCACCCCCTCTCTCAAGCTGAGTTTCTTCCACTGCCCCATGAGTTTCCTTACTGCTACAGTTTGAGTCCGCCTCTCCCGCGCCCCAGGCATGGACCCCTGTTGTAGATAAGCATGTACCCTCGCCAGATCAACATCTCTCTGTTGTAATTCTTTCCACCGGCCTGGGTCCCACCCCCAGCCAGTAGGCACTCCGTCCAACCGAACTCCGGGGGCCTCCACCACTCCCACTAGCAGTCCTCCCTCCGGTTCCGAAGTAGGGGATATCGTTTGTCCACTCTCATTAGGCACAGGGAGTCGGGACAGTGCATCCGCATTCGTGTGCTCTCTACCTGGTCGATATTGAAGCTGGTAATTGTAATTGGCCAGCTGAGCAACCCAACGCTGCTCCACCGCTCCCAATCTGGCTGTCTGTAGATGAACCAACGGGTTGTTATCGGTCACCACCATCACCTTCGCCCCCCATAAGTAGTCTTTGAATTTTTCCGTCATCGCCCACTTCATTGCCAGAAGTTCTATTTTGAAAGAACTGTAATTGGAGGCATTCCGCTCGGCTGGATGAAGACTCCGGCTGGCATATGCAATCACTCTCTCAACTCCCTGCTGTCGTTGTGCCAGTACGGCTCCCAACCCTGCATTACTTGCATCAGTATATAGGATGAACGGCCGAGTAAAATCGGCATACGCCAGAATCGGGGCCTGCAGGAGTTCCCGCTTGAGTTCTTGGAATGCCGATTCACACGCCGAGTCCCAGTTCACAGAAGGAGATCCCCGGGGCCGGGAGCGCCCGGTACCTTCGAGGAGCCGATTCAAGGGTTTTGCAATCCCCGAAAAACCCTTGATGAAACGTCGATAATATCCTACGAAGCCCAGGAAAGACCTTACTTGCCGGACAGTTTTTGGTGTCTCCCAGCCCTGGACGGCAGACACTTTTTCCGGGTCAGGGGACACCCCTGCCGCACTGACCTGATGGCCCAGAAACTGCACTTCCCTCCTGAATAGCTGGCATTTATCCGGTCGTAACTTCAGTCCATATTTTTCCATTGCCTGGAACACGCGTTCCAGGTGGAGTAAATGGGAGGTGAAGTCTGGCGAGAATACTATGACGTCGTCGAGGTAGACCAAGGTCGAATCAACCAACTGTCCTCCCAAGCACCGCTGCATTAGCCTCTGGAAGGTCGCAGGGGCGTTGCACAGACCAAACGGCATCCGATCCCACTCAAAGAGCCCAAATGGTGTGGTGAACGCAGTCTTCTCTCTATCCCTCTCTTCCACCCGCACCTGCCAGTACCCACTGGCCAGATCTAGCGTTGAGTACCACGCCGCCTGAGTCAGACTAGTGAGGGAATCCTCAATGCGCGGCAAGGGGAATGCGTCCTTCTTCGTCACGCCATTCAACTTCCGATAGTCCACACAAAATCTCCAGGCACCGGCCTTTTTCCGCACTAGCACAATTGGGGCCGCCCAAGGGCTACTACTCTCCCGTATGATTCCTCCATCCAGCATCCCCTTCAGCAGGGTGCGAACTTCTGAATAAAGCGTCGGGGGCACCGGCCAATACCGCTCTCTGCTTGGTGTTGCATCGCCTGTAGGGATTTGATGTTTAACAATCCCTGTACACCCATAGTCCTCATCGTGAGTAGAGAATACATGTTGCCATTTCGTCAAGAAGTCTCGGAGTTGGAGTTGCTGTTCCTCTTCCAGGCCCTCTCCTTTTAAGGACTCTCCTGCCAAATGGTCCGGTATTCTACTTCTCGGGGGATCATATCTTAGCTCTACTGGTCTAACCGCCACTTCCACTACCTCAGAGCTCACTTGGCGGAAACAAACGTCTCTCTCCTCCCTCACCTGATGTGAACGCACCGCGGTGACTCGGACCAGGCGCTGATGACGGCGAAGGACGACAGGATAGGAATTAACGTTCCGTACTCGCACCAAGACCCGGCCCCGATGGACCGCAGCCAGCCCTAGGGCCACTCCGATGGACTGGCAATCCCAATGTGGTTCGAGAAGGACCCAGTCATCCGAACTATAAGACCCTATAGGCAGCCTGGCCCAAATCACTGCCTCACTTCGCGCCGGAACTGACAGGCCATACCGGCAAATCACTCGTCCAATGCTTTCGCGATCCTCCTCATGATTAGCCGCCTGGATCCTATGGCAGTCGGTCAGAATACGCTCCCATTCCTGTCGCTCTGGAACTGAGGGGGTCTGGGCCGGCCGATTCCGGAACAGCTCTTCCCAACATTCCGAAATGACGTTCATGCCGAGCAACGCTCGATGCGAACCCAGGCAGTGGTCTCTAACGATAACAACTCCTTTTTGTCGCACGGGGATCCCTTGAACATGGAAGTCTACGACCACATAGCCGGTATACGGGATATCCAGCCCATTTCCTCCTCTCAATATAAGTTGCGAGGCCTCCGCCCCCTGAAGTCGTTGGTCCTTAAAGAGTTCTCTGGACAGGCTCTCAGAGAATAACAGTGTCAACTAAACATTCAATCTCTACCCAATTAACCTGGATCGTCACGGTAGGGCAATGTCCGACCCAGTCCTCTCGGGGGATAGGCATGGAAAGGGGGTCGCTTAAGGGGGTCCCGGCCACTTGACCCTCAGTGGCCGGTACAACTAAAAACCCCCCTGGGAGCCGCGTCGGGAGCCACACTGACGGCTATAATGTCCCGCTTCCCCACAACTGTTACAAATGGGCCTGCCCTGATCGTCCCACTGGAATCTCAGATTAGCGGGTCGTCCAGGACGCCGTCCGGGCTCTCGACTCCCCTCGGAATAGGATCGGTCCCGGCCACTTAGCTGTCCCTGGCGCAGTTCTTCCAGGAGCGTCCTAGACAGTTCAACCATCTGTCCTCTAACGTCCTCCAACAGCTCTGCCCGCAACTTCTGTTTCCAATCCACGGTTGGAGAAGTGTGGGCACCACCAACAGCCATACACACCGGTGGGTCGGCTGACTCGCCTTGATCCATCTCCAATCCCAATGCCTCCTGTCGGAGGTCCTCAAAGGTCAATGCTGGGTCTCGGCGTAGCTGGAGCTTTATACTCTGTCGAATGGGCCCATCTCGGAGCCCCAAAACAAACTGATCTCGCAATAAGGAATCTCCATCCCCCAGACCGTGATCTGGTCGTCCTTTCAATCGAACGAACTGCTCACGCAGCTTCAACGCATAGCCCGTAAGGCCGTAAGGCTTGCCTAGGACCTTGTCGAAAATTGAAAAACTGAGCCCGGAGGGCGGCCACGGGGTATAAATCCCCATACAGTTCCGCCAAAAAGTCAAAAATGGCCTTGGCAGTGGCTCGTGCAGTGCTGGGTGCAGCTAGAACTCCTCTCTTGGCTTCTCCCTCCAGGGATCCCAGAACAAACTGTGTCTTCTGTGCATCACTCAGCCCCTGGAGGCCAGCCATATATTCCGTCTGCACCCTCCAGTCCTGGAGATGTAATTCTGATCCCGGTCCTCCATAACGCTGGGCCCAAGGGGCTCCCATAAACACGGGCATGACTTGTGGTCTTACGGCCGCTACTAATTCGTCCGCCATAGTGAACCTGTGGCCGCTTCAACTCACGGTGGCCTACCCTGCCGACTACGCCAATTGTCACGGGTGGGGTACGATGAACGCCAGATGACGGGCCGTTCCAACCCCCGACTCGCGTACCACCGCAAGGAGCCAACACCACAGAGGACACAGAGGCAGCCAGCAATTTAGAAGTTAAAGCACAGAATCTTTATTGAATAAAATATGTTAAAACAGTCCCCGGCAAGCCAAGAGGAGGTGAGGATTCAACAACGTCACTGGCGTGCTTCAACTGGGCTCAGGCAGACGGAGAGGAGATGGGAATTCAACAGTGCCGCTGGTTTTCTTCACAGGGCTCCGATAGACAGATGACGAGGATTCAACAGGGTCGCTGACTTGTCCCACAGGGCTCAGACAGACAGAGAGAAGATGAAGATTCAGTAGTGTCACTGGCGTCCTTCACAAGGCTCAGGTAAGCAGCGAGAGGTAAGTAACCACCAGCGAAGCTGGCTCTCTTCACAGGGCTCAGATAGACGGAGAGAAGATGAGGATTCAACAGCCAGGCTGGCTCTACTCACAGGGCTCAGATGGACAGAGAGAAGATGCGGATTCAACAGTAAAGCTGGCTCTATTCACAGGGCTCAGGCAGACAGAGAGAAGATGAGGATTCAACAGCCAGGCTGGCTCTACTCACAGGGCTCAAGCAGACCGAGAGGAACTGGGAATTCAACAGCGAAGCTGGCTCTATTCACAGGGCTTAGGCAGACAGAGAGAAGATGAGGATTCAACAGCCAGGCTGGCTCTACTCACAGGGCTCAGATGGACGGAGAGAAGATGATTCAACAGTGAAGCAGGCTCTCTTCGCAGGGCTCCAGTAGACAGGGAAAAGATGCGGGTTCAACAGCAAAGCTGGCTCTATTCACAGGGCTCAGGCAGACAGAAAGAAGATAAGGATTCAACAGTGAAGCAGGCTCTCTTCGCAGGGCTCCAGCAGACAGGGAGAAGATGCGGGTTCAACAGCAAAGCTGGCTCTATTCACAGGGCTCAGGCAGACAGAGAGAAGATGAGGATTCAACAGCCAGGCTGGCTCTACTCACAGGGCTCAGATGGACGGAGAGAAGATGATTCAACAGTGAAGCAGGCTCTCTTCGCAGGGCTCCAGCAGACAGGGAGAAGATGCGGATTCAACAGCAAAGCTGGCTCTATTCACAGGGCTCAGGCAGACAGAGAGAAGATGAGGATTCAACAGTGAAGCAGGCTCTCTTCGCAGGGCTCCAGCAGACAGGGAGAAGATGCGGATTCAACAGCAAAGCTGGCTCTATTCACAGGGCTCAGGCAGACAGAGAGAAGATGAGGATTCAACAGTGAAGCAGGCTCTCTTCGCAGGGCTCCAGCAGACAGGGAGAAGATGCGGATTCAACAGCAAAGCTGGCTCTACTCACAGGGCTTAGGCAGACAGAGAGAAGATGTGGATTCAACAACCAGGCTGGCTCTACTCACAGGGCTCAGATGGACAGAGAGAAGATGAGGATTCAACAGTGAAGCAGGCTCTATTCGCAGGGCTCCAGCAGACAGAGAGAGGATGAGGATTCAACAGTGAAGCAGGCTCTATTCGCAGGGCTCCAGCAGACAGGGAGAAGATGTGGATTCAACGGCAAAGCTGGCTCTATTCACAGGGCTCAGGCAGAGAGAGAGAAGATGAGGATTCGACAGCCAGGCTGGCTCTACTCACAGGGCTCAGATGGACGGAGAGAAGATGATTCAACAGTGAAGCAGGCTCTCTTTCGCAGGGCTCCAGCAGACAGGGAGAAGATGCGGATTCAACAGCAAAGCTGGCTCTATTCACAGGGCTCAGGCGGACAGAGAGAAGATGAGGATTCAACAGCCAGGCTGGCTCTACTCACAGGGCTCAGATGGACGGAGAGAAGATGATTCAACAGTGAAGCAGGCTCTCTTCGCAGGACTCCAGCAGACAGGGAGAAGATGAGGATTCAACAGCAAAGCTGGCTCTATTCACAGGGCTCAGACAGACAGAGAGAAGATGAGGATTCAACAGCCAGGCTGGCTCTACTCACAGGGCTCAGATGGACGGAGAGAAGATGATTCAACAGTAAAGCAGGCTCTCTTCGCAGGGCTCAGGCAGACAGAGAGAAGATGAGGATTCAACAGCCAGGCTGGCTCTACTCACAGGGCTCAGGCAGACAGAGAGAAGATGAGGATTTTACCGCTAGATGGTGTCCTTCATTGGCCTCAATTCAAAAAGATGCAAATGATGTTTCCACAGTCAAGACCGCCTCCCCAATGTCTCTGCATTACACTTCCACTCGTGTTTCACTATAACCCACACAAATCCACACACGTGAATATATTAATGTACAACACTGCAAAGTCTCGTCACTCACAGATTAGGGCGTAGACAGGGGATCTGGTCCACTGTGCATCGCTACGACCTCCTCAACTTCTCCCGATGAAGCGCAGGGCTTTCAAACCTTCTCCAGAAAGACAGTTTTACACCTCCTGAAGTCTCATCACATCCTCCAAAAGATTTCTCATATCACAATCCAAACATCAACAGCACTTATCTTCTCCCATCACGATTTTCCTCTCCACATCCGGATTCGCCCGAACTCCCCCGCACCTTTCCTTTTTCCTCTCTTCTCGACCCTGAGTTGAAGATGAGACACCCTTTTATCCTTCCCCGAGTGGCAACGTGTCCCAATCGCCATCGTGATCGTGCTCTCCCGCACCCGTTTCGAGTCTTTCACTAATAATTCTCCGTCTCTTCCCGGTGCTTCCGGGTTGATGTCTTCCGGGTCCCCCACCGGAAATCCTATCCGCCCAACAACCGACCGTGATTAAGGTTCCGCCTGACTTGGTCATCCCGGTGACTAATAGACAATAATTACTGTTATTTTAAGGAAAATGTCATTTTTTTTGCAGTAACAAATTTAAATAGTTAAAAAACAGGGAAAATGTACATTAGATGTCAATGTTAGCATATTTATGGAGTTTCACAGTTCTGATCAAAATGTCATAATACTGTTACATTCTACCGTTTTTTTCTGTAAAAATACATTTATTTTTTACAGTGTAGCCTACTACTATTAATAAAATGTTGTAACATGCAACATGACAACACATTTAGGAGCATGTAAGTAATATTACTTACCTTGAAATTAAAACTGAGGAAGACAAGCCAAAAATCTAATAAAACAAAGAAATGAAAAAAAATATATTAATCAAACCTGGTAACAGTCCTTAAGTTTCATGCCGCATTATGCCAATAAACAACGTGTTTGATAGTCAAAACATGTACTTACAAAATTAAAAAACTGACTGTGTCTGAGCTCTTAAAAGAACTTTGGGGTGTAGTATCGGGCTTCTGTGGACACACATGCAAAAAGAAAAGAAAAGCAATAAACAAGGCTGAATATGAGTGTGATGGGCCTCTATACCAGTTAAAATGTTTCATTAATGGTTACAGAATAATCAGAACGTAATGAACATGGCAAAGCTGAGATGTAGGTATGGCAATGATTCTTGACTTATCAGGATGACTGCTTTATCACTTACAATAATCAGACGGCAATTGATACTGAAAAAGAGAGAAGAGAACAATTATTTTCATGGTATAAATTCCAAAAGTTACTAAAGTCTCTTTATTTATTAATATATCTGATGCGACTTTACAACCTACTAACAAATAAACCATATTAAGTAAAATACATTTTCATTCTTGAAAAATACTACCACTACTACTACTACTAATTAGTATTATTATTTTTGTTATTATTAATTAAATAAAATTAATAGTATTAATAAAATGACTGACGGATGGCCGATTTCATTATAAATCTGATCTCATCTTCCTACAAGACGCGTCTCTGCTAACTCGCGTCTCTGTAACGCTCACGCAGCCAACCTGTGAGACTACGCTCTTTCCATACAAAGTAACGATATTATTATTAACAATTATAACATTTATTTATTTTAAAGTAACGATATAACATCACAGACATGACTTAAATAAACGTTAAAATCACAGACATGACTGATGAAAACAAAAAAAGTTTATTTCAATCAGCGGATTTGCTCTATTATCCCAAATGACGTCACACAGACGTAACGACATTTAACGGTATTTAATTGTGGTGACTATGAACTGTGGGGAAAAAACACCGGAAAACCATTGTTAATGTGAAAAGTAGTGGTACATTTCCTGGAAAGGACAGTTAATAAGTTTTATGACAATGTAAAATGTTAATATGTGCAATAAGTGAAAGCGACAGTTATTTATCTGGCTACCCTGAGTAGGCCTACCTATAATTAATTACATTTTATTATTTACTTTCTTCAAATGTGTAATTTACCTTTGTAGTTGGCTTGTATGTTTTAAAAGTAATGTACCTAAATCGGTTAAGTAAAAAGTACTTTACCTCAGAAAAGCTGGTAGTAGCCTATGGGATGTCCACTCACAAGGAAAAATCGTGTTCTGCGTGCGGTGGTCACAATACCCCTGCTTATATATGGCCGCTGGCAGGTGACGTGGGCTTGGTACGTGAAGAATGTCAGTCGTGACAGAATATATAATTTATATATATATATATATATATATATATATATATATATATATACATTTACATTTATATTATGATACCTTGCTTTACCTTGTCAAAAAGTGCTAAAAGTAGCCTATAAGTCAAAATAAATGATAAAATAAAAGTGATATTAACTTCAGAATATAAAACTATTAAATTGGCTATAGCTACAGATGTACGAAAATTGATTAACAATTAAAATTAATCAGTTGTGCAGGTAGTGGTACCTGGAAGGGATGGGAAAATAAATACACATAACATACGGTAATATAATATTAAACAACCCATAGGTGGCGATATGCGCCATCGCCAATATAAGCCAATACTGAAAGAGAAGAACCATGCCACTGCACGGAGTGGACGCGAGCTCAGTCTGTTTTTACTGTATCGACGCATGGCAGCATTTGGTGTTCTTGATGTGCAAATGTTTGAAAGGTAAGTAGTATGATATGAAATAATATGTGGAAATGTATGGTTTTATCATAGTATGATAATGTGTTGGATTGTGAGCGTTCAAATGTATTATAATGAACCATTAAGTACAACAGAAAAATGCAGGGACATCCAGCACATGTGTGGGTTCCCCTCCTCCCGTTTTACAATACAATTTTCAATTCAGCTATAAATGGCCTAATGTTGACTTTGATCATTTTTGTGTGTGTGTGTGTGTGTGAAAAACATACATGAAGAAATCCATGACATTAGATTTTAAAGGCTAAATATTTAATAAATAATCAAACATTTTGTAGAGGATTTTTTGGTACTGTTTTAATCTGAGATTTAACCAAATACAGGGGTAAAAATTACTTTAGGGTGGTAAATGGCAAGGGCTGTTTAATTCTAAGAATGAATTGTTAAATTTTAATTAATGGTCTGAAAAATACACATACCGGTATGCTATAGTGAGTTTTTTTTAATTTTTTTATTACACCCAGGCAGGCAGGCTTGGTGCATGTAGTCAATCGGAAACTGCTCTACCATGTCCAATGTCAATCAAGAAGCGAGACATTGGGCTGTCCTCATTCTCATGACATCTTGTCATTTCAACACGGTATGTGTCTATGTGTCATTGGTGCGTAGAGTTACACCTCTGGGTAAGTCAGTCGCCCAGAAACCCATGTGCATTTGTATTGATGTATCATCATGTATCAATACTTTAAAGTTTAAACCATGATCAGCAATGCAACGATTGGCTGGCAAATCGGCTCTATTATTATGGACTATTAATAACAAGTACATTTATATTTTTAATTATTAATTTCCCTGGTACTGTTGGGTGCAATTTTAAGAAAGTAACACTGGCTGGGAATCTTCATTCAATTTGACTTCGAAGAACCTAATGATCCTGGATCATCTCAAAGCATCAACAATACTGATAACTAATCCTAATTGAATCCATGTATAAAGAACAGGCCCCTGTTCTTTTGCCTGTAGATGATGAGGATGATTATTTATATTATTTCCATTATTCATTTAATATCTCCTCATTATTTTAGAGGTTTTTAAAGATTTCCTCCTTTGGCTGGTTTGGAAGGACCAAGTGTCAGCAGGAAAGGCACAGATGGGTGAAAGCTGGTGAATTACACAAGAGTGTTTATGCATTCAGCAGTGGCGTAGTTGAATGAAATACCGGCAGCTGTGGTAGCCAGAAATTTACTGTATAAAATACGGTAGCAAGACTTTACGGTAGCAAGGTTTTACAGACTTAACTTCAAATTTACAGAAATAAACCGTATTTCATTATCTGATATTATGTTAATTTACCAACCTATTGAAGTATTAATATCTGTTTTGTACCATTGTAATACAAAGCATATAAAAAAAAAAACCTCCAAATATCGGATAGGCCAACAGAGCCCAAATTGAGATGTTTAGCACTGTTCAACTGGACAATGTACATTGCACCTTTTCGTAGCCTATACAATGAATCTGAATTGGGGGCCAGTTGTCCCCTCTGCTAAACATCTTAATTTGTGTTCCTCATCTCCAAGTCATAGAGGTTTTGAACAACATTATTTTCATTTATTTGGTCGAATGTTCCTAAGGATACGTTTCTTTACACATGGAGTATGTTGCATAATGCAATTATAATTGGATTTTGGCAATATTACGATTAAACTTTAACTGTGTAAAGTGTAAACACATACTTCGAACAAACTAATGTGATTAAGCACATAATTGTATAGGCTAACCATATTCACATCTTGTATGTTTAATGTCTTTTTAAAGGGTTAGTTCGCCCAATTAAGACATGAAGTTGTATGCAATCCTTACCAGCACTATAGTGTATACACACTGACCCACTCTGTTGTCACCCCCCTTGGTCCGAGTTCTGACCGCTGGAAGTTTTTGAATGAAGTAATCCCGGCTACTTTACACGTGAAAAAAAGATTTGCGTTTCAAAGCTTGATTAATTTAACACATAAAAAACACGCCGGGCAAAATTCATACCTCAGTTTTAATGCGGCACTATTTTCCTTCCGTTTCTATCAATCCGCGCTGCTGTCAATGTCAACAGTGCGCACGTGAAAACTCTCGAACCATATACAGAGGTAATTTAGGCTATAGGTGATTTATAAACAGTCTGTTTATAACCTGAAAAAATAACAAGGCATTTTAATGTTTTCTAAATCAGTGTTTGCTGGAAATATACCTCCATCTCCGATGTAAAGCGGATGCGCCTTTAGAGAGAAATTCGGATTGCATAATCAGACAGTAACGTTAGGCTATTTTCTTTCGATTCGAATTGGTTCTTTAAAAGTGGACATTTCAAGCTCTAGCCTAACGTTAAATAGACTATATTTTGTTTCAGTTCAGTTTCAGTTCACGGAGACGATGAAAGCGCCCCTGATTGTTTTATTTTATTTTGCAAAAGCACGTTTTCTTGTTATTGTGAGTTTACACAAATAAAAGTAGTTGCAAATTATGTATTATTATTTTCAGTATGACCAGAAATTATAAGAGTATTTAAGTTGTTTCCACTGTTGATAGGAAAACTCAAGTGTTCGCGCCCGCGGCTCTGTTCCATGCAGTGCGCACTCCACACTCCGCACAAACCCTTGGATATGCGTCGAAATCTTGTGTTTATTAAAACATTTGTTCGTTTCAAATCGATTAAATTAAATCTGTAAAATAGACGTAATGAGTGGCACATAACGTGAAGTAACATGGCATTTTATTTTGTTTGAAATTTAACTTGTCCAGTCGGACAACTAATTTTCTCTTCTACTTGTAATACAAAAAATCCACTTGTCCCGGACAAGCCTTAATGTCGAGCCCTGTACATGTATGTACCCTTTGCTGTCAGAACTAATTTTGTACCTTTAAATTAAAACAAAGGTTCACATTTGTCACCTTCAGGACCATTTTCTGTACCTTACAGGGTACTTCCATGGCAAATCTACTTTAAGGTACAGAAACGATACCCCTATTTTTCTGTGTGCACGGAGTATTTTTGCGAAATTGCAAAAGGCAAAAATTGCAGGCACGGCTCGAAATGGCTGTTATTTCCATAGACAGTAAAAGAAATGGACACAGTGACCCCATTGATTTCAACGGAGAAGACTGAAGCCCGATTATTTCACTTCCTGTCTGATATGAGCGACTGCGCAGGCTCAAAGTGAGCGTGACGACAGTCTGACAGTTGTAAATCTTCTAGTAGCTGTGGCAAGAAAGACAAATCTGAATCACAATCTTGAAAAATTCATCAAAATATTGTTGCTTTTATGGACTCTCTATCTATGGGCTTCTCCCTTGACTGTATGCCTCAATTTCCCCCCGATTGCCTCATAGACAGTAAAAGATTGCCTACGAGCTTCTCCTCCTGTCTATACGGTAAAGTCACTATTGTCCGGTTAATGAGGCTCGGTGGTCGGTCTAGAAATTTTTTAGTTTTTGCCATCCCTAGTTCTATATAGGCTATATGGGCCATTCTAGAGAATTGATTTAAAGTTAGAGTTGGAAACATCTTGAATTTTTTTTTTTTTTTTCACAATTTTGTATGCATGCAAATTGTAAAATATCCAAGGTAAACATGTTAAAAAGGCCCATTGTATTTGTATTAGAGTCTGTGAGACTTGCTCTGACAATATGCTCTGGCATTGGCTGATTGCCAAAGCAGCAACGTGAAGACTAGGCTCCGCCCATCTCCAGCAGGTGGCATTGATTAGCATTTTAGTTAATAGCTCTGCATGTGGTGAGTGTAGCAAACAGACTGTGCTTTCTTGCCATTGAGGTGTGCGTATCCTATTATACAAAACACACCCAAAATCATGGAAACTTGACTGTACTCATCTGCACTTATGGGCTAAGCCTTTATTGAAGCTTTATGGATTTGTTGTGGAGAAAATAAAGCTACAAATAGAAAACTTTCCGCTGCTTCTTCATGTCTCTAACCGGACATCTGTGGTGAACTAGTCCCCTACTGGCAACCCCAAACTGATTGAAAGTCAACAGTTTTCTACATGGTCCTTCGAGCCGGAGACAGAGTTTTCCACAGTTATGGAGGAGCAGCTATCAGCTGAAGTCCCTGTTGTGCGGCCCAGGAGACAATCGTCTTTCCCAGCACATTTGCAGGATTATGATTTGACTGGTTATAACCTACATAGATCCATATCACCACCCAACTATTCTCACAAATCTTCTTGTGCTGCATCTGTCGACAAGGATGTCAGGATGGACACTAGGGGTGGGTATTGGCAAGGACTTCACGATACGATACGCATCACGATACACGGATCACGATACGATTTCATCACCATACGATAAATATTGCGATATTCCACAGTTAACTAAAAATGTAAAACCAAAATAAAATACAAGTTACAGTGTGCCATCTGAGTAGTCTTACATCAGATCGCATTGATAAATCAGCAGAAGAATTGAGTCAAAACAATATAATACAAAATTTCCTTTCCAATTTATTTTTTAGCTGCCATAACAAAATAGACTTGAACTTTTAACAGTGGACACACTTTTAACAATGGACATATTAAAAACGTTAAAATAAAGCGCATTAGAAATTTAAAGCTAAATTAAAGTGTAGTGCACACTGCACAGTTAAGTTAACTCACTGAGGTTATGTGGGGCTGAGCTTGAAAAAAAAAACCATGGAAATAAAGTGCAGATACTCAGGTACTGTCCATGTAAACAATGAAGTGAAATATTATAAACAACGTTAATAAAACTAAAATAGTCAGTGTGATGTAACCATAAATACAACTTAAATTATTTTTGCATGTGTGTCCATTAAACATTTATATGAACACTTAAACGCATTGGTTCCATGGCAGGCCTATTTTGACTTCAGATTTTTGTTTAGGAACAGAATCTGATCAACATGTTCTGGGGTAAGTGCACTCCTCTGAGCTGTAATAATGTCCCCTGCAGTAGAGAACACTCTCTCTGAGGGCACACTAGTCCCCGGAATACACAGGTATTTCTTTGCCATGTGTGACAAGAAAGGATACTTGCTCTGATTCCCTTTCCACCAGTCCAGTGGATTGACAACACCAAGCGGCAGGGGAGCCTCCTCTTTGTATCTAGAAATCTCCTCCTTGGCCTGGTCCTCTGCAGTTTTCCATTTCTTTGCAGGTGCTGTAGCATATGTTGGACCAAGTAGGTCAGCTAGAGAATGTCTACTGTACCATCCAAGAGATCCAGGCATGTCTTTTTGCACAGGATCTTGATTGCCTTCCTCATCCTCTTCTGGCACCACATTCACATCAGTCTCTGTCTCCATTGAGTCCACTCCAAGCTCATTCTGCTGAAATAAACAGCAAAGTAAATTAAACATTAGCTTTAGAGAAAAGGTATATTAAAGGGATAGTTCACCCAAAAATTAAAATTATGTCATTATTTACTCACCCTCAAGTTGTTTCAAACCTGTATGCATTTCTTTCTTCTACTGAACACAAAAGAAGATATTTTGAATAATGTCAGCAACCAGACAGTTGATGGACCCCATTGACTAATACAGTAGGGAGAAAAAAAAAATACTATATAAGTCATTGTCAATGGGGTCCATCAACTGTCTGGTTACTGACATTCTTCAAAATATCTTTTGTGTTCAGCAGAAGAAAGAAATGCATACAGGTTTGAAACAACATGAGGGTGTGTAAATAATGACAATTTTATTTTTTGGGTGAACTATCCCTTTAAGTCCAGTACAATGAAATAATTAAAATTTATCAAACTATAATATACACACTTACACTATACTATAGATGTTTGCCTATCTTTTACTGGTATGTGATTTTAATACTGAAAATTTGAATGACTATTTTTAAATGTAGATAAATCTTGACAACAGTGTTTTATGATATGGCATTGTTTATCTTACCTGTAATGCTTTGCTCCCTGTAGCTTCTGCAAGGATTGTAGCATAGATGTCCTGGCGTTGGTCTTCTGACAGGAGGGGCAGGGCCTTAAATCTCGGATCCATAGCCGTGGCCACATAAAGCGTCTCCTTGTTCAAGTACCTCTTTTTGAGATCCTGGCACATGGCAGATTTTATTTCCTTTATTAAGTTGGAATCTGTTGGGCTGGCTTGTAGGTCATGGGTAAGCTGGGCAAGGAGTGGTGCTACAACTTAAAGTGTTGGAGTGGTCTCTTCTGACATGACTAGTGTAGCTACCCTCATGGGCTTCATAGCAGTGACCACTTCTTCAGCAGCTGTTATGTCTGCCTCACTGAGGGTGCAGATGTCCTTCTCATTCTTCCTCACCTCAGCTGAGAGGAGGGCAGCATGGATGGCTGGCTGCTGTTCTAGGAAGCGCTGCAGCATGTCGTGTGCACTATTCCATCTTGTGACTACGTCAGTGAGCAGTTTGTGGTGAGGCAGATTTAGCAGTTTTTGTTTTTCATGCAGTACATGGCTGGCTCTGGTACTGCGTCTGAAAAAGTGAGTTATTCTTCTCACTCTTCCCAGCAAACGGGCGACTGGTGTTAGTTGCAGTGCGCGCTGTGAAGCCAAATTCAAAGTATGCGCAAAACATTTAATATGCAGCATACCAGCTAGCTGCGCTGCAACGGTCATGTTCGACGCGTTGTCTGTGACGACCGCGGGGTCCTTGCTTTTTATATCCCATTCCTCTAACGCATCTTCCAACACCTCGGCGATATTACTGCCAGTATGGCTCTCATGCATTGCCCTCGTCTGCAAAACATGAGAAATCAGTTCCCAGTCCTCATTGATGTGGTGCGCCGTGATTGTAACGTACGATTCAGTCGCCCTCGATGTCCAGCCATCGCATGTAAGGGCCACTCTTTCTGCTGAACCAAGAGATGTTTTTACAGCTTGCTTCACCTCTTCATACATCCTGGGCACAGCTACCTCGGTAATGTGTTTGCTAGTCGGAATCACATAGCGCGGCTCCATTGTGTTTACCATATACCTCAAGCCACGGTTTTCAATGACACTGTATGGGCGCAAATCATGACAAATGAAATGCACCAACGACTCCGTTATTTTTAGAGCTCGAGCTGAGTTAGATGGGAGTTTGTTATGCAGTGTTGTTATGCTCTTTCAACATCATTTCTGCATGACGTCTGATGAGGTGCGTTCGTAAATTAGTTGTGTTACCTGAATATTTGATAGCAGCGTGACAAAGCTTGCATATTGCGTTTGTTTTATCCAAGTCCAATCTCCCTGGTTTGTTTTTAAAACCCAAGTGCACCCACACATCGGCTTTATATTGTGAAGGGGCCGAAGCAATTTTGTCGGCTGAGTCTGCCAGCCCCACGAAGGTCCAGAGTAAATGAACCGGTATCAAGTGAAAAAAATGCCCAGGCATCTTATCAAGTATTACAAGATCGTAGAACAGCGGAAAGTTCGGAAAGCTCAGAGGCCTCAAGTAGTCAAGAAAGTTATTCCTCTTCTGTTGATGATGGCATGAGAAACCTACGACTACGCTCACCCAGGCACCAGAAGGTTAACACCAGTCCACCGATTGACAGACAGATTAGTAGGAGTCAAGATGGAAGACCTAAGGTCAACATGGTACCAAGAAGTCGTGTCAGATCCCCACCTCCACAACTTCTCATCAGGCCACAGGACAAGTTAGCATTTAGGAGTATTAAACACCACCACTCTCCAGGTTTATCGGTTAACCAAGAAAGAGTATATCGTGGACCTACTCCTACGATTCCTGACCTGATTCACCCCAACTCCAGGGAGTTTGCCCGGCTTAAAATTGCTTTGGAAAACATTCTGCCAGTTGATTCCACAGAGCACTTCAAATTCCATATTCTGCTAGAACATCTCAAGCTTGAAGAAGCTCAGCTAATTGCTGAATCTTACAGCAGTTCACGTCATCCTTATACCAAAACCATGGGTGCCCTCAATAAGCAGTATGGCCAGCCACATCAGTTGGCTTTGCAGCGCATAGTGGAATTGATGGAGGGACCAAGCATCAATACTGGAGATATCAGAACCTTCCGAATGTATGCTCTGAGGGTGAGATCCTTGGTGGGAATGTTGCGACAACTAGGTAAGCCTGGTAAAGTAGAATTAAAATGTGGATCTCATGTGTCCAGACTTCTGGGTAAATTGCCACATGATCTGCGAAGCAGTTTCAGAAGATTCATCTATCCATATGATGTAAAGATTCCTACCCTCCTTGACTTCTCAGACTGGTTGGAATATGAAATCCAAGTGCAAGAAGATTCCACAAGATATGCAAGCCACTTTGGGAGAGGGTACTCGACCAGGTCATCCTGGGACGAACCACCAAGGAAGACCAAATCATTCCTCAAAGGGACAGAAGTTCTACTTGGCACTGAGAAATACCTTTCGGCACCACCCACACCTGTCACAGCTAAAACCACCCTGGCAAAACCTTACTGCCCTTACTGTGACCATAACAAACACTCTTTGAATAACTGCGCCAATTTCTCTGAACTTTCCAAATTTCAGAAGCAAGATTGGATTAAGGGCCAGAACAGATGCTGGCGCTGTGGACGGGGCCATAGATCAACAGAGTGTAATCTGAAGATGCGCTGCAAGGCATGTAATGGGCGTCACTTACTTGTTCTTCATGAAGTTAATGCGCGTAGCAGGGAGAGAACAGTAGAAGGAGAGGACCCATCTGCTAGCCCTTACAGGGGGGAGGCCGCCAACGATGTATTATTCATTGACAAGCCCCCAGGAAGTCGGAAAGTATTGTTGAAAATATGTAAAGTCATTCTGAGAAATGGAGATCGATCCATGAAAGCTTACGCCATTCTTGATGATGGCTCTGAAAGGAGCATTTTACTACACACTGCGGCTAGCCAGCTGAAATTGAAAGGTAAACCAGAGGATCTGCCCCTGCGCACAGTCAGACAAGAGTTAAAGGTCCTACATGGGGCGGCTGTATCCTTCAACCTTTCACCAGCCTGTCAGCCAGACAAGGTATATCCAATCAGCGGAGCTTTTACTGCGCCAGAGCTGGGGCTTGGAGTGCACTGTCATCCTGTTAAGGCTTTATGTAAAAGGTACCGTCACCTTAATGGACTTCCCCTCCAAGAGATTAAAACTGGTCATCCAGTTTTGCTCATTGGATCAGACTACCCTCATTTAATTACTGCAGTCGAACCAGTTCGCTTAGGCCCACCAGGAGGTCCTGCGGCGATTAGAACTCTCCTTGGGTGGACTCTGCAAGGACCAGTTCAGGCTCTGCAACACAGTCTCACAGAGCAACAATGTCTGTTCACAAGTTTGTCACCTTCTGCTACTCTGCATGAACAAGTTGAACGACTCTGGCAAATGGATGTCCTTCCTTGGAGGGATGAGAAGGCAAGTACTAGATCAGTACTTGACCAGCAGTCACTAAAACTACTGGAACAAAAAACTGTCAGAGTTGAAGTCGATGGGATTCTGCGATATGCTGCCCCACTGCTCAGAGTTAAAAATATGCCCTCTCTTTATGCCCCCAAAGCAGCGGTAATGCCTCATCTAAGAAGCCTAGAGCGTCGCCTCAGTAAGTCTCCTGATCAAGCAGCTATCTACCAGGCTGAGATTAAACGACTGGAGCAAGAAGGTTAGATTGCTGAACTGCAGTCAGGAGCTGAAGAGACTCCAGTAAGTTGGTATATCCCACACCATATGGTTGAACATAATGGGAAACAGAGTAGTTTTCAACTGTTCATTCCAATTTCAAGGAAACAACCTCAATGAATTGTTACTTCCAGGACCTACACTGACTTCCTCCTTACTGGCTGTGCTACTAAGATTCAGAGAACATTCTATCGCTATTAGTAGCGACATTAAAGGAATGTTCCACCAGATAAGACTCCTGGCTGAAGATCGACCCCTTCACCGTTTCTTATGGAGAGACCAAGAAAGAGACGTTCAGCCCAGAGTTTTGGAATGGCAAGTTCTCCCCTTTGGGACCGCTAGTAGCCCATGTTGCGCTGTCTTTGCCTTGCAGAAGCATATCTTGGAAAATAGTCAGCCGGGTGAAAAGATGCGTGATGCTGTACTAAAGGCATTTTATGTAGACAATTACCTGCAAAGTCTGCCCTCTGTAGATGAAGCAAAGTTCATGGTAGCCCAGTTGCAGAGTACCTTGGCAGACGGAGGATTTGAACTCAGGCAATGGGCCAGTAATGCGCCTTCCACCATCAGTCACTTACCAGCAGCCGCCAGATCGGACAGAGCTGAGCAATTGATTGTCAAGGGTAATGCCTCAAACCATGAATCGGTGCTTGGATTGCAGTGGAATTGTCAAACTGATACTTTGTCCTATAACTTCCGTGCTGTAAAGTGCCAAGAAGTTACTATGCGCAATATATATAAGGTGCTTGCCAGTCAATATGATCCTCTTGGCTACATTGTCCCGTACACCACACGCGCCAAGGTGATTGTGCAGCGACTATGGGACAAAGGGAGAGATTGGGATGATCCCAGGTTACCAGAAGATTTGATGAATGCTTGGAACAGATGGACAGAGGAGCTTAGTGACCTACAAAAGATAGCCTTACCCAGATGCTATTGTACTGCACCGAAGGATGATCTTTTCAGCCAGCGAGATATTCATATCTTCTGTGATGCGTCTGAGTCAGCTTATGGGTCGGTCGCCTATCTTCGAACAGAAGACCGGAAGGGAGAAGTGGAGATCACATTCATAGTGGCCAGATCAAGAGTGGCTCCTAAGAAACGGCTGTCAATACCTCTTCTAGAACTATATGCAGCCCTGACCGGTGCGCAGTTGGCTAAGACCCTTCAAAAGGAATTGACTTTGCCTATTCGACAAGTTTTCATTTGGACTGATGCCACCACTGTTTTGACCTGGATTAGATCCGAATCCTGTCGGTTCAAGGTTTTCGTTGGGACAAGGTTGACAGAGATTCAGGACCTTACCAGCCACTGTGAATGGCGCTATGTGGCTTCAGATAGCAACCCGGCAGATGATATCACCCGAGGAAAAAGGCTGGCAGATCTTGGGCCACAAAGTCGTTGGAATACAGGGCCCCTATTCCTTCACCTTTCACCTGATAAGTGGCAGGTTACACCCCCATCCTCTTTTATTGACAGTGATGAATTAAGAAACGTTACATTCTGTGGTCTGACTAATACTGCACATCATTTGTCGATGCCCGATCTAAGCAAATTTCTAACCTTTCAAGAGCTACTGACGGCTATCGCAGATTCTCTCAGGGAGGATGGGGCCAATGTATCAGCTGAAGACTTTCAACAGGCTGAGATGGCTATCCTTCGACAAGCCCAATGGGATAGCTTTCCCTCTGATATGGCACAACTTACCGCGGGGAAACAACTGAATAGCAACAGTCGGCTCCTTAGCCTTACTCCCGAACTTGACTGTGTAAGCCACCTCCTTAGAGTAGGAGGTAGTCTTCGCTGATGTGAAGAAATTGAGCCTGAGTTGATGCATCCTATTGTGCTGGATTCCCATCATCCTGTCACTAACCTACTTATCAAGGACTATGATGCAAAGCTGCTTCACCCAGGACCTGAGAGAGTGCTAGCAGAAATGCGTAGGAAATACTGGATCCTTCGGGGTAGGGAAGCAATCCGACGTTATCAGCGCAAGGATTGTTTAGAGTGTCAGAAGCTTCGTAAAAACCCACAGATGCCCAGAATGGCAGATCTGCCTCCAGCCAGACTACGTCTCTTCAAACCCGCATTTTATTCTACTGGTGTTGACTGTTTCGGGCCATATGTGGTAAAAATTGGACGCAGGAATGAGAAACGCTGGGGTATCTTGTTCAAGTGCATGACTACTCGTGCGGTGTACATCGACCTCCTTCCAAGACTTGATACAGACTCCTTCCTTATGGCTCTCAGGCGTTTTATAGCCCGACGTGGGAAGCCTTTGGAAGTTTTATGTGATCAAGGTACAAATTTTAAAGGAGGGGAAAGGGAGCTACGACAGGCATTTGGCGAACTACTTCCAGAACTTCAGGAACAGCTTGCCAGTCAGCAGATTATCTTCCGTTTCAACCCACCTCATGCTCCACACTTCGGTGGGTGTTGGGAAAGGGAGATTCGTTCCCTGAAACAAGCTCTACAGGAATATTTCTCCCCAAATTTGTCACTAATAAACCACAATAATAAATAATTTAATGAGAAGGCTTACATTGACCTATTAAGATTTTGTGTTCTACCTTGTAAATATATTTTTTGCTATTTTATTAAATAGTTGTCACATGTAATCAACAACCATTACAAGTTTAACAATATTTCAAGTGTAATCTTTCTTTGTAAAAAGCATAATTTTATCATACGTATTTCAAAGTTAAGAATGTATTTAGTTAGAATTGAAACAAACACTATAATAACATCTTAGTTGATAATTCAATATACCTACTTTATTTTTGAGCAGAAATTGGCGAACAAAAAGCTTATTTGATGTGGTGGTAGTCTATTTTACTGTAAAAAAAAAAAAATTATAATTATCCAAAACTAGTCAATGAAATCTTGTCTAAATATTCATATTTCGTATGTAACATCGTTTTTATGATATATTAATATAGGGCATATAAATGTTAATCTGCAGTTAAATACGTTTGTAACCCATGTTAAATGTGGTGCTTAAAGGAACACATCGACTTTTTGGGACTTTAGCTTATTCACCGTATCCTCCAGAGTTAGATAAGTCCATACATACCCTTTTCATCTCCGTGCGTGATGTAACTCTGTCTGACGCACCCACCGCTAGCCTAGCTTAGCACAAATACTGGAAGTAAATGGCTCCAGCTAGCATACTGCTCCCAATAAGTGACAAAATAACGCCAACATTTTCCTATGTTGAAATAACAAGGTCATATGAGACACAGACATCTTTTAACCGAATACATACTGGCAACTATATTCTCAGAAGGCGAAGCACTGCTACTTGGGCGGAGTGATTTGCTCGCAGCACCTGAGAAGCCCTGTGGTGAGGAGCAGAAAGTTCACTCAGAGTGTTGCGCTAATCACTCCACCCAAGTAGCAGTGCTTAGCCTTCTGAGAATAGTTCCCAGTATGTATATGGTTAAAAGCACGCACAGAGATGAAGATGAAAAGGGTATGGATGGACTTATCTAACTCTGGGGGGTACGGTGAATATGCTAATGTCCCAAAAAGTCGGCGTGTTCCTTTAAGGTAAATAAATAATATAACTGTATATTCCAATAGTTATAGTTTTCATTAAAAAGTTGAAATTATTAATTAATGTGTATTAACTATCTATAAATAAAAATAATATGTTAATTGAGCACAGAACATGTGACGTATTACACGTACAGGAGTTGTGTATGACTAAGCGTATGACTACACTCTTCAATACCCCTGGTGTTTTGTAATATCCTTATTTGTTAAAATTGAATGTGAGCTATGCTTTATTTTTATATTTTTTTTGTCTTGATTGTTATATTTTGTTATTATTTGTGTTACCTTTTCTGCAAAAAAAAAAGCGTATGACTCACGGAAGTGCTGAACTCGAGATGAGAGTGATGCAGATGGGATTAAAAAGGTTTATATATTGTTAAAGATCATTTAAAATCGTTATAAGCAACTTTATAATACTTTATGGTTGATGATGATAAATCATTTTAGAATGATGACTGCTGATTTAATCGTGGATGTTAGCCGATTGTGAAGTTTTACAAACTGTGAAACTCGGGATTTAGTGAGTTTATCTGTTTTATTTTCTTTGAAAGATGTATTTTATGTTACTATGCATATTATTGTCAGGATTGTTGCAGGATACTGAAGACAAGGGAACAGAATTTCAACGCAGCTGGTTTATTCACGAACTCAGGTTACAGGAAAACACAGGAACACACAACCATACATCGACGACAATCAACAAACAGAGGGAAAACACAGGGCTTAAATGAACAGGGACTAATAGGATGATTAACAGAACACAGGTGAAGGGAATTACTAATTAAACAGACCGGGGAAACACTAACAGGACTAACCCAAAATCACAAAGACGGGGAAACCAGATCACAAGTTCTGTTTTTTGGGGTTGGCAAACGGCTGGATTGTGACTGGTGTACGGATGGTAGGATCTGACGTAGATTCCGGAAGCGATCCGGTAATGGAGGATGATAGGTGTGAGGAAGATAGTGGGGGAAATTCAAGTTTAGGGTGGAACGTAGTTAAAACAAAGAAAAGGAAGAAAAGTCGTGAGTTAATATCTGACTCGGAAAGTGACAAGGGAAAGCAACTGGCACAAGGAAAGGAGTATAAAGTAATGATAAAGTTTGCTACCGATTCTGTGAGTAACATCAATCCTTTGAAACTTACAAAAGCAATTAAAGAAAGTGTAGGGATTGTAGAGAATGTAAAAACTTTGAAGGATGGAAGATTGTTGTTATTTTGTAAAGATAGTAGCCAACAAAAAGAAACTTTGGGAATTAAAGCAATGATCGGACAAAAAATAGAATGTTCAATTCCAGAAGAGAGAAACTGGATTAGAGGTGTAATATCTGGAATTCCTTTGGATGTTTCAGATGAGATGATAAAAAGAAATGTAAAGGGAGCAGCAGTTAAGGAAGTAAGACGCTTGAAGTGTTTCAGAAACAATGAGAAAACGGATAGTTTGTCAATTATGTTGGTCTTTGATGAGTTCAAATGACCAGATAGAGTATTTCTGGGATTTGTCAGTTATGGAGTCAGAGTATACATTCCTCCCCCAATAAGGTGTTTCAAATGCCAAAAATACGGACATGTGGCTGCTGTATGTAGAGGCAAACAAAGATGTGCAAGATGTGGAGGAGATCATGAGTATGGTAAATGCGGACAAAGTAAAACCCCAAAATGCTGTAATTGTGGGGGTGAGCACAGTGCAGCTTATGGAGGTTGTGAAGTAAGGAAAGATGCAATTAAGGTTCAAAACGCGAGAATGGAAGAAGGAATATCATTTGCTGAAGCAATTAAAAAAGTAAAACAAACCCCCAAAGTAAGCATAGTAGAGGAGGCCCCTGTTAGGGTACAATCACAACCAAGTAAGATGCCAACACCAAAGGAAAAAATTGAATATATTGAAGACAAAGTTTCATTCATAGCTTTTGTGGCAGAGGTGGTGAATTGTTCAGCGCAGACTGAAAGTAGATCTGAAAGGATTAAGATAATCATTAGAGCTGCAGAAAAATATTTGGAACTGAAGAACATATCAGTGGACATGATAAATGAAAGACTCGTGGTACAAGCAACAAATAGTCAGACATCATGTGGGGGCTCATAATGGCTTTTGTAATCTTGCAGTGGAATGCAAGAAGTTTAATTGCAAATGGGCAAGAATTTAAGCATTTTATAGAAAATTGTGATGTGTAACCAGATATTATTTGTGTTCAGGAAACGTGGCTTAAACCACAGTTAAATTGTTTGATTAGTGGGTATGTGACAATTAGGAAAGATAGAAATAAAGGAAATGGTGGTGGAGTAGCAACCTTTATTAAACAAGGTATAGGGTTTAGGAAAATTGAGGATAATAATGAGTATGAGGCTGTGGTAGTGGAGGTATGGGAAGGAAATCAGAGTATTAGGGTAATTAATTTTTATAATCCATGTGACAAGTTAACTAAGGATATGATGGAAAATATTGGAGGAATTGGGGACTTTAAAGTGGTGTGGTGACTTTAATGCTCACAATACTTTATGGGGGAGTTTTAATACTGATTATAATGGATTGATCATAGAAGATATGCTGGACTGGGGAGAGCTAGTATGCATTAATGACGGAAGCTATACAAGAGTTAATCTTTCTAAGAGCAAATATTCTGTGTTAGATTTGACAATAGTATCAGAAAATTTAGCTAGTAGGTGTGATTGGAAAGTATTGAATGAAAGTACTATTGGTAGTGATCATTTTCCTGTTTGTAGTACAATTGGAGTTGACTTAATAAAAACAGGTTTGGAAAGAATTTCTAGGTGGAATTTTTGGGAGTTGTACGCTGAGACATGTCATAATAAAATGGCTGAAATTAATGAGGATGTTGAGGAAGATATTGATGTTTTAAATTCAAAAATTAGTGATGTTCTTAGGAGCACAGCAGAAGAAGTTTTCGGTAGAAAGAAGGCATCTTGTAGGAGGAAAATTGTTCCGTGGTGGAATGAAGAATGCAATGTGGCAATTAAAGAAAGAAACAAAATGCTTAAAAAAGTAAGATCTATTAGTTATGATGACTTTATTGTTTATAAAAAAGCTCAGGCAATTGTGAGGAGGGTTATCAGGACAGCAAAAAGAAATTATTGGAGAGAGTATTGCAATAATATTGGGGGAAACATTGTTTTCCTCCCATTTTCCTAATCATATTCCAAATCTCGTTGATTCCAAAGAAATAATAGTATTCCGGCGATAATTCATAATGAGGAAGTAGTTGTTTCTGATAGCAGGAAGGCAGAGATACTAGCACAATCATTTGTGAAAGTACATAGTAATGAAAATATATCAAATGACATGATGAAGTTAAGGGAACAGAGAATGAGGAAGAATCCTCATATATTGGAAGTTAAGGAGTCGACTGGAGATACATTGGATTATGAATTAACTTTGTATGAGTTAAAAAGAGCAATTGCAGGGACCAAACAAACCTCTCTAGGTAGGGATGAGATATGCTATGAAATGATTAAGCATTTATCAGATTTTTCATTAAACGTCATTTTAAATCTTTATAATAAAGTATGGAATTCAGGAAAGCTTCCAATGGAATGGAAACATGGAGTAATTATCCCAATAGCAAAACCAGGAAAAGATCATACGAAACCCAATAATTATAGGCCTATAGCTCTAACCTCAAATATATGCAAGATTATGGAGCGTATGGTAATTAGCAGGCTGGTTTATGTTATTGAGAGGAGGGAAATTTTCTCCCCTTATCAAAGTGGCTTTAGAAAAGGGAGAAACACTATGGATTCTGTGCTGTGTTTGGAAGCGGACATAAGAAAGGCTCAGATTAATAAAGAAGTATTGGTAGGTGTCTTTATTGATGTTGAAAAGGCATATGATATGTTGTGGAAGGAGGGACTTTTAATTAAGTTGGATATGTTGGGAATAAAAGGTAAAATGTATAACTGGGTTATGAACTTTCTGTTAAATAGAACTATTCAAGTAAGAGTGGGCTGTGAGTATTCTTTGATTTATGTAATCGAGAATGGAACTCCCCAAGGAAGTGTCAGCAGTCCAATTTTGTTTAATTTAATGATAAATGACATTTTTTAAAATTTTCTGATAAACTCAGATCGAACCTGGGATAGGGAAATCTCTATATGCTGATGATGCTGCAATATGGAAAAGAGGTAGGAATGTTGTTTGTACAGGAAAAGGTTCAAAATGCTGTCAAATTGATAGAAAACTGGGCTAATAAATGGGGATTTAGGCTTTCTATGGCAAAAACACAAGTAATTTGTTTTTCCAAAAAGAAGACGAACCCTTCTATAAATATTAAAATGTATAGAGAAACATTGGAGCAGACTTCAGTTGTTAGGTTTTTAGGAGTATGGATGGATTCAAAATTAAATTTCAGAGTACATATACAGAAAATAATAGACAAATGTAAAAAAGTGAAATATTATGAGATGTTTAGCTGGAGCGGAATGGGGTGCATATCGGCAATCGCTCAAAAGTATTTATGTGGCTCTAATTGGAGCAACTATAGATTATGGTAGCATGGTGTATAGTTCTGCCTCAAAAACTCAGCTTGCTAGGATTGAGGCAATCCAGAATCAAGCATTAAGGATATGTTGTGGAGCAATAAGATCATCACCAGTGGCATCACTTAATGTTGAGATGGGTGTTATGCCACTGGGAATGAGAAGGATTAAGTTAAGAATGAGATACTGGGCAAACATAAAAGGTCAATCGGAAAATCATCCAGTTAAGAATGTTTTAAGTGATTGTTGGGAATATAAATATAAAAAACTAACAAGTTTTGGATGGTTTATTAATGAGGCAAGAGAAATAATTAAAGATGTGAATATTGCTACCTGTGTGGCTCTGACAGCAATTCCTCCTTGGTTTTTTCCAATACCTTCTATAGATATCCAGTTACACAAAGACAAACATAATGAGGAGAATATCCTGGATAGTGTAAAGGTACAAGATTACATAGATCACAAGATTACATAGATTCGAAAAGAACATCAGATCACATTTCAGTATTTACAGCAGAATTAATAGCAATTATATTAGCATTACAGTGGGTCGAAGAAATTCAGCCAATCAGATCAGTTATATGCACTGACTCTTTATCTGCAATTGAAAGTCTAGCAAGTGGTATTTCTACAGCTAGACAGGATTTAATTTATGAAATATTACAAAGTCTTTTTAGAATTAGACAATTGAGAGTCATTATTCAATTTCTCTGGATACCAGCTCATAAGGGGGTGGCAGGAAATGAAGAGGTGGATAGTTTAGCCAAACAGGCCATAAAATTTCAAGAAGTAGATATTAAAATTGCATTGAGTAGGACTGAGATAAAAAGTATAATAGCAAAGGAAATTAGGAAGAAATGGCAGAAGCAGTGGGATAGTGGAAATATGGGTCGACATTTATACAAAATTCAAGGAATTGTTGGTTTAGAAAGAAGAAGCTTTGGAAATAGGAGGAAGGATGTTATAATTTGAAGAATGCGCATTGGCCATTGTCTACTAAATCAATGTATGGGCAGGATTGGGAAACACCAGACTGGGTATTGTGAAAAATGTAGTTCTGAAATTATGGAAACAGTTGAACATGTATTATTAAAATGTGAGGCTTATGCAAGAGAAAGATTTAAATTAATTCAAGCATTAAGAGAATTGGAAATGGAAGTTTTTTCTATCCAAGCATTACTAGGAAATGGCCCAAAGCAATTGAAAATACATGAGGAAGTATTTAATTTTTTAAGAGACACTCATTTACGTAACAGGATTTAGATCACTACTACCATAATGTTATCCACACTCCAATCCAGTAGGTGGCGGGAATGCACCATTAAAGTTTGGTTTGCCAACCGCCATTAAACTTGAAAGAAGAAGAAGAACCAGATCACAAAACAGAACTTGAACACATAGAAACGTGACAATTATGCATGCTGTAAAGATCATTTGCATATTTTCTGAATATTAATTTGATTTATTTTGAAATGTTAAGTAATATATTCTGTTTAGCCATGGATGAATATTAATTTGAACATTCTTAATATGTCAAGATAATACTCATTGTCATGAAAGTTGAGGTGGATGTTTAAACACTCAGTTTAAAGAGTAAAAAGTTATAAAGAAATAATATTGAATCTTAATGACACTGTTTTGGTAAAACAGGTCAGGTTTATTACTCGAGTTGGAAATCTCCCATGAATTTGAGATTGCGAGTCACCAAAAAATGTAATGCTGATATCTGAACCTGGGAAGAGACACTTTTGCTGTATCACAAGGACCTTTTCGTTGCGCTATAGTCATCAACCTTCTTCAATTGGGAGGACATCCTTTTTCACTTTGGACTGGTAGGATTGAACTGATTTTGCACTCACCCACTGGACATCTGGACATCGTTTATGCTTGCTTTATCAGTGTTTTTATTCATTCGTTCAATTGTAGATGTATAGGCTACTCGAAATAATTAATCATATTACTTGTATTAATTTGTTATACTATACAAATCTCACTAATTAAATTATCTTTACAGAAAGTAGGCTATTCAAATGTCTTAATGTGCAAAATGTCGTTTCACAGACTCACTCAAGCGCGTATTTCCCCCCTTTTTTGTCAGAAAAGAACATGAATAAAAAAATAAAAAGGTTTACCCATTTAAACTTGTTTTTAATTATTCAGTTTGGGTAAAAGTATAGTGTGTGTGTATATATATATATATATATATATATATAGTATGACTGAAACATGAGCAGAGATTTTTTTTCTTGCATATTTTAAGAGATTCCAGTGCAAGTTGCTTTCAGTTCAAAAACTCAAACATTTCAGCTCAAACATGCATTTTAGTCTGAGACTGGCAAAGTCTATTTTAGTCTTAAACCTTGTCTGTGAAAAGAAACAGAAGATTATGTATTATTTCAGTGTCAAATTTGTTATTTATACCACATTTATCTCTGTTGTTCATAAACTGAACATTGACTCACGTGTGATAACCTTGCACACTGATGTTTTTATCAGAGGCAGCTTCTTCCGCTTCCCATGCAGGCTGTAGTGGCTCCACACATTGTTGGTTGCCACTGCCCGCATGACCCTCCTTACACAATCTCCTGGATTGGTCCCACCAATAAGGCTGAGATGGTGTGTCTGGAAGAGAATTGTTTTTTGGCATGCAGGTAGCCAAAAGTAATAGTGTACTCATTATGCCGTAAAAATGTTATACCGGTTTCGTTATATGAAACCTATTTAGCCATTTTCTAAATGAAAATTTTAAAGAGGTAAATGTAAAATTTACTTCTAAATTACCTAATCCTATAAATCAGTGGTTCTCAATCCTGGTCCTGGGGACCCACAGCTCTGCACAGTTTGTATGTCTCCCTCATTTATCCACCTGATTCAGATCATCAGCTCGTTAGGAAAGAGCTCTATGAACTGAACTGGGTGTGTCAGATAAAGGAGACATATGAAATGTGCAGAGCAGTGGGTCCCCTGGACCAGGATTGAGAACCACTGCTATAAATGATATTCGGCATTGATATAAAATCTGCAAAGAGAAGGTAAATGGGGTCGCATATTTTAACATTGTATTTTTGTCTTCTTAATTAAGCACCCACCACTTTCTTTCGGAATTCAGGGTCTTTAAGGTGGTTCTCAATGTCCTCCAGTTCATCCTTGCACTGAGCAGTCGGAAGGTCCAAGATATCCTCCTCCCTTTGACGACCCTGGTTCCTCCGCAACAGAAGTAGAATTTCCTTCTGGGAGGCTGCCAGACTGTCTACTTTCTGCAGCAGCACCTGCAGTGTTTCTGCAATTAAGGTGAGCTTTTATTTATTTGTATTTGAAGGATTGAAAAAACTAACTTTTACTTGTAAAATATTTACAGAATAATTCATTTCAATTTAAGTAAGGGTTAATGCCCGACGAGGTGTCCATTGTCAGGTATTACGACGACGGCGAGGCGTGAACAAATAAATGTTGAAATGTGGAAATAAATAAAGAAATAAATGTATAAATGTGGAAATACAGAAATAAATAAATGTATAAATGTGGAAATACATAAATAAATAAATGTAGAAATAAATACATAAATGTATAAATACATACACAAATACATATATAAATTCATAAATAAATAAATACATGTAAAACTACAGAAGTAGCCATTTACATTACCAAAATGTATTTATTTTCACTATAATTCTGCATTTATTTAATTATTTCTACATTTATTTATTTATTTATTTTTCCCTTTTGTCATTTTTAGACCTGCATATAAAAGGGCTTTGTGTGTTTCATTTATTAGGTTATCTACTGTCAATAATAGAAAAAAAGAATGAACAAATTAATTTAAACAAATTGAATTAATAAATAAATAATAATATTGACGCACATGCTTTTCTGTCTCATTATTGCAACATCTCTCTTATGACTGATCATGCCCAAACGCCTGTTCAGCGCGTTCAGTCTGTGTTCACAGTCGGTGTTTAAGACCTGCTACAGTCGATGGAAACAGTCAGTCTTCGAATGTTTCAGCGAGTCGTAAGTGTGTCCCATCATTGGTCTGCTATCAGTGGCTCAAACCTCCGTTACTAACTCTAAAATGACGTTTTGGAATTAGCAACGGAGGCATGGGATGAGATGCGTAAGAAATTAGTCCTACATACAAGAGTGTTTTAATGACAAAAACATGACAAACGTCTTGAAATGCATCATCTGAACATGTTTTGAGGTGTGGTAACTGTAGTATAAGCGGAATAATTGACGACAGGCCGTTGAATTATAAGAAAAATAATGCACACCCGAGGTGTAACGGCCACTCCGCTTCATGACCGCATTACCACCTCGGGTGTGCATTATTTTTCTAATAATTCAACGGCCTGTCGTCAATTATTCCTTACATAAATGCAGTTGTATAATCATTTTTGATCACATTTAAATACATGTGGTCTTGTTGTATCTCTTACCTTTTAGATCTTTTGCCATGGGAACCTCTCTGGAAGCCTTTGTCCATGATTGTCTCCCCACTGAAAAAGGTAATTGTCGTGTTCTCTTATTACGTTCCTAATTGATAAATGTCACACTAAATGGAGATATTGTTCTAGATATGAAAGTAGGGTGTGCTCTCATTTATTTTTATGTGATTACACAACAGTAAAATCACAATTTTCTATTATACAAGTAGGCAGGCTTTCAATAGCAGGTACTTGAATGAGCTGAAAACATTGCCCTTGATCTGTGTGTAACAAGTTATATGTGCAATGTGCATTACATTGAACTTGCTTGTCTCATATGTTTAAATATCTTGTAATACATAGACCAATCTGTTGTTTCCTCTAAACTCTTTACAAATTTTTCTATAAATGTATTTACCATTTGTATCTGTAGCTGCCATTGAGGACGATCTGGGAGGCTCTTCAACATCTGCAAGCAAGATGAATGCACAGTTGTTAATCTTAAATTAAAGGTCCCATATTAAGTTACATTGATGAATCAAATTCTACCTTCAGGTAAATCATGCGATGGGGGAACTGAAGTGTCACATGTGGGATGGTGGGAAGATTCTGTGAAGACTTCAGATATTTACTTAAGGTAGATTACAAGTATTTGCCCACAGTTAGGGGTGTGCAATTTGTGTTGTCTAATTGTTGTTTTTAACCATATGTGAGTTTGGTTGTATTTCAAAAAGCTGAACTTACCCAAAGAATATATTTGCGTTCTCATGCCGGCAAAACATTTAGATGCATTTCATTAATTTTTAGCACTTTTTGTAAATTCATTTGATTTCCATTGTTTCTACAGTTGCAAACTAACCGCACAGAATATGAAAGCTTTGGGAGGTACTAGCACAAAAAAACAACAACTCTAAAATACTGTCTAATTAACAAACAAATTTTAGAAAATGAGAATTGTTTATCGCACAACCCTAACGTATATTTCCTTTTAATAGTGTACTTTATTCGATGTGGTATTTGTACAAAAGAAAAAGTGAAAATTACTTTGTTGCAGGTTGGGTGGAATTGGAAGTTTAGCTGCTTCTGCTGTTAAAACATAAAAAAAACATCGATATAACATACAATTTTTTTGCAGTGTGTGCATAAGGCAAGTCAATATTCAGATCATATATTACTTAAAAGCACATTTTCCAAAAGCAAATAAAAAAAAAATATATACCTTTGTCTGCCCTTTCAGTTATCTTGAGGCGAGGAAAGGGTTCATCTAAATGGTTTTCAAAATGTGAATTACTTAAATGTTGAAGCTGAATTTAGTAACTAATTTGGAAATTAAAGATGTACCTTGACGCTTTCTCCTTGTTGTAGGTGTCCAGTGATCTCTTCCCCACTCATCTTTAAAAAAGGAATACTTCATTTACTTATTGAAATTAATGTGAAATTAATGTGTTCTGGGCTTGTCATGTTCTCATACCATCGCTGCTGTCTTCAAATCTGCTGGGTTTTTTTGTTGGCCTCTTAAAGCAGTTATCATCACTTTCGACAGAGGAATTGTTTTCAGCATTTTTACTTCGTTTTACTGCCTTCTCAAAATCACTTAGGAATGAAATGTTAATGGAATTAGGAAATCAAAATTTCATAATATATTCAGTTATAATCTAAAAATATCCAGCCATATATTGAACTTTACCAGTTCTGGAAAAAACACGTATTTTTCTTGTGATCCAGTTTTCCTCATCAGGAAGTTGTCCTTTTTTTGCCCATTTTGTCTGATTGGTTGGGGGCCAATAACTATATTGTTGCTGAAATTTGTACAGAAAGTCTAAAAAGCTAGCTTTTACCTTATTGGGTAAATTGAAACTTGCAAGATTATATTATTGATGTGGTTTGGACTTGTGAAAGGTTATACCCCATCTTCTTTATAGGTCCAACACTCCTCTACAATTCCAACAGATGATTCGTCTGTAAATTCTACAACACAGTACATGCTAAGGAATACAAAAGCAATGTTAATTTATTGAATATTTAATTTATTCCACATTTTGCCTAGCTTATTTATGTACATTTAGAATATCGTCACCTTCCTAAAATAATTGCCTGTCATTTTTTGACAAAAATGATTTTTTTGCACAAGTCATCTTCTCATGATGCTTGCCACCTCTGGTAAAATTGCCCACATCCTCAGTTGAACAGATCAGGCAGTTCTATCCCTGTAGTATAATGGCCTATGTCAAAAGTGTGACTTAGGCCGTTTTATGTTGCCTAAGTCAAAAGACAAGCTTTTTACAAGCTTTTCAAGATGGCAGTTGAATCAAGAAGAACACAAATCTACTCAGCCTCTGAACTTAGGTTCCGTTTTTTGTGTTTTCTGAGAAACCTGAAAAAATGATTTGGGCAATTATTTTAGGAAGGTGACGATATATAAAATATCTCACATTAGACAGTCACAAATTCACTGTTGATGCAAGATGGCCATGAATGTTACAGTGTCTCCATGATTGATTCTGATTGCTCTCTTTTCCACTTGTTTTCTGGGAATCCATCTCATTGATGTTTGCTTTTTGTCGTACTTGTAGACTCCCACAAGAAAAGAGTGGCATGGTTCAATGAACAGTGGTACAGGATTATGAAAAACCCTGCAAATGACTTTTCCATCCTTCTCCATTGCATCAGTAATCTCACAGCCATTCTCATGCAGCAAGAATGCTTTGTCCCTGGCACTAGCTGTTTCTCGCTCTTTGGGTTTTTTAAGAGGAGATGACTGCCTTTCCTCTATTCTCTTGGCGATCTGACTCAAAGGGTGTTTTCCACTTCGTACCATCCTCTTCATCGTGTACAGGTATGATTCGAATTTGAATGCACTGCAGTTGTCAAGCCCATGAAACTGCAAAGCATCATCAGTGATGTGGAGCATAGAGTGGACGTTGTACACTATAAACTCCTGACCATAGAGCTCTCGTCCTCTGAAGTGCAGCAGGTTTCTAGCGTACTCTGAATGCCTCTGGACAAGTGTTGGTGACACTAACAAGGACATGGCAACGCTGAAAGTCAGAAAATGTTGATACATGTCGTTGCCAAGGATTCCTCTCAGCACCAGCTTGCCTGTGTAAAGCATGAATTGGCGAAATTCCGTTGCCTTCCACCTCTCCACCTCAGCAAGACTTCGAGGCGTGCGACTGAAGATGGAGGGAATTTCACCTCTGAGTTGAAGAAGCCTAGTATTTACTACTTGCTTTTGAGTGTTGGAGAGCCTTACTCCTCTTGCTCCACTTGTCCAACTGTGCAGCAGCTTTTTCATCACCCCCAGGCATGACTGATGCATATAATCAATGGGGAAGCTTTTGATCATATCATTGGAAAGCTGGACCAGTGGTGTGCTGTCTTTGTGATGCTGGGGCTGAACCTGACTTCTGAATGAGGCATCTGTTCTCAGAGTGAGGTTTTCAGTGTCCTGAAAGGTGACTCTGTCGAACCATTCACCCTTTTGGTCACATTTATCGCAGCCATAATATCCGGAGCACAGCTTTGTGCCACGGACTAAAGCTTTTGCTGGAGCATCGCAGACAGTGCAGAGAACAATAATGCTGTGTATTTTACCTTTACATTGAATGCCACTAGATAGGAGGTCTTTGAGGTCTGCTACAACATCATCTAAAAAATGCAGATCATTTGGCTTTTTGTTTCCACATGCTAATTGTGGCGAGGGGGGCGTGGTTTCGCGAAGTCTGTAGCGGGAGAGGAATCAGCGAGTCGCGCGGTGAGTAAGTGGGTCAAGTGCAGATGACGAACACCTGTGTCTGATTGCAGTAATTGGCGTGGAGACTGCATAAAAGCTGCCGGCTGAGAGAGAGAAGGGAGAGAGACCTGGGACTCGCACGAGACCGTGTGGCTGAGTGAAGCTGAGCTCGTGACTGACTGTTTTGCTATCTACTTGTTCTTTGTTTTGCCGTGGGAAGTGTCACGGCGGCCGCGCACGAGCGCACCCTAACTGTTGACTTTTATTGTTGATAAATAAAGTGCGAGTCCCAATTTCGCCGACCTCGTCTTCTTCTTCCTTCAATCACACTGAACTTCTCTACACTGGTGCCGAAACCCGGGAAGAAGAAGACTGCCGCCGCCATGTAGACCCCGCCGGGAACGCCGTTTGCGGAGCTTATACAGACGCTCGCGGGTCTTCACCGGGAGCAACATCACGCCCTGCTGGTCGTGAAAGAGGAGCAGGATCAACGGTTCCAGATGCTGCTCCAAGGCCAGCAAGAAGACCGCGAGCTGTTCCGGAGCTGGCTCGACCGGGAGGTTCGGGCCGTCCCTGTTCCAGCTACGGCCTCGGCCCCGCCCCTGCCTCTCAATAAAATGGGTCCCCAGGACGATCCGGAGGCGTTCCTGGACCTATTTGAGAGGTCCGCCGAGGCCCGGGGATGGCCCCAATCGGACTGGCCCATGCGGCTCATCCCGTTGCTATCGGGTGGGTCGCAGATAGCCGCCAACCAACTGCCAGTCCAGAACCTCCTGGTCTACGAAGACCTGAGGCGCGCCATTTTGCAGCGGGTCGGCCGGACCCCCGAACAACATCGTCAGCGGTTCCGGTCCCTGAGCCTGGAGGAGTCTGGCCGACCCTTCGTGCTGGCGCAACAGCTCCGGGACTCCTGCCGCAGATGGCTGATGGCCGACGGAGGCGACGTCGAGGATGTCATCAGCAAGGTGGTACTGGAGCAGTTCATCACGAAGCTGCCAAAGAAAACTGCGCAGTGGGTCCAGTGCCACCGCCCGACGTCGCTGGACCAGGCCATCCACCTGGCGGAAGATCACATGGTGGCGTGCTCAGGGGTCGGCGAACCCCTTCCATCAGCTTCTCTCTCTCTACCCCTTCTCTCCCCAAACCTGTGCCCCTTCCCAGGTCTCGCGGGGGGCTGGTGCCCCGGCCAGCGCCAAGGTGGAGGACAGCGACTCCGGCGGAGCCCGTTCCGGTGACCCGGGCCCCACCTAGGGGGCTCGCCACGTCCGACCACCCCGTCCCGAGTCCGGCAGCCCTGCACTCTCCACGCCATTTCCTTGACCCGCTTCCTGCCACCGGAGCGGCGGGGAGGCCTGGGCCGGCCTGTTGGCGCTGCGGGGACCCGGGACATTTTATAGATCGGTGTCCGGCGATGGAGGTGGGGACCCTGATCCGGGTTCCCGACGCGCCGCAGGCTGCCCCCGATCAAACTGGCCTGTACCAGATACCAGTGAGTATAAAGGGGGGTACTTATCAGGCTTTGGTGGATTCAGGTTGTAACCAAACCTCTATACATCAAAGTCTGATACAACCGGGGGCATTGGATAACAGCCGCATGGTTAAGGTGCGGTGTGTGCACGGGGTGGTGGTGAGGTATCCGATAATGCCGGTCGTAATTCAATTTAGGGGGCAAAAGCATAGTGTGGAGGTGGCCGTTAACCCGCACCTCCGGCATCCGCTCATTTTGGGGACGAATTGGCCTGCCTTTAATGAATTGTTGGGGTCGTTATCAGCGGGTGCCTCTTCGGGCAGAAAAAACAAGGGAAAGACAGCGGTCGTTCAGCTGGGGGATGCTGAGCCGGGACCACTGGGTCCTGCTGCAGGGGAACAGAGGGCTCTGGCGAGAACGGTTCTCTCAGAGCGCGATGACTTTCCCCTGGAGCAGTCCCAGGACAAGTCTCTAAAAAACGCCTTCAATCAGGTCCGCTCCATCGACGGCCAGCTGCTTCACCCAGACCAACCGCTCTCTTATCCCTATTTTACTGTATTAAAAGATAGGTTGTATCGGGTGACCCAAGACACCCAGACAAAGGAAGATACAACACAGTTGTTGGTTCGTAAAAGCCGCCGGAAAATGCTTTTTCAGGCGGCTCACTGTAACCCAATGGCCGGGCATTTAGGTCAGGCGGCAACACTAAACCGTCTCATGGCCCGGTTCTTCTGGCCGGGCATTCACGAGAACGTGCGCAGGTGGTGCGCGTCTTGTCGTGAATGTCAGTTAGTGAATCCACCGGCCAATCCAAAAGCACCATTGTGCCCCCTCCCGTTAATGCAGGTCCCCTTCGAGCGAATTGGTATGGACCTCATCGGGCCATTAGAGCGGTCAGCACGAGGGCATCGCTTTGCGTTGGTTCTGGTGGACTACGCAACGCGATACCCGGAAGCAGTCCCGCTTCGTAACATTTCGGCTAAAAGTGTTGCGAGCGCTCTCTTCTCTTTAATCTCCCGAGTGGGAATCCCCAAAGAGATTCTCACTGATCAGGGCACGGCGTTTATGTCACGAACGATTCGCGAACTCTACGAATTGTTGGGCATTAAATCGATTCGCACTAGCGTCTACCACCCACAGACAGACGGTTTAGTGGAACGATTTAATCGCACTTTGAAATCCATGATTCGTAAGTTCGTTCACGAAGACGCCAAAAATTGGGATAAATGGCTAGAACCCCTCGTGTTTGCTGTACGCGAGGTCCCCCAAGCCTCCACGGGGTTTTCCCCCCTCGAGCTTCTCTATGGACGTCAGCCCCACGGGGTGCTTGACGTTCTTAGAGAGACTTGGGAGGATGGACAGTCCGCTGCTAAGAACGAAATTCAGTATGTCTTGGACCTGAGAACAAAGCTCCACACTTTGGGGCGGCTATCAATGGAGAATTTGTTACAGGCCCAGGGCAGACCGAGTCAGCTATACAACAGGGGGGCTAGACTCCGTCAATTTGCACCGGGAGATAAGGTACTTGTATTACTCCCTACTACCAGCTCGAAATTACTCGCAAAGTGGCAAGGGCCCTTTGAGGTCACACGGCGAGTTAATGATCTCAACTATGAGGTAGCCCGTACAGACAGGGGTGGAGCACATCAAATTTATCACCTCAACCTCCTCAAAAAGTGGGTTGAGGCAGAGTCAGTGATGTTGGCGACGGTGGTGAGCGGAGAGGAGGATCTCGGGCCTGAGGCGAGTTCAAAATCACAATCTCTCGCGCTGGCTCTTGGTGGAGACCACCTCTCGCCCTCCCAGCTCACTGACGTTAAAAATATACAAGCTGAGTTTGCGGATGTGTTTTCTCCCCTGCCTGGCCGGACAAACCTCATTCAGCACCACGTTGAGACCGAACCTGGGGTGGTGGTACGCTGCCGCCCGTATCGTTTGCCTGAACATAAGAAAAAGGTGGTTCAGAGTGAATTAGAGGCTATGCTGGATATGGGGGTAATAGAAGAGTCAAGCAGTGACTGGGCGAGCCCGATAGTTTTAGTTCCCAAAACTGACGGCTCGGTTCGCTTCTGTGTAGACTATAGGAAGGTGAACGCGGTGTCTAAGTTTGATGCTTATCCAATGCCGAGGGTTGACGAATTGCTTGATCGGCTGGGTACTGCTCGTTTTTATTCGACATTGGACTTAACGAAGGGTTATTGGCAGATCCCCTTGTCTCCAATGTCCAAAGAAAAGACAGCTTTCACAACGCCGTTTGGATTACACCAATTTGTCACCCTTCCTTTCGGGTTGTTCGGGGCTCCAGCGACCTTTCAGCGTCTGATGGACAAGATTCTCCGGCCGCATGCTGCATATGCCGCTGCCTACTTGGATGATATTATCATCTATAGTACCGATTGGCAGCGTCATATGCAGCATTTGCGGGCTGTCCTGAGGACGCTGAGAAGGGCGGGGCTCACGGCCAACCCGAAGAAATGTGCAATTGGGCATGTGGAGGTAAGGTATCTGGGTTTCCACTTGGGTCACGGACAGGTGTGTCCCCAAATTGATAAGACGGCAGCAGTTGCGACCTGTCCGAGACCCAAGACCAAAAAGGAGGTTAGACAGTTCCTGGGGCTAGCGGGATATTATAGAAGGTTTGTGCCTAATTATTCGGACCTCGCTAGCCCGCTGACCGATCTAACTAAAAAGGAAGCGCCAGATACGGTTCAGTGGACGGAGCAGTGTCAGCGGGCCTTTACCCAGATAAAGGCTGCTCTATGTGGCGGGCCGCTTTTGCATGCTCCTGATTTCTCTCTCCCCTTTATCCTACAGACGGACGCATCGGACAGGGGGCTGGGCGCTGTCCTGTCCCAGGAGGTGGAGGGTGTAGAGTGGCCGGTGCTGTACATCAGTCGCAAGCTCTCTAAGAGAGAGACGATGTACAGCACCATTGAGAAAGAGTGTTTGGCCATCAGGTGGGCTGTTCTCACCCTCCGCTACTACCTCCTGGGGCGGGAGTTCACCCTCTGTTCGGACCACGCTCCCCTGCAGTGGCTCCACCGCATGAAGGATACCAACGCGCGGATCACCCGTTGGTATCTAGCTTTACAGCCTTTTAAGTTCCAGGTGATCCACAGGCCGGGTGCACAGATGGTTGTGGCTGACTTCCTCTCCAGGAGGGGGGGGGGGGGGGGAGGCTGCAGGCCGGACGGCTCCCCGGCCTGAGACGGGCGGTGGGGGTATGTGGCGAGGGGGGCGTGGTTTCGCGAAGTCTGTAGCGGGAGAGGAATCAGCGAGTCGCGCGGTGAGTAAGTGGGTCAAGTGCAGATGACGAACACCTGTGTCTGATTGCAGTAATTGGCGTGGAGACTGCATAAAAGCTGCCGGCTGAGAGAGAGAAGGGAGAGAGACCTGGGACTCGCACGAGACCGTGTGGCTGAGTGAAGCTGAGCTCGTGACTGACTGTTTTGCTATCTACTTGTTCTTTGTTTTGCCGTGGGAAGTGTCACGGCAGCCGCGCACGAGCGCACCCTAACTGTTGACTTTTATTGTTGATAAATAAAGTGCGAGTCCCAATTTCGCCGACCTCGTCTTCTTCTTCCTTCAATCACACTGAACTTCTCTACACTAATGTTGTAGGGAAAACGACAATGGGATTGAGGTGGAACGCACAGAGGACAGGCCACATGACTTTGCTGAACGCTTAAATAATGGTAGGCCATCAACATTAAAAGACAAATTAATGGTGTCATGGTCTTGCAGCTCTTCAACAGGGTACTTCTCCAGGTAGTCCAGTAACTTTTGATGTAGGGGATAATTTAAATACTCCATTCTAGATTTTTGGATGGTTGCTACATGCCGAGGTGTTTTCAGCAGAGTACGGGCAGTAGATGGAAGATCTGTGTGGCCATGTTGCTGAAGGACCTTTAACAAATGATCAACAGCATTGTTCTTCACTTGAAACTGGGATGCCCAGGTTGCCAGATCTGTTGCAAGTGATAATTTGTCGTCCTGGTCAGTTGTGTCATTTTCCTCAAGGTCCATGGCTTCCACAAAGTCATCCACCCAATCGCTTTCTTCCCATGTGAATGATGCTCCAGTGAACAGGTGGTCCTCCATAGAACTTGAGGCATCATCAGAGTCAGTCTGACACTCTGAGACTTGTTCTCTGACTTCTGTGGTACTTTTTTCTATTTTTTAAAAAACACGTTTGGCTGCTCTCCAAGATCTCAGATATTCCCTTGATCTTTTCCTCTTTTCTTCACTCATTGTGTATAATGTCTAAAATTGTAAGATAATACTTCCATGTATTCCCAAAAGCTGAATTGTATTCCTCACAATAAATCTGTTAAGGTTTGTTTTACTTACCTCAGTCAGTTGGTTTAATTAAAAGTTGTGAAAAAATCAGACTGCAGAGGCTGGGGGGGGGCGGGGGGGAGACTATTAGTTATTGTATTTTGGTATTGGAAAGTATTCCTAAAGTAGTTTGTGTCGACATTATCACCATTCACTTTCATTGATTCATTTCAGGTTGTCATTAAGTAATGACAATTTTTTTTTAATTTCAATTGATCTATTCAGTTTAAAAAAAAATTTGTCATGATAGGACTTGACCAGGTCTTGCTAGTGTTTCCCTAATGCAGCTGTTGGAGTTTATTTTTTATCTCGAAATCTGTGACTGTGAAGATTTGTGCATAGTGGTCTTGATGTTAATAACAGTTATTCCGTTAAGTGACGATATATACCAACAGTGTTTTATCCACCATTAAAGTACTGAAGAAGATCTTGGGAACGTTCAACCAGTCTATTGACGCGGTTTAATTTGTTAATTGACGTTAATAGTTTAATGTGTTACAATACTAAGACAGAAAACATTCAGTTTTCATTAATCATCATTGACTAAACAAAAATGCAGGAGTTTATAAGAATATTATCTACCTTGAAATAAAAGATGCCAAGAAAAAAACTTGAGAATGATGTAAAATCTAATAAATAGAAAAAAAGATCATCCACTGTGAATTGGGTTGGTTTAGGTAAATATTGGTATCATATATCTTGTGAATCAAATCATCAAATCTATATCAGTCAGAGGGCCAACATATGACTTATAACTTTTAAATACTAAGAAGGTATCTGACAGGCATTCAAAACGTATACTTACAAAGCCAAAGTCGCTCTGTGCTAGGGCTCTTAGAAGAGCCTTTGGGGTGTAGTTCGCTGCTGTTGACACAAGGAAAGGGGAAAGTAGAAACATGTCTAAATATGAGTGAGATATATCTGTACAAATTAAAATGCATTCAATATCTGCAATGATTTTTGACAAATCAGGATGACTGCTAGATGTATCACTTACAATAATCAGACTGCAATATATACTGAAAAAAGCCTGGTATAAGGTATACCATATAATTCATGGTATAAATTCCAAAAGTTAATAAAGGCTCTTGCTTTATTAATATATCAATTGCCTCAAAACATACATGAGAAGAATGCAGAAATGCATCTGATGAGACTTTACAACCTTTTTTTATTATTATTTGAGTTTATTGTTAATAGAAGTAGCCTAGTAGTAATACTAATAATTATTATTATTATTAACACGCTTAACAATAATGATTGAAATAAAATATTACAATTATAATTATTAATAAAACAATATGTATAAATATTTAAAATAGTGGTATTAATAATATGACAGACAGACGGATGGCTGATTTCATTATAGATCAGGGCCCGTATTCATAAAGAATCTTAATGCAAAGAGTTGCTCCTAGTGACAAAATTCTAAGAAAATTCTTAGAAATGTGGGCGTTTACTCTTAAATTTAAAGAAAAAATCCTAACAAGAAAAAAGTAATTCAGAAAGCATCTTAACCCTTAAAAGAGGTCTTAATTCCATGATTTGTTGCGTCTGTGTTATGTTCCGCATGATGGCCCTGTCATCTAACAACCAATCACCGTGATCATTGCGAGGAAACTCGTGCATGAGAATTGGCGTCATCCATAGCAACGAAGAATCACTCTTAGTTTAGGAGTTGTCATTTTTCCTTACTAGAGTAGGTCTGAAAGGCGTTGTGAATAACTTTTAAGAGAAAACTCCTTGCTAAAATATTTTAGTGTGATTTAGGAGTACTCCTAGTGGTAAAATAAAATTCTTTGTGAATACGGCCCCTGATCTCATCTTTACAAGTCACGTCTCTCGCTTTCACAGGCTTGGCTGCGAGCGCGTGACCGCTGGCGCGTACACCACCAGCGCTCACTCGTTCGCAGCCAAACCTATGAGACAACGCGCTTTCCATACAGAGTAAAGATAATATTATTAATAATTGTATATTTTATTTATTTTAAAGTAACGATAACATCACAGACATGACTGATGAAACGAAAAAGTTCATTTCAATATGAGCGGGTTTTCTCTATTATCCCAAATGACGTCACACAGACTTAACGGGATTTAATTATAGCGACTAGTGGACGGTGGGAAAAAAAACACGGAAAACCATTGTTTATGTGAAAAGTAGTGGTACATTTACTGGAAAAGACAGTTAATAAATTGTATGACAATTTAAAATCTTTATCTGTTCATTAGGTGAAAGCGGCAGTTATTTATCTTAGTTATTTATCTGGGTAAGTTACCTTGAATAACTTGGGCCTATAATATAGTATGCTTTAATTAGATTTTATTATTTACTTTCTCCAAAGTTTTAAGTGTCATTTACCTTTGTAGTGGGCTTGTATGTTTTAAAAGTAATGTATCTAAATCGGTTGAGTAAAAAGTACTTACCTCAGAAAAGCTGGTAGAATGGGATGTCCACTCATGAAAATCGGGTTCTGCGCACTATGGTCACGTACCCCTGCTTATATATGCCCGCTGGTATGACGCGGGCTTGGCACGCGAAGAATGTGACAGAATGTGACAGAAAATTATATATAATTTATTTTTAAATGTACATTTGATACCTTGCGTTAAATCTAAGTTTATATAAAAAGTTAAACTTAAAACTTAAACCTTTATATATATATATATACATATATATTATATTATAATATACTTTATAATATAATATAAATATATTAATGAAATTGGCTAGATTTACGAAATTAATTAACAATTAAAATTAATCAGTTTTGCAGTCAGTGTTGGATAACTGGAAGGGGTGGGAAATATACATAACATATAATACATAGTAGTCAACAACCCATAGGTGGCGATATATGCGAGTCGCTAATAAGCATTGATGCTGAAAGAGAAGAACCGGAAGAGCCAACCAGGCCAGTATATCGACGCGTGGCAGCCAGCATCAAAGAGTATAGAATTAACTTAAGCATTCGGCTTTCTTGATGTGCAAATGGTTGAGAGAGGTATATATAAGTAGTATGATATGAAATATGTGGAAATTTATGGTTTTATCATAGTATGATAATTTGTGGGATTGTGAGCGTTTTCCCCAGAGCTGACTAACGCGTTTTGCACGTTTGTTTGCACATTTGTTTTGTTAAAGGAGCTTTATAATTTTGTAAATGCAGTGTTGAAATCTATCTTAAGAATTGAAAGTAAATCAAATTAATACATGTATCACATTAACACTACAAATTTAAAGACCGACAAACAGATCCAACTAAAATCACGTTTTATTGAGTCAGCAAACAATAAGGAAAGCCTCAATACTTAAGTTTGTTGCAGTAGCGGACCAGCTCACCAATCTGGCTTTCTGCCTCTGGTATGCGAACGCACCCTGTAATGTTTGTAAACAGGAAACCCGTGTATACAAGTACGGATAACTCCTGGCACATTTCTGCCAATGGTGACCGGTCAAACATGAGAAAAAGCACATGTGTTTCCCCAAAGTTTGAAGACCTGTAAGTCAAGAAATATTAAAGATATCTTAAAATCATTTTTAAATTATGCTTAACAATTTTCTTTTGGTATCATCATTTTGAAGGCCCTATACTGTTTAATTCGGAGAATGAATTGTTAAATTTGTATTGATGGTCTGAATAATACATATCATATGCTAAATTTCTAAATGAGATATGCTCAATTTTTCATTACACCCAGGCAGGCTTGGTGCATGTAATCAATCGGAAACTGCTCTACCATGTCCAATGGGAGGCTCAAAAAGGGAGACATTGGAATGTCCTCATTCTCCTGACGTCTGGTCATTTCAGCACGGTGTGTGTCATTGGTGCGTAGGGGTACCTCTGGGTAAGTCACTCAGATTGCTGACTTTGAAGAACCTAACGATCCTGGATCATCTCAAATGGTCAACAGTAAAATCCTGATAACTAATCCTAATTTAATCCACAGCTATCTTCTTTTTGATGATTTTAGTGATGGGAAGTTCGGATCATTTTACTGACTCTCGTTCATCAAAATGAAAATCTTTTTTTTTTTTAGTTATTTCCTTCATTTAAGTGGCTTTAAATGTTCTACTTTTAACAGGTAAATTTCCCGTACACATCCACCTACGCAATCTACAATTATGAATTAAGAAATCATTATAATGCAGTCAAAAATAATTTACAGCGAACATAAATAGTTACTTTACCTTCCAAGTCTTTTGTTCATTTGTCCTGTGACAAACGCAATGAACGGATCGTTCATGAACAACTCATCAATAGTTGATTGGGAGAGCTGTTGAATATTGTTGTGGCAAAACTTCTGTTAAACATCATCACTGCGTAAGAGACACTCAGAGTCAAATTAATAAAAAATAAAAGTATTTATTCTTGCAAGAATAGGCCCAGTCGCCAACACAGCAGTTACCCTGTGAAGTGAGTGACGCACACCAGGAAGACATGAGACAGCCTTTATACTCTTTTCAAGGTTCCTCCTCACAGCAGTTACCCTTTCACCCACTCAGATAAGGTCCCCACTGCTGTTCAGTTTCTACTAAAGACACAACCTGGCCCTGAAATAAACTAGCCAAATCTTGACCATTCCTAAGGTCAAGAAGTCCTGTCCCATATATTCCTGAAACGTCACGCACAAGCACGTACACACATATACTTTTACACATTGAATAGGTTCAATCCCTTATGATATCTGTTAGGAATAAATGACTATTAAAATTTCTACAACAATATTTTTTCTCACTCTTGTGTGCTGGAACTATTCATCTCCTCTGCAGATTTTACCCCTTTTTATTGGTCCTGCTTTAAAACTATTTTGCCCAGTTATTTTTTTTTTATGCTGTAACAACTTTGTTCTGTTGTTCCATTTGTTCCTGTTTTAATAAAACTTGTAACGCCTGTTGTGTAATTGTATTATTACAACTATTATTAGTAATTGTCATTTGTTTTAGTCTTTCCCAAAAGACTGACCCAAAAAAATGTGTTTGTATGGTAAAAACCTTAAATAGTGTTTTACCTGACTGCCTATCTTTCTCCCCAGTCTAATCTAACTGGATTCAATTTGTCAGTTGTCTAGTAACATGCATTTATGGTTTAAACTGAAGAGATACTATATTAAACAATACAATAATCAAACAGATAAAGTATGTGTATTTAACAAACTAATCAATACAATTATATCACATCAAATCATGTGAAAACTATAAAATATATACAAAAAATATAAATCCGAAATATTGCAAAGGCAATTGAACTTCATATAAGTTGCACTTCGTGTATCTTTGATATCAGAACGAAAGGACGTGCTTCCATCAGAATTTTCTACAGCCTGATATTAGATATTGCTTCGCTTGATGCTGCAATATTTTTTATTATTTTTTTACCAACAAGAGTCTCCTAGGATAAAAGGAATGGGTGGATATTCCGGAGCAACTTGGCATGTCTGACTGACCATTGGCCATCTTGGTTTGGAGGGGGGGGAAATCGAAACACAACGGCTTGCAACTTGGTTGCAATGTATAGAATGATCCACCAGGGTCCACTGTAGAGATTTATGTGCAACTTTGCCATCAAAACCCTTCCAAAATTCAAGAAAATGCTTTTTAATAGCTCCCCAGTGTAATGACCACTATAGAAAGGGTTAAATTATGCAAACACTTGATTTCTCTGGAGGCCTGTAGAAAATTTGTGCACATCAAATTTTGTTTGAATTCGGCTGCTGTGAACGGTTACATTTTAGCATGCTTTATCAATTTATTAATCTCAAATCGTTTACCCCTTATGCTGAATTCCTGCATCAACTCTAGCCAAAAATAACCAGTTCTGGGAACGTTGCTGATATGTTTCAAAATGGAGCTATGTTTCAGCAAACAAGACAGAGATTAAGGTAAGATAAAGTTAGATTTGGTGATGTAGGCCACAGGTGTGTGCACCCAACTCAAAAAAAAAAAAAAGAAAGTCGTCGTCTGAGATTCCTTGCCTACTGCGCTCAGAATTTAAAGCTATAATATTGTGCACACACACAGAGAGACATAACAGAAATACATTTCATGATAGAAAATAGTTTTTCCGGTTGCGATCATTCTGAAACAAAAAAACATAACATCAATTTAACAGACGTAGGCTACTGTCAAATTATGACGTTGTGGTTACGTACCAAGTCATGAAAATTGCCAAACATCACGAATGACGTTTGGTTATCTTGTAACCATAGGAGACCGTACTGATCGGTTGTCGGTTGGTAATTTGATGGTTATGAAACATGCGACGACCTTCAATTAGTGAAGTCATGACGTGACCAAAAAGTGCGAATACATACGGTTATAAGATGGTAATGAAATAACGTGCCCGTGACGTTGCAGTTTCGTTGCCAGTAAGTCATTAAATTACCAAGTTATTACGAATAGAGTACGTATCTGGAACGTTGCTGGTTATCTTATAACCTTAGGAAGACGTACTGACGACGTTGTGGGTTGGTAATATGATGGTAATGAAATTACGAGCATGCAACGTTGTAGTTACGTTGTAAATTGGTAAAGTCATGACGTGACCAAAAAGTACGAATACATTACGTAACTGTTACGTCGTGTGTTAGCTGGGAGAGCTTTAGATACTATTTTGGATGCGCCTAGCATAGTGAACTCTGTACATGATTCGGTTCCGGCTGAAGTAGAGCCCACGTAGCAGGGCAGATGGGTGACCGTGAGAGATCGCTCTAGTCGCGGATTAAAAAAACACTCTTCCGTTCCGATTACCATAACAAATTGATTTGCCCAACTCAGTGAAACACCCACTGAGAATTCTGTTGATTGTGCCCTGGTAATTGGTGATTCGATCACACGGAACGTGAAAATAGAGACACCAGCCACCATAGTCACATCCCAGTAAACAGGGGACGTCCTCCGGATGTTGCGAACGTCTAATTAGGTCCGGATCTAGTCCGGTTCATAACGTCCGCTGGAGGACGTTCGGAGGACGTCCGCATTTGGTCCGGTTCATAACGTTCGCTGGAGGACGTTCCGATGACGTTCGCATTTGGTCCGGTTCATAACGTTCGCTGGAGGACGTTCCGATGACGTTCGCATTTGGTCCGGTTCATAACGTTCGCTGGAGGACGTTCCGATGACGTTCGCATTTGGTCCGGTTCATAACGTTCGCTGGAGGACGTTCCGATGACGTTCGCATTTGGTCCGCTTTGTAACGTTCGCTGACGGACGTTCAGATGACGTTCGCATTTGGTCCATTTTGTAACGTTCGCTGACGGATGTTTTGAGGACATTTGTCTGGGCCAGTTTGCGAACATCCCTATTTCGTCCCTCACCTGCCATTTCCATGACAACACTTGGAAAATCCAGTCCCCATGCGTTTGCTATCATCAAACCTGACACTTTGCACCTCAGACAAACAAATATTTAAACTAAAATATAAATGTAAATATTTGCATTAATTGTAAAATTTGTGCTAAAATGTTAGTGTTTTAATGTTAAGATAATAACTTTCATGTTACTTCATTTAAATTCTATCACGAATTAGCCTAAAGATGTAATAAAATCACGAGTCTGTTTTCACCCATTTTAATTTAAACATAAAAGACATGATAATTGATTCAATTAAATATGAGCTAGAATTTATAAAGCTATACATGCACGAAGAGGTTGAATCCCAGGAACTCTAAAAGAATGCATCGACTTCAAATGATGAATGCAGCCAAGGAAAACGTGAAGAATGGAAAAATTGCTGGAAAGAAAGTGGAAAATAACACCGGTAAGACAAATAAAAGTATGCTAAACATGACCTTTCAAACGGTTGGTCAGGCGAAGGTGACTGGTTTTATTAAAGGAAAATAGGATTTTAGGAAAATATTGTTCTAATTATTGCACTTAAGACTGATAGCACATGCTTAACATTTGTTCAAATAACAAAAAAAAAAAAAAATATTGGAGAATCAAGCAAGTGACGATCAAATCATAGGATCAAATAAGCGAGTGGCGTCACTCCTTATGTTACGCGGTTTGTATCCGTATCCATGGCAATGCTCAGCTGCGTGTGACAGTTAACAGTCCTCCTCAGACGCAGCCTTGTGTTTTCTCTTTCGTCTGTCTAAAAGGTATTTTATAATTTTTAGATTATTATATATTAGTTACCATAACCACTGTCCGTCTTTAAATTATATGAAAATGTTACCTTTTAAAACGTTTCCGTAAGTTGTCCGCAATGTACCGCTGATAACCGTTATTATGCTAACAGTAACACTAAGCTAACGTTATATGTTAAGCTGAATGAGACGTTATATTTCACATATGGATATTGGATATAGACATATAAAATCATAAAACTACTGAATATGTTCATTTTGTTGTTTTAGGTAGATGCCAAAGGGGACGAATTGCCATCGGATTAACGTTAACCCCACAGCTGACCGACAACCACACACACACACACACACACACACACACACACACACACGGCTGCCAGCGCATTTGAAGACACACACGGAAATAGCACAACACCTTTACAATTGTTTAAATAAATCATTTACTTTGTTCCTTACTCCGTGTCTGTTTTCTTTGTTTAGCCAGAAGTAAAATAAAATGATATTCAGGGGACTAAACGCGTAAGTCCTATAAACGTCCCGAATTGCCGCTGGTGGTCCGGGGAACGTCCTCTTGAACGTCCGGAGGACGTCTTCGCGAACGTCCGCGGGACATCAAGCGGACCCTACACGGGGACGTTCGGGGGGACGTTCGCACAGGCCATTTAGGGGACGTTCTGGGGACCTTTTTTTCTTAGCTGGGATGTTTGCCGGGAGCCAGAGCGCCTGACATCAAAGCAAATTTAAAAGTGCTGGCTAATGCTAATCGTAAATTCTCTAAGATCATTATTCATGTCGGCACTAATGACGTTCGACTCCGCCAGTCGGAGATCACCAAAATTAATATTTAAGAGGTGTGTAAACTCGCAAGTACGATGTCAGGCACTGTAATTTTCTCTGCCCCCCTTCCTGTTTGCAGGAGTGATGAGATAGTAGATTGGCCTCACTCAATGGTTGGTTGTCTAAGTGGTGTCCGTTGAATAATATAGATTTCATAGACAATTGGAAAAGTTTTTGGGGCAAGCCTGACCTGTTGAAAAGAGATGGTGTTCATCCCTCCTGGGATGGTGCTGCTCTTCTCTCTAGTAATATGGCACATAGTCTTAGAGCTAAAACATGACAATCTGGGGCCCAGGTCAGGAAGCAGACAGACTGGCTAAACCGACCGTCTGCTAGCGGCTTCGCGTCACCAAGGTCAGATAAATCCCATCACATAGAGCCTCTTTCACCTAGATATCATCATATAGAGACTGTGTCTGTTCCCCGAATTTGGAAATCCAAAAAACGTCAGGTAAAAAATTTAATTGATGTTCAACAAATAAAAAACAGATATAATACAGATGAACAAATGATAAAGCTTGGGTTGCTGAATATTCGATCCCTTACTTCAAAATCGCTCATAGTTAATGATATGATTTCAGATTATAATCTAGATGTGCTGGTTTTGACAGAAACCTGGCTAAAATCAAACGATTACATTACTTTAAATGAGTCAACCCCACAAGATTACTGTTATAAACATGAACCTCGTCTAAAACGCAAAGGGGGAGGTGTTGCTGTAATTTATAGTAATATTTTCAAAACCACTAAGAAATCTATTTTTAAATATACTTCTTTTGAAGTGTTGGTGCTTAACGTAAAATATATAGTGTAAACGATAAATCACGTTTGAGATTTCTGCTGGCTACTGTATACAGGCCACCAGGGCACCATAAAGATTTTATCAAAGAATTTGCAGACTTTCTATCAGAATTAGTATTGGCTAACGATAAAGTACTAATTGTTGGTGATTTTAATATACATGTAGATAATGAAAAAGATGCATTGGGATTGGCACTTAAAGACATTGTAAACTCAATTGGAGTTAGACAACACGTGTCAGGACCCACTCATTGTCGTAATCATACTCTAGATCTAATATTATCACATGGAATAGATGTTGATGCCGTTGAAATTCTGCAGCAGAGCGATGACATCTCAGACCATTATCTAGTCTCATGTAAATTACATTTAGCCAAGGCTGCAAAGCCGACTCCGTGTTATAAATATGTTAGACCTATAACATCTGCCACTAAAGATTGCTTTATCAATAATCTTCCTAATCAGTTTCATCATCTCAGCATCCCGGATAGCTTAGAAGAACTTGATATTGCAACAGAAACTTTTAACTCTCTCTTTTCCAGCACTTTAGATGCAGTTGCTCCGTTGCGCTTAAAGAAGATTAAAGAAAATAGTCCAACGCCGTGGTACAACGAGCACACTCAGGGCCTTAAGAGAACAGCCAGAAAAATGGAGCGCAACTGGAAGAAAACAAAACTAGAGGTATTTCGGATTTCATGGAAAGAGAGCTCGATTGCTTACAGAGAGGCTTTAAAAGCTGCTAGATCTGCTTATTTTTCAACCCTATTAGAAGAAAATAAACATAATCCTAGGTATTTATTTGAAACAGTGGCTAAACTAACGAAAAAGAAAGCTTCAAGCACAGAAGTTTCCAAGCAACACAGCAGTAATGACTTTATGAACTTCTTCACTTATAAGATTGATAATATCAGGGACAAAATTAAAACTATGCACCCGTCTACTACAGTATCGCATCAGGGAGTGCATTGTAGTCTCCCTGAGGAAAAATTTTATTAATTTGTTGCTATAGGAGAGGAAGAATTCTGCAAACTTGTTAATTCATCTAAATCGACAACTTGTATGTTAGACCCTATACCGACTAAGCTATTGAAAGAGATGCTTCCAGAGATCATAGATCCTCTTCTTAATATCATTAATTCGTCTTTGTCTCTAGGATACGTACCAAAAACCTTTAAGCTGGCTATGATAAAACCGCTTGTTAAAAAAACGCAACTTGATCCTTCAGGTGTTCATAGTAGCTAAACTATGACAGGGTCACAAGTGATGACAATCTCCCAGTCTTATCATGAGCAGTATCTGCCTGGATTAAGCATAACTTCTTTGGATAACTTGCTGGAAATAGAATCAGCAAATGATCAAGTAGTGCCTTACCTGGGTTATGTTGAGATGAAAATCGCATCCCCCAGAGACTTCCTTGGGTCAGACGTTGAAGTTTCAACTCTTGCTATGGTGATCCCAGAAATTGGTGGCATTGCTCAGCCAAAGGTGTTAATAGGCACAAAAACTTTGGATCTTGCATATGACAAGTACCTTGAAACCAACTATTCAATTTGTCAAGCTGTTCCATATGGCTACAGAGTCATGATTCAGACTATCGAACACAGACGCCAGCAGAAAGTAAACAGTAGCATAGGAATTGTTAGGCTCTCTGATGTTACTCCTACTGTTGTTCCTGCGGGTAAAAATGTTGTTCTTGAAGGAGTGGTGAGTGTAAGAGGTAGCAGAAAAAATAGCTGTGATGGAGTGTCCTACCTGTACCTAGTCCTTCATGTTCACCATTTCCTGGAGGACTGCTAGCTGCCAGTTTCTTACTAAACTTACCTCAGCATCCATCACGCAAGGTTCCAGTGGTGTTAAAGAACAAAACAGAACATGACATTATCATCCCTGGCAAGAGTGTGATTACTTTTTGCAAAGCATGAATGTCTGCAATGGCACACAGCGTTGTGCAATCTGATTGCTCAGTGTCAAGTGTCCATGAAAAGTCTGACAAAGAACTCTGCTTTGACTTCGGTGATTCCTGTCTGCCTGAGTGGAAGACGAGAATCACTCAGAAACTGCACACCATGCCCGAAGTCTTTGCGTTGCACGACATGGATGTTGGACAAATAGATAAAGTGAAACGCAGTATCAAATAACACAACGAAAACCCCTTCAAGCATAAAGCATGACCAATCCATCCCAACGATCTTGAAGCTGTCCGTCGACATCTAGAGGAATTGCTGGAAGCAGGTATCATTCGTGAGTCAGAATCATCTTTCTCTTCTCCTATCGTTGTAGTAAGGGTGACGGGCCCTGTGTGATCTAATGAGGCCTCTCTGTGGGAGTGATACCTCATGGTTGTTAATCATCTTTGTTCTGTTGAGGTGATTGCTGATTGGGTGCACCTAGGACTTGTGAGCCAGTGGAGATAAAGTTCGACTTAGTCAAACTACACTCTCTTCTCCCTTCTCTGCAATCCAAACGTCAACCATGGCTTGATCACTGCCACATCTTGTTTTGGGTTTATTTATGTTACAGAGATATATAATTTCTACATTTAAATAGTTGTTTAGTCACTCTTTTGTTAAATAAATTACTTTTGATCATTTATGCTGCCTCATTCCCTCCTTTGTCATGACCCTTGAACCAGGTTGTGACATAAGGAAGAAGTTGTTGATATAAGACTTTGCATTGATTTCCGCAAGTTGAATATGCCAACCATCAAGGATGCGTATGCCTTACCCAACTTGGAGGAAACCTTTTCACCGAGGTTCTAAATGGTTCTCAGTGCTCAATCTCAAATCTGGGTATTACCAGATCGAAGTAGAAGAGAAAGACAAACCCAAGACAGCCTTCATATGCCCATTGGGCTTTTGGGAGTTTAATAGGACACCTCAGGGCATCCGCTCCCAGCACATTCCAAAGGCTGATGGAGAAGTGCATGAGTGACATCAATCTTTCAGAAGTCCTAGTGTTCTTGGACGATTTGATTGTCTTCTCAGATACTTTAGAAGAGCATGAAAGACGCCTTCTTCATGTTTTGGGATGCTTGAAAGACTATGGTTTAAAGCTTTCATTGGAGAAATGCAAGTTTTTCCAGACGTCAGTGAAATATCTCGGTCACATTGTCTCAGAAAATGGTGTGGAGACGGATCCCCAGAAGATAAGGTTATTAAGTTATACCCAAAGTTATTAAGACCTGGCCAAGTCCTTGGAACCTAAAAGAGTTGGGTTCCTTTCTGGGTTTCTCCGGTTATTACCGGTGATTTATTAAGGACTATGTGAAAAGAGTGAAACCATTTAATTAATTAACCGTAGGATATCCTCCTCTTCAGAAGACTTTGAAGGGCGATGTATAACTGACTGCCAGCAAGTATTCGAAACACTCATTGCAAAACTCACCGAAGCACCAGTATTAGGATTTGCAGACCCTGGGTTGCCGTATGTGCTGCATACCATGCGAGCACTACCGGACTAGGTGCAGTGCTCTATCAAGAGCAAGAGGGCGTGCTACGAGTAATTGTATATGTCAGTCGAGGATTGTCAAAGAGCGAGGCCCGGTATCCTGCCCACAAGCTGGAATTCCTAGCCCTGAAATGGGCAGTTACCAAAAAGTTTTGCTACAATCTATATGGGAGTAGTTTCAAGGTGATCACGGACAGCAACTCCCTCACTTATGTTTTAACCTCAGCCAAGTTGGATGCAACCGGCTATCAGTGGATATCTGCTTTGTCCACTTTCTCCTTTACCCTCCAATATCTTCGTGGGAAGAGCAATCAATGTATCATTCACCTGAAGCGGCCAATTCCACATGGTTTCCACTGACGTAATACAAGCAATCTGTGACAAGCATTCATTATGTCAAGCTGGTGACAACAGTTGTATCACTCTTGTTAAATCACTCTCTATGTGCCCAGAAGCGATTCTAGAAGATTACAAGCAGATGGAAGGATCTTCAGTTGTTCCCTGTATGGCAGAAACTGTATGAATCAAAGGAGATAACACTGAAGAGGTCTCTGATGCTGCCCAGTCTATGATTACAAAAGGCCTGGATGCAAAGATGGAGAACGTTTGTGTTGTGTTCTCTCAAGTGGGGGTTTAATAATGCATTAGTGTTCAGTGATGCATAGAGTTTGATTGTGCGGGAAGCATTCTGTTATGCCTGATGAATGTATGCGTTCGTTTACTTGGGTCTGAAAGGACAGTGAGATTGAAGTAAAAGTTACGATAAGTTGAAGCTACTCTCTTTGTCAGTGTGATCCTTCCCAAAAATAACATTTGGCGACGAGGATGGCTGATCTTGCACTACCACCTCCTGCTCCTTTCCTTGCTCTACCTGGTGAGCCTCCAATTCCCTGGACTCGCTGGTTACAGTCCATCGAGACTTTCATCTTGGCAGTGGGGTTGACTGACGTGAGCACAGCTCGCAAAAAGGCGCTTTTACTGCATTGGTTGGGAGCCGAGGGTCAGCGAGTGCTGGGAACGCTTGAGTCAGGCACACAAAACGATTATAAAACAGCCGTGGAACTACTGACCGCACACTTTGCAGCCCCACAGAGTGCGCTCTTGCGCCGTTTTCTGTTCTGCCCTTTGGCTGCCCGGTGAGCCAGCTGCCCGGTGAGTTAGGGCAACAGTATGTAGCCAACTTGCGTGGATTGCTCTACTCTACTATTAGAACCGTATGATTTATTACTTTTCCAGAGCAATCACGATTGCATTACAAATAGAGAGTGCAGCTGCATGTGCGTCGGCTCTGACTAAACATCAAACAGTAACAGACTAGCAACACAGGTCGTCTCCTTCTTGGGCATGACAGTCTACTATCTGAAGTTCCTCCCACATTATTCTGCTACCACTGCTCCTCTACGGCGTCTTCTGTGTAAGGATGAGCCGTGGGTGTGGTCACAGGCATGCTATGAGGTGGTGCGTGCACTCAACCTGCAACTCACCACAGCTCCAGTGTTGGCTCACTTCGATATCTCTAGCACCACCTTGGTGACCTGCAATGCGTCGGCTACAGTCATATGAGCAATGCTGTCACAGACTCAGCGGGGTGTGGAGAAGCCCATCGCCTTTGCGTCGCGGGCCCTCAATCAGACGGAGCAGCGGTTCTCGGTGGGGGAACGTGAAGCATTAGCCTGCATCTGGGCCTGCAAGAGGTGGCACTTGTATCTCTATGGCCGCATTTTCACCCTGAGGATAGATCACTGGGCCCTGACTGTGCTGCTTTCTACATCGGGGACAGGCCACAGACCACTGCGGCTACACCCCTGGTCATATCGTCTTCGCCAGTATAACTTTGACCTGAAGTTCACCCCAGGCAGAGACAATGTTGTGGCTGACCTACTGTCCCACGCTACTCCACCCCACCCTGACAAGCACACACACACCGACACGGACCGGGTGGAACGGGACATTGTCCAGATGTTACACACACCACTCCAGACCGTCGTATCGCTACAAGAACTGAAGGACGCATCTGAACAGGAAACGATTCTTTCTCAGCTCCTTGTCTATATTCTGAACGTCTGGCCTAAGGAGAAATCGTAGGAGCTAGCAGCATTTTCCAGAATAAAGCAGGAGCTGTCCTGCTGGAACGACAACCTGTGTGGCAGGTGGCCTCTGCACAGTCATCCCCAGCACCCTACGTGCATGTGTCTTGGCAATGGCTCTCGAGGGCCACCTGGGTATTGTGAAGTTGAAACAGCGCTGCAGAGACCGGGTTTGGTGGCCAGGGATAGATAAAGACATTAAGGCCCTGGTGAAAGACTGTGCTGCCTGTCTCTTGAGCGGTAACACCAGACCCCCCCCCACCCTTACTACCTCTTGCTTGGCCAATGGAGGACTGGGATCACCTGCGGCTGGACATATGTGGTGAGATACAGGGAGTTCCTCATCACCAACGCTTCCTAGTGGTTGTCTATGCCCTGCACTTGAAATGGCCTGAGCTCATTGCCAACCGGCTCTGTGACCTCTCAGGTCATAATCAACTTTCTGGACTCTCTGTTCTCCCACTGGGGCCTCCCAAATACTATCACGATGGACAATGGCCCGCAGCTGATCTCGGCTGAGTTCACCACTTACCTCGAACACAAGGCTATTCGCCACATCAGCACGGCATACTATAAGGTCCCTGACATACAGGCCGCAGATTCAGGGTTCGCAGGCCCCACAGAGACCACAAACTCGCTTCGTATTGGTCTTCCCCTCTCCAAGTTATTTATCAGCTGGGCCCAGTCACCTGCTTGCTTAGTGATAGCACGCGGTGGCATGCAAGCAGCCTCCACAAAGTACCGGCCCCGGCACAGACAACAGGTGTCACATCTCAAACCACACTCTCAGTTTGGCAGGACACCTCAGCGCTTCAGCCAACACCTCAGATAGCTCCTACACAGGCTCCAGATACCCCCACCAACCTGCCTGCTGAGATGTGCCCTTGCCCATCACAGACAGACTGCCCAGCCTCAGCCTCATCCTCATCTTTCACCACGGCCTGTTCGCAGTCGTTCTTGCCCGGAGCACTTACAGGACGTCGTGTCAACATTTTATGTTTGAAAACCTATAGGAGGGGGGAAATGTTGTGTTCTCTGAAGTGGGGTCAGAGTTAGATAAGTCCATACATACCCTTTTCATCTCCGTGCGTGCGTCTGTCTGAAGCACCCACCGCTAGCCTAGCTTCGCACAAAGACTGGAAGTAAATGGCTCCAACTAGCATACTGCTTCCAATAAGTGACAAAATAACACCAACATTTTCCTATTTATATGTTGTGATTTGTATAGTCACAGTGTGTACAAATAACAAGGTCATATGATACACAGACATCTTTTAACCGTATACATACTGGGAACTATATTCTCAGAAGATGTCAGCTGCCCCAGGTACCTGGTCGATTGAGGTGGGTGTCATCAGGGATCATCCTGTTCCTCTGCTGATGGGTAGAGACTGGCCAGGGATTGACCAGTTACTACCATCGTTCTGACATCAGTCGCCCCTGGCAACACACACAGAGCAGCTGACCAGCAATCAACACACACACCTGACAGCTATCTTTCTTCATTCCGAATTCAGTCGCCGCTGGCAAAATATACAGAGCAGCTGACCAGCAATCAACACACACACCTGACGGCCATCGACCAATTCATCATTGGGGCTATAGAAACACCAGTGAAGAGAGGCCAAGTAGGTTTTGTGATCTCCCAGACACTCACTAACGTCTGTTTATTCTTTTTTTACCTTACAGAAAGTGATTAATGAGAAGGAACCTGGAAGCCTTGACATAATTCTCTGCTGTCTGGCTGAAGTTTGCAGTCTTCAATCCACTTTCTCCAGCACTCTCAGCACAGGAGCACAAGAGCACCAATACTTTTTCAAACCTCACTATTGCACAACAAATAAAACGCACCCTCTGGGTTTAATCACTTACCTGTTTACTCTCCTTTTCCCCCAAGCGTCCGCTACAACTGACAGTCATAAAAAATAAAAAATAAATGTAAAATGTATTTCAACTGGAGAATTCAGTTTTGGGTAATGAACAATGAACAACATCATATCATAATGTCATAGAATGTCATAATATCAGAACACCACACAGCACCGTCATCGGCTGACAGCTGACAGTCTGAGTCTCCACTGTTGCTTAGTTACCAATGATCGCGTGCGGGAACTCGACAATCGACTACTGTGGACTTCGACCGAAAACAGGAATTAAATACAGGTATGTGAGCTGGCTGAATTAACATCACTTTTATTAATATCTTTCACATCTACTGCAGTCAGATTGACCGTGGTCACTCTTAATAACACCACTCACATGGCTGTGCACTTGTAATGACAAATCAAGGATGTTAAGAGGCTAAAAGCAGGTTTAGAACTTGCCCCATTGAAGTCAACAGGGTTCGAATTTTAAAAAGAGGATAACACGGTGTAGGCAACACCGATTTTTGTCATTTTTGTCTGTACTGACAGCACTCCAAATGTACAAAAAAATGAGCTCAATGTTAAAATTGACCGGAGTTCTCCTTTAAATTCGGTGTCATATTATTTTGTTTATCAATGAATGATGAAAAGAGGGGAATTGTGGAAGAAATTTAATGTTCTTCATGTTGGCATTTAATTATATTTAAAATCTTAGCAATATGATGGTAATTACATTAATGTAGTGTCGATGTGTATGTCCTTGTTCATTTGACCAAGTTTATGACCGAGACAGAGGGTCTCCATTCTCAACCCGATCACACTAAATGCGTCTCTATAGCACGCAGTGTGTATTATCGTGTAATTTATACGCGAAAATGAGTTTTTACGTGCATAGGATACGCATGGGTTGGTTAGGGTAGGTTTAGTAGTGGTGTGGGGTGCGTGTGTATTATACGCATGGGTAGAATTAGTGGTGTGGGGTGCGTGTGTATTACACAAGTGAACTGCGTATCAAATGAACGCGAAAACTGCGTATCATATGCACGTAAAAACTCATTTTCACGTATAAATTACACGATAATACACAATGCGTGCTATAGAGACGCATTTACGTGAGAACAGGCTGCCATTCTAGGATATAATATGATAGACAAATCGTAACAATGTGTTAGTTATGGCTAAGACATATCTTCATTTAGCCTCGAGAAACAACCTTGGGGGAGGAACAACTATAAAGAAGGAAGGATGCCCCAACTCGTTGTCACACTCTGCAGGCACTTTGTATGACTGTATGTCTGTTGACCTTTTCTTGCAAGAAAATAAATAACCTTTAAGACAATTGGTACATGTTTGTCTCTTATTCAGTGATGTAAAATTGTTTGCCACCACTAGGTCAACTGATGAAACAGTCAAATCAAAATGCACACAATACGATATTTAGACGATGATTATTAGTTCTGTAGGTTTTGTAGGTAGCAGGTTTTTGAGCACGTAAATCACGACTTCAAACCACGACCAAACCAGCGTTCCAGGCCAATCACGCCAAACTACCTGAGCGCAAGGATTTTTTTTTTCATAAGCGTGATCAGTGCTGTCAAGTTCAGGTTTACGTCATTTAGCATTTCCATGCGGCATTGCACTTTCACGACATACTAATTTTTTCAGACACATAACATTGTAATACATAATCATGTGTGTATTATTATTATATTATTATTAATTTGACTGCAACGTTATATTGTCCTAAAGTGTATTCTTATTGTGTACGGCCTGCAGAAACACTGAACCGTAGAGGCTGCCATTGTTGTTTTGTATGGTTTCGCGGGCTATATGACGTCAGAGCTCGTAACTGGGAGTACATCGATCTAGTGCGAGTTCACGGGTGGGAAGTCACGGGTTTGACTGCCGTTCCAGTGCACTTTCACGGGTATAAGGTTGGAAAACACGGGTTACAGGTTGCCTGGAACACGGCATAATCCCTCTGCACGTTCAAACGTCTTGACCCCGCCTTTGCTTCAGTTTCATAGGTTGAAGCTGTAAACCAATACTTTTCCTTTCTGCCCATGTTTGAGTTAGTAAAACTCTCATCTGCTTTAGGCAGGTGTGGCTAAGCCTTAACTTTTATAAGGAATATCTCTTTAGGTTTGACACTGAGCTTTGTAACTCTGCAGATCTTATACTTGCACTAACAGCTACATAACTAAAGAAAAAGAAAACAAGAAATCGCATCATATGGCCACTTTAACTCAAAATAAGCCTGAATTTTCTTTGTAAAAACCAATACAATAAATAAATAAAAAATCAACAAACTTCTTATTTGTTAGTATTTGTTTTTTATTTTATGCATATATGTGGGGGTCAGGCATTGCCATGGTCGTAAGCAGCCAATGGTCCCCAAGAAGAAAACAGATTAATAAACATACTGAATATTTTAATTAAAATCAGAAAGCAGAAAGATTTGTGTTGTGTTATAAAAAAATATTATTGGCTTTGAAGTCAATGGAAAGTCATTATGATAAAAAAAAAAAACAATAACATTGTGTGTCAGAACCAAACATCACTTCACTTTGAAGAGTGATATGCAGGAGGGAATGAAGAGGGCACCGCAGGCCTGCAGTTCCAAGTTTCAGCCCTTACTGCAACTTGTCACCAGTGAGCCAACAAATCTGTTTTTAATCAGGTGGGTGGTAGCATGAGGTATATTTGACTCATCTGCAAAGAGGCAGTAAAGATAGTGGACAGGACCTACATGACTAATCCCTATGGTGATGCTTTACAATGGTCAGAATATTTGTCAGTGGCCACTGCAAAGCCGCACGTGGGAGCAAACACCCCAATGGAATCTGACCCAATGCAGTGTAAAGGCATTACATGGGGAAAAATAACAGTGTTTCTTTTCACTGGGCCGCTAATATTATGCATTACAGTCTCCCAAGGCTTGTTTTCCTGCCAAAGAAAATGTCAGAGAGGTTGTCTATTTTTGAGGCCTGTTTTTGTTCCCCATTCAATGCTTTTCATCAAAGAAACAGAGACCCTGAGAGAACAAAATACACAACAAAGACATTTTTACATTAATTTATTAATAAAACATTTCTCTTGTGTAGATGCTTATTAAAAAGTATCTAAATACAGGCATCTGAGGTATATTTGTCTGTGGGGTGGTTTAGATGGATTTTGGTGATCAGTTTTTTTTATCAGAAAGGGGGGAGCAGTGTGCAGAGTTAGAATGTCAAACAATACTTAGAAGAAAGACCATCTGGGAACAAATGGACAGAAAATAGCCAAAATGTAAAGAATAAAAAACATTAGCATATTGATGTTTTTGTTTATATCTGATCACTAACAATATTACACATAATCTTCTACATTAAAAAAAATCAAAGAAAAAAAATATTTAGCAGTTTGTGTCATTTCTTATGAGGATGTAATGGATATGTTGGGAACAGCATTTCAGAAGCAATTATGTCAGATGTATAGAATAATTTTAGATTAAAAAACAAAAGCTAAGAGTAAGGGTGTGTGTAAAAAATCTTTGGCATAAACGTACTGTGTGCATGGCTTGATCTCAGTATGACTCATTTAGCCTTCTACATCATATGAAAATATTGATGGATGGTGAAAACAATAGAATTAAACACATTTTAAGACTTTAATTAAATGATGCTGGACAGACTAGAGATTATTTGCCATGCGCACACCCATTCCAACAAATGTCAAGGTCAGCACAATGATAGAAGAAAAACAACACAAACACACACTAATCACATTCAAATAATGTAAGCAGACACCTTTGTATTGTAATGTTTCTATCCGTCTTGTCATGTTTTGGATTTTCAGATCAAACATTCAGTGTAAATTTATTTCTATGGAAAATGTATTCATTGACACAAATTACAATTGAATCTACATATTTTAATTTACAATGTGCTGTGTACTAATTAGATCATTTGCTATTCAAATAAAGGAATACAGAGTTTAACAATTTTCTAATTCTCTGAAATATCTAATTCATTGTATGAATTACAATTCACTCATTGTACTACACATAATATTCTTGGTATAATTAGGTAGTTTTATAGTTTAACTTACTGAATTTACTCAGATTGACCAGTGGCAGTATAAACAGTGGATGTGTACTAGTATTGCTACAAATGAGTATATACATCATGCTACTGTTATCTCCAAATCACAGTTTTACTTGATATTAAAGGCACACTGTAATTTTTTGCCACTAGGTCGTTTATTCAAAACAAAGGCATAGCTTGATTTCGCAGTGATTTCGCAGAATCATGAGAGTTGTCTTCACCTCTACAGCTGGTGGAATATGAAAAGACTCGGGCAGAAATCGTATTCATGGAGGACCGGTAATGTATTAAAGATTTATTAACGTTACGAAAGCTGTTGAAGCGGAACAAGGCCGCTGCAGCAATTGCTAATGAGAGACAAGCACGACACAGCTCGAGAGCAGCTTTTATTATGCTGCAGACGCCACTTCTGCTTCTTCCGGTCATGCGTATATGGGGTAATGCTGCGCTGTTTTATCATATTCGATACATTTGAGAGGTTTGAATGTTTTTATAATGCTACTCTGTGCATTCGCTCGGCGGCCAGTATATGAGACACTTGTTGCACTCGCGGTAAATCTAGAAAAAAAGATGTAAACAAAAAGACTGTTGAGCTGTATAACAATGATTAGTTTCTGTCAATTTAATGTATCCAAACAGTTGCTCACTGGTCTAATAAAACAGCATCTTTGGTGTTTCCATGGTTTCTACAAAATCGAGGGTAGTGCGGGTAAGATGTCGTTGATAAGCGAGGCACGGACACTGTCCGTGTCTTGGTTAAAACTGCTTATTTCTCTCGATTTAAACATTCTTAGAAATATTTGGGATAATGCAAGTACACAAATCAACAAAATATATAACATTGTTCTAGTGGATATTTTGATCCAAAAATCTTACATAGTATGCCCTTAACAATGTGATACTTTTTTACAGTATTTATTTATAATCTTCGCTTTAGATTTGACATAGTGTATAAAACAGTAAGAGCCATGGATTGAGTAATGATCTCACAAACTGTAATCGAATATTGGCTGTTGCTTGTAGGAGTGTACTGAGACAGCTCCCTCTCTCCGTATATAGCTCAAGTACACTGGTGGAGTTGAGCATAGTGGCCATAGCTTACAGAATTGAGAACATTTCTCAGCATGCCATAGTGGTATAAGAGTCAGCTGAGAGGTGAGAGAGTCTACGGACCACAGGCCCTCAATATAACCCTCATCTTCTGTTCCTCGGGTAATCACCACACCCGGCAAATCTTCTCAGGCACCATGTAGTCGTTTTTCTGGCACTGGAAGGCTTTGGCAAACTCTGGGAAGTTCTGTAATGACCCAAGAACTCTGCACAAAAAGAAATGACAAATTAGAGATTACCAGCACCATCTAACATGGCTGTAACAGTCTGAATGTATAAAGACAGAAATGCATCACTGCCAGTGAAAGAAATTTAATATACCTAAACTTCCCTGGACTGTGTACATCAGTTTTGATGGAGTTGACAGCATGCTCGGGTCTATGTGTTCCACACCAAACCTTGAATAAAAATACAAATGTTTAAGAAGTTTCATTAAGGCATTCATCTGACTGGTCCTATGCAGAAGTTCAATACATTCAATATTGGCATGATTTCGATTTTTAAACAAAAAGATACATGTACATTAAAAGCAGATATGTGAAGCTTAAAATTGTATAATTCGTCTGCTAAAATGGTAATCATATCTGTGTAGTCACACATTTTGTTCACATCTTTGTGGTTAACAGAAATTTAACGTTTATGAACTAGCCCCATTAACTTGTAAGTCCCTCACTGGCTATGTTTACATGCACAACTTTTGTTTCAATCGGACTGAAATCATTCCAATTGATGAATCTGAATGTAGTGTTTACATGAACGCTAAAAAGTGATCGGGTTGATGTGCACGTTTATATGTCACACAAGCTTCAAATCAAAATAGATTTTTTGACATGCGCACACTGCACAAATATACAGTTCCATATCAGTCGACGTAATTGGGATCACTTCAGGGAGCCCTATCATCTTCAAGTAGGAATGAGCCTATGAACGTTGACGTGCGTGAATCTCGTCACGCGCCATGCCCCGCAACGCGGGTATTAACTATGGCGGGCCGGAAGGTCCAAAAATAGGACTAATGACTTGTCTTAGGAAGTCACTATACTATAGCTACTAGCTACTGACTTTCCCACTGATACGCCAGCGGTGGATCTGTATACGTACTCTCCTCACACAGCGGGCGACCCACTCTCCTCAGGAAGCGACTCACTTTCCTCACACAGCGGGCGACTCACTCTCCTCAGCGAGTGACTCACTTTCCTCATGCAGCGACTCAGTCTCCTCAGCGAGCGACTCACTCTCCTCACGCAGCAAGTGACTCACTCTCCTCACACAACGGGCGACCCACTCTCCTCAGCGGGCAACTCACTCTCCTCAGCGAGCGACTCACTTTCCTCACGCAGCGAGCGACTCACTCTCCTCACACAACGGGCGACCCACTCTCCTCAGCGGGCAACTCACTCTCCTCAGCGAGCGACTCACTTTCCTCACGCAGCGAGCGACTCACTCTCCTCACACAACGGGTGACTCACTCTCCTCAGCGAGCGACTCACTCTCCTCACACAACAGGTGACTCACTCTCCTCACACAGCGAACGACTCACTCACTCACTTTCCTCAGCTGGCGACGTAATCATGTAGGCTACATTGACCTAATATTATAATAAAATCTCTACCATTTTAAAATACTGTGGTGGTGCAATAACTAACTATTTCAGTAAAGTGTTAAATTTTTTTGTCATTTTTTTTAAGTCATTTATTCTGAACCAATAATCTTAAATTGATTCTCATTGCCTTTTTTTCTTTTCTTTACATTTCACGAGTTCACACGTACATGAAATCAAATGTAATATTAATGCGTATTTGGCTTGCTGTCCGGGGAGGGCTCCGAGCTCTGAATTTTGCCCGAACCCAGAGTACTCCCCCCTGTACTGGGGAAGACCCAGCCAAGTGTGAGGTGATGGGGTGGTGGAGGGATGCTGAGAGACTTGTCGTGAGACAGGAGGTGAGGAAAAGCTTTATTTATACCGGCTTCCTCTTGAGTTGATTGGTTGATTACCTGAACATGCTCCTCCCGAACTTTATTACATAAAACTTCATTTATAAAGGCAATTTCCCCCTAACTGTCATCTTTCATGTCAAATTCTAACCATTTTAAGTCACTATATGGCTTTTACCAATCAAACTATCAACAAAAAATATTTTTTCCAACTGCAGAGAAAACACAATCTGCATCAGTGGTGGCATTTATAAAAAATTGAACATGCAAAACAAGCATAAAAAACATTGTTTAACCACTTAAAAAAACACCCTTAAAGTTTTTTGGGATTTTATCAATAATCTTTAAAATAGAATATTCTGAAAAAGTGACATTTCCATTTTTGCTGATTCACATTGGTATCAAAATAGGTAAAACACATTTCAAAGTTACACATACCATTATGTTTTTGTAAATATCACAGTTGCCTATATAAGTTACTTTCATGTTGTTGTTGTTTTTGCTTATTACAGTTTATTACAGATTATTATTTGATAACACCATTCAAAAGAGTATTCAACATGAATGCACCATTAAGTTATATTAAATTGTTTTTTTAACTCCAGTTGTATTGATACGTTTTTGAAATTGAAGTCAAGTTTATAAGTTTTTGAAAATGAACTTAAAAAGTAAAATACAATGTTGAGTACTTGTGAGTTTTATCTGTCTTGTAGATATTCATTTAACTTGTGTCTGTAAATTAAACTTTTTGAGTTAGCCATACTGCCAGCAGCAGTATGGAAGTAAAATAATGACAAAGGTTTTTGAAACAAAAAAGCCTGCTGAATTGCACAATTTGAAAAAAAAAATGCATTGCATTAACCATGCTTGCATTGTATTTTTTGGACTTGCATTTTTATGGGCTGAAATTCAACATGGTTGAATATTTAAGATGTGAATATTTCAATATAAAAAAAATTCAAACACATTTTCATTATTCAAAATTCAAAAATCCATATTCACCTTTCATTTTTCACTTCCAAAATATTCAAACTGTTTAAAAATACAAACTAAAATATTAAACAGGCAATTTTCAGTCCATTTTATTTTGCTTGGCAAATTTGCTTCTACAAATTCAGCGCTTCAAATTCGACAGTAAATTCAACATTGATATCCAGGAACTGCAGGAAAATCAGTAGATTACCCAGCATAATCTCCATCTGCTGTTAGTCGACCTCACCAGCAGGGGGTGCAAGTGCATGTTGTTGATGAAGACCAGAGCAACAGTTAGAGCAAGCCATAAAAACTCATTTACAGAAATGTAAGTGTATTTGTGATTATTATGACGGCTGTTTTATGTTAAATTCAGTGTCTTCACTGTTACCTTTCCTGTGTAGCCTACATGCATCTTTCTCTACCATGAATGAGATAATGTTATTCCCCTGCGGATGAAGATACAATGTTACATTTGAGGTAGACATATTTATCTTGGTTGTTTAGTTAACTAATGTGATATTTACAAAAACATAATGGTGTATGTAACTTTGAAATGGGTTTTACCTATTTTGATACCAAGAATCAGCAAAAATGGAAATGTCACTTTTTCAGAATATTCTATTTTAAAGATAATTTAATGGTGTTTATTTTAAAGTGGTTAAACAATGTTTTTATGCTTGATTTGCATGTTCACATTTTTAGAGATGCCACCTCTGATGCAGATTGTTTTCTCTGAAGTGGGGAAAAAATATTTTTTCTTGATACTATTTTATTGGTAAAAGCTATAAAGTGACTTAAAATGTATAGAATTTGACATGAAAGATGACAGTTAGGGGGAAATTGCCGTTATAAATGTAAAAAAAAGAAATGCATTGAGAATCAATTTAAGATTATTGGTTCAGAATAAATTACTTTTACAACACAAAAATTGAACACTTTAGGCTGCTGAAGTAGTTTGTTATTGCACCACCACAGTATTTTAAAATGGTAGAGATTTTATTATAATATTAGGTCAATGTAGCCTACATGATTAAGTCGCCAGCTGAGGAAAGTGAGTGGCTCACTGTGTGAGGAAAGTGAGTGGTTCACTGTGTGAGGAAAGTGAGTGGCTCACTGTGTGAGGAAAGTGAGTCGCTCGCTGAGGAAAGTGAGTCGCCCTTTGTGTGAGGAGAGTGAGTCGCCCGTAGTGTGAGGAAAGTGAGTCGCTCGCTGAGGAAAGTGAGTCGCCCGTCGTGTGAGAGTGAGTCGCCCGTAGTGTGAGGAAAGTGAGTCGCTCGCTGAGGAGAGTGAGTCGCTCGCTGCGTGAGGAAAGTGAGTCGCCCGCTGAGGAGAGTGAGTCGCCCATTGTGTGAGGAAAGTGAGTCGCTGCGTGAGGAAAGTGAGTCGCCCGTTGTGTAAAGAAAGTGAGTCACTTGCTGCATGTGTGAGGAGAGTGAGTCGCCTGCTGTGTGAGGAAAGTGAGTTGCTCGCTGAGGAGAGTGATTCGCCCGTTGTGTGAGAAAAGTGAGTCGCCCTCTGCGTGAGGAAAGTGAGTCGCCCTCTGCGTGAGGAAAGTGAGTGGCCCGCTGAGGAGAGTGAGTCGCTCGCTGCGTGAGGAAAGTGAGTTGCTCGCTGAGGAGAGTGAGTCGTCCGTTGTGTGAGGAAAGTGAGTCGCTGCGTGAGGAAAGTGAGTCGCTCGCTGAGGAGAGTGAGTCACCCGTTGTGTGAGGAAAGTGAGTCGCTGCGTGAGGAAAGTGAGTCGCTCGCTGAGGAGAGTGAGTCGCCCGCTGTGTGAGGAAAGTGAGTCGCTCGCTGAGGAGAGTGGGTCGCCTGCTGTGTGAGGAGAGTACGTATACAAATCCACCGCTGGCCTATCAGTGGGAAAGTCAGTAGCTAGTGGCTATAGTATAGTGACTTCCTACGAAAAGTCATTAGTCCAATTTTTGGACCTTCCGGCCCGCCATAATATGCAGGAAGCGGGCGCACGCACTCTTTGTCTTTCACTTCGGAGCCGAGTTTCCTGTTGGTCTTCTGAAATACAGACTCTAATTGCGTTGATAACCTCTCTTCTCCTTCTTGTATTCAAGTGACGACGCGAACAGCGAGTGGCCGCGAGCTCAAACAACTGCTATTATAACAGCATTAAGAGTATTGTGTCGGTTCGGTGGGCATTTCCCTGAAAGTGTACTAGTACACAGCTGCCATTCCCTGGGTGCCTCAGCACTGTGAGAAAGCACTAAGAGAGTATTTTTTTGTTTCTTCACAAAAAGTGCAACACTCATTCCGCTTGTGCATTTCTAATTGCAGAAACATCCAAACCCATCTAAGGTTAAAAATTGAATTGATGTTCAACAAATAAAAAACAGATATAATACAGATGAGCAAATGATAAAGCTTGGGTCGCTGAATATTCGATCCCTTACTACAAAAGCACTTATTGTTAATTATATGATTTCAGATTATAACCTAGATGTGCTGTGTTTGACAGAAACCTGGCTAAAACCAAACGATTATATTACTTTAAATGAGTCAACCCCACAAGATTACAGTTATAAACATGAACCTCGTCTGAAACGCAAAGGGGGACGTGTTGCTGTAATTTATATTAATATTTTCAAAACCACTAAGAAATTTAGTTTTAAATATACTTATTTTGAAGTGTTGGTGCTTAATTTAAAAATATATAGTGTAAACGATAATTCACGTTTGAGATTTGTGCTTGCTACTGTATATAGGCCACCTGGGCACCATAAAGATTTTATCAAGGAATTTGCGGACTTTCTATCAGAATTAGTATTGGCTGCAGATAAAGTACTAATTGTTGGTGATTTTAATATACATGTAGATAATGAAAAAGATGCCATTGGGATTGGCATTTAAAGACATTGTAAACTCTATTGGAGTCAGACAACAAGTGTCAGGACCTACTCATTGTCGTAATCATACTCTAGATCTAATATTATCACATGGAATAGATGTTGATGCCGTTGAAATTCTGCAGCAGAGCGATGACTTCTCAGATCATTTTCTAGTCTCATGTGAATTTATATTCGTCACATTTAGCCAAGGCTGCAAAGCCAACTCTGTGTTGTAAATATGTTAGACCTATATCTTCTGCCACTAAAGATTGCTTTATCAATAATCTTCCTAATCAGTTTCATCATCTCAGCATCCCGGATAGCTTAGAAGAACTTGATATTGCAACAGAAACTTTTAACTCTCTCTTTTCCAGCACTTTAGACACAGTTGCTCCGTTAAAGAAGATTAAAGAAAATAGTCCAACACCGTGGTACAACAAGCACACCCAGGCCCTTAAGAAAGCAGCTAGAAAAATGGAGTGCAACTGGAAGAAAAAAAAAACTAGAGGTATTTCGGATTTCATGGAAGGAGAGCTCGATTGCTTACAGAGAGGCCTTAAAAGTTGCTAGATCTGCTTATTTTTCAACCCTATTAGAAGAAAATAAACATAATCCTAGGTATTTGTTTGAAACAGTGGCTAAACTAATGAAAAAGAAAGCTTCAAGACCACAAGTTTCCAAGCAACACAGCAGTAATGACTTTATGAACTTATAAGATTGATAATATAAGGGACAAAATTATAACTATGCAACCGTCTACTACAGTATCGCATCAGGGAGTGCATTGTAGTCTCCCTGAGGAATAATTTGATAAATGAATCAAATTTTTCCTCAGGGAGAATTAGCAGAGTAGGTCCTTTAGCAGGGTTGCTAAAGGAGAGGAAGAATTTTGCAAACTCGTTAATTCATCTAAATCGACGACTTGTATGTTAGACCTTATACCGACTAAGCTACTGAAAGAGATGCTTCCAGATGTCATAGATCCTCTTCTTAATGTCAATAATTCGTCTTTGTCTCTAGGATACGTACCACGAACCTTTTAGCTGGCTATGATTAAACCACTTGTTAAAAAAATGCAACTTGATCGTACAAAATTAGTAAATTACAGGCCGATCTCGAATTTGTATTTTCTGTCAAAGATATTAGAAAAAGCAGTATCCTCACAACTGTGTTCCTTTCTTCAAAGAAATTATATCTGCGAGGATTTTCTGTCCGGATTTAGACCGCTCTCATTAGAGTTACAAATGATTTGCTCTTATCATTCGATCGCAGTTGTATCTCTCTATTAGTGTTACTTGATCTTAGTGCTGCATTTGACACCATTGACCACAACATTCTTTTAAATAGACTAGAAAACTATGTTGGTATTAGTGGAATTGCACTAGCATGGTTTAAATCATACTTTTCTGACCGTTATCAGTTTGTAGCAGTAAATGAAGATGTCTTATCGATTACAAGTTCAGTATGGCGTACCACAAGGCTCAGTACTAGGACCGCTGCTGTTCACTCTGTACATGCTACCATTAGGAGATATCATTAGGAAACATGGCATTAGTTTTCACTGTTATGCCGATGATACTCAGCTCTATATTTCTTCAAAACCTAACAAAACTTACCAATCCACAAAATTAACGGAATGCATAGCTGATATAAAAAATTGGATGACTAGTAATTTCCTACTACTAAATTCTGAAAAAACAGAGATTCTAATTATTGGAAAAAAACCTTCCACACGTAATAACCTAGAATACTGTCTAACACTTGATGGCTGCTCTGTTAAGTCCTCGTCGTCGGTTAGGAACCTGGGTGTGCTCTTTGACAGCAATCTTTCATTTGAAAGTCACGTATCTGTAAAACCGCATTTTTCCATCTCCATATATCTAAATTATGCCATATGCTCTCATTGACAAATGCGGAACAATTAGTTAATGCGTTCATGACCTTAAGGCTAGATTATTGTAATGCTCTACTGGATGGTTGCCCTAAACAAACTACAGCTAGTTCAAAACACAGCAGCTCCAGGAAGTATGACCATATTAGCCCAGTTCTGTCAACACTGTTTAATTGGCTGCCTATTAAACATCATATACATTTTAAAATATTGCTGATTACTTACAAAGCACTAAATGGTTTAGCTCCGCAGTACTAGAGTGAGCTCTTAACGCATTATAGTCCTTCACGTCTATTGCAATCTCAAAATTCTTTTAATCTAGTTTTGTTTTCTTCCAGTTGTGCTCCATTTTTCTGGCTGCTTTCTTAAGGGCCTGAGTGTGCTCGTTGTACCACGGCGTTGGACTATTTTCTTTAATGTTCTTTAAGCGTAACGGAGAAACTGCGTCTATAGTGCTGGAAAAGAGAGAGTTAAAAGTTTCTGTTGCAATATCAAGTTCTTCTAAGCTATTCAGGATGCTGAGATGATGAAACTGATTAGGAAGATTATTGATAAAGCAATATTTAGTGGCAGAAGTTATAGGTCTAACATATTTATAACACGGAGTCGGCTTTGCAGCCTTGGCTAAATGTAATTTACATGAGACTAGATAATGATCTGAGATGTCATCGCTCTGCTGCAGAATTTCAACGACATCAACATCTATTCCATGTGATAGTATTAGATCTAGAGTATGATTACGACAATGAGTAGGTCCTGACACGTGTTTGTCTAACTCCAATTGAGTTTACAAAGTCTTTAAAAGCCAATCCCAATGTATCTTTTTCATGATCTACATGTATATTAAAATCACCAACAATTAGTACTTTATATGCAGCCAATACTACTTCTGATAGAAAGGTTGCAAATTCTTTGATAAAATTTTTATGGTGCCCTGGTGGCCTGTATACAGTAGCCAGCAGAATTCTCAAACGTGAATTATCGTTTACACTGTGTATTTTTACATTAAGCACAAACACTTCAAAAGAAGTATATTTAAAACTAGATTTCTTAGTGTTTTTGGAAATATTACTATAAATTACAGCAAAACTGTAACTTGCGAGTTCACACACCTCTTTAATATTAATTTTGGTGATTTCCGACTGGCGGAGTCGAACATCATTAGTGCCGACATGAATAATGATCTTTGAGAATTTACGATTAGCATTAGCCAGCACTTTTATATTTGCTTTCATGTCGGGCGCTCTGGCTCCCACCAAACATGTGACTATGGTGGCTGGTGTCTCTATTGTCACGTTCCGTGTGATCGAATAACCAATTACCAGGGCACAATCAACAGAATTCTCAGTGGGTGTTTCACTGAGTTATTATTGACTAAAAGTAATGACTAAAAGTTGACAAAAAATGCAATCAACTATCAACTAAAACCAGACTAAAACTATGAAAGACAAAATTACTAAAATGTGACTAAGACCAATAAGCATTTTCGTCTGAATATTAAGACTAAGACTAAATCAAAAATGGGAATTATGTCCCACCAGTGGACCGTGCTGTTGCTATGCAGCTGTGTCCAGTGTCCGCTTCCTCTTGGCGGATTAATCCACGCCTACCGTCCAAGGCATGAACGTTTTTGTCCGGTCTTACCGCGAAGGCTTACAGAGCCTGTGGACAGGCTGCTTCCGCCCTCCATGCCATGGCGCTCCTGCAGGTCAACCAGGCCCAGCCGCTCATGGACATGCAAGAGGGTGGTTCTGACCCAGAGCTCCTCCGGGAGCTCCGTGCGGCAACTGAACTCGCCCTCCGGGTGACAAAAGTAACTGCACGTTCCATCGGTCAGGCGATGTCCACCTTGGTGGTCCAGGAGCGCCACCTTTGGCTCAACCTGGTGAATATGAGGGACACCGATAAATATCGGTTCCTGGATGTCCCTCTCTCCCAGGTTGGGTTATTTGCCGATGCGGTCGAGAGCTTTGCCCAGCAGGTCTCTGCCGCCCAGGAGGAGACATCCTACCCTGGCCCCCGCTGCTGCTGCTCCCACCTGTCCGCCGGCCACAGACCCTCCGAGGTCGACCTCCTGCGGCGTCCAGGAGGCAAGCGGAGGTGCAAACGACCCTGAGACGGGCAACCCCTGGATTCGACAGCTCTTCAGGAGATGGTGACCCCGCCACTCCTTCTGGGAAGCGGGCCGGGCGGAGAAGCTTTTGTTTCCTTTTCTTTTTGTTTCGCCACTGGCCCCCAGGCCAATTTCAACAAAACAGCAGTTTCTGAAACCTCTTGGTCTCAAGAGGGCGCACTTGGCGGTCAACGACGCTATGCCTTGTCACCCTCAGGTCCCTCTTTCATCGCCAGCGAGCAGCGGCTATGTTCCGGACACACTGACGCCTCTACTCACTCTGCCCTTCAACGGAAGCAGGTATGTGTTGCACCCAAGGTTATTATAGTTTTGCATTTTTCATTAGTTTTTATTTTTATTTCTTTTTGAATTTTTGTTTTCAAATTCAGTTTAGTTTTAATTTGTTTTTAAAGTGGGTTTGCTAGTTTAGTTTAGTTTTTATTTTTTGAAAATGCTTAGTTTTAGTTTTTTTTTTGTCATTTGGGTTATTTGTCAGGGGCAAGATTCAAAAAGGTCAGAAAAAGATTTGTGTAATAATAACTCAACAAAAACATCATCCAATTTTAGAAATATCTATTCAACAATAAAACCAGTACATAAAATGTACATATGGGCACAAATATGTAAACAGTCTACAAAAGACTCCGCAGTAAGTGCAAAATGTGTAAGTGACGTGTGCTAGGAAAAAACTAAATTGCCAACAGACTAAAGAAGACATACATGAACAGCATGTATTCAACCCATTTTTGAGCCACACAAGACATTGCTGTCAGAGTGTCAGGGAGCTCAATCTGAGAAAAGAACATGACAAATAAAAATAAACTTGTGTCGCAACATGGTAAACAAAAGAACGTAAGTTCCTTGTATTAATGAATCAGCTGTTTCAAATACACCTTTTAATTTTTTTGTGTGTGTGTGTGTGCTGTGGGTGTGTGCGTGAGTGAGTGTGTATGGGTGAGATACAATACTCATCTGGATTGAAGCAGCAAAAAACATTATTTAATATTTGAATCACAGCTTATATAGTGTTTTGACATCGACAACCCAAGTGCATATTGCCTCAAATTTGCGACTAGTTAACTTTCTAAAGAAGGCGCAATCGCTTCTCGGGTCGACATTTAACACACTGACAAAATTGTATTCAGAATTTAAAATATTTTGACACCACTTTTTAATGTGTGATTATGTAAAGGTGTTCACGAGATACAAACTTTTCGTGAACTTGTTTTCAACGTCGAACCCTCGTTTTCATGGAGACGTGGTGTGCACAGAGGGGAGGGGCTGTGTGTGTGTGCGCGCGTGCATGTGACAGAGACGGAGGGAGAGCAGGGAAAGGAAATGCAGCCGAACGAATACACTGCGTGTTTTAAATAGCGTTAAAAAATGAAAGACATTGACAAAGACGAAAACTAAGGACATTTGCTCTATAATTTTATTTTATTTTAGTTAGTTTTGCCAAACACACATTACAGCTTTAGTTAGTTATCGTTTTTTGTAATGCTTCGTTTTTATTTTTATTTCAGTTAACGACAATGTTTTTTACCCACCTAGATTTCGTTTTTTTGTTCGTTTTCATTAACGATTATAACCTTGGTTGTACCACACATTCAGACCCCACTCCGGGCCACTATGCCGTCCTCGCTGCCGCGCTGCCCCTCCGCGGGTATGATGTTGGTCCCGCTTTCACTGTGTCTGTGAGCCTGGCTGGCGCTTCCCAGCCCGTCTCGCTAGCTCATCCGTACTATCAGACTCAGCTATGCAATTCAGTTCGCCCCGTGTCCCCCAGCCTTCACAGGGCAGAGATTGCAGTCCTACTGGCAAAGGACGCAATTGAGCCTGTCCCTCCAGCCGATATGAAGACTGGCTTCTAGAGCCTGTACTTCATTGAGCCCAAGAAAGGCGGTGGGTTACAACCAATCTTGGACCTTTATGTCCTGAACGGTCCCTTCACAGGCTGCCATTCAAGACTCTTACGCAGAAACACATTTTCAAGTGCATCCGTCCCCAAGATTGGAGGACGGGTAATTTCATGTCTTGATTCTCCCTCGACACAAACTGTTTCTTCGTTTTGCGTTCGAGGAGCGGGCATATCAGTACTAAGGCTTACCCTTCGGGCTGGCCCTGTCACCCCGTCTCTTCACGAAAGTCGCAGTTGTGGCCATTTCTCCCATGTGCGAGCGTGGTGTTCACATCCTGAACTACCTCGACGACTGGCTCATCCTGGCCAGTCGAGAGAGCAGTTGTGCGAATACAGGGACATGGTGCTCAATAACCTCAGCCACCTAGGGCTTTGGGTCAACTGGGAAAAGAGCAAACTCACCCCCGGGCAGAGGATCTTTTTTCTCGGTATGGAGCTGGACTCGATCAACAAGACAGCACGCCTCATGAAGACCCGTGTCCAGTCAGTGTTGCACTGTGTGAGCTCGCTCAGAGTCAGAACGGCGACACCACTGAAACTTTTTCAGAGGCTCCTGGGGCATATGGTATCTGCAGCCGCGGTAACGCCGCTTGGATTGCTTCATATGAGGCAGCTTCAACACTGGCTCCACGATCGAGTCCCGAGATTGGCGTGGCAGAGCGTCTCATGCCGGGACCAAATTACCCCGCACTGTCGCCAAACTCTCAGCGTGTGGTCGGACCCTTTGTTCCTGTGGGCAGGTGTTCCCTTAGAACAATTGTCCAGGCATTCTGTGGTCACCACGGATGCCTTTGCCACTGGCTGGAGGGCCACATACAATGGGCATGCAGCTTCAGGTCTGTGGACGGGGTCTCAACTGCATTGGCACATCAACTGCCTAGAGTTGTTAGCAGTACATCTTGCACTAGGCCGCTTCAAAACACATCTGAGCAAAATCTGAGGTCGCTTCGTGCTATTTATATTCCGTGCCGGCTCAAACGTGCAGCCAACGAGCTCTTACGGCAGCAGGTGCTACCGGGAGAATGGCGACTCCATCCCCAGCTGGTCCAGCTGATTTGGAGGAGCTTCGGGACTACACAGGTAGATATGTTTGCCGCCCGGACACGTCGCACTGCCAGTTGTTTTACTCCCTAACCGAAGAGACACTCGGCTCGGACGCACTGGCAAACAGCTGGCCCCGGGGCCTTTGCAAGTATGCGTTTTCCCCAGTGAGCCTTCTTACACAGACCCTGTGCAAAGTCAGGAAGATGAGGAGCAGGTATTGGTTCCCAGAGTTCCCGGACTTGGTTCCCAGAACTAGTCCGGTCCAGGGACCAGACGCGGAGGTTCTAGGTAACCTACCCCAGGCGGTAGTTGACACCATCACTTCTGCTAGAGCCCCCTCTACAAGGCCCCTCTATGCGTTGAAGTGGAACCTGTTCATTGAGTGGTGTTCTTCTCACCAGGAGTACCCCAGGAACTTGCTCGGTCAGAGCTGTGCTTCCTGCAAGATGGGTTGGAGTGAAGTCTGTCTCCCTCCACCCTTAAAGTGTATGCACTGCACATCATGATGCAGTTGAGGGTAAGTCGCTCGGAAAGCATAACCTGACCAGGTTGCTGAGGGGGGGCGAGGAGACTAAATCCGCTTTACCCATTCTCTATACCCTCTTGGGATTTGTCTCTGGTCATTTCGGCTCTTCAGAGACCACCCTTTGAGCCTTTACAGTCAGTGGAGTTAAAAATTCTGTCCTGTAAGACAGTACTTCAGGTTGCATTGGCCTCCATCAAGAGGGTAGGGGACCTGCATGCATTTTCGGTCGACAAAATGTGCCTAGAATTCAGCACCGGCTAACTCTCACGTAATCCTAAAACCCCGGCCAGGATACGTGCCCAAGGTTCCTACCACTCCCTTCCAGGACCAGGTAGTGAACCTGCAAGCGCTGCCTTCGGAGGAGGCAGACCCAGCCCTGGCTTTTCTCTGTCCCATTCATGCTCTGCGCCTATATGTGGACAAAGCAAAGCCTCAGGACCTCAGACCAGATCTTCATCTGTTACAGAGGCCAGCAGAAGGGAAAGGCTGTCTCCAAGCAGAGGATGGCCCACTGGATAGTGGATGCCATCGCCTTGGCTTAGAAAGCCCAAGGTGTGCCTTGCCCGCCCGGGTTGACACTCCAATAGGAGTGTCGCTTCTTCCTGGGTGCTGGCACACGGTGCCTTGCTGACAGATATCTGTAGAGCTGCGGGCTGGGCGACACCTAAAACGTTTGCTATTTTTTATAGTCTACGTGTTGAGAAGCTTTCTTCCTGTGTGCTCGCGTCAACCAGCCAGTAACACAGAAGTTCCAGCTCTTGTGTCAGTTTGCTGCGCCATTCCCCTTCCACTGGAGCGGATAAGTGCGCCTTTTGGTCCAGTCAAGTTTCCCACTTTGGCAAACCCTGTAGAGTTCCTCTGCACCTCTTTGGCAGTCGGCCAATGCGGAGCGTCCGACGCCAGGCCTAGTGCTCCTATGCTCCTAGGCTGGGTTCCATATATTGTGAACCCTGCGGCGATCCCATATGTGTATTCTTCCACGACCAGCTCCCTGCGGTGAGCCTGTGTCTTTCCCTTTGCAGAGTCCGCTCTGCCGTCACTGACGGTGTAGTCTCCCCCTTCTCAGGCTTTATGACCCTAACCGGCCAGTCCATATGTGTATTCTCCAAATGTTACCTCCCTTCGGGCAGGATGTGGCTTCCGCAAAGTTCCTCTCCCCTAGAAAGGCACAATTTTCCAGTGTTATCCAAGAGTTCCACTATGTGGGTTATAACGGAACACCAGTTAAACTCCCTCTACGCAGCCCTTCTGCCCCAGTCAGTTGGGGGTCTGAGTAGGGCGCTGAATGTGGCAGAAACCTTGCCGTTTTCCATAGGGATCTCACTTACGTTGTCACGTTGACGTAACGTCATGGAACGAGGGTTAAATTAGTAACCGAGACGTTTCCCGCTGTTGGCGCATAATAACCATTCTCCTACATTGGTTCTGCATTTGTTTTAAACAGCAGACTTAATATTAAGTCAAGCTCAATCGGATCGATTAAGGTCTTTACATTACAGTCCAAGTGAGGCGGCAATCCGATTACTAATGGATCATTTGGTTGCATGTAAACGTAGCCACTGTAAGCCAACTTTTTTTAAGGAGGGAAAAGTAGGGATAAATGTGGTCATCAAAACAATGTTAAAGTGGTGTCAACTTGTGCTGAACATGTAACATTCCTTTATGTTCTTAGTTATAAGAACATAAAGAGTTTCACCTGTGCAAAGTTAAGGAAAAAGAGTTGCTCATGATTGAGATCAATTCCAGGCAGAGGAGCTTCTTTTCCATGTTTTTTCACATAGTTCTGGTAAGCCTGAAAAAGTGATAACACAGGGTTACTGATAAATCTTGGGAAGCAATTACTGGAAACATACTCGTTTCTCTCTCAGATTTCTAAATAATAATTACATCACACATGATGTTTCATCTCACAGCCAAATGCTTTCTGAAGATAATGTGAATCACATGAGACCTGTGAATCAGTGACAGATTTGTGATTGTATCTTATATACTGTAGACCATATTTGGTTCAGTAAGACCTAGTATTAAACACTCTGAACAGTAGTCCATGAGCCATTTTCTCCCACTTCGGCTTCTCTAAGAGTCTAAACTATTAAGCAGATCCCCTCTTTCATCACAGTCTGACTGAAATCCATCCACAGTGGAACAAACTGAGAATCTATCATCATGCATATGAGAATCTATCATCAAGTTTTTATTAACCTTTTTAACCTTGAATTTTGCAAGTGAGAAAGTGTATTAAACTAAATATATTCTTCTGGAAGTAAAAAGGCATGTCAAAAGAGCTGCAGTAAAGGCTAAGGTGCCCTGTCCTTACTTGATAAGACTGGCGAATGCCCCCGTTGTCAGCAATGTTCTCCCCAAGGGTATTATTCCCATTTAGCTGTTCACACAAAGGATAGAAGAGAGAGAAAAGAAGAAAGGGGATAGGAAATCAACCCGTAGTTTAGATATCCTTCTACATCTCTAGAAAATTGCAGCTTATTCTAGTTCCAGGAAAACTATTTGTGTACAATAAGGTCCAAATTGCTGTTGCCAGAAATTCACAGATAGCTATGAATAACCCATGATAGAGGCTTTAACGTCTTATTACATATTAATAATTAATAATTACATATTAATACATGTGGTAAACAGCTTAGCACTGTAGGGTAGATAGAATTGTAGTATTTTGGTAATATTAGGTAAGCTTTGTTGGACTGGACATTACATTATTTGTCATGCAAGCTTGAATAATTTCCCCTCATCTTGCTACATAACCTCAAATGTATATATATATATATATATATATATATATATATATATATATATATATATATATATATATATAAAAAAATAAAGACATTGTAAAAGAAAAGGAATTTAAACATGATGATAATTAGACAGTTATTGACTATGTGAATTGGTGTGAATCAGTGTGAAGACATTTGATGGGATACATTTTTTCTGTTCGCCAAATCCCAAGAGTAGCTTCCATACTGGTCAACAATGCATTTGGAAAGCTCATGGAATTTCTGAGTCGAAGATGGAGTCCACCAGTCTTTAAGGTCACCATCTTTATCAAAATTACGCCCTGAACAAGAAAGGAAATGCATGGAGATTAACCTTACAACAGCGTTAAATGAAGAATCATTAAGGGAGATCTGTTTCTAGTCTGATACCATTGTCATCAAAGCCATGAGTGACCTCATGTCCAATGACCATCCCGATGCCTCCATAGTTCAGAGACCAGGGCTGACCTTTACCAAAGAATGGTGGCTGAAGAATACCTGCAGGAAATACTGAGAGAAAGCAGATAATTCCATAGTATTAATAATTAATTTATTGATCAGACATACCTGATTTATTTTGTTCAATTACTGCTACATTTTGTAAAAGTGTTACAAGTACCTATTTGGTTTCTGCTAGATGAGTAGAATGCATTGACCACAGCAGCTCCTGTTATCCAACTTGAATTAAAGATGGATATCACTTTAATATTTAATGACAGATCGCAAATGTGGTAGAACAGTTATGACATTCAGGAATATAAATATCTATATAACACTGATAATAATAATAAATGTTTTTGAGCACCAAATAAGCATATTAGAATAATTTCTGAAAGTTCATGTGACACTGAAGAATGGCTGCTGAAAATTAAACTTTGCCATCATGGGAATTAGGTGTTAAAATATATATTATAAATATAAATACCCTGTGCTCTATTAAAAACTAAAAAGTAAACAATGATAATGTTCACAATCACTTCTGTTATAAAGGCAACCAAATTATATTTGGTGGGGTGTGGGGAGTGATAAAGTTATTGTTACATTTTGTTACATAAATGTTAAATGTTACATAAATAATAAAACTATTTTTTTTCCCACAGAATTTAAAACAGTAGGTCTGTTGTTTTGGCTATGTCCCAATTTAAAACTTTAGATTTTTCCTTGACAGTCATACTTGACAGTTTCATTCACACCGGCACCCTTGTAGTTGCTCTGTTATCAGACACAGTTACAAACACACATCCTTTGGACCAGATCGCTTACTCACTTTATTCATTAGGGTTTTATAGCAGTCACTAAACTCTAAAAATTACAGCTATTTTAGATCTATTTTGGGGGGACATTATGGAAAGAGGTCTTACTCTTCTTTGTTCACTTTGACTCTCAGTTTCTTCAGGCGTTTCTTCTGACCAAACTGCAAGTTCTTCAGGATGTTCTCGAAGTATTCTTCTGCATTATAGCTTAACTAATAAAAAATAAAGGTTTGCACAACAGATAACATGCAGACAACAGCACAGTCTTAAATGGTTTAAACATGGGGTGTCTAAACCTACTCCTGGAGGCCAACTGCCCAGCAGAGTTTATCTCCAACTTGCCTCAAATCACCTGTCTAGAAGTTTCTAGTATGCCTAGGAAGACCTTAATTAGCTGGTTCAGGTGTTTAATTTGGGTTGGAACTAAACTGTAAAAGACAGTGGCCCTCCAGGTGCAGGATTGGACACCCCTGGTTTAAATTAAAATAATCTTTTTGAACTCTTGACTCTTTAAGGCGGGCATACACTGTGCGATTTTCATCCGATTTTGAGACAAATTCTGACTTGTGCGACTCTTTTTCGGGTCAGGGCGATTTTCAGCTTTGTTGTGCGTCATTTGTCGTGCAGTGTTCGTGCAGTGTACAGGGGGAAACGAGAGGCGATTAACCTCTCCCGACAGGCAATCGGATGGTCGGATGAATTTCTTGCATGTCAGAAATTTTGGTTGCTCCTTCATGATTATATCACACAGCAAAGCTATGAACTGATTGCCCTAAACTCAGTGTTTTTTCCCTCATTGTGCCTGCGTGAAAATAGAAGTTTAACCATTTCATCTCCAGCAAGAAAGAAAACGAAAAGAGGGAGATCTTTAAGTTCTGTAGCTCAATCTAGCTACAAATTACTGTTGCTTACCTCCAGTTCATGTTGCGAAATGGATTAACCATATACGATCTTCCAAGCCACCTGCGATGTATCTACACCGTGCCTCTTTTATTAATTTGTTAAACAATATTTTTGAAATAAAGCTGTTTTTAATTTTCATTGATGACTAATTATTGCAGTGATCGGACATATTATAGACTGAATTATAGGCATATAATTCAAATTATTAACATTGTAATCCACCTAAATGTTTTAGACAATTTTCAATGAGGAGGAGTAAGCTTCTATGTAATCTTTTATTATCTTTCACAGCACGTTAGTTATGCAGTGATGTGCTATGAAATTATTGCGTGGGAAGTTAATTATAGTAGCCTATCAATTTAATAATATAAGTAGCCTAGGCCGTCCCTAATAATAATAATAATAATAATAATACAATAATACTAATGATAATTGAATACATAAATTGGAAATGCTAAATAATCTTGATATTGATAGTTGATGCTTGTTTTGACAATATCTATGGATATATGATATCTATTGGCGCAAACCGGCACGGGGGTTTATCGCGCATGTTTCACACGTATAGTCAAGTCATCTTCATTTATATAGCGCTTTTAACAATGTAGATTGTTCCAAAGTGGCTTTACAGTGATAATAGGAAATTAAAGTAACAGAGATTGTTTTGGCTTTATACCAGCTCTAGAATAAAGTAATTTTCCAGCTGAAGTTAGTTTTAATATATTCACTTCCGTCACAACGATCATTAGTTATTACCTTAGGGACCGCTAATACGACACCGTTTTAACAGAAAACTCTTAAGTTCTCTCTATGCAAACTTTAAAAACGCGAACCTGTGAGAAGACCAATGGCGTGCACATGCGTATTAAGAGTTCATTCTATAGGTATGCGCATTTGAATATATGTGCGCAGGCATGTAGTCCTTCCCTAAAAAACCAACCCTCAACAAACTACTTGTCTGGCCTTAAAATTTATAACACAGAATTTTATCGCTTCGGCGTGGCCACGTGAACCGGAATTATCCCGACAACGATTATTTGTACAGAGGTAAAGAGAAGGAGGCTTTCACAGGGGAGGGGACTAGTTGACACGTATAGTGTGAGCACATAAATCCTGAGCTTTGGCTTTACATTGCATGCAATCTACTCGTTCAGTGTGAGTAGGTAGCTTTGCTGAAATCACACAGACATCTCACAGATATTATGCTGCATAGATTAGGTCAGCTGAAACCGGGAACACCTCCTATAACACCTGATGTACTTGCTACATCATAAAAAGAATGGCATCTATGCTAATTTTAGTTTTTCTGTTTATTCCGAGGTGAACTGTAATCAGCCGGATTTGGGCCGCATCCAGATCAGATGGTGAACCTGTACCTAGACACGACGATAACGCATGATGTAGTCAGCCGAATCCGGGCCGGATGCAGATCAGATGGTGGACCAAGACATGACCAAAACACATCCCTGAAGTGTCGGCACAGGTTGTCAACTAGACTCCCCCCTGTGGAGGCCTCATCGACACGACAGCCTTCTCCTCTGATCCTGAACAAACTCGTCTGCATACGCGTGTGATGACTCCGATCTTCAACCAGATGGAAATTAAAGCTTTAGAGTCCAATCATCTAGAGCAATCATGTCCTTATTCTCGCTGTATAAAAGATCGCTACTCACACGTTTGAGTTCGCAGATGCTGACGCGACAGTTACCTCCACTCTCCCCACCACCACCAGGATGGTCCTGTCCATACCTCCCAGTCGGCTGCGCCCCTGTCTTCGTCTTCAGGCAGGAAATGTAGATCCGCTACCCTTGGATTATGAACTACGGACGGGGCCTACGCCAAATAACTTTATAAATAATTGCTTGCTGGGCTATCAATAAATTAATGCTTCGTTACATCATTCTATCTTCTGAGTCTTTCTGGTATAACTGGATAATTTTCTGAATGCTCCAACTGAATCATAATCATACACTTTTCGTTCGTTCGTTGGCCAGAGGAAATTGGCCCCCCGACTGAACCTGGTTTCTCCCAAGGTTTTTTTCTCCATTCTGTCACCTGATGGAGTTTTGGTTCCTTGCCACTGTTGCCTTTTTCACCTTTCTTCCCCTTTGTCGCCATTTGCTTTGGGCTTGCTTAGTTGGGGACATTTAATTTAGTATTCAACTATATTATTGATCTGCCTGCATTGACACCATTATAAAAAACTGAACTGAGCTGGACGATGATGACATCACGGTTTTCTCCAGAGCCATATAAATGAACTAAATTATTTTTTTTTTTTATTATTTTTTTTTTTTTTACAAAACTTACTTAAGCTGGACTGTGACACTATTTTCTTCTGGAAACAAACTTTATTGCATTATTTTCCTGTTATCTCTGTAAAGCTGCTTTGAAACAATCTGTATTGTAAAAAGCACAATATAAATAAAGGTGACTTTACAGTGTATGCCCGCCTTTAGTCAACTCTTTATATTGTAGCCACTCACATCTTGGTACTCCTGGTCCAGGTATGTGTTGTTCATGATATGTTCTGAGAAACCAATTCTTTCTCTGATTGCTCGGGCCTGCAGTAAGGAAGAGTAAAGAAGCAGCCTTTTTTTAAGTAGCTAATACATTTAATAGATCTGGGGCAATCTTTTTATTTCTTTAAAGATCAAATTTTCTATGGAACGAGCTTTCAAAGTTACCTTTTGCCATGTCTCAGTATAATTTCAAGTCTTTGTTGTTTATTGATCAGCAGTGATTATATAGTATCATTAAGCTTAAACTTGAAACGTAGAACTGAAAATAAGCCTCACCTTCTCCTCTGCAGCTTTCTTAGTTTCAGCGTCCATCCAGACTAGATCATACAGATTGCTCACAAATACCTCTCTGATGTTAGTGATCATCTCATCCATCTGAGCAAATCACAGAGAAGGACATAATGAGACACCATTTCTCCACAGAAATTCCATAAACACTCTGATTGGGTATTGTTTATTAGGCTGTGCTCATACGTTTTAAGATAGAAGAAATAAATGTGGGCAATTTATACCGCATTGCATTTGTACATCCCAAGGATCAACAGGCACTATTTAGTATAGTACAAAGGAGCAACAAGATATCTATGATACAATAATAAATAGCAAACAAGCTTTCATGTGGTTCTGACATTTAGTTAGTATGCAGGCCAAGATCCACAAAGAGTGTTGTGGAGTGGAGTTTAGTGGAAAGTCTAATCTATGAGGAGGAAAGCAAATGTACATTTCTCAAAATTATGAACCGTTTTCTTTATCACCTATTAAAAGCCAATGACCTGTGCGCAAACAGCAAAACTGTGCATCTTTTCTGTACATGTTTGACAATAATACAAAAAATGGGAAAAGAATCAGCTATATGTAACCAATTTTCACACTCTACATGATGGATTTATTTTAACTTACTTATCTTGTTCTCTCATTTATAAAACTGGCAGACTAAGAGACCACTGATAGCTGACTGAATGTTGTTCCCATTACTTCTAGAGAGACTCCTGGACAGTGCTGTATCAGGCTAATTATTGGCATACTTCATGTGTGTATCTGTAACGTTATCCTGGTGACCTCAAACCCACTGGCACGACTGTGGCGAACAGGACGGCCGAGGGACGTGAGAGAACGGCGCGAGGCCGGTGGTGCGATTGCTAATGAGCAACACCTGTTAGGCACACCGGTCTCGCATCTCTCACGGAGGAGCGGAAGCATAAAGGAGGAGCGACGACGTTGATGATCGAGAGAGGAACAGGCCTGTATTTTAGTTGTGTTTTGTTTTTGTATTTTACTTTAGTTATATTTATTTTCGGTAGCCAGCAGTCGTCCGCGAGGGGCTGCTGGCGGTATTTTCGTTTGTTTGTTTTATTTTAAATAAATTATATTTTGATTCTTCGCCGGTTCCCGCCTCCTTCTTCCCTGAACATTGTTACACTGGTGCCGAAACCCGGGAAGAGGGAGGAACGCGCTGTCAGAGAGTCCTCGCCGGTGTGGGGAATCCGCGGTGCCATCGAGCATGGTGCGCGAGTCGCCGCCGCTCGCCGTGGGCCGGAGCCTGCTGCCATCCGCCGAGCGAGGGGAGGAGCAGGGAGCGGGGGGACTCGCGGCCACGGACGCTCGAGGCGGGGCGCTGGAGTGAGTTGCCGGTGGGACGGTCGAGCTCGCTGCCGGCCGCCTGGGTATTGGAGGGGCGGCTGCCATCCGGGAGGGAGAGGAGGAGTCGCCGCCGCTCGCCGTGGGCCGGAGCCTGCTACCGTCCACCAGTGAAGGGGAGGAGCAGGGAGCGGGGGACTCCTGCCGTCTGCCCAAGGCACCCGAGGAGCCGTCGCCGTCCACCGGGCGGCGGAGGAGCGTCGAGCCGTCCACCGAGGGCTACCCAGCGTCACCGCCAGGCACCGCGGAGGAGATCGCCAGCTGGTGGGGGACCAGATGGCAGCGCGTTGTGGGAACCGGACCAATTTTTTTTTTTTCCTCTCTCCCCTCTCTCGATCTGTCGCTCCTCATGCTTCCGTCTCCGTTTCCCTCGGTTTGTCTGTCCATACTCCCCAGGGATCGCCGCCGCCGGGGGGGGGAGTAGGCACAGCCTCGTGGGTACCCCCCGGCCTGTGAGGGGCGATGGGGGTATGTGGCGAACAGGACGGCCGAGGGACGTGAGAGAACGGCGCGAGGCCGGTGGTGTGATTGCTAATGAGCAACACCTGTTAGGCACACCGGTCTCGCATCTCTCACGGAGGAGCGGAAGCATAAAGGAGGAGCGACGACGTTGATGATCGAGAGAGGAACAGGCCTGTATTTTAGTTGTGTTTTGTTTTTGTATTTTACTTTAGTTATATTTATTTTCGGTAGCCAGCAGTCGTCCGCGAGGGGCTGCTGGCGGTATTTTCGTTTGTTTGTTTTATTTTAAATAAATTATATTTTGATTCTTCGCCGGTTCCCGCCTCCTTCTTCCCTGAACATTGTTACAACGACATTGATGTAAAGAGTGATTTGTGGGAGGGTAGCGGTCACCTGATCAGGCACACACACCCACAAGTCCACATACTAATGCTTGCTGTTATGCATGTGCTTATGCAGAAGAGTGCGATCATAAAACCAAATGCTGCTGATGTGCCAAAAACACAAACATCATCAAGCAAGCTAATATTCATCAAATTACACAGCACATCCTGTACATGAAATGATTGTACACATGAGATTATTACATTTACAAATAAGACATCATACAACATCACTTAGGCTACGTCTACATTAATCCAGATAGATTTGAAAATTGAGTTTTTGTTTTAAAATGGTCTCAGTCCACACTAGCATTTTTAAGCGTTTTCCAAAAGTTTCTCATCCACAATGAAATGTTGGAAAATGCCAAATTCACCTCAAAGCGTATGCATAAACCCTCATAAAAGCTCAATGGGATGATACAGACAGAACAAAGCATAATCAAGTTATCACGCAATTCTTCTGGCAGGATAATTTTATTTAGCAAAATATCTCACCATTCACTGATGCATCCAGGTCGCACTCACTCACCATAATATGTTTGGTCTAAAACGCAACTGCTCTCATGTTTTGCCGCAGGACAGGAAATGCGAGTGAATTTTTTGTCATCTTTGCAGGACTGTGATATGAAGAATGTGCAAAGTAACATATTTTAGCAACTGTGTGAAAGTAAAATGCACATAACAGGCACAATACCAGTATAAACATGAATAGCTATTGGGTCAATATGCATCACATGACTAAACTTACGTCATCGTTTCCAAATTCCTCAGATTCACAGTCCACACCACTCTAAAAAATGATTTGTTGGCTGAACAACCATTACTTATAAAAGTAATTAGATTAAAGACAAAAAATTAAGTATTCATAACTTTTCAACCTCTACTTAACATCTATAGTGTGTGTAACACAAAAATATAAGTTACTAGGTGAACTTAAATGTATGCATAAATAAAATGAAAAAACATAAGTCATGTCAACCACTATAATAATTGATTAAAAATTAAGTAAATTGAGCATAACATTTTAAGTAACTATACGAGCCACGTGATATGCAATTTCCCGTGATGCCCTTCCAGCCAAAAATTGGAGCCATTTTGTGAAGCACATGTGAAGACGCTGAAAAGAGGTAAGCTTAACTTTTTTTAACTTAAGGTACACTGGATTGTTTATTGCATTTTTGGTCAAGAAATTAACTTTTAAACTGAATTTCCGAATTGCTGCGAATTTTGCATCAACAATTAGTAACGTGTTACTTACGAACACGTATTAAAACGTTTGTAGCCTAGTCTACATGTTAATGTATGAAATGACTTTGCACGCAAGTATATATACTGTATTTGAATTAAGCGAGTGTGATTCCTTCGAATGTATCAAGTTGTGTCAAGTGTTTATAGTAATCAGAGTATTTATTGTGTTTTTCGAAATATATGACCATGACGTTGGCATGTATGCATTAAGAGGACAATTCGGACGGCGCTCTCCCCCACGGATAAATTCGTAGGCCTAAGTTACTTTATTAACGAGTTGTCACATAGCTTATACTTGAGTATTTTATAAGTAGGCCTAAATGTAGTTGTCATTTATTATATGCAGGGCAGGCTATGAGTTTTTGGATAAAAATAAATGTACTTGCATATTTACAAATTCCCATATTCTCTAATATCTATACATAGACTGTAAAAAAGATGGACGACGCCTCGCTCTCTTCCATTGGTCAGAAGTGAAGCCGCAGTGTCCCGATATGGCGCTGACCATAGACATAATAAAAACATAGACGTTGCTAGGGTGTTCTGAGTGGTTGCTATGTGCACACACACGCTCACACACACACACACACACACACACACACACACACACACACACACACTCTGATTATTCATTTGAGTTTAAGAGTTCATAAGTGTATGAATTTACGAGTTTATTAGTGTACAAGTTTAAGAGTTTAGAAACAAGAGGATTTTAACTAAATTAGTTTGAAGTTTAAATTAGTTTGAAGTTTGAATTTAGTTTAAAGTAGATAGATAGATAGATAGATAGATAGATAGATAGATAGATAGATAGATAGATAGATAGATAGATAGATAGATAGATAGATAGACTTCAGAAATAAGAAAACAATAAAACGGTAGCAGTTGTAACTTTTCTTCTCTTTATTTTACATCAGATCACTCACTTAAAAAAAACCCAGACACCCCAGTACCAAGTGCGCATGCCCATGCCTTTATACGGCAAGCCCCTAGGGGAAGAATACATTGCATGCACACATACAACAAGTGCCAGTCTATCCAGAATTAGTGCGTCATCACAGAGTCTAACAAAGTCTGTTACATACGCCCCCCCCTCACAAAATAAACGTCCCCGTTTATGTTTCAGAATAACAACATTAACTGTCATAAACAATAAACAGCCTTGTACAATAAAACAAAATAGAGTACATAGCACATTATCGTTACTGCAACGAGCCTATTAATAGAACATAACTGTTTTTTTTTTTTTTACAGTTACAACAGGTTCTACAATAGAACAAATTCAAACATGCACACCTCCTAAACAGAGGTACACAGTTACTTCAATACAAAACAAAATCTTTCAAATGGCCCGGAAGTCTATGAACTCTCCCAGTCCTACTCATGTTTTGCTCTGACCGCTTAACTGAACATGGCGAGTCAGACAAAGCACTCAGATCTTTCTGGGGAGAAGCACACTCCTCTCCACCAGAAACTCTTGATTCCAGGGAAAGAGACTCAGGCTGTGAGTCCGGAACATTGGACAACGTCTGATTCTGTGACACAAGAGAAACGGGCAATGTGTAAGGCCGCATCCTATTGTAATGCACAACCTGCACCCTCTCACCAGAGTCAAAAGGATCTACAATACGGTAAGTCAGTCCCTGTTCCCCACATGAATCCAGGAACTGCACTATTTTATATGGTCCCTTCCAATGGGGTGCCAGTTTCATGCGGCTCTCCACTGGGTTGTGGAGCCACACCATGGCACCTACATCATAGGGCTGGTGACGCAATCCAACATCATGGTACAGTTATTGGCGGTCGTGAGCTGCCTCACCGTGCATTGCTAAAGGCAGAGTTCAGTTTTGTCAGCAATTTGGAAACAAACTCAGCATGTGATGCTGACATCTGAGAGTCAAGAGCACGGATGGGCAACAGTACATCAGCAGGGACCCGTGCTTCCCGGCCGTGAATCAAGAAGTAAGGTGTGAAACGAGTGCTGGAGTGAGTTGTTGTGTTGTACGCAAAAGCCACATGCTTCACATAATTGTCCCATTCACCTGGATAGGTCAAAATAGTCTTAGACAGGTGATCAATCAGAGTCCGATTAAATCGTTCAACCATACCGTCCGACTGCGGATGGTAGGGAGTGGTGCGTGTCTTTTTAATGCTCAGCAGATGACAGAGATTCTGAACCACCTCCGCCTCAAACTGACGACCCTGATCCGAAGGCAAAGTCTCTGGAACGCCATGAATCAGAACATAGTCCTCAAACAGACAACGTGCTACTGTCTGTGCTGACTGATTAAGCAAAGCATACAGGTTGACAAATTTAGTGAAGTAGTCCTCGACAACCAGGCCATACCGGTTTCCTTTCGAAGTCACAGGCAGCTCTAAGATGTCCATAGCCACTCTTTCAAATGGCCGTACTGAATGGGAAGCACCCATAGGTGCACAGTGGGCTGGAACTGGACTACGCCGTGTCTGACATGCCTTGCACTGGTCACACCATGCTTTGATGTCCCTGTACATAGAAGGCCAGTAACAAAATTGTCTCGCCCATTCCCACACACGCTCCGAAGAGAAATGGGCAGAAGCTGGGGCCCCATGCAGCTGTAAAACAACACCTGAAATTAGAGTAGAGGGTACAACCATTTGGACTACAGGGCCACTTGTGAGGGGACACAAAACTGACCGGCATAACAGTCCATCAATAATAGAAAGACGGTTAAATTAAGTCCAAAGCTTCCATAAACACTGAGAAGCTTCTTTTAGATTTCTCCTGGATGGTCTTTGGGATTGCATCACCCAGCTTAACACAGTCTTAATATCAGGGTCAGCATGCTGCATAGCCCTAATGTCTGATAAGCTGTGTGACAAAACCTTCCTGGAAGACATGCAATCTGAATTGTCATTTGACTTGATAGTGGTCACATCTTCTGCCGAATCAATGACTTCAGAGGAACATAGAATGTTATCTGTTTGACTAGAACTCACCACATTCACTTCCAGTACCTCCTTAACACTGGCCTCAGCTCCGTCAGGGCCAGGTGTGTCAGGGCGGAGAGAAAGCGCGTCAGCATTCTTATGTTTTTTTCCATCTTTGTGTACAATGACCCAATGCAATGGATCAAGCTCCAGAATCCACCTCCCTCTTCTTCCTGTTGGGTCATCATCAATGGATATACGCCGAAGTGCCAAGTGTGGTCGATGGTCTGTGATAATGGTAAATGAGGCAAGTCCAATGTAATGCTTGAATTCCCTTACAGCCCACACAATAGCCCACAACTCACGATCAAAGGTCGACCAACGTCTTTGTGTGGAATTCAATGCCCGGCTGGCGTATGCGACCACACGTTCGAGTCCATCTCTGTCCTGGGCAAGAACTGCACCTACAGCCAGGTTGGATGGATCAGTGTAGATTTTAAAAGGCACACTGAAGTCAGGCAATACCACTACAGGATCAGATGACAACACACTTTTTAAAAGGTTAAATGATTTGTCGCACTCAGCATTCCACACAAAGGGCACATTTTTCCCGACAAGATGGTTTAGTGGAGCAGCGAGTTTAGAAAAATCCTTGACGAATCGTCTGTAATAGGAACACAGTCCCACAAAGGCTCTCACCTCAGAAGGAGAACGAGGAATTGGCCAGACTTTCTCAGTGTTCTTTGGATCAGGTTGAAGACCTTTTTGAGAAACGACATGGCCAAGAAAGACCACGTGATCTCTGGCAAGGTGACATTTGCCTGAATTAAGTTTCAAACCAGCAGATTGGATTCTTGAAAACACCTCTTTCAGGCTAGACAGGTGTTCCTCAAAAGTTTTGTTATAAATTAAAATGTCATCGAGATATACCATGCAGATGTGCCACGGGAGCCCTCTGAGGACCAGCTCCATTAAGCGCGGAAATGTGGCCGGGGCGTTGGATAGGCCCATCGGCATGGACCGCCACTGATAGAGGCCCTGTCCTGTTGTAAAGGCCGTCTTATCTCTGTCCTCTTCAGCAACTTCCACCTGCCAGTAACCGTTAGAGAAATCTAGCGTGCTGAAACACACTGCGCCCGATAACGCGTCCAGTGTGTCATCCACACGGGGTAGAGGATGAGAGTCTTTAATAGTCGCACTGTTTAATCGCCTGTAGTCTACACAAAAACGCCATTTGCCACACTTCTTTTTCACCAAAACAACTGGTGACGTCCAGGGACTACAGCTCTCCTCAATGACATCATCTTCTAACAGGCCAGCCACTTGTTTCTCTATCTCAGCACGTTTTTCAGGGGATGCACGATATGCACGCTGTTTGATAGGAGTCTGCTCACCAGTTCTGATGTGATGTTTTACTAGCATACATCTACTGGAATTCCGTTTGGAGAGGCTGAAGATGTCATTGTATTCTAACAGTAATGCTGAAAGCGCAGCTCTCTCAGATTCAGAAATAGGTGACTCATCCAATGACACAGGAGGCGCAACCCTGGAAAAGGTCGCTGCAGCTACGTCAACCGGAGCATGAAACAGCTGGACATCGGAGTCATCAATTGTGTAAAACTCACCCAGGTGCATACCTGGTTTCAATGAAATGTCCTGTCCAGTAGGATTCAAAACCTGAGCATTTGTCAGTCCATTGTGAACCGTGGCGACTGTGTGAGCAACCACTAGACCGGAAGAATCTGCCACATTCGGTTCCAGATAGCCAACAAAGTCACACCGCAAATGGGCTGCGTTGGGTGTACACACTTTAACTGCCACAACTGACTCACTGAGTGGTGGTAAGTTCATAGCGGTGGCCAGCGACACGTTGCAGCACAATGGAACAAAATCTTTGCTGGTAAGGAGAGGAACTGAGATGTCCCACAGTTGTAGCTTAGCACGGCTGAGGTCCAGTAAAGCATGGTTACTCAACAAAAAATCCCAGCCCAGCAACACAGTCTGTGTGGTTTCTCTTAGCACATGAAATACATGCTGCCACGACTCAGTTCCCAGCTGAAATGTTATTGTTATGGTGCCAAGTGTATCTAACATTTGTCCATTCACAGCACGTGCTGATACATAGTCCTTTTTCAAGGGCCGATTACGAAGTGATGGAATTGACATACGGAAATCGGCACTCATAAGGGAGACACTGGAACCAGAGTCCACTAACATCTGAACCTCCACACCTTCAATTACTCCTCTCACATATGACACCAGCTCTTGGCTAGCATCCACAATCAAATTGATGTCTTTTGAAATTGAGTCACCATCATCAACATTGTCCATTACAGGGCCCAGAGGCACCATAGCTGGTGTTTGGGCCGCAACATCAGCTAAAACCCGTTTCCCGGCCCATTGCGGCGCTCCACTCCGCCAGGAGACATGAAACGCACTCCCCGCTTTCTCGAGTCATCCTCATAGCTGTTCCATCTGCGAGGACCAGGGCTAGGGCTGCGTCTCGCAGGGGACTGAGCAGAGTATGAGTCTTTATAGCCACGAACATCCATACCTGATGTACGCTCATCAAAGTGTTGGAACGATTTCCTCTCAGGTGAACGGCCCCTCCTCGCGCTGTCAAAGACACGTGACTGGCATCCACGGCCCCCGCAGACACACTGGCACATTCCACTTGCCTGAGGCCGGCCTCCATTCCACTCATCCATTGCTCTATGACTCACACTTTCAATCTTTGGTTTTCTTCACCCAAGCGCCTCAGTTCCATTCTCATATCTCTCATTTCTTCCGTCAATCTATCCACTGCTCTGTATAGTCCTCCATTATCAGTCACAGAGTGCACCGCAGCCACTGCACCACCATCATTATTACCATAGGCAGCATTAACAGGCATGTAATCAGTCTTTATTGAGTATCTGGCATTTTCACAGCGACCTGCAATTATCACGGCCTCCTCCAAATCCGTTGCTCCCCGTTCATGGCATTTAGATCTGAGCACAGGATCCAAACCGGCCAAGAAACGACAAAACTTTTCCTCTCTTTGGGCCTTGTCGCCGTATTCAGGGAAAGCCTCGTCCACTAACCTGCTAATCTCTGCTGCATACACCTCCAAACTTTCCCGCGGAGCACGAGGGCGAGCTGATAAACGGGCTCTGAAGCGATCCATAAACTGCCTCTGCCCAAAAGCTTCCTTTAGTCTTTCCTTTACAGCTGTATAGTCAGCCTGAACAGTTTTAGGAAGGCTGTCCCACAGAAGAAATGCCACGTTGCTTAAACGTGTTGGTAGAATCCTCACTAGCTCATAATTAACCGAGACAGGGCCATCCTCCTCTGTGAGTGCTCTGACGGCGACCTCGAACTGCCGCGCCCAGCACAGAAAACTCTATTTCTCGTCACCAGAGAAAGGCGGCGGTAGCTCGATTTTTACGTGCCTGTTGATCTTGTCGCGGTCACGTCTCGAATAAAAATCATCATCGCCTTTCTATCACATGATGGCCGCGTCGACGCTGAACCCGCGCGTGCTAACTCAGTTAAGAACTTTTCACTAAACTAACTAGTTAAACACCCGCCGTAACACTGGACCAAGTAAACGCAAATAAATCAAAACAGCACCGCTGCCACCAATGTGACCGAGCGTTCATACAGGGTTCGCCTAACACTTCAGAAATAAGAAAACAATAAAACGGTAGCAGTTGTAACTTTTCTTCTCTTTATTTTACATCAGATCACTCACTTCAAAAAACCCAGACACCCCAGTACCAAGTGCGCATGCCCATGCCTATATACGGCAAGCCCCTAGGGGAAGAATACATTGCATGCACACATACAACGAGCGCCAGTCTATCCAGAATTAGTGCGTCATCACAGAGTCTAACAAAGTCTGTTACAATAGATAGATAGATAGATAGATAAGTGTCATAGATAGATGAGTTTATTAGTTTAGAGTCTCAATGGCTCATACAGTATATAGAATGGCAGTTTGATTTAGTCTGCGTCCGAAATCGCGTACTATGCGAGTAGGTACTACATTTAAATTAGAACGTACTTCTCAACCGATAAAAAGTACGTTCTATATAGTATGAATCCGGGTAGTATGATTGGAGTCCGGACGTACTACATGCGCCATGTTGGTATTGTCACGTGACGTGCACTATCACATCAGCGCGAAAATTTAAAGAGCCCGTTCCACTGACTGCACCAACTTCAGCAATGTGTTTAGCTCTGCTTTCCGCTACCGTGGGCGTTTTTACGTTGTTCGAGCTTACAATTCAGAGGAGGCTTCGGTCAGCTGCATATCACGCATATCATCGCATATCACGCCTTCGTCGAGAGCTTTTGTGTGATTTCTCAAATGACGTAAGCATCATCATTTATTTAGGTAATAAAATTTACCTCTGAAAAAACACACTCGCACAAATATCTGTGAAGATAGATGTTGATTTTTGGCTGTTGAATGTTTAGATGTTGAAATGTATTTGCTTGTGATACCATCAATGAATGAATCAATAAATCAATAGATACATAAAATGTATGCATCTCTGTTTATTAATTCATTGATGGTAGTATCACAAGCAGTGTGTGTGTGTATATATACACTACCGTTCAAAAGTTTGGGGTCAATTTTTTTTTTTTTTAAGAAATAATACCTTTCTTCAGAAAGTATGCATGAAATTGATATAAAGTGACAGTAAAGACATTTATAATAATGCAAAATATTTATTTTTTTATGAAATGCTTTTCTCTTGAACTTTCAAAGAATCCTGAAAAAAATGAATCACTGTTTGCACAAAAATATGAAGCAGCACAACTGTTGTCAACTGTGATAATAATCATAAATGTTTCTTGAGCATCAAATAATCATATTAGAGTGATTTCTGAAGGATCATGTGACACTGAAGACTGGAGTAATGATGCTGAAAATTTAGCTTTGATCACAGGAATAAATTACATTTTAAAATATATTCACATAGAAAACAGCTGTTTTACATTGAAATAATATTTAACAATATTGCTGGGTTTGTTTTGTATTTTTAATCAAATAAATGCAGCCTTGGTGAGCAGAAGAGACTTCTTTTAAAAACATAAAAAATCTTACCGACCCCAAACTTTTGAACGGTAGTGTATATATATACACACACACACACACACACTCACACACACACACACACAGAGTCACTGTGGTGGACAGTAGGATAAAACACTGAGGTCAGATACAATACACACGCGTAGCCTATGTGCCATCTGAAATCTTCTAAAATTAGCATTTTTATCAAGCTTGTTTATTTAGGTTCAGTAATTTCATTTTAATAGCAATTAATATGTCCTTTCATTGACATTAAATTGAAATAACACAAACATTCAAGCTTGATAATAAATAACATTTTCAGATGGCACATAGAGGCTTTTAAATCTTAAGTCATCATTCATTCATATATATATATATATATATATATATATATATATATATGAATATAATGTATCTATATACACACACACACACACACACACACACACACACACAGAGATAAATACACAAATACATAAGAAATTGATCATATAAATATATTTATAAATAAGCCAACACCGGAAACGTGTGTCTTGTCGATTCACATTGTTTTCTAAAATTAACTATATACATGTTTACAGATTGTGAGCCCTAGAACCTATCCTGCCACCTCAATGCTGCTGTGCCAATTCTTAATCTATATTTTGAAGATGGAGCTGACCTCCACCCCTACCTCCGACTCTCAAGCCAGTCCATCCAGTCCCTGATTGCTGCAGTGAAATCTGGTTGTTAATCCAGTTTAACTGGTGCTGGTGTTCTAGCTACATATCACATATTTGAGCTTAATTTTTTACAAATTATTTACTTTACATTTGGGTAGGAAAAATTCAAGTGGACATCCAAAAATTACCCAAGGTGTAAAGTCCTCAACTTGTACAAATTCTTTGAAAGAAACAAATTTTAAATTATTGTAAAGTGATGGCCTACAAATGAGATTGCTAGTATCAAAGTGCCTTTAGATCTTTTAGAAAACTGTGAAAGTTACCTTACTGAAGCTGCTGAAGTTAATTTTCTTCCCTCAAGATGACACTATAATAAAAATGTTTTAAAACTTTTCCTTTTGGTGGTGCTTTATGATCTATTATACTACTTTGTGATTTTGTTTTAAGCTTTGTATTCTGTATCCATTTAAAAGTTAAATAATACACAAAAATAAAGCAAATACATTTTAAAGGTGTGTGTGGGTATTTCTCTACAGTGCAGCACTCATTCAGACAACATTTTTTCAGATACACCTGCAATTTGCTTGTTTAAAAAAATATCTGCAATCTGCCACAAAATAAGTGCACACAACATACTTTAAAAAGATGAATTACTCAATGCCACATATTAAACAACCGACAATCTAGCTGTAAATCCCTTGGAATTAAGTGTTTTGTAATAAAACTTGCTAAAACAATGACAAAATGAGCTTACAAATAAATGGAGTGTGTAACATTTGTTTTCTTTATTAATATTTTTTTTAGCAATTATTTCCAAAAAAGCTAAAGGAAGCTTTCCTATCTCTCTCTCTCTCTCCCTGGCCTCATGCTCTCGTCGCTCTCTTTCATTAGCCACTCTATAAAAACAGGTGTGTTCATCAGCCTCCTGCAAAATCAACACAGAATTTAACATTAGTGATGAACCATGGTCAATCTATATTGTTAATATTAATGTTACATGTTCAAGTTTGTCACGGTTCATGAATCTGCTGTCTCATGCTGAAGTGTCTGCTTGAGTGTAATTGTGTGGGTGTGGTTACTCGTTGTGTTGATTAGTGTCACCAGCTGTCATTAATTCCAGTTCCTTTATATGCCCAGCATTTTCTCTCTCTTGTTGTCAGATTGTTGTGGTTGTTCCTCGGTGTGTGTCCTGTTCTTGTGCCTCGTCTGTAAAGTTCTTCTGGATTTCGTCAGTTCCTTGTGTCGTCTGGATGTTCCATGGTTCCTGGGTTTCACTCGAGCACGCTCACCACCACCGGATCGCCATCTCGTCCCTGCTTCACTTACCACCTGAGTGTTTGCCCCGACCTGTGTCTAATATCTGACCACTCTTTAATAAACAGGATTTTACTTGCATCCTCCTGTTTTTTTTCCCTCACAGAACGATCTGATCAACCATGGATGCAGCAAGCACGTCCCAGCTCAACGACTTTATTTCTCACAGCAAATCACTTATGGACCAACAAGAGGAGAACATCTCGGGCCCCCAACACCACCCGTTCCCCCACCACCGGTGCCCGCAGCAGCAGAGAGACCAGAGCCACGCCAACCTACACCAGAGGGTTTTTCCGGTGAACCTGAATTTTGCAGAGCGTTCCTCACGAGATGTTCCATGCACTTTGCCCTACAGCCACGCACTTTCCAGAATGAACAGGCTAAGGTGGCATTTGTATTAACCTTGCTGTCAGGAAGAGCAGCGCTTTGGGGAATGGCGGTGTGGGAGAACGGAGACAACTGCTGCACCTCGTTCCAGGCACTCTCCGAGGAGATGAAGAGTGTTCGATCGTGCAGTGGCGGGTAAGGAGGCGGCCAGATTACTCGCCGAACTGCGACAGGGAGAAGGCTCGGTGGCGGACTTTTCCATTTGGTTCCGCACCCTGGCCGCAGAGTGCCGTTGGAACGAGGAGGCGCAGTGAGATATGTTCCTGCATGGGCTGGCTGACCACCTTCAAAGGGAGATTTATGCGATGGACTTACCAGAGACGCTGAACGGACTGGTGGAACTTGCGCTGAGAGTAGACGCTCGACTGAATCGTGTGACCAGATTGACGCGCCCCAGCCGTCCACAGTTCAGCACGGAGGACCACCAGCCCGGTGGTGCGAGCGCAGTCAGCCCCGCATTCGACCACGAGCCCATGCAGGTGGGGAGAGCTTGGCTTTCCCGGGAGGAGAGGGAAAGGCGGAGATCCCAAGGGCTCTGTCTATACTGTGGCCAGGTGGGCCACTTCATCCACTCCTGCCCAGTAAAAGAGCAAACCTGGTAGTAAGCATGAGGCTACTATCGGGTGGGATCTCTGCCAAGAAGACCTCATTACCATCATCGACCCTCCTCCCGGTAAGACTGAGATGGTGACAGTCGACGCACTGCACCAATGCACTACTGGATTCGGGAGCGGAGGGTAATTTCATGGACTTCAAACTTGCACTCAAACTTCAGATCCCCGTCACTCCTCTCTCGCACCAGATTACCGTCAACGCACTTAATTGTCAAAAACTTCCCCGGATTACACATGCTACTGGAGACATCACTCTCATCACTTCTGGCAATCACACAGAACTCATTTCATTTTTACTCATGGACTCACCACTTGCACCAGTGGTTTTGGGACACCCGTGGCTTTCCAGACACAGCCCCCGTGTCGACTGGTGCACTAACACTGTTTCCACATGGAGTAACCACTGTCATGAGTCTTGTTTAGTGTCTGCCTGTCCCTCTGTGTCTGGTTCTGTGTTTCAGAGTGAGGCAGCGGATTTGTCTAACGTGCCCGCGGCGTACCTCGACCTGAAGGAGGGGGCGTGGATTTCAGTACTTGGTCGACTGGGAGGGTTACGGTCCGGAGGAGAGAAGTTGGGTACCTGCTAGAGACATCCTGAATCGCTCCCTTATCGATGATTACAATCGACAGGTAGGGAGTCTGAGAACGCCAGGAGGCGTTCTTAGGAGGAGGGGTACTGTCACGGTTCATGAATCATCTGTCTCATGCTGAAGTGTCTGCGTGAGTGTAATTGTGTGGGTGTGGTTACTCGTTGTGTTGATTAGTGTCACCAGCTGTCATTAATTACAGTTCCTTTATATGCCCAGCATTTTCTCTCTTGTTGTCAGATGGTTGTGGTTCCTCCGGTGTGTGTCCTGTTCTCGTGCCTCGTCTGTAAAGTTCTTCTGGATTTCGTCAGTTCCTTGTGTCGTCTGGATGTTCTTTGGTTTCAATCGAGCACGCTTATCACAGCACCACCACCGGATCGCCATCTCGTCCCTGCTTCACTTACCACCTGAGTGTTTGCCCCGACCTGTCTAATATCTGACCACTCTTTAATAAACAGGATTTTTTTTGCATCTTGCATCCTCCTGTTTTTTTCCTCACAAAGTTGAGGTAACACTTGTTACCAGTAACTAGCTTCCTATGTAGCCAACACATTACATAATATAAAGTCAACACTGGTAAAGGAGAAATAAAAGTTTTGTAACTATCTCAACTGCGAAACAAATGTCGTTGTTTAAAGAATTATTTTCAAATATAACAACTCCGCTCCCGTGTTATCATGGGATAGTAAAGTGTCCATCGTATGCACACTTCAGAATCTCACCGGAAGTAGTAGGTCATCCGGGTACTTTTCGCCTATTTTTTTTTTTTTTTTTTTAATTCTATGATTTCGGACATACTACTCTGCTTGCATACTGTTTTTCGCATACTATATAGTAGGGAAGTATTCGATTTCGGACCCAGCTTATGTATTTATGTCTATGGCGCTGACATCTTAGAACTTGAGTCTGCGCAGAAGCGATTTCAGGACCAGACATGCGCAGTGGTGAGCAGGAAGTAAAGCCGCAAAATCAACGCCCCGTGACTTTTTTTTTTTTTTTTTTTTTTTTTTCACAGGATGGTAGGGGACGGTACCGCCTTTTCCGCCTCTGATTGGCTAGAAGGGCTCTCCGATTGGTTATTTGATTTGGCTGTGAAACGTCATCTCACGTTCATGACAGTTCGACTTTGTTCATTCAAGTGAATTATGCAAGTAAGCAGTGTGATAAGTGCGTGCCATCACATTTATATTCCAAGTTCACATTTTCATAGCATGTTTAGATCGTGTTTAGATTAGTCCTAGCAGTTTGGGGTGGTTTCGTGATGAGAGTCGTGATGAAATTCAATTCATGAGTTTGTGTTTTGGTGATGCTGCCGGCTCGCACGCTAGTCTGTTTTGATCACCACAGGTGCCGAAGGGGGACCGGCAGTGGCTGCAGGTTATCTTCAAAAAAATGGTGTATGCCATGTCACCAGAGGAGCTGGAGGCCTCCTACCACCAGGCTCTCCAGGACCCAGCGGTGCTGAAGCACCAATGATATCGGGACCTATCTGTCTACGCACGGGCCTTCCAACGAGGGGCAACGACAAATAATTTTGTTGAAAGTGCCATGAGGGTCTTGAAAGACAGCATCTTCCACAGGTAGGGATAAATATGTATAAAACTTTATTAAAGGTGATACACACATACACTCTCACACCATTATTTGCAATTATTATACTGTCTATTATAACCATGCTTTTTCTGTTCTCTATTGCCTTCCCTACAGGTTGAAAGCTTACAATGTCACTCAACTGGTCGACTTCATTTGCACCAGACTGGAGGCGTACTACATCAGGAGGCTCATCGCTGTAGCAAACGGAAGGACTGTGAAGCGGAAGTTCAAGTTCAACCGTGTGAGTCCTGACAGAATAGTCAAGGTGTGTGCTAATTTTACTACCACTGAGTTTAGAACCTAGAAGGATTAGTGAGGGGTTTTGTAACTCAATGAAGGGATCCTATTTCAGTGTCTCAATACCCTCCATTGTTTCTAGCTTTCGTTAATGTCTTACCATTTTGTGATTTACAAAAATACCTTTTTCTAATATTATTTTCAACATCTATCTCTTTTTTTTTTTATATTCTAGGAAGATGAATCAAACTACACTGTTCGCAGTGAACAAGGAGGGGTTTATCTGGTGAACATTTCGATGGGCATGTGCACCTGCCCAGCTGGCAGCAATGGGGTGCTTTGCAAACACCAACACTCTGTAATGCAGGCCTTCAAGCTGCAGGGAGGCCACCATCTTCCAGTGATATCCTTCACAGCAAAGAAGTCCTTCTATGAGATGGCCACAGGTATTAGATTGCTTGTTCTGAAAGGTAATTAGCTTGTTTTTTGCAGCTTACTTGTAGAGAGGCAACTGTAGCTCAGTTGGTAGGTTGTTTAGTACCTGAAGGGTCAGCAGTTTAAATCTTCTCCTGTGTGTGACGGTGCATGTAAAACACCACACCAGTGCACTTGATTTATGATGCTGCGCATAATCATCGCTCTTTGTACCTCCTATCTTGTCTGTCCAAAAAGGAAAGCTTGACTTACCAGACAGCTGGTTTATGGGCTTGCAGTTTGAGAGGGAGAAAGACTGCCCAACAGTTCCACTCATTGCAAGTAAGTACTTTTCAGCAGGCCAACTACGAACAGAACAGTGGGACAGATGTTGTAGTATTTTCTGTCTTTATCCTTTTCCAATTACATGCCAGGATCTGAAATTAACATGTGTTTCTGTCAAATAGGCACCCAAGAAATAGGCACCCAAGCTGGAACATCCACTCCCACCCAAGGCACCCAAGCTGGAACACCACAAGACGGCTCTGGAACTGAAGCATCATCTCAACGTGAGCATCTCAAAGGTCGTCTCAGATCAGTGTTTAATGACCTCGTGGACAAGCTTCAAAATGATGAGACCTTCCAAGCCCCAATACAATCCCTTGTCTCATCCTACAAGTCCATTCTTACTGACAGCGTCCTGATTTCAGCATTGTCTACCTTTGGGAAGATGAGGAATGCTGCTGCAAGTAACATCAGAATGCAGCCAAGAAAGGGTCTGCAAATGAGCACACAAATAGGCGTGCAGCCTACAGCTGTTGCTCGTCGTAAGACTCCGCTGGGGGGCAGACGGGCGCTCATCACTGGTAGACCTCCAAAAAGAGCCCAGAGGGAACACAACTATGGGAAGGTAAAAGAGGGGAGTGGTGCACTGCCAAGAAGACTGGCACCACACTTCCTATCCCAGTGTGTCTCTACTTGTGTGTAGGTAGGTATCCTAGGTAGCCAACACAGCAAGAAATAAACATACACACTCTGACACACACACATAATTACTAATAACATAACACAATAATTACTAGTATTTTATTTATTATTAACATGCACTAATATTGTCTATAACTAGCCCTTATGCAATGTTAGGTTCACAATAAATAAAATCTGTCATTTGAATCAGACGTGTGGTGTTTCTACAATTGGCTGACTGCGGCTTCATTCATCTGTGACAGCCTATTAAAAATGTTATGCCTGTGACTATACTTTGGTAATAATTTGGATGTGATAGTTTAATAAAATAGTTTCTGTTGAGCAGGCAGGATACAAGTTAGGACCAACACATCTCTCGTCACCTCAGGGAGCCTTAATGAACTCTGTTGCCTGTTCTGTTAATTTTGCTGCTGTTCTAAGCCTATTTGCTGGTTGGGAAAACTTGTAGCCTATTTGTTAAAGGTGGTTGTCAATGTTACTCCACTGCAGTGTACAATAGTCATTACATGTCTCACTGCTTTGCATACCTGGTTCCCTCTGTAATTGTTTGTATTATTTAATGCAGTGGTTCTCAATCCTGGTCCTTGTTTTAAACAAAACAAAAAAACAGCCCAGTTTTCTTTTAACAAGTTCTAGAGTTGTGCTTCCCATGGTTATACAAGATAAAGCTTTCACACATGATACTACCCTGCTAAAAAAAAAAATATATATATATAGAAACCATTACAGAAATTCTTTTGGATTTAATGGTTTTCATGGGAATTTTATTGGTTGTAATGGGAATTATTGTGGTCTCTGTGGGTCTCTACTGATATGTGTTGGGTACTATTGGTGGGGGCAACACGATCTAAACGGGTTATGAAATTGTGAACTTGGATTATAAATCTGAAGACACGCACATATAGCGCGTTTTTTAGTAGTCTATGTTGGATTGACTTTGTTTACTTCAGTTGTTAAGACATAATATGTCTCAGGTGTCACCAGAATGTATAGGGGAAGGTGTCCCCAGAATGTATAGGGGAAGGTATCGCCTTTTTCGCACTTATCACACTGTTTACTTACATAATCCACGTCTGTTGGGCGCCGGTAAAGACGATCAAAACAGACTTGCGGACAACCTGTCATGAACGTGAGATGACGTTTCTCAGCCAAATCAAATAACCAATCGGAGGAGAAACCTTCTAGCCAATCAGAGGCGAAAAAGGCGGTACCTTCCCCCTACCATCCTGTGAAAAAAAATATCGCGCCCCGCCCTCGCTCTCGCAGAATCAATCAAGAACACGCTCCTGCACTTTTTTTTAAATTAATTATATGTATATATTAAATTTAAAGCTCCAATCTCCTCAGTCCTCCGAAGATCCCGAAAAAAAAGTCTGTTGGTGCTTCAGTGACTACTTCGCTCAGAGAACCTATCAATCACAGCTGTTAATCATGATGTCACACCACCGCATCAAATAACTAACTAAAAACAAACTTATTTTAAAACAAACTGAAATTACATCAGCGTGATAAAAACTACCGTTAATGACAGAAATCAGAGATCTTTGGAAAAATGATATTTGAAGTGTAATTTAATTGTTTAGTTGGTCTCACAATAACATAACATGGGGAGGCGGGGTTTATGACCTATACTAGGACCGGCCACCGGGGGGCGATCGAGAAGTCTTGGCTTCACTTTTCAGCGCTTGTGCAGCACGCTTGTATCTATATATGGATCGCGGGAAAGGGGGGGCGGCCAGTCCTTGGGCGCGGGTTAGCCTACTTTTGGTAACGTTAACATACAAATATTAAATTCGAAAACACATTGGCTACAGCTCCATGTGCACTATTTATCATTAAATAATGGCGATCTTGATTCAAACACAATATTATTCCTAAATGACAGTGACAACCCTGTCTATTAAACCTTCAAAATTATTATCAAAGTAAGTAAAATAATAAGATTGTAGATCTTTATTTACTGTTTGGCTATTCCAGTAGTGACTGTTTAAGTGTTTTTGAAGAGATTCGTTCAAAACCTCTGGACAGAAGTCTTTATTAACTTCTGTTTTGTTTAAATTAATAGATATTATTTAATAGACTAATTTCTATATTTATAGGCATTTAATAATGGACTAATTTGTAACATTTAATTTATTATTATTTTTTCTTTTTAGATAGATTTTTGATCACCAGAAAAAATAAATAGTATATATACACACACACTAACAGTAAGATTGTTTATTGTTTTTAAAAGCGGTCTCCTCTGCCCACCAAGCCTTCATTTATTTGATCCAAAATACAGCAAAAACTGTAATATTGTGGGGGGGGGGGGGTTTTCAATTTAAAACAACTGTTTTCTATTTCAATATATTTTAAGATGCAATTTTTAAAGTTTTGGGTCAATTAGAACTTTTTTTAAAATAAATGAATACTTTTATTCAGCAAGTATGCATTAAATTGATAAAACGTGACAGGATAGTATAGACAGTATAACATTTATAATGTTGCAAAATCTTTCTATTTAAGATAAATGCTCCTATCATATCCTGAAAAAGAAATTGAACACAACTGTTTTCAATATTGTTAATAAAAAATGTTTCTTGAGCATCAAATCATAATATGAGAAACTCCAACCTTTAAGGACACCAATTTCCTTTGTGAATGGATAATGTATCGTAAATAAATGCTCTTCCTTAAAATACAGTTAGCATAAATCAGGACATTCCCATGGTAAATTATCATGATATGAACCAGATCATCAGCTCATTAGATGAGAGCTCCATGAACTGAACTAAGCGTGTCAGATAAGGGAGACATACAAAATGCGCAGAGTGGTGGATCTCGAGGACCAGGATTGAAAAATCACTGCTTTAAAGTGTTTCATGTAATATTTTGTGTTTGTTACATTTCATTTTAATAATGTGAGGCAATATTGAAAGTGGGAGAAGGTGCCAGATTTGACTTCCAAAAGTAATGTATAATAAAAACTGTAACTCTAGCATTATCGGTAATTTTATGCTGCTAAATAATGTTTTTTTTTTTTAATCCATGCAGCTGTACAAAAGGTTATGGTGCAAGAACTTGGATATGAATAAATTGAGGTAATACTTCACAAATATATGTGTGTTAATTTCACACTTGTCTAATTATTGTTTTTGACAAATTAGCTTTACCAAAAAAATGGATCATATATCACATTTAGTTCATATGGTTCTCCTTAATTTTAGATATAATATATTTACTGAAAAAGGCTGTGCTAGTGAGAGGCTGCAATGTCTTGCACATTCACACAAAATCTAAAACAATGTATTCATTTTTCCCCCCTTTTCTAGTCAACAATGAAATGGAAATGCAAATTTTGTAGTACAGTCATTTGTACAAAGGCAGACTTACTTAAACATTACAGATTACAACATGACAGTCTTGGACGGCACCGATCATTGCCATGTATTTTTCCGGATTGTCCCTGTGGTTAAAACATTGAACTCAATTCGTTCACACTTGAAAAGGCACCATGCCCCTTGTGATGTACAGACACCCGCAGATAACTTTTCCTGAACAATAACAAGTGATGTTGCAAGTAAATGCAGATTTGCTGTTTTTTGTTTTTTTAAGGATGCTCATGGGAACGAAGAGGAACTGGAACATCTCACATTGAGGATCATCACGAAAGGTGGCTCAGCAGATGATCCTTTACAGACTGGGGTAACGCTGAAAGGCATAGAGGTGTTGATGGGGTTGTCAGGTGCTGCGAAGGGTTGTGTTTATCTACTTGGCCTAATTTATGCAATCAATCTGAGTTACCCCAAAGAGCTCAGATACTCGTTTGAATTTTTTCAGAATATTCTCCTGGAACTAGACAGTGGCAAACCTTCTCCAAAGGTTTACTCTCTGAAGAACAAGCTTCTTTGTTGAAACAGAGATATTGAGATATTGATGGTGTTGTTCTGACCATTATGACTCAAAATATGTTCACAAGACCTGTTTAGCCAAACGCATCTGGTTTTAGTACAGTGTTAGTTTGCAAAGGTTTGATTGTAGTCTTGTTTTATTCTCAGGTTGTTTGTTGCATGTTCCAAAAGTGAATGTTGGAAAAATTTGAATATTTGGAGAAGTGTTGCAAAGAGTGAAAAATCAAGGAAATTTTGTGAAACTTTTGTAAAGATTGCAATCTCTCTTACAAAAAAAGGAAAGAAAGAAAATACTTTGGTTTTGTGCTAGTTTTATTCTTAAAGGACAATTCTGGTGAAAAATGAACCTAGGGGTAATTAACACATGGTTACCGAAGTGATCTGGTTGATATATAGGAATTACATTTGTGAAACTAATAACATGGAAATGCATGAATTATATCTGTTTATTAAAATAGTTTCTTCCGGAAACAATGGACCATATGAAATTCCAAGTCACAGTTCATCTCACTTAGCACGGCGTTCGTGGCTCGGCTAGTCGAGACTGTTCTCCAAGATGGCTCCTGCCTGTATACGCCTGTCTGTACACTTACAGAGTTCTCAATGCTTTGGTTTGCATGTAGGGACCCTAATTATGCTACCATGTTAGTGTGGGGCTATTTTGAGCCTTGTTAGTGGTATTAACTAGCGATTTACTTTTGCTTATTCTATGCCCCATATAATAGCGTTATAAGCTAATCTGTTTTTAGAGATAAAACTCTTTACATTCGATTATCATGAAATTGCATCCCAGAGAACGATCGACTCGGTAACCATGTTTTAATCACCCCTAGGTTCATTTTTATATATATATATATATATATATATATATATATATATATATATATATATACATGCGTACAACGCCCGCATTAACTATACTTGTTCCGCGACTATAAGCATATGTAAAAGTATTCAACGCAAGGGCTATAGATACAACATACATAAGTCTGCCAATGTAAACCTCTGAAAATAATTTTTCACACGATTCTGTCACAGTCGAGCCCTGAATACAACGGAGCAGCAAACAGCAGGAACAGAAGGCAACAGACACTGAACACGCGTCGCTTCGGCCTAAAATGCTCAGATCACGAAATCACACAGCCAGTTACCAACACTAGTCTAATGATGAATCAGCAGTGTTCCTATTGTTGTATTATGTTGTATTATATGGCTATTATAGGGGGAGCTACAGCACCACCTAGCTCCTCCCTGGCACTGATAAGGTGGATGGCTTGTCAAAGTTGTCCCTTTTTGGGTGTGAGAGAAAACGTCTCGGTTACGTATGTAACCCTCGTTCCCTGAGTAGGGAACGGAGACGTTACGTTGGATGACGACGAATGGGGTTTCGCTTAGAAAGCCTATCAGCTTCGAGTATTACAAAACGAGCCAATGGCAAAGAAATGCCATGGGTCTGCGGAATTTGCATGACGTAACTCCGCCCCACCTCGTGGGTATAAAAGGAGGACGCTGGCAACATGCAGTTATGTTTCTTCGCTGAGGAGCCAAGACTGAACTCGGGCGATCCCCGCGAAACAGCGGAAGTGGCAGGAAGACGTAACGTCTCCGTTCCCTACTCAGGGAACGAGGGTTACATACGTAACCGAGACGTTCCCTTTCGTTGTCACTCCGAGTTACGTCGGATGACGACGAATGGGGTTACCAGTCAAATCACGCCACCTTCACAGCTGTCTTCCAGCGCCCTGCGAAAAATCTGAGCCCTCGAGATATTAGGACGAAGGACTCCTATTTAACACAGGAATACCAAGGTACACTGGGAAGCATATCCCAAGCTTTTAAGGGGAAATATGCAACTATCACCAACCCAGTGGGGGGGGCATTTGAAAATACACATATGACCTGATAGTAACATATGGGGAAACTCTGAGGTGTCCAGCCGCAGGTGGAATATTTCAACCTCAGGGGTGGCAAGGTGGCTTGCCGAGGGAAAGACACATGCTCAAAGAGGCTTACAGTGGAAATACACGTGTGGGGGTAGCTCATGGGAGGGACCATGCACACGGAGGCACCTAGCCGACGCCCAGGCAATAGACACTGGCGCTAGCATCAGGGGTGCTGGAGGAACTCAGGGCTTTCGGAGAAGCTCACCTGAGCAGAATATCGCACGTATCCAGTCCGCGGAGTGGAATGGCGAGCAAGCGAAGACACCTGAGCGGGTCCGGAACTAGCTGTTTGAAGCGAGAACACGAGAGGACACTGGCTCCACTCGGAGATTATAGAATCTGGCGAATGTGTTAGGTGTCGCCCAGCCTGCAGCTCTGCAGATGTCTGCTAGCGAGGCGCCATGCGCCAGCGCCCAGGAGGATGCCACACTCCGGGTGGAGTGGGCGGTCACACCAAGGGGGCACGGTCGGCCTTGCTGCTGGTAAGCCAAAGCAATGGTGTCCACAATCCAGTGAGACAACCTCTGCTTTGAGAGAGCCTTTCCCTTCAGCTTCCCACCATAACAGACAAAGAGCTGGTCTGAGGTCCTGAAACACTGCGTCCTGTCTACATAAGCGCGGAGAGCGCGTACTGGACAGAGCAGTGCCAAGGCTGGGTCTGCCTCCTCCGAGGGCAGCGCTTGCAGGTTCACCACCTGGTCCTGGAAGGGAGTGGTAGGAACCTTGGGCACATATCCAGGCCGGGGTCTCAGGATCACGTGAGAACCGGCCGGCCCGAACTCTAGGCACGCTTCGTCAACGGAGAATGCGTGCAGGTCCCCGACCCTCTTGAGAGAGGCCAATGCAATCAGGAGCGCTGTCTTCATTGACAGGAACTTAAGCTCCACTGATTGCAAAGGCTCAAAGGGAGCACTCTGCAGGGCACTTAAGACCACTGAGAGGTCCCAAGAGGGAACGAGAGGAGAGCGAGGAGGATTCAGTCTCCTCGCCCCCCTCAGGAACCTGACGATCAGGTCGTGCTTCCCTATGGACTTACCTTCCACTAAGTCGTGGTGAGCGGCAATAGCGGCAACATAAACTTTGAGGGTGGAGGGAGACAGCCTTCGCTCCAACCCATCTTGAAGGAAGGAAAGCACGAAACTGATCGAACAACTCCGGGGATCTTCTCGGCGAGAAGAGCACCAATTGACGAATAGGTTCCACTTCAACGTGTAGGCATGTCTCGTGGACGACGCTCTAGCGGAAGTGATGGTAGCCACCACCGCAGGTGGTAGGGTACTCAAACCTGTCTCGTCCCGTCGAGACAACAACATGCCTCGACGCTCGTTCCAGGGGGACACCAGCCCTGAGAAAACTGAGGTTCAACCACGGGGTGAAGGTCTGACGGCAGCTCGAAGTCACTGGAACTTGGAGCTTGCCTTGTTGCCATGCCCACCTCGGGACTCGGTCGCGAAGCCAAAGCTGAAGCGGTCTCATATGAAGCAATCCGAGCGGCGTGACCGCGGCTGCAGATGCCATATGCCCCAGGAGCCTCTGAAAATGTTTCAGTGGAACCGCTTTCTTGCCCTGTATTTGTCTCAGACAAGTCAGCAGTGACTGCGCGCGCTCGCTCGTAAGCTGCGCGGACATGGCGACCGAGTCGATGTCCATACCGAGAAAAGAGATCCTCTGCACGGGGCAAAGTTTGCTCTTCTCCCAGTTGACCCGAAGGCCCAGACGGGCTAAGTGCCGGAGCACAAGGTCCCTGTGTTCGCAAACCTGGTCTCGAGAGTGAGCTATAATCAGCCAGTCGTCGAGATAGTTCAGGATGCGAACCCCGTGAACCCGAAGGGGAACAAGGGCTGCCTCGACGACCTTCGTGAAGACGCGAGGGGACAGGGCTAGTCCGAACGGGAGAACCGCGTACTGATATGCCTGTCCCTCGAAAGCAAACCGGAGGAACGGTCTGTGACGAGGGAGAATGGAGACATGAAAGTAGGCGTCCTTCAGGTCGATCGCTGCAAACCAATCCTGGGGCCGCACACACTCGAAAATGCGTTTGGCGGTGAGCATTTTGAACGGCATCCTGTAAAGGGAGCGATTCAATACTCGCAGGTCCAGGATTGGTCGTAACCCACCGGTTTTCTTGGGGACAATGAAGTAAGGGCTGTAGAAGCCGGACCTCATCTCGGCTGGAGGGACAGTCTCGATTGCACCCTTCGCCAGCAGAGTGGCAATCTCTGCTCGCATGATCGGGGCGTTGCCACCGACCAAAGTGGAGCGGACTCCCCTGTATCGGGGAGGAGACCGTGCGAACTGAATCGCATAGCCGAACCGGACGGTGCGGGCGACCCAGCGGGACAGTTGGGGAAGCTCTAGCCAGGCTTCTAGGAACTGTACCAGCGGGGTCATGCGGACCACCGGCGTCCCCCCGGAGGGGCAGCGAAGCGGAGTAAGTGGCCCGGACGTGGACGGCATAGCGATCCGGTGTGGGGGCGCAGTTAAGCTCCGCGCCCTGACAGAGGAGGCCAGGGAAGGACCAGCGTTCCACGGGGGCCTGCTCTGCCAGGGGTCTGGCGACAGAGTGGGACAGGGACGAAACGGCCCGTGGGCGGCACGCCGTGTCAACCGACTCTGGGACAGAGGGGGACGAGGAGAGCACGGCTGGTGGGCGGCGCTCTGGGTCGTCCGAGAACTCTGTGTGCTCAGGGGTGAGAGGTTTGTTTCTGTCTTTAACCACATTAGGGTGCTGCCCACCCGTGGGTGAGCAGCGGGGAGTGGAGAACAAAAGATTCTCCCCCGGCCCTCCACAGGGGGAAGGAGTGGCCCTGCTACCATCTCCTGCGAAACAAACGTCATCCCTGAGCAGCCCGTCTCAGGAGCGCCGCTTGGCCCGGCGCTTGGCGGGGGGCGGGGCTGGAGAGGGCTGGGGCACCTTCCTGCGGCTTCCTCCGCGCGTCGGCCTGGGTGAAGGCTGCTGCTTTGGCCTAGCGGGAGGGGCGGGAGCTTTAGGAGGGCGCCCTCGGCGGGAAACAGGCTGAGGCGTCTGCCCGACCGACGACGAGGCAGCAGCGGGTCGGCGGGGCAGAATATGTTTGATGGCCTCAGTCTGTTTCTGTGCAGTTGAAAACTGTTGGGCAAAGTCCTCAACTGCGCCGCCGAAGAGGCCGGCCTGGGACAGGGGCGCATCGAGCAGACGAGTCCGCTCGGAATCCCGCATGTCAGCCAGGTTCAGCCACAGGTGTCTCTCCTGGACCACCGCGGTGGACATCACCAAACCCAGGGAGCGCGCGGCTACCTTCGTCGCCCGGAGAGCGAGGTCGGTTGCGGCACGCAGCTCATTGAAGAGCCCTGGGTCTGTCCTGCCCTCGTGCATGTTTCTGAGCATCTGGGCCTGGTAGACCTGCAGAGTGGCCATAGCATGCAGAGAGGTAGCCGCCTGTCCCGCCGCTCTGTAAGACTTCGCCGCCATAGACAACGAAAATCTACAGGCCTTGGATGGATGCTTAGGCTCGCCCCGAGAAGAAGCACTCTGAGGACACAGTTGCATCGCAACAGAGCGTTCAACCGGGGGAAGCCCAGTGTACCCACGGGCGGCCGCCTCATCGAGGGGAGGAAAGGCGGATGGGATCAGCGAGCGGTCCCGGGAAGACAGGGGGGTCTTCCAGGACTTCGAGATCTCATCATGCACATCCGGGAAGAATGGTATTGGGGTTTGCCGTGGACCACGGGGGTCGGCAGCCTTACCCAAAAACCAATCGTCCAGCCGCGAGCGCTCGGGACAGGGTGGAGGCCTCCACTCTAAACCAATGCTCGCGGCTGCCCGGGAAAGCATGGCCGTCATTTCCGGATCCAATTCAGGCACAGCCGTATGCACACCGGAAGGTGGCAGCTGCGCTGAATCTTCACTTCCGGAAGAATCAAGCCCACCTTGTGATGCTGCTACAGACATGGCATCTTCCTCTGTAGCTTCAACCGAAACCCGCGGGGCACCCGAAGGTAGACCCGCGGGAATCGGAGGCTCACTAGCGGGCACCGTCACTGAAGAGGGGGGCCGGGGTCGCGGACACATAGTCGGCGCCTGGTTCCAGACCGTTACCCTCAGGTCACCCTGGCCACCAGCCGAAGTAGCACTCCTCGGGGGAGCATTAGATCGGGGTGTGGATGAGGGGACTCTCACTCTTGCGAGTTCACTGAGTCTCGACCTTAGTGACGCGATGGTCATGTTCCCACAGAGAGAACATGACTCATCCACGAGCGCTGCTCTAGCGTGATCCATGCCCAAACACACTAGGCAGCGCTCGTGCCCATCAGAGTCAGACACATATCTGCCGCAACCAGAAGTGCACGGGCGAGGCATCTTTAAAAAGACGTGCCGCGTGCAAGCTCTTTTTGTGAGAGAGAAACACTCTGATGTCGAGGCGGCCGGGGAGACACGCACTCTCTGGCAAAATCACTGCACAGATCAGCAGGAATCGCGCGCTCGCTGGAATCGCCCACAAACACCAACACCAGAGGAACTCGTTTGTAAAAGCTGACAATTCTCAGAGATGGCTTGTGGAGTGAAGAGATGCTCTTGGCTCCGAAGCGAAAACATAACTGCATGTTGTCAGCGTCCTCCTTTTATACCCACGAGGTGGGGCGGAGTTACGTCATGCAAATTCCGCAGACCCATGGCATTTCTTTGCCATTGGCTCGTTTTGTAATACTCGAAGCTGATAGGCATTCTAAGCGAAACCCCATTCGTCGTCATCCGACGTAACTCGGAGTGACAACGAAAGGGAAAGTTTTTTTCTGTCCCTTTAAATGCAAAGGAGCTGCTGCTCCCCGCTGTCCAGGCCGATTCTTTACATGTGCTTCGGATACTATGGGAACAACATAACAGTGTAAATACTTTCAGGAAAATGTCAATAATACCCAGTAGCGGAGTGCAGCCTTATACTTTTGAACCGGAGTCAGACACAAATGGAGAGACTCAGGGAGAGGCTGCAACTTGTTAGACTTGGACATTTCTGAATAGTTAGTGGATACATTTATATGTAGTTGTTGTGGAGTTACATTGATTCATTTCATCGACTAACCTGTACCGTCATGTTAAACTGTTGTATAGGTGCTTGTGTGTGAACTGTATTAGGATGCACACAGAGCCAGAAAATATATGCTACATGGAGATAGTTTTGTTTACGGTTATAATGTCGGACTGCTGCTTCTCACTCAGGGCGGGATCTAGTGCAGATTGTCACCAGTCGTGGGCAATCGTGGGGGAAATTTGAAACCGCTTGTTGTGAGAGATTGATAATGATACATGGGAATAAAAAAAAAGTATTGGGTGGACTTTTACCATTATAGGCGGGTTGTTTACACACACTGTTGACACACATCTGTGTACTGTTTTTATTATTGCTTGACACAAATTTCACGATTTCAATTCAATTCTTGTGATTTGAATCCGATCTTGATTCAATTATTGATTAATTTGGATAAATATTAGGTAAAGATACGTGTTAATTTTTCACAAGAAAAAATATATCTCACCTACTGATGTAAACGTACAGAGAGCTGTCAGCTACACTGCAAAATCCCCAGTGTTAAATCAACACCGCTCGGAGCAAATATGGTTCCACTCTACAGTGTTAAAATAACACTGAAGCAGTGTTAAAATTAATTAGATAATTAAGTGATTAATTAAGTGTTAATTGAGCATTAGTGATGAACATCTACTGTTAACAAGCAGAATCACTGAAGGGAAGAGAAACACAAGAACTACAACTGACTAGTCACAGCTTTAGATTAAATCAACTGAAGATAAAAGAAGACATTAAATCTGTGAAGATCTCAGCAGAGGATTAAACAACTCGACAAACAGCATTACCAGCTTCACTTATTACTAACCAGACTGACTTAATTTCTTTTATGTCTTTGCACAAAGGTTTAGATGTCGATGTTTTGAAATTTTTGGTCACCATTATGGTGATCAGTATTTCCTTTAGTTGGGCAGTTTGACTCTTGTCATTTAAAGTGCAATTTTGGTCTTTGTTACAATGTTTGCCATAACACATAATGTGTTACAAAGGAAGCCAAAAAAACGAGACGTTCAGGTGTTATAGTTTTCATTATTATAAAGTTGAATGATTCTCTAATCCCACTCTTATCCCTGACAAAAGTTATGTGTTATTAATAACCATCACTTTTTTTTGACACAGAGCAGACATCCTGAATAAAAATATTTTATATAGATTGCAGAATTTATTGGAAAATCAATAGTATTATTTTTTTTTTTAGAAACAACAGACATGAATAATCAGTGTATGAATCTCAACAATGGTGACATTCATGCTGCAATGCATGCTGGGAGCCATGAGTTTTATACTATGGTGCCTCCCAGAATGCTTTGTGGCATAAAGCATGTCGCCATTGTTGAGATTCATATGGGGATTCTTGATGTCTGTGTGTTTGTCCAAAGATTACTTCCCCAATGATTTAAAAAATAAAAATTCAGCTTGATTACTGATCTGTAGAAAGAAATTAATTAATACCAAATAACCATTATCAGTAAATGATAAAATTTGTGAATTTTTGTACTTTATGATGTTGAAAACTATAGGCCTATCACCTGACCATCTTTGTTTCTGGCTTTCTTTGCAACCTTTGTGTGTTCTGGTAAACACTGTTACAAGGACCATGAAATCACATAAGATAATAAGAATCAAATTGCCCAACTAAAGACAACAGTTTTAAATGGTGACTAAAACATCAACATCTAAACCTCTGTTAATTATCAATAAGAACTTCTGTTGACATCTGACAGAAATAAAGTCAGTCTGGTTAGTAATAAGTGAAGCTGGTAATGCTGTTTGTGGAGTTGTTTAATCCTTCTCTGTTGAGATCTTCAGAGTTGATTTAATCTAAGGCTGTGACTAGTCAGTTGTAGTTCTTGTGTTTCTCTTTCCTTCAGTGATTCTGCTTGTTAACAGCAGGTGTTCAACACTAATGCTCAATCAACACTTACTTAATCACTTAATTATCTAATTAACTTTAATACTGCTTCAGTGTTATTTTAACACTGTAGAGTGGGACCATATTTGCTCCTAGTAGTGTTGATTTAACACTAGGGATTTTGCTGTGTAGTATTATTATTAAAGGTTAAAAATAACAACTCAAACTAGTCCTATAAAATGTTTTTGTTATAATAATGGTATAATATTTTAAAATTATAGGCTATGTAAAATATAATAAATATGTAATATGTAGCCTACACATTTAGCAAAATACTACTCTCTGTAGCTAATTTTTCTAGCCAACTAACTTGCTATATGGTCATTAAATGGCTTTCCTGAGGTAAATGTAACATTATTGTTCTCCAGCTGTTTTATTGACCTCTTTCCGTGGTTGAAAACCACTGATTGATCGATATTATGTATGAGGAATCTACATTTTGGGTAAGTTGTACTATATCTTTCTATATACCTTTTGTTCATTCGTGTTTATTGGCTAATTAGTAGTAAAGAAGAAGAGTAAGATTGGTTCACCTGCCGCTTGAACTGAGGCGCTATACAAGGATCTGTCACGTCACATTTACAAGCGTCAAAACGGTATTTATTGTTTGAATTCCGTAAGATAATTGACAGAATCTGAGTGCTGAGAATTTGTTTCATATATCAAAAGTAACCAGCTCTGTCTTGTCTGTCAGTGTCCTCTTTGCTCCACGATTTTTCTCTGTGTGAGAACATGAATGTGTGGAGTGAAAGCGTGTGAAAAGTGAAAAGTGTCAATTGCGTGAGTCTCAAGCTGAATGCGGGAGATTAGCACTTGTTACACCCTGACTGCTGCAGATCATTTCAGCGTTGATAGTGTTGACAGAAACACATAAGTCTGAGGATTTAATTAGCTCCGGGGTAGAACGTCACGAGTTGCCATCCTGAAATTATGGTTAGCCTACGACATGCCATTAAAGGCAGGAAAAGCGTGTTATTTTGGTTCAGGAGGAACTGTAAAAGGCGGCTGCTGTTTGTTGAAGAAGTCAGTGAAGAGCATATGAGCAGTGTTGGGAATAACGGCGTTTAAAAGAACGGCGTTAGGTAACGACGTTAGTTTTTCAGTAACGGGGTAATCTAACTAATTACTTTTCCCGTCGTTACAACGGCGTTAACGTTACTGGACGTTAAATGTGGTGCGTTACCACGGGCGTCAGTTTGGTTTGAAATGTGCTGGGGACAGAGACACATTCGGAAGTGCATTTTCAGAAATGCTGGTACAAACTTGTCAAACTGTGCAGCCTCTCTGCTCAACCAGTAAATGAATCGATCGATCCGCAAATGTTTTATGAGTTAAGTGGTCTAGTGGTAGATCATTTACCAAGCGTGTCAGAGATTACGGGTTCGAATCCACACTTGCTTAGTTGTTTTTTTCTCTCTCACCAAAACTAATTAAGTTCAGCAGGGACACGTTTGTGTGCATTTTATTTTGTGATTTCACCAGAACGAATAGTCTCCACGACGGCGATAGATTGAAGCGCGCGTCCGAGTGAAGACTGTGCGTGACCGCGCGAGCCACAAGAGAACAACTATCCATGCAACTGATAGCAACGGGAACGAGCGCTCAGCTTGATTTCAAAAACAACACATTTTAGCGCTAGATCTCTTATTTAATAGCGAACTAAATGAATGCTCTGCTAACTGGAGATGTTTTATTTACTTGTATTAACATCCATGCCTCAATGTTTCAAAAAGTGGTGGGTACAAAATGACTCATGACGAAATCTGGTGGGGACGTGTATCCACCGAAATCGACGCCTATGTGCGTTACTATTATAGACAGTAAAGGTTACTATGTAGGCTATTGATTGAATAAACTGTAATCCGAACGCACCCCGTGGCTCACACAGCTAGTGAGGAGGTGGGTTAATAACGAGGTAAGCGATTATGATTGGCTAAGGCAGAGTTATGTTTCCTGGTAGCCAATCAGATCCAGTGTTTTTACACACATGCCAGCACAAGCGCCACACACACACACACAACAGCTAAACAGAGATTCGGTGAAGCAGCAGAGATGGCGAGTCAGGAGCAATCCGATGAAAAGTTGGCATTTTCAAGGTGCAATATAAGCACTACTTCTGTTCTACTAATTTCAACTGACTTGTGAAAACTGCTAAAAAAAGTCTTTTTTTAGTTACTTTCCCTGGTAACGAGTTACTTTTATTATAGAGTAATTCAGTTACTAACTCAGTTACTTTTTGGAACAAGTAGTGAGTAACTATAACTAATTACTTTTTTAAAGTAACGTTCCCAACACTGCATATGAGAGATGTGAGATATGAGGTATATGATGTGTATAGAAAAAAGTAAATATCACTTGTTATCAGAATAAAGATAATGGTCGTCATTTCCAGTTAAATAGTAATTGTCAATTAATGCAAACAGAAAAAAAGGTGTATATATATATATATATATTTTTTTTTTTATTTTTTTTTACTGTATTTAGGCTACAAACATGCTAACAAAGGATGTTTAAAATGTCATTTCCATACTGAAAACACATACTGTAGGTTGAGATGGGATGAAATATTCACAACATTTCCTATTCCCAGTGCCCATAGTTGAAGAAAAACCCCTGCCCGCACGGACACACGCACGGACACACGCACGGACACACGCACGGACACACGCACGGGCACACGCACACACTCACTCTCTGTGCAGGGTGCTACCATGTACATGTGGTGGGCTTGAGGCCAGAAGAGTCCAGTGATTAATGGAGTGTTAGAGAGTGTGTTTTATGACAGGTTGTATTGGTGCACTGCTCAGCTGTTCTTATGCATATGAGAAAATGGACCTGACTCAAGTCATCCCACACAGGACTGAGATTATGTACAAACAAACAAGCACATCCAGGAACCATTATAGGACCCACACAGACATACACTGCATGCACACACAGCTCACCATATCTTTGCTATCTCCAGCAAAGGCTTCCTCCACATACAATCTCCCCACAGCATTCTCCATGTTGTTGTTCACATAGATGGCACACTGTCTCCAAACTGCTGCTTCAGATGTAGTCCCATAAATAGCCTAAGAGAGGTGGGATAAAGAGCATAAATGTTTGTAAAATTATGACAGTTAATTCACAATTTGAATCTAATTGTTTTGGTCTTTACCTTTCTGAAAGCTTTCCTGGTTTCCCTGTATTGCCTGCTTAAACCAACAACCAGATTCATGACTAAACGCCACACCAGGTAGTTCTGCATGTCCCTGCACATACAATCACATGGTTTGTATGTATATACTGTATATTTTTTATTTGTCTATTGAATTCAGGGAGCCCAGTTATAGAGATAGTTCCCTTTCGAGTGGAACTCAACGCTGCATTATGACGCTAACACTATGGGAACGCTTCTGTGTGAGAAAATAAGCCTATTTTCCATGTGGAAAATAAGCCAATCACATTGGCCAGAGAAAGATCATGTGACGTAACATCAGTGCGCCATAAAGACCATAAACAGATGCCCGAAAAATGTGTCATCAGCTTCTTTGTCTCCAGGAAGCCGTTTGTTTACGTGTGTGTTTGGAAAGTTTGTCTACCGTCAATGTTTGTTGTGAAAGATCAAGCCATGGCTTCAGACAAGCAATATAAGCAGTGTGTTCCGCCATGCCCCCACTTTCTTATAAGGAGTGACGAACATGATCTGTGTGTGATATGCTTAGGAGAGGAGTATGCTAGATCTTCTATTGGGGAGGCAATTGCACTCGCTGTGAGAAATTAACTTTGAGGAAGCTCCGCTCATGTCCGGCTTTCTTCTCGAGGGATGGGAGTCAGCCGTCTGTGCCCTGTGGTTAGGGTCCCACATCTGCCAAGGTGGCGTGTCAACTTAAATCATGAGGTTCAAAGATGGATCTGGTAGATGAGTTTGAGATGGGCTCTGCCATTTCCCTTGCTGTTGTTAGAGGTGGTTACTCGAGCGGTAGAAAAACGTAGTATTGAATGGCCAGAAGTGAAAACGCAAAACAAGAAAAGTAAGCTATATGAGTGCTTTCTCACTAGCGGTCAGGGACATCAGCCCCATAAGCATCTGCCATTTTTCCAGACCTCCACACTGAGGGGTCAAGGTCTCAAAACAACCCATACTCGGCTTGTATCAATACTCCCTCTACGTTACGTCACCTGACCTTTCTCCTGCCAATGTGATGGCTTGTTTTCCACACGTGCCCCAGACACCAGCTCACACCGAAGCTTTTTCATATTGTTACCGTCACACTGCAACATCTCGTTCCCTCTCAGAGAACCGTTACATGCGTAACCTGAGACGTTCTTCAGCATTTTTAATGTGTACACATCTTTAAATGTAGCTGTCTGAACAAAAACATGAGTCAAGAAACGGATGTTAAAGTCACCATAAAATAAAAATGTACAATTCTTATTTTTTTTTACAGAATATTTCAATGTTCATAATAAATTACCCGTGCACATCATTATTTATTTTATTCATGTGTACTCATGGTCTTTAATCAAAAAATATTAACGTCCCCTTCCCCTCGCAATGACATCTCTGATGACATAAGAAAGGACTGGGCATTAAGGTTTTCCAACAGACAGATGAGTTTTAAAACCTCTCCTCAAGTGAACTGTTCCTTACATTAAACAAATTGCTGCAATTAGCAAATTACATCGATGCCCTGATGGACCAAATCAGGCCTTGTCCCATATTAAGTCGCTTCACTCGGATACATAAAAATAGGTTAGAAAAAGAAAAAAAAAAGTTTTTGTTCCATTCGGACTTTAAAAAGTGTTTCAGATTGCTTCTGATTCATTTGTCAAGGTTAGCACATTGCATTGTAGAATACAGCATTTCATACAGTGTATCCTGCACATTTTGGAAATGAAATAGCCAATGCTGATATTCCATGTATAAAGAAAATTTGCAAGCACAGTATGCCTATTGTACAGGTCCTTCTCAAAAAATTAGCATATTGTGATAGTTCATTATTTTCCATAGTGTAATGATACAAATTAAACTCTCATATGTTTTAGATTGATTGCACACCAACTGAAATATTTCAGGTGTTTTATTGTTTTAATACTGATGATTTTGGCATACAGCTCATGAAAACCCCAAATTCCTGTCTCAAAAAATTAGCATACCATGAAAAGGTTCTCTAAACGAGCTATTAACCTAATCATCTGAATCAACTAATTAACTCTAAACACCTGCAAAAGATTCCTGAGGCTTTTAAAAACTCCCAGCCTGTTTCATTACTCAAAACCGCAATCATGGGTAAGACTGCCGACCTGACTGCTGTCCAGAAGGCCATCATTGACACCCTCAAACAAGAGGGTAAGACACAGAAAGAAATTTCTGAACAAATAGGCTGTTCCCAGAGTGCTGTATCAAGGCACCTCAGTGGGAAGTCTGTGGGAAGGAAAAAGTGTGGCAAAAAACGCTGCACAACGAGAAGAGGTAACCGGACCCTGAGGAAGATTGTGGAGAAGGACCGATTCCAGACCTTGGGGGACCTGCGGAAGCAGTGGACTGAGTCTAGAGTAGAAACATCCAGAGCCACCGTGCACAGGCGTGTGCGGGAAATGGGCTACAGATGGCGCATTCCCCAGGTCAAGCCACTTTTGAACCAGAAACAGCGGTAGAAGCGCCTGGCCTGGGCTACAGAGAAGCAGCACTGGACTGTTGCTCAGTGGTTGCATGTCATTCGGAAATCAAGGTGCCAGAGTCTGGAGGAAGACTGGGGAGAAGGAAATGCCAAAATGCCTGAAGTCCACTGTCAAGTTCCCACAGTCAGTGATGGTCTGGGGTGCCATGTCAGCTGCTGGTGTAGTTCCACTGTGTTTTATCAAGGGCAGGGTCAATGCAGCTAGCTATCAGGAGATTTTGGAGCACTTCATGCTTCCATCTGCTGAAAAGCTTTATAGAGATGAAGATTTCATTTTTCAGCACGACCTGGCACCTGCTCACAGTGCCAAAACTGGTAAATGGTTTACTGACCATGGTATTACTGTGCTCAATTGGCCAGCCAACTCTCCTGACCTGAACCCCATAGAGAATCTGTGGGATATTGTGAAGAGAAAGTTGAGAGATGCTAGACCCAAAACTCTGGATGAGCTTAAGGCCGCTATTGAAGCATCCTGGGCCTCCATAACACCTCAGCAGTGCCAAAGGCTGATTGCCTCCATGCCACGCCGCATTGAAGCAGTCATTTCTGCAAAAGGATTCCCGACCAAGTATTGAGTGCATAACTGAACATAATTATTTGAAGGTTGACTTTTTTTTATTTATTAAAAACACTTCTTTTATTGGTCAGATGAAATATGCCAATTTTTTGAGACAGGAATTTGGGGTTTTCATGAGCTGTATGCCAAAATCCACAGTATTAAAACAATAAAAGACCTGAAATATTTCAGTTGGTGTGCAATGAATCTAAAATATGAAAGTTTAATTTTTATCATTACATTATGGAAAATAATGAACTTTATCACAATATGCTAATTTTGAGAAGAACCTGTATACTAGAAAACTAATATAATATAGTGTGGTTGTGTTCTATAGCAACATTTTAAAAATATATTCTAGACTAGAGCACTAGATAGAAAACTGTGCATGCAGTGAACTACCTCTTTGTGTACTTGGCAAGAACAGGGTTGAGCCTCTTAAAGTAATTTGGGGCGTACACTATAATCTCCTCACTGTCTGTAATAGGAACACCAACTGTATCCATGATCTTGTTAGTAAAGAGCGTCCAGTTGAAAACCTGAATAGGAGCAGTGCAGAACAAAATCTATTATTTCATTTATATGAGGATAAGAAAAATAATACTGGTCATTAAAGATCAAGTGATACATGTTATAGGAAAAGATGTTTATGATAAGGAATTGTATGCAGTAGCATGGGAAGTAACACTTTTTTTTTCTTTACCTTGGAATCAAAGTCCAGGGTGAAGTTGTTGTTCAGGGTCTCCAGAGGCACCTTGTTATAAAGAAGAACCGGGTTGTTTCTGTCCTCTGGTGTGTCTGTGGCCTATGATGACAGGGGTAAGCATGGATTTCAATGCATATCTGGGATTCAAGGAGATTGTTTTTGTGCAGTTTTCTTCTGCCATTCCAGTCCCTCCACTTTAGATACTGTATATACACAGCAGCACCCTAATACTATAAGTTTTTTTTTTCTTGCCATTGCTTCAATAGAGAATCAAATTTAGGACATGTAACCTTGCTGTGTACTCTTCTCTGAACCAAATCCACTGCTGTTGCATAAATCCATATGCCACTGTTGTGATTTTTACTGAGCATGAGCATTTAACTGTATTATGATTGTCAAGCTGAATGTCTCAGTAGCAGTGTGGGTCTGACTTCAGCTCCAACACAAATGACTAGGCCTGTAATACATACTGTGTAAACTGAATAGGAATGAGCTCACTATCATAAAAGATAAAAACCTCACCAGAAACACTGAGGGAAACATGGCAGTGATGTTTACCAAAGTTGTGCTGAACAGCCACTGTTCCACTGTATGAATAGTTAAAATAAAGTCGTTATTTTTGTTGGTTTTTGCTCACAAAAAGTATTCTCGTCGCTTGATAAATTTAAGATTGAGCCACTGTAGTCACTTGGACTATTTTAACGATGTTTTTAATAACTTTTCGAGGCCGGCAAGTTTTAATTCCTGAAGAAGCCTAAGGACTAGTATGGAGGAGTGATCCAGCTCTCAGATTTCATCAAAAATATCTTAATTCGTGTTCCGAAGATGAACGAAGGTCTTACGGGGTTGGAACAACATGAGGGTGAGTAAATACTGACAGAATTTTCATTTTTGGGTGAACTATCCCTTTAAGCTCCTTATTAAGTAGCCGTATCTGTGCTGATTTGTATTTGCCGCCTCCAGTTTTCCCTTTGTTTTGCCTGTGACGTAACTGTGACGTCGGCTCGAAATTGGTCTATATGTGCTTGTTAATCATTTTATTTCAACACCTGCTTGCTGCAGTCTCCTGTGAAGGCCTACATTAAATGTAGGAAGAGGTGGCTGTGGTGATTTGCTCTGATTCAGACAAGAACATCAGTGAGGTCAGGAACAGAAGTTGAGTTCAGGTTGAGCATTTACAATGCACACAAGGACATTTCAATTCCTGAATAGAAAAGGTTTGCATTTTTCTACTAAACTACTTCTACTTCTACTAAAAATGTTTGTCTGAAGAGATTGGAAGGCTCTATTTTTATTGTTGTGCATCTTCTAGTGAAGGGTGTCAGCCGAATGTAATGGAGTGAATTCAAAATATAAGTGATATAAATATAAAAATATATGTAAATTATAATATGTGAACATGAAATTAAATAGAAACTAAATAGAAATCTACACCTAATTTAACTCTAAATGTAGTGCTAAACATGTTCTTATTGGTCGATACAAATAAGTAATGAATAGTATCAACCAGTGTAAAAAAACATTACATTAAATTCAATTAAAACTTGCTGGAAGTTGCAAGTTAAGCCTTGCATTTGCTAACATGGAAAAATTAGGCTGTTGCAATATACATTAATGAACATCTGGTGATATTTAAGTGCTGCAGTTACTATTAATCTTCTCAATAGATTGAAAGGTGTTGATTACTACAGTATACCAGGTCTGTTAAGACAGCAGAATTTTAGAAGCTTTTCATGCTTACATTAGCAATTGCCTTTTCCATCATCATTACCCGGGCAACCTCTTGCCTGATATTAGTGTCATTAACCTTCAGACTCCGGTCAGTTCGGATAAGCTTTGCCAAGTCAGTCATGAAGTTCTCATACGTCTCACAGGCCTGAGAAAAACAAACAAATTGAAAACACATGAGTACTAAATTCAATACCTGTTAGCATATATATGTTCTTCATTTATATGCAGTATGGCAGCACCCATATCCTGGCCTCACGGTTGTTTAGGAAGCATTTGTGCACTCTGTGGGAAATTATTCAAGCTAATTCCTTTTTTCCTCTCATCCTCTGCTGTCCTGCAAAAGGTTACAATCACTGATAATCTTCAAAATGGAAACAAAAGACAAGATCTTGGCCCAAGTGTTTCCATCTATTTGTCCCATTGAGGCTTCTCCACTTTCTTTATTGCCTTTTTGTTTCAAATTAACCAGGTCTGAAAAATATTAAAGGGACATAGCACTTATAAGTCTGAACTGAATAATGATGATAATTCAAAGATGATAGTTGATGATAACTAACAGTTTGTATCTGAACACTCCAGTCCAAGAGTGACTGTTTCTCCTAGATAAATGAAAAGCAAATTGATTAGCATTTTTTAAATTAGCAGACTGTTGGATCTTTTAGGAGATGTACGGCTTATCTTGCACTTCTAACTTATGTGATCTGGGCAAATCCAAGGTAAAGCTGGAGGCAAAATTTAATATTCCTTTCTGAAGAGTAAATTGAGGTTGATTTTTATACGTTCAGATTGATGGCGCAATAATTTCAATTTACTGTACACAGGCAGAACTCAAGGTATGAACAAGGCCATAGGTTGCTTCATCTGTAACTCCTACATTTGGTAAATGTCATAAATAAGCTTTTGTATTAGATAAATGAAGAGTGAAAGAAAATGTCGGAGAGAGAGAGAAAGACACCTATAGACCCCAATAATCCATCGGGTAAACTGGCGTGAACCAGCATGAAAGTTAATTCTGGTCTAAGCTGGTCTTTTCTGTAGGTAGGGGTTCAGGAGGAAAAAAAAAAAAAAGAGGAAAAAATAACCAATAATTAAGTTTCACAAAATCCACCTGTTCCTGTTTAACAGGCAATTCTTACCTCCTTGTATGGCCCAGTGCACACATAGTAGTCTCTTGAGGAGAGGCCAAGACTTGGCTGGTCAAACTGGCACAGAGAATAAAACCAAGAGACAATCAGCCTTTCATTCTTAATTGAAAATCTAATGCATCCACATGTAGTGCCACCCTAATAACCCTGTATCAGTTAGTTCCAATTAAAAACCTCACAGACCCATTTACAATAATACTGTTTGTTTAAAGCAATTATGTGATTTTAAGTCTTTGGATTGACTTCTTGCAGATACAAGGTACAGGCGTGTAGAGAATTTTTTTTCTCCCATGGATTTGTGTTTTAAACAAAAGTAAACATGGATTTGTGTTTAAATGCAAAATAAGTACTCTGTTGTTGCGCACACCTACATGAAGGATGTGTGCATTGGAGTCTCTGTCATCTGTACCAATAAAAAAGCTAATTAGGACTTGCTTTCCATATTTCTCATTAAGTTTGGCTATGGCATCTTCTGCAGTCCAATTCATTCCTGTTGAGGAGTAGAGAGGAAAAAATTAAATACAATATACATATGAGGTAATTAGGGTTATGCATAAAAATCGACTGAGAAATTTTGTCCTACCGTAGGTGGTGTCCCAATCATCTGTTGCTATAGGCCATTCAAAGACTTCTGACAGCATTGTGAGGAGTGGTGTCCCACCTCTCCGTTCAATGAGGCCTGTCAGGAAAATATTAAAGTAATACAGGCTTATTTAAGCAGCCAATGAATATTGAAATTGTAGTTAGTTTTTTTTTGTTTGTTGAGAATCTCTGCATGTTTTACAGCTCATTTAAACAACTACATTATGCTTTCATAATGACAGTCTCCATGGACAATTTCATGACAGCATCTTTCTGATAATTTGTTAAAATATAATATTAAGAGCCTATATAATTATACAGCCAATTGTTTTATACTCACTTTCATTGGTGCAAGACCTATAGAGAATTTTGGCTTTGGTCAGTGAACTACTGCTTCCACTCTCTTCTCTCTCTAGCACTCCTATAGAAAAATAATATAAATTATCACTGCATTGGTTGGACAGTATAGCAGACTTATAAAAATATAAGTTTTTAATCATCATCATAGAGAGCAGCTAAATATGGTCCTAAATGAAAACCTCATGCTTCCGTGTCTACCTCTCCTTCAATAAATGGGCCAGCTGTTTCTCTAAATCTCTCATATCCTATTTGCAGTACTTGTGTTCAGATTTTGTTTTAATTAGTGCCTGGGTCTCAGCATTTCCTGTGAAAGGGCACAGATCATGTGTGTGTGATTGGATTATAGAGATCGCCTGGTGGCCATGTGGCACGAACCCCTACAGTTTTGAAACTCTCACTTCATCTCAGGCACTCTGTTTCTCCATCCATCTGACATGCTTTTTTTCTCTCTTTCCATGTTATATGTAGACCTACTTTACAGACAAATCCTTGTTTCAGAAAGTCTTGAAAAACTTGCCTGTGTTCATCTAAAGCAAAATACAAAAATCAGAGAAAATAATTCACTAAGAATAAAGTGTGCCCACTGATGTTTTACTGTGTGTTGTTTTAGCATCTGATCCACTTATATGGATAGATCTGTTACGAACTACTCTGAGAAGAGGGTTGAGATCCAAACGCTGCTTTATTTGAGGGCAATCCAGAGGCGTAATCCAATATACAGGCAAGGGTCATACACAGACAGGCAGTCCAAAACAGATAAACAAAGAAACAAACAAAACAGGCAGGGACCAGAGGCAAGAGAGTAATTCAGGGAACAGGGCAAGATATCCAAAACCAAGAGACAAGAAAACCATAAGAATGCTCAGAAATGCAGTGTAACATTTAAACAAGACTTTGCGGTGAGTGACTGAATGAACATGGTATATATAGACAGACTAACAGGATGATGAGACACAGGTGAATGCAATCAGTGAATGAGGTACAGGTGAATGTGATCAGTGATAAGTGATGGTGAGTCCAGGCAGTGAGTTATGGGAAATGTAGTTTGTGAGTGATAATAGTCTTATCTGGAGTGAGTGCCCTCAAGGGCACTCCAGCTGGTGACCGTTACATAGCCCCCCCTTTAAGGAGCGGACTCCAGACGCTCCTCAAATTGTCCAGGAGGGAGGTGGAGCGGAGGCGGACCTGGGGGCGGGATGGGGGCCCAGGCCCGTGGAGCGGAAGAGGACCTGGAGACTGCGGTGGAGCAGGCTGTGGAGGTGACCAGGGCGGAGCAGGCTGTGGAGGCGACCAGGGCGGAGCAGGCTGTGCAGGCGACCAGGGCGGAGCAGGCTGTGCTGGCGGCCACGGCGGTGAAGACCCCTCGGGCGGCCACGGCGGTGAAGACCCCTCGGGCGGCCACGGCGGTGAAGACCCCTCGGGTGGCCACGGCGGTGAAGACCCCTCGGGCGGCCACGGCGGTGAAGACCCCTCGGGCGGCCACAGTGCAGCAGGACGTGGCGGTGGTGACACCGGCTCAGGAACAGCAGACACCGGCTCAGGAACAGCAGACACCGGCTCAGGAACAGCAGACACCGGCTCAGGAACAGCAGACACCGGCTCAGGAACAGCAGACCGCAAGACACCGGCTCAGGAACAGACTCGGGCTCGGAGGCGGCCATCTTGTCCGTAGACACTGGCTCAGAGGCGGCCATCTTGTCCGTAGACACTGGCTCATAGGCGGCCATCTTGTCCGTAGACACTGGCTCAGAGGCGGCCATCTTGTCCGTAGACACTGACTAACAGGATGATTAAACACAGGTTAATGCAATCAGTGAATGAGGTACAGGTGAATGTGATCAGTGATAAGTGATGGTGAGTCCAGGCAGTGAGTTATGGGAAATGTAGTTTGTGAGAGATAAAAATCTTATCTGGAGTGCCCTCTGGTGGCTCTCAAGGGCACTCCAGCTGGTGACCATTACAGATCACAAAAAAAAAAAGACAATTCTGTCATCATTTACTCACTTTCATGTTCTAAAAAATGATATAAATTTCTCTGTTCCGTGGAATACACCAGTCGAGTTCCCCACCGGGAAACCCTGTAGAGTTCCTCCGCACCCCTTCGGCAGTCAAACGTTGCGGAGCGTCCGAAGCCAGGCCTAGTGCTCGTATGCTTGTGTAACTTGTGCTAGGCTGGGTTCCATATGTGGTGATCCCTACGGCGATCCCATCTCCCCCTTCTCAGGCCGGAGCCACCCCAGTGACATTCCATATGTTGCACTGCCCCTACCGGCCAGTCCATATGTGTTGGATACCATTCTACACATGGCACCTCCCTTCGGGCAGGATGTGGCTTCCGCAGCGTCTCTTTCCCCTGGAAAAGTACGCTTTTCTAGTGTTATCCAAGAGTTCCACTGTGTGGGTTATAACGGAACAGCAGTCCGAACTCCCTCTACGCAGGTCTTCCGCCCTAGCCAGTTGGGGGTCTGGAGTCTTCCGTAGGGCGCGGGATGTGGCAGCTACCATGGCGTTTTCCATGGGATCCCAATTATGTTGTCACATCGACGTTACGTCGAACGTGAGCGACTGAAAGGGAACGGCTCGGTTACTGATGTAACCCTCGTTCCCTGAAGGAGGGAATAGGAGATGTAACGTCCCGTCGCCACGGTTGCTGACCATCGCTGTACGGCCGTCTCAATCTCGGCTCCTCAGCGAAAAACAATGAGTGCGTGCGCCCGCTTCCTGTTTATACCCGCTCTGAGGGGCGGGGGTGCGTGACACTTTCACGCACGCCAACGTTCATTGGCTTGTTCTGTAGATACTCGAAGTTGATAGGGCTCCCTGAAGTGATCCCAATTACGTCGCTACGTCGACTTTACGTCTTCCGTTCCCTCCTTCAGGTAACGAGGGTTAGATCAGTAACCGAGACGTTTTTTAACATGACTGTGGTATGAAGCAGATTGTTCTCAGCCACTCCCTCTGTTCGCTGATTGGACCGCTAAAAAATTGACCGGAGAAAACCCACGAATATACCGCAAACCCAGACGTAGTACTGAAGGAAAATGAAAAATGAGCTGAAGTATGTAGGAAGGCGGAGCCAGGCTAGCAAGCTAGATCAACATTAGAATAACATACTGATCATATTCTAACATTTCATCATGTTGAGCTATATAACATTTTTTTTGTTTTATGTACATTTGCTCACCTGGCTAATAAAGTACATGAGCTGCATCTCTGTCAAGTCCAAGTTAGTCGCGGACGTGGAGCTCTCGGCATCTCGAAAACGCCACGCCAATATTGACCCTCATTTTAGTTCTCCTTCTGTCCCAAAGTCTGCTTGCCATGACCCATAATGTTTGAACGAAACAACAACAGCGTGCCACTAGACATTGCATACTACGCATTTGTCCACGTCTGTCGCTATGGTTACTATGGCAGTGTAAGACGTGAGAAATTAAATAAATGCCAGGCAGTCTACTTGAGGAACGACAACTCCCTGATGAGACAAAGGACCTTTCTGGAAATTAACATTTGAACAATCCTAATCTACATATTTTTCCCCTGACCCCCCATTCCCCTGCTCCCTCTTTATTTGATGCTGAGATCACCTGAAATTCACCCAAGAATCTATATAGTTTAATGTGAATAATTATCATACAGTATTACACATACTTGATATCATTTGAAATGTCTCAGTGCGACTGGTACAAAGGTCTCATTCCCAAAGAAGTAAACCAAAAGGTAATAAAGTTCTTAAGAGTTTAGAAATATTTTGAAAAGTTCAAAAGAATAGTCAAACATTCGCTCACATTTAATGATGCAGAGATATCATTAAAACCTTTTAATTTATGGAGTCAGATGAAATAAGAAAATACATCTGAGAAAATGTATTTCATTTAATCAAATTATTTTGTCACGCGGAAAGACAGTAACACGCAGAGACCTTCACTCGCTTATCGGATGCCTTTATTGGGTCGATTGAGCCCTGGCTTATAGCAGTACACGCGGAAACCAGGGATAACGCGAATATTACGTCATTGACAGGCGACAAGTGAACAGGGACGGGCACTTTTTTAAATTGTGAATTTCCCTGAATTTACTAATTCTTTTTTGGGTAACATTTAGGGTAATGGAAGTACACAATTAAAAGAAATATATAACACTGTGCAAGTGGTTTTTGGATATGTTGATACAAAATTCTTACATATTGTACCTATAACTAATGAATCTTATTGTAAAGTGTTACAAAACAATTATAGGATTTTTTACTTTTAGGTGAACTATCCCTTTAAAAGAAAATCAGGTAACTCAGTGGTTCCCAAAATTTTTAGAGTGGCATACCCCATGAGGCATTTAACATCGTTCTGCATATGCACTCCACTTAGACTCAGAGGTGTAAAGAGTACCTAAAAATCACATTTGAGTAGAAGTAGAGATACCCTACAGCAAAGATGACTCTATTTCAAGTTACAAGTCACCAATTCCAATACTACTTTATCTGATTTTAACAGTACTGGAGTATTTTACTTGTGCTGAATGTAGACTCAAAGATGCAGTAGTCTATAAATAGACTTGAAAAAGGTGCACCTTCAGGTTATCACTTCGTCTGAAGAGACATCTGGACACACCCTCAGAGCAGGCTTGCCGTATCACAAACTTGCTGCAAGGGGTGTCTCTTGATCAAGCCCTGGAGGATGCAACCCCCCTTGTGGAATGAACCCTAACACCAAGAGCAGGGGTCGGCAACAGGCGACTCGCGGGCCAAAACCAAGATCTGTCATGACATCAACAGTTAACAAAAACTTAGTCTTTAGTGATTTTGCCTTCAACATAAAAGTATGAGAACGTTTTTGCAGCAATTTTGAGAGCTTTTAATTTGAAAAGTTCTGAAAGACATTCAAAAGAGTCTGTGGATCGCTTCGTTGCAGATAACACACACCGGCTTTGCATTCACAAAACTAGGTAGGATAAATGCATAGTTGTCTTTCCATTCTTCTTTGTATGCTTTATTTTCGCTATGAACTTTCATCTTGAGACTCTTTGATAGTGCCATTTTGTCTCATTAGCAAGCTTAAATGTTAACATCACTCTGCAGACGACGTAATAGCGTAACATACCTCCAGCACGCAAACAATACAAAAAATCTAGTACGTGAGTGTAAAAGTAGGCTACGTCAAATAATTATTAAAATATATCAGGCTCCATTGTGTAACAAGCAAATTAAAATGATACACATTTATTTTCACAATTTGTAATAAATCATAGTTCGTCAGGGACCGTTTGGTATTTATGGAAAGGGCCACCAGAGGAAAATAGGGGAGGGTCATGTCCTTTTATTCTTTGTTGAGGGGAGGGTCATCCAACTTTTTTTAGTCTAGGGGGAGGGTCATCCAACTTTTGTATTCATGAAAACAGCAAAATTTCAAAGTGGCTTGTTTGGTGCATATTTTTTCCATGTAGCTCCATGTAGCTCTTTCGGTCTCGGCCCCCCATCGCTATCAGATGGGTCTGACCCAAAAAAAATCCAGTTTGGCCCTGTTTGACAGTGCGCGCACACTTCAGTATGCGCTCAGAAAAACTGCATCAGAACAGAACGCCGATGAAATGTTTACCCGGCAAAGCTTTAAAGCACGAGCAAATAATGAACTTTTGTGATTGCGAATAAGTGCAGTGTCCTATGAGTGTAACTCTACCGCTGCATTAACATGTGATGTGAATGTACGTCGAGTTTTACAGTATTGGGACTGAGGCGCCAGAACTGCAGCTGATATAATGTGCGCTGTAGCACTATACTACCATATTTTAGTTTCCATTCTTATTGTTTTTCCACAACAATGTTAGTGAGTAAATCTACTGAAATTGCCACCATAAGTGGAGTGTGATGTGTTAGACGTAGGGATACCACATTTTTAAATTACTATTAGTATAATTTTAAGTTAACATAATAAAATACATAGACCTACACCAAAAAAACTAGTTGAGGATAAATTCTTTAAAATTGGGCTATTCCAGCGTTATGGACGTGACATTTGCAGTCAAAACTTGAAATATAAATTCTCAGAAAATGTATTTAATACTGAAACGTCTGTTTAATATATTCACACTCCCTTCATAAAGAGTCCAGACATTAGAAAAATATCATTCTACACATTTATACACGTTTTATATTTAATATGAGGGAAATACACAAGTGATGTGACACAAAAAATCTTTAACTTTTAGGTGGCAAAATATTTTTTAGTAATTCTATTAACTACGCTGCACAAAACAAAAGTAATACTACCCACCGGATGAAGAAGGGTCGGCCTCTACATAACATAAAATATTCTTTTTATTTTATTTTTCATATTCACATTTATGAGGAAAAAAACAATGTTATGGACACGACAGTTCTCCTTTATGGACATGACCGCTCTGAAAGTGACTTTAAAACTTTCACAGAGACCTCAGACAGAAAGCACAAAGCCTTTCTTTAAAGTGAATTTCGTTTTTTATTAATTGTCTCTTAATTTTAATCAATGTTTCATCAACCAATTGCCTGGGTTTAATAAATAAGAAGTAAATATAGTAGAAAATAGATCATCATGACACGGAGGCGCCGGCGTGTGAACTGGACTCTCGTCCAATCAATGAACCGAAACTCGATAGCCTGAGGTAGGCTACTTGCCTAACAGACCTGAGAAATATATAGAAAGCTTGAATAACAGAACAATTCAAAATTAAAAAAAAACAGACTACAGACTGGACTCTGCTTATGTAATCCGTATGAAATGTGCATTTCTCTCTGGCGCGTTCACTACTGCGAAGATTGCGAGTCAGCACCGAAAACATGATTTTTTTTTTTTTTCAAATAAAAAATAGTGATACGAACCGAATTGTAGGTTTGGTCTATCGTTATAGCCCTAGTAAGATGAGAAAGCAGGAGTTTAGTCGTTTGTCATGGTTGTAAAAAAACAATGGCTATCTGAACATCTTTTCCAAGCGCAAACCAGTACAGAAGTAATCAATTAATTATCGGGGAGGGTCATGCCTTTTTTCACAATCATTTGGAGGGTCATAGAAAAATGTATTGCTGGCGAAGGGAGGGTCAAGTCTTTTTTGACTACAGATCTCAAAACTCCTCCGGTAGCCCCTTACATAAAAAACGAACAGTCCCTTAAGAGCATGACTCATACATGCCATTAATGGGCTTATTCAATTACTCTTTTACTTTTTTAGTTATTTTTATCCATTCTGCATCTCCCACATATGTAAATTATCCTTTGACTATGTTCTGGTCCACCATCTAGTGGTGGAGATTTTTTTTGGCCCGATGTCAAACTTACTTGCCGACCCCTGACCTAGAGGTTAAGCTTGACCACACGCCTCATAGGCTAGAGCGATGGCATCCCTCACCCAAAGTGACATTATTTGCTTTAATTTATTACAAATTAAAAGTTGTTCTGACTTGAGCCGGGAATGGAATATCGTCCCATGCGCCTGAGACAGAAGGTCCCTCCTGATTGGAACCATCAAGCAGGGATATTAGATGTGAGAACCAAACTCTGGTCGGCCAACAAGGTGCTATCAGCAGGACGCAAGGCCCTTGCTGACGAGACCTTGGCAGGGACTCCCAGGAGCAGAGCGATCGGTGAAAACAGATAAAGACACATTCTAGGCCATGCATGGGCCATGGCGTCCAGACCAAGGGGGGCTGGAGTAGTCAGCGAGAAGTAAAGGGGACATTGCACAGTTTTGTGTAAAGCAAAAAGGTCCAACTCTGCTTCGTAAAATATTTCCCAGATCTGACTGACTATGTTAGGGTGGAGCTTTCAATCCCTGTGTGTCACAGCCTGTCTGGACAATAAATCTGCTCCCACATTCATGCGTCCAGTAATGTAAATCGCCCTGAGGGACATGAACTTGTCCTGAGCCCAAAGCAGAACCTGCCGAGCTAGTTTGTTCAAAAGGCGTGAATGCAGTCCGCCTTGACGATTTATGTAAGCTACTACCGTAGTGTTGTCCACAGCGTTAGTGTTGGTAGCGCTTAACTGCTGGAGGAAGTACTTAAGGGGCAGAATTACAGCCATCAATTTGAGGGAATTGATGTGCCAATCGAGATGATGGCCTCTACAGTGTCCTTGGGCTGTATGGCCATCTAAGACCGCACCCCAGCCCGTATGGGAAGTATTTGTTGTTAGCATATTACGACGACAACATGCACCTAGAGTGAGACCCAAGGTGAGGAAGTGGGGTCTGAGCCACAACTGAAATGGTCTCAAATGCAGAAGGCCCAGGAGACCTAGAACTCTTTTGAAAATTATGGTAAGTGATTTTCTGCCCTAGTCAGATATTCCTCAGGGTGTTTAAGATGGATTCCACAAATACATGAGACAACTCTGCCCGCATGGTGACGAGGCTCATACGACTCATAAATATGTTGTTCTCTGGGCAGGAGAAGCACGCTTTTTTTGGCATTGAGTATCAACCCCAGAGATACTAGATTACCGACGTCGACGCACAAGCTCTTGAGAAAAGAGAAAAGGCTCACTACTGCCTGACAAAACCGACACCTGACACAGGAATAGTTTGAGAGAGAAAGGTAGCACAAACAGCACACAATGCGGTCTCTGAAGACAAAGAAACCTAAAGGCACATCTGTTTCTTATCCATTTATAGTCTCTCACGAGCACCATCGTCAGATGTTATTTAAAGCTAAGATTTCTTGGAGTGTTTGCCACACATTAGAGGGCTGCATTGGGATTGGATCGGGATCGGGAGTGGGCAGTCGAAAAAATACAGCGCGGGTGCTGTAGTCCCGTGACCCCGTGATGTGCCGTGTAAGTTGTAACAAGAAAGGAGTCAACAAATGAAGACCATGCAGTCAATCACTAACTCTTTCTCCTTAGCATTGTGTAGTAGGCTACTCCAAGTTATTTATTCATATTTCATTAATTCGTTAAGTAAATACAAATTCAACGCCTCAAAAACTCCCCAAAAAGTGTCAAAGAACTTTTTTCACTGAGTGAAATATCTTCGAACCGGAACTTTTTTAAAGCTAGAGCTAGTGGAAGTGGCAGAAAGGGTGGTTCGCCCAGGGCGCCATACAAGGTAGCCACCTCTCATATTATCAACATTAAAAACAAGAACTCACACAGGGTTTGAGTCTTTATCGATCTCTATGCACAATCGGTGTCTGTATTTGTTCTTTACGCAAGTGCTAAATCCCTACTTTTACAAGGTACGTTGTCGAGAACGACTGTAATGTAGCGTGAATTGCACTCTGCATGCAATGTTTGCATGCTGCTTGTGTGGATACAATCAGTTTTGACCACAAAAGATGAGGTCATTTGATTGGATATCATGTATTTGGCCATTTATGTCATTTTGCCTGTTAGAAATACATTCTCTGTTTTAATGTTATTTTAAGGTGGGGTAGAATGAAATGAACGACAAAACTCAGTATTTTGTTCACGTACCCCCTTGGTCACCTCATGTAGCCTAGTTTGGGAACCACAGAGGTAACTGTACAAACACACTTCAAAAAATTACGTAATTCTATCTGTCAGGGTTATGTCTTTTCTGTGTTTGAATTTTACCCTGTGTTTGTTTTGCTCTGTTTTCTGTTTCCTTTGTTCCTTGTTCACGCTTCTGGTTAGTCTCCTTGGTTACTCATTTTTGATTAGTGTTCACACCTGGTATTCATTGCACTGATTGGTTTGGTTTGTGTATTTAAGTTCTGTTTTTTTTCCCCTCAGTTCAATGTCTGTCTATGTTAGATATCATTGGGTTTTTCTGTTCAAGTGTTTGCCAGTGCTAGTATCTTGATTGTCTGTTTTTACTAAAGAATTGCTATGCCTAGATCCAGCTTTTCCTCTTAACTGCCTACAACCAGTTCTGACAGATAGATAGACATAATATGGATGTAGCATCAGTTCATATTCTCCTCCTCTCGCAGGGGAACCACACATGTTTTTTTTTGGAGTTACAACACCTCATCCAGTATAATCGTGTCTAGCCTGTGTTCCTATGTGAAGAGACTGATCTCAAAGGACTTTCCAGGGGTACGTGGAATGGGTACTCAACAACGGTATTTTTTATTCTTTGTTTTGTAAACCCTACTTTGCGGAAACCAAATTATCAATTAAATCTTTATCCAAAAATGCCCATTGAAGTGAAAATAAATGAAAACAGATGTATCTATATCAAAGCTAAACTACTGTTTTTTTTCTTTCTTTTTCTCTCTGTCTTAATGGAACGTCCACAAAAGCTAGTATACAGTCCCATTGAAAGTTACTTTTTGATATTGAGATCAGCAGTAGCCTTATCTGACCCACATCTCCCAACAAAGCCCACTCTGTCTCGGCAGGAAACAACCCTTCCCTCGAGCATCTCCTGCATGTATATGCATGAGTATTCTGCTGGCCCTGTTCAGAAATCTTTTCGTATTTATATACCATTTTCTGTTAGGTTGATCTGGATTATGCCTCTCACAGCCTATAATAGTGGGCTAGTGACATGTTAACATTTAGACATCAAGATCCATAATGTTGTGTATTTATCATTTTCTGTGCAGGCCAAATATCCCTGTTTGCAGGAATGAATTAATGCAAATGTAAATGCAATGTCTGCGGAAAAGGGACAAAGAACGATGTAAAAATTAACATGTTTTATGTTAGACTCTAGACTCCTCCCTGTCTCTTTCTTTTTATGACCTTTTACACTCTCTATAGGTCTTTTTAATTATACTCTAACTCAAGATATTTCCAGCGGTTCTGCTGACTCACATACTGAAGTTTATATAGTGTTTTACAACTCCTCACACCTGAGCAGAACACATGCTTCTCAACCAGGAGCAGAAAAGACCCTTTATATAAAGCATTTGAACAACCAGGGTAAATGGCTACATTCAAGGCAAAATACTGAATTAATCCCACAAGTATAGGGATGTGCCCGAAGCTGAATACTTTATTTAGACAAGGACGAATAATGGCTTCAAAACGAATAACGAATTCTACAGAATAATAGTAAAAATATTCATTAGACAGTCACTGTCTAATTGTGTTTGATGGATAACAGGTGAGCCTGGGGATAGCACGAAATTGAACATGAACCATTTCACAATTATGAGTGTGTGAAGTGAATGGCCCTCATTTACAAAACAAACGCACACCAGAAAATTAGCCCTATGGTTGTTTAGACGCAAAACTTGGCATTTATCAATGTGGATGTGAGCGGTGGCAACAATCAAATCTTGTGTCAGGTCTCAACTCTTGTATGCACGTTTTTGAGTTAGTGAGAACTTGCGTGCAGCACAGTAAATCTGGTGGAAAATTGTAATGAAAATGTTGTTCCCTTTCAAAAGCTTCACTCTATGCTGCCCTGAATGAAGCGCTTTTGGGAAGGCCTTGATCTTGAACGTCTGACGGTGATGGTGGAAATGTGTTGCTCATCAGAGGCTACAAAAAGATATGCAACAGGTGCGCTCTTCAGGTTTTTTTTGTTTTCAGAGATCGTTCTGTGTGTGTGTGTGTGTGTGTGTGTGCTGCACTCATTCTGTCGCTCTCTTGTCAGGGATTAGTTTCCAGCTTTTTGGTGTATGCAGAAATTTCTTTGCGAAAGATATAGAAAAATGAGCATCACTCAAGGTAAGCGGTGTTCACGTTCACGGCCCATGCCTGAATATGACACACACCAGTTTTGCTTTGTGTGTTGGGGGGAAGAGCTTGCTGCCCTTGCATTTGAGCATGCCCTCGCACTGAGCATTATAAAATGTTTACAGTTAAAGTGCTTCGCGCTTGCTTTGCTTATTTCTAAGGATTAGCACCCACAATGCGATCGTTGGGCTGGCATGTGGATCTGGCTGAGGAGCGAGAGACGGGTCGGCCCCTATTGCTCGCTCTCTCTCCAGATCGCGGTGTCCTTTTGCCTGAAGCGTACCCCGGCACTTCTTTGGCCCGGGCAGGGGAACGCTGAATCTCTTGTTTCCGTTGGAATAGAATGGGAGTTTTCCGCATCAGAGCGTTCCTCCCGCGATGACAAAGCGAGAGAGGACTACTCAAAGTGGTTACTTATGCATTGGTCAGATTACAACTAGACTGGCAATTAGCTGGCCAACGCTCTAAATAAGAGGACAGATTTCTGTCTGGTTGCAAGGAGGAGGGATCACAACAACGGTCTCTCCCCTTCTTTGAGGACCTCATATCTAAATGATATGATGAAATATCTAATTCATGGGTCAAACCCTATACATTGCGTGTCTTTGCGCCCTCAACGTCAACATATTCGACTATCGTGGGCGTGAAGGCACGCAGTTATACCATGATGCCTCAGGTTGAAGAGACGCTTGCGAGCTATGTGTCCCCTTGTCTGCATCATTAAAGAAACCAGCTCTCCCTACCAAGCTATGCAAGAAAACATCCACGCTGGTGGGGAGACTGTTTCAAGCAGCAGGTCAAGCTGGTGATGCACTGCACACCATTGGGGTTTTACAGGCATCCCAGGCTTATCTGCTGAAGGATTTGAGAGTGGCTAGTACGATCGAAAAAGAAGTCTTCTCTGAGCTTTGTTGTGCCACAGATTTGTCTCTCAATGCGACTAAGCAAATGGCCCATCCAATCGGACGTTCAATGGGTGCTGCAGAGAGACATCTGTGGCTTAATTTAACTGGTATCTCTTACCTTCCGGTCTGATTGGTGACTCCGTTAACACAGTAGTCAGCAGATTCTGGGAGGTGAAGAAACATGAAGAGGCCTTTGTGAAGTTTCTTCCTTGCTGCACTCAAGGGGAGGGGCTGTCGGCCACCCAGCCCCAACCCAGTCCTTCTCAGAGAAGAGAGGCCCAAAAAGAGTGTGGTGGGTCGTGCTCATAAAGACTGGGGATCTGCTTTTTTGCACTAAACAGCCTCAAAAGAGACCTGATATTAGGACTATCGTCTCTAAGAAGAGTAAGTTGTAATAGCTTTTTGCCCAGGTCTGTAGGGGTGGTTCCCCTTGGTACGGAGTGCATAAAGATACATCAACCAGCTCCTTCCTGGCACCCTCGGGAAACCACTGTAACATTCCCGCCACCTCTGGTGATTCAGGGGGCAGCGGTCTCCAGTGAAATGTTGGATGTTCTGTCGCTTCCTGGTATTGCCCAGGACACAGAACATTCAACATCCCCCCAACAGGAAGTATTAAATTGGAACCCTTTTAAAGAGACTTTGGCAGCATAGAAGCTACTGCCAGGTATATCTCCTTGGGTCCTAAAGACAGTAGAAAAAGGAATACACTGCCCTCCTCATTTTAGAGGAATGGTCCCCATTACCATGAAACTAGAGCAGGTACATGTGCTGTCACAAGAGAATCTGTTCTGAGCAAAGGGGCCATAGAACATGTTCCCCTCCCGGAGAGAGAGTCAGGCTACTACAGTCGGTACTTTCTGGTTCCCAAAAAGATGGGGGGTTGCGTCCGATTTTAGATCTTCACGGTGTAACGCTTACCAATGCATTCAGTAAGGAGATAGATATATTGATGGAGTGTAACCAAACAAGTTATATTCATAGCATGGGTAAGAGGAAACATCAAATCAAAGAAACAAACATTCTCAAACAGAAAAAGCATGAGGCATACTTCTTCTTTCAAATATACACTACGACAGTCACTTAGTCTATTTTCCTTTGAAATGTCAGAGCCCCAGACCTTAGGACATTTCTTTGTAGTCCAGTTGAAAATTAGTTGGGACGTCCATAAATTCTCGTAAATAATCCTCAATAGTCCAACGAGAGCATAAATCCCAGCAGTAAAGACAGTCCAAAATAAAGTCAGATTATGCAGTAAATCCCTTTCCAATCCATGGAATATCTTCTCTCATGAACCCAGATAACCCTATGTTTTAAATATAACAAACAAAAAAGATTAGATTTTCTAGAATAAAACATAAAATAAAACATTTCGCCAGCACACTGCCATCCAGTATAACAGAAACAAAAGCACTTACATTGAGTGTATTGAACAGTCTTATTCCTCAAAATAGGGGATTTTACAGACATTGGAAAAAAGAGCTAAAGCTAGCTCTCTGCTTCTGCTAACACACACCCCACTATCCACTTCTTTGACTTAATATAGGAAACATCCGTAGGGTAAAAATCCTTCTCTGAGCTTTGTTGAGCTACAGATTTGTCTCTCTGTGCGACAAAGCAAATGGCCCATGCAAGGTCATCATGTCGATTAGCACATCAATTGCCACGAATTGATGGCTGTATTTCTGAACCTGAGGTACTTCCTAACCCTAACCATACCTTTATTTATGTAGCGCTTTTTACAATACATATTGTTTCAAAGTAGCTTTACAGTGATAACAGGAAAATAATGCAAAACATTTCTCCACCATTTTCTGTTTTGTTCCCCACCGTGTCGGACAATGCTGTGAAATAAAATATAGTTGATTATTGGAAGTGGACGTAATAGAAAAAAATAAAATGAATAGGCCCACCATGCTATAGCCTATATGGCTGCCTTTAAATATGCAGATGAAAAAATAATCTGAAACCAATTCTGAAAAAAACTAATAGAATATCATAACGAAAATCTAACGAGTAAACAGTCTAGTCTATATTAGTATGTTTTGGGAAGGATAGGCCTACTTTCAAAACGTATTTCGAGAATACAGAATGCATGCCCATCAGCAAGTGTTAACAGCTATATATTTACTTCTTATTTATTAAATCCAGGCAATTGGTTGATGAAACATTGATTAAAATTAAGATACAATTAATACAAAACGAAATTCACTTTAAAGAAAGGTTTTGTGCTTTCTGTTTGATGTCTCTGTGAAAGTTTTAAAGCATCTTTTAGTGCCGCTTTCAGAGTGGTCACGTCCGTAACTGTCAGGATTCAACCAGCTTCACTCACCCCTTCCACTCGTTCAATGTCCCCTGAGTTTTGATCACCATCACCTGCACTTCATCAAACCACCACCTTTATATTCAACTCTCCTTCACACACTCATTGTCTGGTCTCGTCTTTACATGACACACAGACTCACCTGCTACTTACCTGTCATCCATTGGACTACCTTCTTACCCTTGTCATCGTATGCCACCTTCTGTCTTCAGCCATCCGACTTCAACCCTTCCATGTGACTCTCCATCCGCATCTGTAACAGAGACTAGTTATCCTTCAGTTAAGTTCCCATCTGCTTATCTACTGTTTGAGTACTCACCATATCTCCATCTGCATCTGCAATCCTGTTAATAAACATTATTACACTTTACCACCTGTCTGACTCCTGTTCCATCCGTGACAGAAAACCAGACCAGTTCCTTCTCCACCGAAGATATCCTTCACTCTGCACGTCAGCTTATACTTACGCAAACACCCGCTGCTTCGCCAGCTGCCTCTGCAAGTCCCATGGCCCGACCAGCGACATTCACAGGAGAGGCGGAGGATTGCAGCGTTTTTTTGCTTCAGGTATCGCTCTATTTTCAGATGCAAGCACATCAATTCTCAATTGATTCAGCCCGTGTGGCCTTTGTCATCTCCCTGCTGTCCGGCCGAGCTCTCCAGTGGGCTCAATCCCTGTGGAACTCTGATTCGCCTGTGATAAAGTCCCTGTCATGTTTCATTCAACATTTTAAGGAGGTTTTTGGTCAGACAGTCTCTGATCTCACAGTTCACGATCAATTCTACAATCTTCCCCAAGGAAAATGTTCAGTGAGTACATATGCTCTTCAATTCCGCTCGCTTCTAGTGGCTGGAATGAAACCGCCTTGATTACAGCTTTTTGGCATGGTCTCAATCCAAACATAAATAGTGGTTTATGAAGATTCTCTGGGACTTGAAAGCCTCATTCAGAAAACCATTCGAGTATCTCAACGCTTGTCTGCCAGTGATAACCCTGCTACCGCTGTAAATCCTCCATCCTCGGCTCCATCTGTCGCTCCTCCAGCACCCGAGCCCATGCAAGTTGACTCCACTCAGCTCTCGTCCACGGAGCGGCAGCGTTGCATTCAACATCACCTCTGTCTATACTGTGGGGGTGATAAACATCTCATCAACACCTGCCCTGTTCGACCTCAACGCCCAGCGGTAAGCACCATTCAAATGCCTCCCAAGATTGCAACCTTGAACCGTACCACTGTCCATCTGTTAACCTCTCGTGTATGTGTCTCAGCACAAGCCCTCCTTGACTCTGGTTCAGCGGGGAACTTCATTTCCATGCAACTCCTACAAAAATTGAACGTCCATAAACACCGAAGTCATCAAGATCTCAGAGTTAAAACTATCCAGGGTAAACCGCTGGGCCGAGGTCGAATTCGCCATTTCACCCCCACACTGATGCTCTGTATAGGCTGCATACACTCGAAGGAGATCTCCTTTATGGTGCTGGAGGAGTCTACTGCTGAGCTCATCCTGGGACGCACTTGGATGGTCCAACACCAACCCACCATCGACTGGAAATCCGGGGAGGTCCTTCGTTGGGGTGAAGATTGTTTCCATTACTGTCTTAGCTTCGGTTAAGAAGAACCAGAAAATCCCCGTTGTTTTTTCATCTTCAGAGGGAAAGTCTGAATTTCGCATTTGTTCCACTTCCATTGAGAGTCCTGAGGTCCAACACAAGGTGGAGATTCCAGCTGAGGACAGGGTGTTCCAGGATGTGTTCAGCAAGCAGTTGGTGACCAAACTACCACCTCATCGGCCATGGGACTGCGCGATCGACCAGCTACCTGGGTCCACTCTATCCAAAGGCCGTGTTTAACCTCTGTCCATCCCGGAGCAGAAGGCCATGGAGGAGTACATTTACATTTACATTTAGTCATTTAGCAGACGCTTTTATCCAAAGCGACTTACAACTGAGGACTAAACCAAGCGAGTCATCGTGAAGAGACAAAAACAACGCAAGAAATGTGGAGGAAGCCCTCAAACAGGAGTACATTCGTCCATCTACATCCCCTGCCGCTTCCAGCTTCTTTTTTGTGGCTAAGAAGGACGGAGGCTTGAGGCCGTGCATTGATTATCGTCATCTCAACTCTCAAACTGTGAAGTTTAGTTATCCCCTTCCTCTGGTCCCAGCAGCACTGGAACAGCTGCGTGGAGCCCGCATCTTTTCTAAACTGGATCTACGCAGTGCGTATAACTTGATCCGAATTCGTCGAGGTGATGAATGGAAGACGGCATTCATCACGCCCTCCGGCCATTATGAATACCGAGTCATGCCCTTCGGACTGTCCAACGCCCCAGCAGTCTTCGAAGGGTACATGAATGAGGTCTTCCGGGAGTACCTCAATAGATTTGTGGTTGTCTACATTGACGATATTCTCATCTACTCCACATCTCTCTCTGAGAATCAACGCCACGTCTCTCTTGTCCTGGAGAAGCTGAGAGATCATAAACTGTAGTCTGGCCGTTAGTTCTCCGTGTCCGTCTGTGATTTGAGTGCTGTTGGATGAGAAGCGTTACACTGGTGCCGTGACCCGTCGCATGGTGAAGATCTGCACGACGCAGATCGCCATGTGGTTGCTGAATCTCCATGTACTTCATATTTTCATCACGGAATTGAAAGAACTGGATAAATAGTGGACTGGTTGGTTTTTCCTTTTACATTATTACTGGCACTTAACAAAACACGTGGAACACTTGGTGAACTTTTGTATGATTTTGTAATCTAATTACATCCGTTTATGCAAGTTTATTTTTCGTTTTGTGTACTTGTGATTTAATTATTTTATTTATTTGTTTATTTCCCATCCACTTTGAATTAATGGCTGAGAAATTTCCTTCAGATTATGCTGCTACTAGCCCATTTGTCCCTAGAGGGAGGGGTGTTTTACTTTCTGGGATGAATAATGGTGGCATGACACTCAGTGAGTCATTTTGTGGAGGGGTTGGCAATCTCCAGTTTATGTGTGATAGCGAAAGGGGTAAAGGGCGAGGACCTACTAAAACAAATCTGTTGATGTCCTTGTTGTGACTGATCATTTCACTAGACTGGCACAGGCCTTCCTGTGTAAAAATCAATCAGCCAAGGAGGTAGCTAGGGTTTTATGGGATACATACTTCTGTGTCTACGGGTTTCCGGAGAGAATTCACTCGGATCAAGGAGCTAGTTTTGAGAGTAAACTTATCAGTGAACTTCTCAAAGTTTCAGGTGCAAAGAAATCTCGTACAACCCTGTATCACCAAATGGGGAATGGTGCTGTTGAACGTTTCAACAGGACGCTTGGTAATATGATTTGTGCATTACCTCCTGTCGAAAAACATGATGGCCAAGACGGTTACAGTCTCTCACCTTCATGTATAATTGTACAGTGCATGAGACTACAGGGTTCGCCCCTTTTTATCTCATGTTTGGGAGGGTCCCCCGTCTGCCTGTGGATATTATGTTTCGTAATGTTTTGAGTGATTCAACATTAACAGAATTCTCTAAGTATGTGTCCGCCTTGTCAAAGGATCTTTATGCAGCTATGAACATAGTTCAAAGACTCGCTTCTAAGGAGCAACACCACCATGCTGTGTTGTAGAATAGAAAGGCAAAAGGGTCTGATATTGGCGTCTCTGATCGCATGCTATTGGCCAACCGTGCTGAAAGGGGGAAGAGAAAAATTGCTGATCGTTGGGAATCAACTTTTTACACTGTGGTTGAAAAATTTCCTGTCACAAACACATTCAGAATTCGTAATACTGTCACTGGCCAGGAAAAAGTAGTTCACCGTAATTTGTTGTTATTGGCCAACTTTCTTCCAGTGACTTATTTCTTCTATGATGATTCAGGATCTCTGCCCTCTTCAAGTAATGCCAAAGTTGATGTTCCTTCATCAATTAAAAATCCCCCTTTGCATGATACCAATTTGTGCATTCAAGACGGGACTACTGTTGGTGGTGTCTCTGATGGCAGTTGTTCAGATGGGACTGTCAATGCAAGTCTTGATGTTTATACTGGTAGGACGGCTGTTGATGAATATGTGTGTTGTCCCCATTCCTGCTGAATCTGTGCCTATATTAGACGAATCTGATGTCTGTGAATGCACAGAAGCAGTTTGTTCAGGTTCATGTGTCATGGACTGTGTCGATAGAACTTTGGAATGGGTTTCTCAGTTACCTGATGATAGCTCTAATCGAGCTGATCCTGGTTTACCCAGCGAAGTGTCTTATCCTTTCAAAGTAACCAATTATTCTGATGGCATGGAAGGAATCCCGTCAGTTGGATTTACTACTTGTCCAGAGCAGTCTTCTGTTATTGCATCACCACCAAACCTGCAGTGTGATTCAAGTGGTAGTCAGTCGGTTCAAGAGCAATTCAGTGATGATGTACCAAGTGGTTTTGCTCGAGTAACATCCCGATTTGGACGTGTTGTTAGGCCAGTGAACCGACTGATATATACCATGTCAAAACAAGATCTAAGTTATGACCCTAAAGGTTATGTTAAAATCATTTGTAAGTCAGTTGTTCAAGCTCTTTGAAAGTAGTGTTAGTAGCTGACAAGATTTTTGTTTGTGAATGTTCTAATTCTGTGTTAAGTTTTTTTTCTCCTTTCTTTTCCTTTCCAAAATTTGCAAGGAAATGTACACGCTTGTATTTTATTATCTGTGGCAGGGTAGTGGGGTGTAAAATGGGCATCCTACAACCAGTTGTGGGTTGAGACTATGGCGCCAGTATCTTCTCATTTCATCCTTACGAGATACTTTGATAGTTGGTGGTTGTTTTCCTTGAAACCTGTCTTGTGTCTTGGTGAATCTTTGCGTGTATTTTGTTACTGATAGATAGTTTCTTTGGTGAAATTCAGCAGAGGTGGATGTAACAGGGTTGAAAAAAATGTTACAATAAATGTTATGTCTTTCACCAAAATTCCTGTTTTGTTTTATTCAATAACTGTTTGGTGACCCCTTGTGGCGACATGAGTAATGGATATTTGCCCTTTCACCTGTGAGACCACACCCCCACCTCCAGCAGGGAAGTTTATCGATGCTGAAGATGGTGGTAGGTAAAATGTGCTCCGGGGACATTGTTTTTGTAACTAAACATTTGTTCATTTGTTCTCCCAGGCAACTCGTACTGTTTGTCGAAAGTATGCAACATTTCTTTAAATTAACTTTTTTCCACTGTCCGGAAGGGTACCATTCCTAATACCAAATATCGAGTCACACTATCTGTTAGTACTCTCCATTTGTCGCAGTCTTTTTTATATTTCGTCGCCTTGGAAAATGTCTGGGCTATATTCAACTTCCTCTGACCAGATGTGGATGGCTGAGCGGCAGCAGAAACAGTGCTTAATCCAAGGGATTGTTAATCTTCAGATGGTTACGGAGATTGGTGATGTTGGCATTTGTAACAAATACCGTTTTTCCGCATATTCAGCACAAAGGCTCATCAAGATTTTCTGGTTTTCCGTTGCCATCTGGTTTAAACCCGAAATGTGCCCATTTAGGCGATGTAACATTATTTTTCGCAACGAGATCCATCTGTTTTATCTTTCTTCACGAAGTTCTCACATGTAAAGTGACAGCTACTGCAGCAGGTAGCGCGTCCGCTCCCATGCACCACGCGATCACGCGCTGTGCGTATAGGCACCAAAAATAGCCTAATGAAAAATCAATCATCATATCATAGTCATAATAATTATAATGCCGATATTATTTCAGAATAGAAATATTATGGGCACTTTATTAGGGATGTATATAACAAAACAGGTGGACAGGGTATTTAATTGCTCGAGAAAGTAATGATGGTGCCGCCGCCGCATCAGTGGTCCGTTGGATTGCGCGTTTAAAAGTTAATGTTAAACTGTTGTTTTTAATTAGTATTTAAACATTCTTTATAATCATTTCTTTTGTAAAAAATATTTTAATTACACGGTTTTGGCGGTTATAGAGTTCTAATGACGATTTTCAACTATAACCGTCGGTCTCACGGTTATATAATAACCGTCACACCCCTAGCATCAAGTATGCCGAAACGAGTGTTTGAAGTGATCAACTAGAACGGTGGGGAGTCCTTTTTTGACACTTTTAGTTCCGTTGTAGGTTTATTTTTGGGCTATGGTCTTAAACTTTTGATCAGCAGATGAACAGCCTGTTTGAGTTTAAATGCAGTTTTCAATAAATTGCCTACCCTCTATTTTTTGTCTCTTGCTCCTGTTTCTTCTTTTGGCATTTTGAAGCAGTGCTTACAACCCGGTTATGATCCATCAGCGCGAAATGCGAATACTTGCAATGTTTCCCCTGGTCTTAAGATTTTGTTCAAGAGTGTATAGCTGCGAGCAGCGATTAAAGGTCTCATGGACCTAGACCCACCAGGATCTCCTGCTCAGCTCAATAAAAGTCTACACTTTTCTTTTCTTCTAATCTGTTGTGTACTGTTAATTTAAACTTTTATTTTGTTTTTCTTATCTTAAACATAACTTATCTTGTAAATAGTTGTGAAAAGTACTGTAAGTAAAAAAGTTTATTACAATTTATTTTGTGTCAAATGTACAAATTAATTGACATGACAAAAATAAATGTACAAAATAATTTCTTTAATTACATTTACAAGTTATAATTTGCATTACAAAAATAAACAATGCACAGAAATTATTTTTTGTTTCATTTACAAATTAAAACGTACAAAAAAAATAATGTATACGATTGTTTAATTTACAAATTTTAATTCACATAATCAAAAGTTTGGTTCTCTACCAATCTGTCAAGAGAAAACAATATGTCCATTCTCTCCCTGCTCTGTCTCTCCGAAACTTCATGTCCTACCGGTCTTGTTTCTCTTGGCTGGTGCTGGTTCCTCGTTCTATCCTTTGTGGCCCGGGGAAAGAAGGACGGTAGACAGGGTTGCCAGGTCTGTGCAACAAAAGTAGACCAAAAAGCCTCTGAGCTCTTCTCCATCGGGTGGCCGAATTATCCACTGGATTGTACGTCTAAGGGATGTTTTGGGGGTGTTGGAGCGTCGAAATCGTACTTACGGGGTGGAAATCAACCAGCAGAAAAAAAGTTTACCCGCGGCAACAACTAAAAAGTAGCCCAATTCCGCGGAAAGACCTCGGACTTGGCAACACTAATGGAAGGCCGCATTAGAAGGATCCTTCGACTTGGGACAGCCTTCGTCGCGCCGCTGTGACGAAACCTTCAAATGCGGCCCTCGGAGGATGCAGCCCCTGAATTGGGACACAGCTTATGTAATTATGTTATCAACTAATTTGCATGTTTGGACCATTTTGCAAAAAACAAACAAACAAATAAATAAACCTCACAAGCGAGCATATGCCCCGTTACTAGGGGTGGGAATCTCTAGGCACCTCACGATTCCATTACGATTTATATTAAAGGCTGCGATGCTTTCTTAAAACAATTATCGATGTATCTTTTTTTTTGTGTGTGTGACTACTTGGTACTTTTAAAGCAAAGTATTAATAATGACCCATAAAGAATTTACTTCCATTTGTTTTATTAATAAAATATATAGGAAGTTATTTGACAAGTCAACTGTAAGGTTACATTTGCCAGCATATGTCCCAACATTGCAAAGAACCAACAGGAAAATAAATATGTGTCTGTACTAGCAGCATACTTGTAGTAAATGAATACCAATGAATGACCAATATAATCCTTCAGACAAAACACATTTTGCTTTAGCAAAATCACAAACAGCTTTCATAGAAAAAATATAGAATGATATATCAGCAGCTCTCGTACAAAGATAATGCTTGTGGACTTGCATATTCTGAATAATTAGTAACATACAAAGCTGCTCTTGTACACAAATAAACAATAAAGAGTCTAAGACTTATATTGCTGTATACCACAATCAAAAACAGCTTATACAAAAAAAGTAAATGAACATCTGCAGAGAACACAGTCAAAATAACTTTTTGTGACTGGCATTGCACTGATACACACTGTGACTGGAGGGCAATACAGTAAACCTACGTATAACGTACGTATAACATATCTGTTTACAGCATTTTGATGTGAAAACTAAACAATACAGAAAGCAGCTCTCATACAAAAATAAAAAATAGTCCACAATGAAATTGTCAATTTTCCATATGTTAGCTTTTAACAAAGAGAGTGCTGTTCGGATTTCGCGCTCAGCCATCATGTGTCTCTGTTTTATGGGCACGCCACAGACTGGCCGCACACTGCACTTCCGCGCCTTTTCAACCTTCAACCTTTTGTTCAACATTTTGCATTCCGTCAATATAATGTTGTTAGAATTTTTTATTATTTTTTTTTTTTAAATCGACATTTGTGAATCGATTCAGAATCGTCCACGTCCGCATCACGATTCATCTAAGAATCGATTTTTACCTCCACCCCTACCCGGTATCCTGTGTCACAGTTCATGAATTCACTGTTTCTCTTTTCTTCTGTTGTTAGTGTGTGTGTGGGTGTGATTGCTAATCACCGTAATTATCAGCAGCGCCAGCTGATACCTATCAGCTGCGCCTATATATGTTAATTTCCTGGTGTCTTGTGTTGTCAGATTGTTGTGGGAATTCCCAGCGCCTGCCCCTTTGGTGAGTACCGGCACTTCATTTTTTCAACTTCAAGCACTGCCCCTATTGTGAAACTTGGTGTTGAAAATAAAACAATTGTAAGACTGCTGAAAAATGCAACTGCTTAGATGCTAATAGGTTATGCAGAAGTTTTATAGTATTCAGTCAGATTAAATAGAGGCAATCAAAGTCAAGAGTGAAATTAAACATGTTTATCTGTGGCCCCATCAGATTGAACTGCTATCTGAAGCTTAAAGAAGATTATAGAAAATAGTCCAACGTCAAGGTACAACGAGCACACTCAGGCCCTTAAGAGAGCATCCAGAAAAATGGAGCGCAACTGGAAGAAAACAAAACTAGAGGTATTTCGCATTTCATGGAGAGAGAGCACGGTTGCATACAGAGAGGCCTTAAAAACTGCTAGATCTGCTTATTTTCAACCCTGTTAGAAGAAAATAAACAATATTTATTTGAAATGGTGGCTAAACTAACAAAAAATAAAGCTTCAAGCCCAGACGTTTCAAAGCAGCACAGCATAATAACTTTATGCAATTTTTACTTACAAGATTGATAATATTAGGGAGAAAATTATAACTTTGCAACCATCTACTACCGTATTGCATCAGGCAGTGCATTGTAGTCTCCCTGACATAAATTATATTCATTCATTGCTATAGGAGAGGAAGAATTTTCTAAACTCGTTAACAAGTATGTTAGACCCTACACCGACTAAGCAACTGAAAGAGATGCTTCCAGTGGTCATAGATCCTCTTCTTAATATCATTAATTCATCTGTATGTCATTAGGATACATGCCAAAAACGTTTAAGCAGGCTATGATTAAACCCCTTGTTAAATGCAACTTGATCGTACAGAATTAGTCAATTACAGGCCAAACTCGAATCTACCTTTTCGGTTAAAGATAACAGAAAAGGCAGTATCTTCACAACTATGTTCCTTTTTAGCAAGAAATGATATATGTGAGGATATTCAATCAGGATTTAGACTGTACCATAGCACTGAGACTGCTCTCATTAGAGTCACAAATTATTTGCTCCTATCATATCCGATAGTGGTTGTATCTCTCTATTAGTGTTAATAGAATCGATCGTAGTGCTGCATTTAACACTATCGACCACAACATTCTTTTAAATAGACTCGAAAACTATGTTGGCATTAGTGGAATTGCACTAGCATGGTTTAAATCATACTTATCTGACTATTATCAGTTTTTAGCAGTAAATAAAGAGATGTCTTATCGATCACAAGTTCAGTATGGACTATCACAAGGCTCAGTACTAGGACCGTTGCTGTTCACTCTGTACATGCTACCCTTAGGATATATCATTAGGAAGCATGGCATTAGTTTTCACTGTTATGCTGATGATACTCAGCTCTATATTTCTTCACGCCCTGACGAAATTTACCAATTCACAAAATTAACGGAATGCATAGCTGATATAAAACAACTGGATAACTAGCAATTTCCTACTACTTAATTCTGAAAAAAACAGAGATTCTAATTATTGGACAAAAAACTTCCTCACGTAATAACCTAGAATACTGTCTAACACTTGATGGTTGCTCTGTCAAGTCCTTGTCGTCAGTTAGGAACCTGGGTGTGCTCTTTGATAGCAATCTTTCATTTGAAAGTCACTTGTCTAGTATCTGTAAAACCGCATTTTTTCATCTTAAAAATATATCTAAATTGTGTAATATGCTCTCAATGAAAAATGCAGAACAATTAGTTCATGTGTTCATGACATCAAGGCTAGATTATTGTAATGCTATTGTGGGTGGTTGCCCTCCACGCTTAATAAACAAACTACAGCTGGTCCAAAACACAGCAGCTAGACTTGCAGTGTTGACAGAACCAGGAAGTATGACCATATTAGCCCGGTTCTGTCAACACTGCATTGGCTCCCTATTAAATATCATATAAATGTTTTAATATTGCTGATTACTTACGAAGCACTAAATGGTTTAACTCCCCAGTACTTGAGCGTGCTCTTAACGCATTATAGTCATTCACGTCTATTGCAATCTCAAAATTCCGGCCAGTTGATAATACCTAGAATATCAAAATCGACTGCTGGCAGTAGATCCTTTTCCTATTTAGCACCAAAACTTTGGAACAATCTTCCAAACATTGTCCGGGAAGCAGACACACACTGTCAGTTCAAATCTAAACACCATAATTAGACACAGTGACTTCCGGTGTGAGAACGCTAGGCACGCTTGTGCTGCCGCTTCACGCACATTTGTTTTTGGAAGTGTTTTTTCTGGGAATTGACATTTTTGGATTAATGGACTACTATAAAGGGACTACTGGACTAACACACTCAAAAAGTTTTGGATAAATGACCCAGCAGTCTCCGTGATCCTGTCACACAGATCAGCTGTGAGCCCTCTCCATTCCTATCCTTATATCCCTTTCAACATCTGATGCAGTGAGTCTCTTCTCTCTTTATCATTTTGTGGTGTCAATCCTTGGTATGGTTGGGTAACCTTCCCTTCTGTGGATTGTGTGGATTGTGGATCCGATACGGTTCTGGCTAATGTAGTTAAACTGATAAAATGTTGTGTGGGTCACATTGGTTATCACTGGTCATGTCGCGGAGTATCCACTTGCAGGTTTTGTTTTTTGGTCTTTTTGTGTTGTTTCTGGCTTAGGTTAATCGAATTACTTTTCCCGAGATGGCTTTACAATTTTCTGCTGCTCAACTCAGAACATTAAAAGCATCTTTCCGCTTGGCTCCGGACACACAAATGATGTGAACAACTTGTAGTTTTACGCTACATGCACCGTTCTTGGAAGAAACTCTGGATTTATCACTGCTCGTCTTCAAATAATATTCCGGTTGTCTGTACCAACACCCGTGCTTCGGGTAAAACGCAGCAGGAAAATCGATTTATCAACTTTGGAAATCTAAGATCATTGCGTTTTGATCCCGACCACGGAACCTGCAGATGCGCATCATAAGACTTGCGATGTGCGCTGTTGAACACTCACTCTTTAACTGATAAAGCATCAGTGTTGTATGACATAATCATTGACACAAACCTGGAAATGCTACTTTTGACAGAAACCTGGCAGGTGTCTAATGACTTTTTCAACTTGAACCTCTTAACACCACCTGGGTACATCTATTTATCTCAACCGCATCTTCATCGTAGAGGTGGAGGGCTGGCTGTAGTTTGCCTTAAGTGATCTAATTGTGAGGTCTAATTTTACATCCTGCCGACTTGATCCTACACCTATTGTTTTGCTTAAGATGTGTGTCCTCGAGGTTGCACCCTTCATAACACATATGATAAACTGTAGTTTGGCTTCCACCATTGTTCCAGCAGAATTAAAAATGGCTGCGGTGACCTCGATTCTTTAAAAAAACAGGCCTTGACCATCTAAACATTACAGGCCAATATCTAATTTAACTTTCTTAAGCAAAATCTTTGAAAAGCTTGTGGCTTCTTAAATTGCGATCATATTTAGATGTTAATGGTCTTTTTTAACCTTTTCAGTCAGGATTTCGCCCATCTCATAGCACTGAAACTGCTCTTCTTCGGATGGATAATGACATTCTTTTGTCCATGGATTCAGGTTTAATAAACATCTTGATTCTTCTCGATCTAAGCGCTGCATTTGACACAGTCTGCCATGAAATACTCATCTCTCGCCTTTCTGATATCAGCATCACTGGTTCCGCTCTTTCCAGGCTCATTTCCTACATCACCGACAGAAAGTACTATATTCCCTCTACAAGGGTATAGATCTGCCACTGCTTCGCTTACACAGGGTGTTCTTCAAGGTTCAGTTCTTGGCCCACTATTGTTCATCATCTATATATATCCACTTGGTGACATCATACGCAGGCATGGACTTCAATTCCATTGCTATGCTGATGACATTCAAATTTATCTCACCACCACCATCTCCGATAGGCCATCCCTGCCTGACTCACTCACTGCATGTATCAGGGACATCAAGCACTGGATGTCCCTGAATTTCCTCAAAATAAATAATAAAAAAACTGAGATATTGGTGATTGGCTCTGCTGCCTCAGTCAAAAGGATGGACCCGTCCTTTGATGTTGATGGAGTTAATGTTAAGCCTTCTTCATCAGTTCGTAACATTGGTGTCTTGATCGACTCAACCCTATCTTTTGGTTCTCACATTTCTTCTCTTGTTGAAAACGTCTCGGTTACATATGGTAACCCTCGTTCCCTGAGGGAGGGAACGGAGACGTGGAGACGTAGGTCATGACTGACCAATAGGAGTCTCGCTAGAGAGGCCAATCTACTTCGAGTGAAACTAAAACAAGCCAATGCACATTGGCGTGCAATCATTTGCATCAGCTGCGCGGCCTCGCAGCGCGGGTATTTAACGAGCAGCTGAGCGATTGCACAGTTAGTTTTTTGCTGAGGAGCCAAGCCTGAGAAGCTGGCCGCCCCGGCGGGCGGCAGCAGATGTGGCGACGAGACCTACGTCTCCGTTCCCTCCCTCAGGGAACGAGGGTTACCATATGTAACCGAGACGTTCCCTATCGGTCAGTCACTACAACGTAGGTCATGACTGACCAATAGGAATCCCTACCAAAGCGCCACAGCTGCTGCACCCCATCCAGCGCCTCCGAGCAAGCCTCTACACCTTCTTGCCTGGAAGGACGATAGGAGGAGGCTTACACAGAGTGAGTTGACACTGCTGTTCCGTGATAATCCATACAGTGAGAATTAAACTGGGAAAGCGTGCCCTTCCTGTTTAGGAAGGAACGCTGCGGAAGCCACTTCTTCAGAGAGTTATGTGGAAATACATATGGACTAGCCCGAAGTCTGTACTGCATATGAAATAAAGGGTGACATAGCCCAAGGGAAAGACACGGCTTCCGATAGGAGCAGCCGTGGAATATATACACATATGGGATCCCTGTAGGGTCACACATATGGAACCCAGCCCAGATCCGGTTCTCAAGGATTCAGCGGATAAGGGCCTGGCGCCGGACGCTCCGCCAAGTCCGGGCCGAGGGGTTTTGGATGACTCGACAGGTTTTTACTCTGGAGCAATAAGGGTGCAGCAAGCCGACAGAGCCAGACCTCTCAGTGCTTCTACCCGTCTAGGGTGAGAACACGGGAGGAGACCGGCTCTACACGTAGGCTATAATATCTAGCGAACGTGTTAGGTGTCGCCCAGGCCGCAGCTCAACAGATATCTGTTAGCGAGGAGCCACGTGCCAGCGCCCAGGAGGATGCAATGCCTCTCGTGGAGTGTGCATGCAACCTGAGCGGGCAGGGCACGCCTTGTGCTTGGTAAGCCAAGGCGATGGCATCCACTATCCAGTGGGCCAACCTCTGCTTGGAGACAGCCTTTCCCTTCTGCTGGCCTCCGTAACAGACAAAGAGCTGGTCCGAGGTCCTGATGCTTTGAGTTCTGTCCACGTACATGTGCAGAGCGCGAACGGGACAGAGCAAAGCCAGGGCTGGGTCTGCCTCCTCCAAAGGCAGCGCTTGCAGGTTCACTACCTGGTCTTTGAAGGGAGTGGTTGGAACCTTGGGCACATAGCCAGGCCGGGGTCTTAGTAACACGTGGCTGTCACCCGGACCGAACTCTAGGCACGATTCTTCGAGCGAAAATACCCTCTTGACAGAGGCCAGTGCAACCAGCAGCAAAGTCTTCATGGAAAGAAGCTTTAAGTCTACTGACTGTAGAGGCTCAAAGGGAACATCCTGAAGTGTTCGAAGCACCAGGGAAAGATCCCAAGAGGGTATGGAGGGGGGTCGAGGAGGATTTAATCGTCTCGCCCCCCCTAAGAAACCTGACGACCAGGTCGTGCTTTCCAACTGTTTTGCCATCTATGTGGTCGTGATAAGCAGAAATAGCGGCAGCATGTACTTTGAGGGTGGAGGGGGACAGTCTACGCTCCAACCCCTGCTGCAAGAAGGAAAGCACAGACCCTATCGAACATCTTCGGGGGTCTTCTCGGCGAGAAGAACACCACTCGATGAACAAGTTCCACTTCAGGGCGAAAACACGTCTCGTGGACGGCGCCTGTGCTGAAGTGATGGTGTCAAGTACCTCTGGGGGTAAGTCACCTAGAACTTCCGCGTCCCGAGGGACCAGACATGGAGTTTCCAGAGGTCTGGGCGCGGGTGCCATAGAATGCCCCGTCTCTGAGTCAGAAGATCCTTCCTCAGGAATGGGCCAGGGAGGGACTGTCGCGGGGAGCATGAGTTCTGGCAACCAAGTCCGGGTGGGCCAATAGGGAGCCACCAGAAGGACCTGCTCCTCGTCCTCCCTGACTTTGCACAGCGTCTGTGCAAGTAGGCTCACTGGGGGAAATGCATATTTGCGGAGGCCCCGGGGCCAGCTGTGTGCCAGTGCGTCCGTGCCGAGTGTTCCCTCGGTCAGGGAGTAAAACAGCTGGCAGTGGGAGGTCTCTGAGGAGGCAAACAGGTCTACCTGGGCCTCTCCGAACTCTCTCCAGATCAGCTGGACCACCTGGGGATGGAGTCGCCATTCTCCCGGAAGCACAGCTCGTGATAGCTCGTCGGCCACACGGTTGAGCAGACCGGGGACATACATGGCTCTAAGCGACCTCAGATGCTTCTGACTACAGAGGAGGAGATGGCGGGCGAGTTGCGACATGCGACGGGAGCGTAAACCACCTTGTCGGTTGATGTACGCAACGGTCGCAGTGTTGTCCGTGCGGACCAGTACGTCCCTGCCCTGTAGCGGCCTTTTCAAGCGGCTGTTGATGTGCCAATGCAGTTGGGGAGCCGTCCACACCCCTGACACTGCATGCCCGTTGTACGTGGCACCCCAGCCGGTGGCAGAGGCATCTGTGAATACCACAGCATGCCTGGAGACCTGTTCCAAGGGGACTCCTGCCCGAAGGAACGAAAGGTCTGACCACGGGCTGAAGGTCTGACGGCAGGCCGGTGTGATTGCCACCCGGTGAGTGCCGTGATGTCACGCCCATCTCGGGACTCGGCCGTGAAGCCAGTGCTGAAGCGGTCCCATATGAAGCAAGCCGAGCGGGGTTACCGCTGCTGCCGCTGCCATATGCCCCAGGAGCCTCTGAAAAAATTTCAGTGGGACCGCCGACCTGCCTTTGAACGTCTTCAAGCAGTTCAGCACCGACTGAACACGCTGCTCTGTGAGGCGCGCTATCTGAGCGACCGAATCCAACTCCATACCGAGAAAAGAGATCCTCTGCACAGGGGAGAGTTTGCTCTTTTCCCAGTTGACCTGAAGACCCAACTGGCTGAGGTGCCTGAGCATGAGGTGCCTGAGCACGAGGTCCCTGTGTTCGCATAACTGGTCTCGAGAGTGTGCTAGTATGAGCCAGTCGTCGAGATAGTTGAGGATGCGAACGCCCTGTTCTCTCAGGGGAACAAGGCCCCCCCCGTGACTTTCGTGACAGGGACAGCTCGAAGGGTAGGACTTTGTACTGATATGCTCGACCCTCGAACGCAAAGCGCAGGAACGGCCTGTGTCGAGGAAGAATCGAGACATGAAAGTACGCGTCCTTCAGGTCGATCGCTGCAAACCAATCTTGGGGACGGATGCATTCGAAAATGCGTCTCTGCGTGAGCATGTTGAACGGTAGCTTGTGGAGGCTCCAATTCAAAACTCGCAGATCCAAGATCGGTCGTAACCCACCACCTTTCTTGGGTACAATGAAGCAGGGACTGTAGTGCCCTGACCTAATATCGGCTGGAGGGACCGGCTCTATCGCATCCTTCGCCAGTAGGACTGCGATCTCCGCACGCAAGACATGGGCATTGGCTGCTCTCACTGTAGTGGAGTGGATGGCCCGAAACTTGGGGGGACGCCGGGCGAACTGAATAGCATAGCCGAGCCTGATGGTCCGAATGAGCCAGCGAGACAGACTGGGGAGCGCTAACCAGGCTCTCAGAGACCGTGCAAGAAGGACCAAAGGGACCCCAGGCGTACCCGAAGTGGGGCAGGGAGGTGGAACACAGGGACGCGGCTCGGGGGGGCTCTCTCTGGGAGGCGGCATGTAGCGGGGTCTGTGTGTGCTGTGCAGCATTTACCTGGTTCCACAGGGCAGGAGGTGCAGGAGGCGGCTCGGTGGCGTTCTCGAACTACACACTACTGCTCACTTGCGACAGAGGAGGCGGATGAGAGTGGTGAGGATTCTGTCCCCCCATTGCTCTCCGGGTCCCCTTCGAACCCAGGGATGGTAGAAACTGCTCTTTTATTGAAAATTTGGGTACCGCTGGTTTTAAGGCCAGCGGCAGAACACAAACAGAAAGAAACAAAAGATTTTCCACCCGGCCCTCTTCCGGGGGAGGGAGCGATGCGGTCATCGTCTCCTGGAGAGCAGTCCCTTCCATCTCCGGGTCGCCCGTCCTAGGGCCGCTTACCCTTGGCTTTGCCGCCCTTCTTGGCGGGGGCCTGGACGGGCGGGGCGCCCTGCCTGCGACTGGCTCCACGGTGCCGCTTAGATGGAGGCTGCTGCGGCGCGGGAGCAGGGGCAGGAGGACGCCCCCGGCGACGAGCAGACTGTGGCAGGATGTGTCTGATGGCCTCAGTCTGCTTCTGTACAGCTGAGAACTGCTGGGCAAAGTTCTAGACCGCGTCGCCGAAGAGGCCGGTCTGGGACACGGGGGAGTTAAGAAACCTGATTTTGTCGGTCTCCCGCATGTCGGCCAGACACAGCCAGCCAGATGGCGTTTCTGGACCACTAGTGTGGACATCGCACGACCCACAGACTGCGCGGTAACCTTCGTCGCACGAAGTGCGAGGTCCATCGCGGCGCGAAGTTCTTGGAGAACTTGCGGGTCGTGACCACCCTCGTGCAGGTCCTTCAGTGCTTTAGCCTGATAAACCTGCAACAACGCCATAGCGTGTATGGCAGAGGCAGCTTCCCCACAGGCCTTGTAAGCCTTGCCGGTTAAGTCCGACGAGTACTTACAGGTCCGCGAAGGAAGACACGGTTCTCCACGGCAAGTGGAGTTAGGGCACAGTTGCATAGCAACGGCCCGTTCCTTTGGCGGGATACGCGTGCATCCCTTAGCTGCCCCGCCATCAAGGGTGGTGAGTGAGGAGGAGCCACCGGAACGGTTTCTGGCAGTGAAAGGTGCCGTCCACGTCCCCATGAGCTCCTCATGCACCTCCGGGAAGAAAGGCACCGGGGTGGGTTGCTGAGAACCAGCGCGCGCCACCCAGAGATACCAATCATCCAGCCTCGAGGGCTCGGGACACGGTGGAGGGTTCCACACGAGCCCGATCCTGTTGGCGGCCCGGGAAAGCATGGCCATCATCTCCGGGTCCGACTCGGGCACAGCTGGCACACCCGGAGGAGGCAGCGGCTCTGAGCCGTCGTCCGCGGAACGGTCTGACCCACCCTCCGATGCAGTGATCGACATCTGGTCGTCCCAGGGAGCGCCGACCGAAACGACCGGTACACATCTCGAGGATGGTCCGCTGGCAGCTGGACTGGCTGCGGAGCATGAGAGGAGTGAGGGTTCCTAGGGAGTTGGTTCCCCGAAGGAACCGCGCTCACTGTAACCCTCAGGTCACCCATGTCATTGTCCGAAGCAACCCGCGAAGGGGGGTTGGAACGAGGTGCAGGCACGGGGACTCCGCCCCTTTGCAGGAACGAGAGTCTCGACCTCAGCTCCGAGATGGTCATCTTCCCACAATGGGTACATGACTCATCTACGAATGCTGCCTGTGCGTGTTCGAGGCCCAGACACACAAGGCAGCGATCGTGACCATCCCGCGACCCCAGGTAACGACCGCATCCAGAAACACACAGATAGAACGTCATCTTGAAAAAGACGCAAACTATCTGTGTCTGCTCTTTTAGGGACTACTCTCACTGGTGCTGAAGCACGCAGGAGAGCAGCCTCAGCGATCACAGCCGGGAATGTGCACCCGTCTGTGCGCTGGGAGATCTTACCAGCTGTTAAAACCGCTTTTCTTTTGCTCAATAACAAGAGGAAGCTGCTCACGCTGCCGTGCTGTCACGCCCAGCACCGAAAAGAAGAGGTCCAAAAGAAGCCTGTAAAAGTTTCCACCGTTTATAGTAGAGGCATCAAAGTGTTTGGCTCCGAAGCAAAAAGCTAACTGTGCAATCGCTCAGCTGCTCGTTAAATACCCACGCTGCGAGCCCGCGCAGCTGATGTAAATGATTGCACGCCAATGTGCATTGGCTTGTTTTAGTTTCACTCGAAGTAGATTGACCTCTCTAGCGAGATTCCTATTGGTCAGTCATGACCTACGTTGTAGTGACTGACTGATAGGGAACTCTTTTTTCCATCTTCGTAATATTGCAGGTCTTCGATCTTCTCTCACTTTAGCTGATGATGATGCCTTAATTCGTGCATTAATCACAACACATATGCATTATTGCAATGCTTTATTTCTTGGTCTGCCCAAAATACGTATTGCAAGATTACAGTATGTTCAAATCTCAGCAGCAAGAGTTCTCACCTTGCGTTCTGCTCATATTACTCCTCTGCTTCATGACCTTCACTGGCTACCCGTGGCATCACATAATCACTTTAAGATATTGCTTCTAACGTTTGAGGCATTAAATGGTCTTGCACCTCCATATCTGTCTGATCTACTTTACTCTTACCGCCCTGCTCGGTCCCTTAGATCAGCTGAACTTGGTTTATTTTTCCATCCCTCGTTTCCGGTTGTCTACTGTAGGTGGAAGGTCATTTAGTGTTAATGCTCCTAAATGATGGAATTCACTACTCCTTACACTTCGCAATCTATCTCATCTGTGGCTACATTCAAGACTCAGCTAAAACATATCTATTTAACATGTATTTTGGATAATGTGACTGTGTCCTTATGTAATTGTAATGTGTGTGCGGGTGAGTACATTTATTGTAATGTACAATGTAAAGCGACCTTGAGCTACGGAAAGGAGCTATATAAATAAAACAACTTCTTCTAAAAACGCATCTCTTTGGCCTAGCATACACATAACACATAGACTTCTATAATTCAATGTTAGGCTGCATAGTTTAGATCAGCCGGAACCGGGAATACTTCCCATAAATCCTGATGCACTTGGTACATCATAAGAAGGATGGCGTCTACGCTAATATTAGTATTTATGCTATTATTTTCATGTTATTAATGTGAAGCTGCTTTGATACAATCTGTATTGTAAAAAGCCCTATATAAATAAAGGTGACTTGACTTGACTTGCTATGAAGGGTCAATGCATTCATTACTGAGACGTCAAACTCTGGACTGGCATAGTGCAAAGCATTATGAAAGTGTTTTTGCCATGATGTGTAGATGCTTTTATGGTGTGGTCTTTGGAAGACATACTATACATGCATACTATCAATGCAGTAAGCGAAGTATGTAGCTCATGCTGCTTTTATGCAAATAAAGGTTTTTTATTTATTCATAAAATATTTATGATTGGCGGAGATCAAATGTAATATTTGACAATGAAATATTGAAAAACCCATTATGGTCAAACGCTAATGTGAATATTAGAGTGGAACATATCCCATAGTGGTTACGGTCCCATATATAATGATGCACGAGTTTTCATAAGCATTTACTCTACAAATTAAACCCATCTCTCAAAGTCCCAACAGTTGAAATACAATAGTGAGGTTGGGAGACTGAAGCATAGGCCCTGAACACAAATTTCATCAATGTTGCATTTGCATAAAGCTCTAATCAAATCTCTAAATAGACACTTGTTTTCCAATCAAAATTCCCTTTCATCCCTCAAAAGCTCAGCACAGTGGAAATGCTAATGAGGGGATTGAGATTTCTCTAGAGAAGACACATTCCTCACTACTCCTTGATGTTTTTTATTTTATTTTACCTTCAGTGTTTGTTCATTGATTAGCAATGATTTTCAATTAATTAAACATTAAATAAGGTTAAAGAAGTCATGGAAATTCTCATCAAGGCAATAATAATTGGCAACTAAAGCACTTGAATGTTGATTTCTGCCTTTTGTCCTTTTAAATCAAGAACTCATTACCATTCTGAAAAGCTCATGAAGAAAACACTGATTGAAACAAATCGTTAATTTTTAAAAGGTGGAGCAGAGAGAGAGAGACTGGAAAAGGAGCTGAACAAGAAATGTTTTGACATGCGCTACTGCCAAGGTTAAGTGATAGCTGTGGTAGCAATTGACCCCTGAATCTTGAGCTACCCACATATTTAAAAACATTTACCTCCACAGTACATCCAGAAGCATCTCTCTGTGCCCAGCCCCGCACAGCTCCTAACCTCTCCAGCTAAACCTCCCGCACATCAGGTCAAGCCTCCCTCCCTCCACCACCTGGAACATGATCATTAACACACATGCTTCCTTATCTATGCCCCCTCTAAGGAGTTGAGGGTATTCAGATTGAGGCCTCAACCCAGAGCCATCCCCACATCATCAGTCGACATCCTGTACAACACTGTAGCATAACATTATTGCTCTCTCTATTACTCAAGACACACTATTTCCAGATGAAACTGTATTTGTCTGACAGGTCTCACTACTGTGTTAAGAGGTACAGCTTTAAATTTCGCAGTTAGAGCCACAGTCCCACTGAGCTTTAAATATGGATCCAGAATTGTGTCTTTATTGCATGTGAGAAAATAAATGATCTGAGAGGAAAAAAAGTTTGAGAGAAAAAGTTATCACACTGATAGCAAAAAAAACATTTCATGAGAGAAAAAATAATATTTGAGAGAAAGTTCTCATACCAATAGCAAAAAAAATTATATTTTAGACTAAAAAAAGTTTTGAGAGAAAGTATTTTTTCTCATAGAACATAAAAAATATATAAATTTGAAATGTTTAATATTATTTTAGAAAACAATCTCAAATTTATGTTTTGCTATCAGTGTGAAAACATTTTCTCAAAAAAAAAAAAAAGTGTTTCTGTCAAACCGCTTTTCTTTGCTCTCGTTGCAATTTCTTGCTCACGTGTCAGGATTTTGCCTTCGCTGTGAAAATTGTGTCGTGGGCAGGGCCACGTTCCTATTGGCCAGTCCGGTGAGCATCATCTTGTCTTGGGAGTCGAACTGAATCACTACACCATTGTTTGGTTCACACACAACTCGATGGGTAGCTGGCTGAGCAAGTTCAGCATAACTGAAGATTAAACATTAAAAAATAGCACTCATATTCTTCAATGAATGTGTATTATATTATTAGCTTGTTAGTTCTATATAATAACATATTAGACAAGATCTGAAACTAGTGAAGATGAAGAAAGGGAGTGCTGTGTGCTCAGGCTCTGGCATTCTCAGGTTCGTCAAAATAAATGTCTGCCATGACATCAAAATAAGTCACAATAACAAGCGTGGCTTAAGTGAATGCATCCAGGAAAATGACCCAAGGGGAACATTTATTTCTCGGAGTTCCTATAACTACCCAGTGTGAAAACCCCCATAGTGCATAAGTACATAGTGTATAAGTGCATAGTGTAAATTTGGGTCTTACTGTGTCTGGTTTTCATTTCCTGTGTTTAGTTCACGTTTTACCTTGTTTACTGACTGTTACATTTTACTTGACTAAATCTATAGTAGATTTAGTCGACTAAAATCATACACTGATGTTGCATTGTGTTGCAATCTCTATGCCGCAACAGCTAGAAGCTGTCCACACTGGACGCGACATCTTGAAATATGTCAGAAATAGGGTTGCCAACTGTCCCGAAATAGCCGGGACGTCCCGATTATTGGGCCTATTTTATTTGTCCTGTACGGGACCTCTCTTGTCCCATTTATTGAGTGCTATGCTGATCTGACTGATACAATAGCAACACGACACTTGAGAATAACCATGACACCGGTCATCATCCAATCACGCGCATCAGACCTTACCAATAAACTATAAATTGAGAATTAATTATTCTTTTTGGACAAATAATTTGATTTGCGAACAGGATCCTCTGCTGTCTGGTCGCTCCCGGTTCGATCCGGTTTCGCGATAAAGGCTAATCCCTTTCACTGTGCGGCCGGTGTTGTGCCGAATTTCGACCCCCTGCCAAATTATTACCCCCCTCGTTGAAGTCAATACCTGATTGCCTAATCCTAACCCCACCCCTAATCTTAACCCCTCCCCCACAACTAATCCTAAACCTACCAATGCTAGGGGGGTAATAATTTGGCGGGGGTCGAAATTCGGCACAACACCGGGTTTTGATTTCGGCTAATCAGTTTTGGTGAATTTAAACAACGTGATTATTGTTCATGAGTCCAACATCCAGACACACAAGAAAACATGCAATCTACCTGAGGGAATAATATGCTGATGTGATTTGCTGCCCAAGAAACATGTCTGATTATTATTAATGTTTTTTAAAAAAAGAAGTCAGGATTATTTGATGAATTGAAGGTTCAAAGGAGATTTATCCGAAATAAAAAAAGCTTTAGTAACATTACATATGTCTTTATGTCACTTTTGATTCATTTAATGCATCCTTGCTGAAAGTAGGCTATTCCAAATAGCAAAAAATATCCGCACGGCTTCTTTTTGCCGCCGGCACTAAGCTGTCGGCTATAGGTGCGTCTCGCTGGCGGGGATGAGACGTTTGCCGCCGAATTCGTCACGCCCATTTTTTGCGAGATGCCGCCGGCGAATAGCTGGCGGGCCGACTGCTTCATTTTCTCTGGCGGTTGCCTCCGTCTAATGGACCGCGGCCGGCTGGCGGCAAGCCGCTTTGAAATACAAGGATTTCTACTCTCAAAATCGACCAGGCATGGCTTTTTTTTTCTTTTCTTTTTTTGCTCCAAAGCCATTAGGGTTTAGGCTATAACAGATTCTTGACTCTTGATCCCATGATAAGGTTTAGGAAATGACATTAAAATTACTTTGAAACTCTGAGGATTATACAGTAAAATTATTTTATGCAGGTACAAATTGTTTACATTTCTTTGATTGATGCACATTTGAGACGCACCAATAAACCAAAAATAATTTGACAATAAAACTTACTTGGCAATAAATATCTTTCTGATTAGGTTTTAAAATAGAAATTTAATTAATGGTATGGACAATTTAGCAGATAATTTTTTTTAAAGGCAATTAAAAAAATCTAAACACATTATAAATGTTTAAAATGTATAACTAAAACACATTACAAAGACTGTGAACTGTGAAGTACTGAATTGTGGAGTTAGACCGTACAGTTTTGCACCATTGCTGTGTTCAGGATTTTTTGGGCGGGGCTAAAACGGTGGCTCGATGACGCACTGATGCCACTGAGGCTGGCCCCTCTCCTAACAATATGACTAGAGCACATTGCGCATCAGTTTGCCGCAGTTAAATTAGAACACGGTGCTACAAACTCGTGTACGGTAGGTGACGGTATGCACTTAAAAGTTGGTTACAACTTGCTATCCGCCATTAATTAAGAGAAGAAGATTGACGAAGTTACTACAGCCTACAGTTTGCTAGCTAGTAAAGTCATCGACTACCATCGTTTAAGTAAGTATATGTTTCCTTTTTGTGTAACACAAAATAGGATTTAAAATATCTAAGTTAGTAATCTTTGTTCTTGCAGTATGCTGCTAGTCCAGTAGCTAACGTTAGCAAGTGTTAGCTAACACATGCTGTTTTGCCTTTGTTACAGTACACACTGTGGTTAAGCAATGTTGCTATTAACGTTACATGTAGAAATGTAATTCGCTACTTACAGTAGTTAGCCAAAGCTTTACATCTAGAAAGACTACGTATAACTTGTTTTTTTTTCTAACAAAACATAACATAATAATGTATACAAGTTGTGTAAATTATTTTGTTTGTTCGAACAAGTATGCAGCTAGTTCAGTTTACAATGTAGCAACAGTGGTTAATATTGGTTCTCTTTGATCACTGCAGCAAGCTTTATGGAAAAGAACGTGACATACAACATGCATGGATTGGTTTGGTGCACCTCAGACAAGATGCCAAAAAGTATGGTGTCCTTGATACCATCTCATGCTTCCCATTTGAAAACTTCCTTGGGTGCCTGAATAAACAATAGGAGAAAGTTATTGGCCCTTGGACTCTCCTGGCACCCCGTGTACAGCATGAAGTTTTCTCCTATGAAGGTATATTCTAGGCCTATGTCTTAGTGTCCAGTGTTTTAACAGTATTGAAAATAGTGCCTTTAGTTGTATTTTTTAAAAATGTAGATTTCCAGAGACTCCAGAATGGAAAAACAAGCCCTGAGGGAAAGCAATGCACCAGCAGGTGAGAACATGCACACTTTCTTAAATTTAACTTTTTTTGTGTGTGATGTAGGTCCAAAATTACCATATGCCTTTCATTTTGTAACTTCAGATGACAGCGGCTCACTTCGAGAGCAGGTGAAGCAAGTTGGGACAATGTTGAAGACGTTTGCTAGCACTGGGCAATCAGGTACAACTTGCAAACAACGCAGGCGTTGGTTGTTGGTTAAAATTCCCACTGGGGTCACCTGTACATATAGTACACCTAGATATAACTGTCATAGTTTAGTAGTTGAGTGACCAGGACTGACTACTTTATTCTTTTATTCTGGGAACCCCTGTAGGTGCAGATCAGACCCCAATGCTGCAACGTCTTGGAGAGTTTGGTGATGTTGTGCGTAGCATGGACAACAAAATGGACACTATGCTGAAGATTTGGCGTTACTTGACAACAGTATGAGGCAGGATAAAGAGCTCCAGGAACGATTTGTAAGTGTGCTGATTTCGTTTATAACGCCATAGTAAAAAAAAAAAAGTCTTTTTTTTTTCTTCTAAAAAGTAAAATTGAGATTGTACACTGCATATTCTACAGTCTGAATCCATAGCCTGTTACATTTTAAATTTATGAGAAGCTTCAGAGAAATGTAATTTGTTACACTTTTGTTTTTTTTGTATTTTCAGCTTCGGTTTTTGTAAATCGCATGTGGGAGGGACCTGAAGAGAACCGTGTGGCGAATGCTTCAGAGTATCTTCTCTAATCACCTTTCCATCAATACAACCTGGACTGGTGTAGGGGATAAAGCATGTTTTAGAGATATGTTCCTGAAGACCTTTGTTCAAAGTAAGTTGGATATTTTTTATAATTAAGTAGACGTGTATGACCTTGTGCCATTCAAATGGAATGACAGATCTTTATTTTCTACAGGAGCCATCCGGAAGAACCCGGCGACCCAGGATGCCACTGATGAGGCGATCCAGGTTAACGTTACGCGTTACCTGAAAGGAGCATCTGACCGTGAAGGTGGAAAAAGGCGCCGCACAGCTGTGAGTAACCCACAGCCGACCCCTTAAACCTAGGCTGACACCCCAGCATCACTGACAACTGGAACCCTTTTTTTATCCTGCAGTCAGTAACATCAAGACCTCTAAAAAGCCTTGTTACAGTGCTTAACTATTCTATTTTTAAATATAGCTTGTAAATCCTAGATTATACATCTAATACTTGATATCTGCACATTATTTGGTATATAATATTCTACTTGCCGTGACTTCAGTATTGCCTTATTTCATTCCGTCAGTGCTTAACGATTCTATTATAGTTTGTAAATCCTATTTCGTGCCTGATATTTTATATTGCACATTAACTAGTACCCAAAATTCTACTTTCATTCCATCAGTGTGCTTAACTGTTATTCTATTAAAAATAGCTTGGAATACTATTTCATACCTCTGATACTTGATATTGCACATTACCTGGTACCAAATATTGTACTTCATTCCGTCACAGTGCTTAACTGTTATTTTATTTTTAAAAATATAGCTTGTAAATACTTGTGCCACAGGTCAGCATTGTGGTTATAATGGTATATTCTACTCCAGAGCTTTACTCTAAATTATTACCACTTATCCTTTTATTAGAAATCACTTGTAAATATGATGTTATACCTCAAATTATTTGGTATCCTTCACTTTCTTCGGCACCAAATATCCTCATTACTTGTGTTTACTGGTAATTCTTTTCATCCCAGAGCTGACCTCTTTATATTATTAGCAAGTATTGTAAGTGTTAAAATTGTGTTTTTTACAAGTGTTTTTTTTTTCTTTTTACCAAAATTTAATTGGAAACCTGCATGTTAGTGTGTGTGTGCGCGTGTATATATATATATATATATATATATATATATATATTTATGTATTTGTATTTTTCTGTTATATTTCAGTGATCTGACATCTTGTTTTAATGACGGTTACTGTACTTTGAAATGTGGAATTAAAATGCCAAATGGAAATTTGTCTGGTTTGATCAATCATTATTCTTGATAAACTGCATGCTATAAATATTAAAAATATATATAAGTGCAATAAGCGGCAGGACAGCTCCCTCGAAAATAGCGTTTGCCTCCGACGGGCCGCGGAAGGTCCGCCTTCGGTATAACGGCGGCGGAATGGCGGCTGCGGGCCGCCCACGGAACGAAGGCGGTAGGAAGGCGGCTGCCGCTTTTAAAAAGCGGCTGCCGCCGGCGGTGCGCCGTCAAGCGTGTTTGCGATTACGCCATTCTGCCGCTTCTACTGCCTCCGGTCCGCCGACTCATTGCTATCTGGGTTACTTTCTTTAGTCATAACTAGTATTACCTTGGATACCCACGCTCTATTATAGTCTTTCAGGCCCTTCAAAAAAAAGAAAAGTGGAAAAAAATAAGCACAGAGCTCCTCTGACCCTTGTTTCTGAATGCATTATTGTCTCGCGAGATCTGATGTGATATTTTGGCTGTCGTGGATGGTCAGTTTAATAATGCAAATGAGGGGCGCATTGATCGATGGCAGGAAGGAGGGTGCTTGACACCGCAGGTAAATTCAGCATATCATTCCAAAATGACATCATGGCGCAAGTTGTGAAAGAACCCGACCTGGCCGCGACCTACGGAATTCAACCATATTTTGAGCCAGACTCTGAACCAGAGCTGGAAACGGAAGATATAGAGTCAATGGAAGGACGTCTACATCAACATGTCTCTGAATGGTAAAGGCAAACATTTTGACTGAGACATACATTAACATCAGTAACGAGCTAAAACGTTTGTTGCTATTTTCTCCCACATAAGTTTACCTTTTATTTAATGTAGATTACATTAACAGAGATGAAGTCTACTTTTTTATCAGCTTACAGTGGTTATAGAGATCAAAGTTTGCTATAATGTGTTGTTTTTGCCTTGTTTCACGTTGTGTTTTTTTAGACATTCAATATTTTTCATCTAAAGACATGTAACGTGATGTTTTTCTTTGTTTATTATTACTTGACTGTTTTATTTATCTATCCTTATCTATTATATAAAAAAATCACTAAAATGATATGTTGTCATTGTTATATAATATACAATTATATGAAATAATTGCTGTATCATTTTCTTGTCTGTTTATCACAGAGGGAAAACTTCATAATTACAATGTATCAGATTTTGTAAATGTCTAAATGTTTAGCGCAGACACCGAACATTGAGACAGTTGATAGGGTTGATAGGAACAGCGTCATTAAAAATGAATTTCATCCACCGGTCCCTGGTAGTTTGGTCCGTTTTTGGTAGAGAAAACACATTTGAATGTTGATTCTGGCAGTCAACCACAGAGCAACTCGTGTGCATTTTTCTTGACTGAATATGAGGGGGAGAGGGGGAGAGGGGCAGGGCGGGCTTCCTGCAGCATATGTCTGCGGTGTCCATATATGGTATATCCTGCCCCGTCTTGACGTCAAGTCGGGGGAGAAATTAAAATCTCGTATTTGAGTGCGCGTGCACGTGGGCTGGTTTACGAACCCTGGGGTAAACAAACGCTTCACTTTTGAATATCGGCTTCCCGGCCAATGTATAATCGTTAGGCAATCATAACAAACATTGATTCTCGTGGAAAAGTGAAAATTACAGGTTATGACTCCTTTAATTTCTTTAAGTGTATAATGTTACAAAAGTTTTTTATTTCAGATAAATGCTATTATTTTGAACTATATTTTGTGTGTAATTAATGTGACTTTTTTGTGACCTTAAAATTCGTTTTAGAATTAAATTGTAGGGTATATAAACAGGTTCAGCAAAACAAATATATTTGTCTGAGAAGCTTTTAAACATATGAACCTGAAATGACATATAGGCTACTGTGTGATACAGTACAAATATTTTGAGTGTCCCTTATTTTTCTGTAAAGAACCACGATTGTCCCGCATTTTTCTTTTCGGAAGTTGAAAACCCTAGCCAGAAATAGAACAGGGTTTCAGTATACTGTCGGGAATTTGTCTGTATTTGTAAATACACTGCAATCAAGATAAAGAAAAAAAAATGACAAAAATATTTGAAAAAATATTATGGGGAAAAAGCCGCGTGGGAAAAAAACGAGATGTTGTAGTCATGAATTACGAACTCGTTTACTCGACTTGGGAGCTAATTTTTAATTTGTGTCCGTTTGTTGCTGAGCAACATGCTGACGCCAAACTTTATAGAGATCGATTGTAAGTCAAGTCTCTGATGCACTTTACGTGAAGAGCACTAAGTTAAGGCTATGTTTACACGGAAACGATCTGAAGAGAAAACACAGAAGTGGCGTTGCGTTATCACTTTTTATTCTGCGTTTAGACGAGTGTTATGGGGGGGATATCTGCGTGCATATGGTGACGCAAAAGTGTGTGAAATTCGATGTAGTATGCACTCCAGGCGGCTAGGTGGCAATTTGAAGCACTGCCACACAACACCACCAATATCTGAGAATATTTTATACAACTGCTGAAAAGACTCTTGTATTTTTATCAGAGCTGCTAGGGCAACTTGAAGGTCCGACGTATGGAAATAATTAGACATGTTGGTTGTTATTCTCCTATACTGGCGCATGACTGTGACAAAAACGCGTACACGACGAGAGCCACCGTGAGCAGATTTGCGTTTTTACCCTTTAGACGGGAACGCGACGGTGGAGCGTTTTTAAGATTTCCACTCTGGAGGGTGGTTTCACTTTTTTTTAACCCCCAAAAACGCCGTCGCCGTGTAAACGAAAGGCACATCTGATCAAATATTTTTACGTTTTCATCCGCGAGCGTTCTCGTGTAAACAGGGTCTAAGAAGAGCGGTAGATCCTTTTCCTATTTAGCACCAAAACTTTGGAACAATCTTCCTAACATTGTCCGGGAAGCAGACACACTCTGTCAGTTTAAATCTAGACTAAAAACAACTTTGTTGTATTTTCATGTTATCACTGTGAAGCAGCTTTGATACAATCTGTATTGTAAAAAGCGCTATATAAATAAAGGTGACTTGACTAATTGTATGATGCTAATTGAATGATACTAATTGAATTTAAGTTTCTGCATATGTATAGCATTATAATTGGTTACTAAACAGGTATGATGTTTCATTTCAGCTTCCTTAATAGACAACTGCTTATTGTAGGTAGAAGACAGCAAGTAGCTCACTAGGAACAGAGCCACATTAAATATTGTCATAAACATGATCTTAGTGGGAGACATGGCTTGGCAGGTGGTGCACATATTCTGAAAAATTGTACACTTGTTTACAGATGACCCATATTCAATTCTGGCTCTATTCATTTGCCGAACCGACACCCTTTTCCCTATGATTTCCAGCAATTTCTTCACTTTTATAAAACTAAAAGCAAAAAAATTCCTGTTTTTCTTTTAAGCAGTCATATTGGCTTTTATTGCATGTATAATTATTTGCAGTGCCTTATAACTAACCCTACAGCCCATAACAGTAAAAAATTGTTCTACCTTTGAGTACCACCTCCAGTTCATCTCTGAGGATGTCAAAGGTACTGTAACGTGAACTGGTCTCAGGTATGATGTTCTTCTTTAGCCAGCCACCACAGGCGTACTGATAGAAGTTGTCACAGGGGTTCACCGTTGGATCCATGTTCTCAATAAGACGGGATGCTACAATGCCAGAGAACATTATGTATGAACTTTATGATGAAGACAACATTTAATGACAGATGTCTTTAAAGCAGGGTTCCTCAAACTCGGTCCTGGAGGGTCACTGTCCTGCACAGTTTAGCTCCAACCCTGATCAAACATACCTAGCTATGAGTTTCTAGTGATCCTAAAGACATTGATTAGCTTGCTCAGGTGTGTTTTATCAGGGTTGGAGCTAAACTCTGCAGGACAGCGGCCCTCCAGGGCCGAGTTTGAGGAACCCTGTGTTCATGAAACCCTATTTCCTTCTTCCAGTTTAAAAATAAAAGTTTGTACCAATGTCATGAAAAGTGAGGTATATGCGTTAATTCAGAGTGGTGATTGGCTGCTGTGGATGGAGGGTATAAGTCTAAGTCATCAGTTTCTGCGTATTATCATGAGAATAAACTCTTTTAATCCAGTCACTGTGCTGTATTATGCATAAGATCGCTGTGGCGAGGGGGGCGTGGTTCCGCGAAGTCTGTAGCGGTAGAGAAGTCAGCGAGCCGCGCGGTGAGTAAGTGGGTCAAGTGCAGATAACGAACACCTGTGTCTGATTGCAGTAATTGGCGTGGAGACTGCATATAAGCTGCCGGCTGAGAGTGAGAAGGAGAGAGAGACCTGGGACTCGCACGGGACTTGTGGACGCGTTGAACTGAGCCTATATTTGTGCTGTTTGTTTGTTCTTTGTTTGCCGTGGTGAAGCGACACGGCGGCCGCGCCCGAGCGCAACCTGTTTGTTTATTTTTATTGTGGATAATTAAGTGCGAGTCCCAATTTCGCCGACCCCGTCTTCTTCTTCCTCCAACTACACTGAATTTACTACACTGGTGCCGAAAACCCGGGAAGGAGAAGACTGCCGCCGCCATGCAGACCCCGCCGGGAACGCCATTTGCGGAGCTCATCCAAGCGCTCGCGGGTCTTCACCGGGAGCAACACCACGCCCTGCTGGCCGTAAAAGAGGAGCAGGATCAACGGTTCCAGATGCTCCTCCAAGGCCAGCAAGAAGACCGCGAGCTGTTCCGGAGCTGGCTCGACCGGGAGGTTCGGGCCGTCCCCGCTACATCTTCGGCCTCGGCCCCGCCCCTGCCTCTCAACAAAATGGGTCCCCAGGACGAACCGGAGGCGTTCCTGGACCTCTTTGAGAGGTCGGCCGAGGCCCAGGGATGGCCCCAAGCGGACTGGCCCATGCGACTCATCCCACTGCTGTCGGGTGAGTCCCAGATCGCCGCCAACCAGCTGCCAGTCCAGAACCTCCTGGTCTACGAAGACCTGAGGCGCGCCATCCTGCAGCGGGTCGGCCGGACCCCCGAACAACATCGCCAGCGGTTCCGGTCCTTGAGCCTGGGGGAGTCTGGCCGGCCCTTCGTGCTGGCGCAACAGCTCCGGGACTCCTGCCGCAGATGGCTGATGGCCGACGGAGGCGACGTCGAGGATGTCATCAACAAGGTGGTACTGGAGCAGTTCGTCACCACGCTACCGAGGAAAACTGCTCAGTGGGTCCAGTGCCACCGCCCGACGTCGCTGGACCAGGCCATCCACCTGGCGGAAGACCACATGGTGGCGTGCTCAGGGGTCGGCGAGCCCCTTCCATCGGCTTCTCTCTCTCCATCTCTCTCTCACTCTCTCTCTACCCCTTCTCTTCCCAAACCTGTGCCCCTTCCCAGGTCTCGCGGGGGGCTGGTGCCCCGGCCGGCGCCAAGGTGGAGGACAGGGACACCGGCGGAGCCCGTCCCTGCGTCCCGGGCCCCACCCAGGGGGCCCGCTTCAACCGACTACCCCGTCCCGAGTCCGGCAGCCCTGCATTTTCCACGCCAATTCCTTGACCCGCTTCCCGCCACTGGAGCGGCGGGGAGGCCTGGGCCGGCCTGTTGGCGCTGCGGGGACCCGGGACACTTTGTAGATCGGTGTCCGGTTATGGAGGTGGGGACGCTGATCCGGGTCCCCGACACGCCGCAGGCTGCCCCCGATCAAACTGGCCTGTACCAGATACCAGTGAGTATCAAGGGGGGTACTTATCAGGCTTTGGTGGATTCAGGCTGTAACCAAACCTCTATACATCAAAGTCTAATACAACCGGGGGCATTGGATGGCAGCCGCATGGTTAAGGTGCGGTGTGTGCACGGGGTGGTGGTGAGATACCCGTTAATGTCGGTCGTAGTTCAATTCAGGGGGCAAAAGCATAGTGTGGAGGTGGCCGTTAACCCGCACCTCCGGCATCCGCTCATTCTGGGAACGAATTGGCCGGCCTTTAACGAATTGTTGGGGGTATTATCAGCGGGTGCCTCTTGGAAAAAACAAAACAGGGGAAAGACAGCGGTTGTTCAGCTGGGGGATGCTGAGCCGGGACCAACGGGTACTGCTGCAGGGGAACAGAGGGCTCTGGAGAGAACGGTTCTCTCCGAGCGCGATGATTTTCCCCTGGAGCAGTCCCAGGATGAGACACTAAAGAACGCCTTCAATCAGGTCCGCTCCATCGACGGCCAGCTCCTCCACCCAGACCAACCGCTCTCTTATCCCTATTTTGCTGTTTTAAAAGATAGGTTGTATCGGGTGACCCAAGACGCCCAGACAAAAGAAGATACAACACAGTTGTTGGTTCCTAAAAGCCGCCGGGAAATGCTTTTTCAGGCGGCTCACTCTAACCCAATGGCCGGGCATTTAGGGCAGGCGGCGACACTAAACCGTCTCATGGCCCGGTTCTTCTGGCCGGGCATTCACGAGAACGTGCGCAGGTGGTGCGCGTCTTGTCGTGAATGTCAGTTGGTGAATCCACCGGCCAATCCAAAAGCACCATTGTGCCCCCTTCCGTTAATGCAGGTCCCCTTCGAGAGAATTGGTATGGACCTCATCGGGCCATTAGAGCGGTCGGCACGAGGGCATCGCTTTGCGTTGGTTATGGTAGACTACGCAACGCGATACCCAGAAGCAGTTCCGCTTCGCAACATTTCGGCTAAAAGTGTTGCGAGCGCACTCTTCTCGCTAATCTCCCGAGTGGGAATCCCCAAGGAGATTCTCACTGATCAGGGCACGGCGTTCATGTCACGAACGATTCGCGAACTCTACGAATTGTTGGGCATTAAATCGATTCGCACTAGCGTCTACCACCCACAGACAGATGGCTTAGTGGAAAGATTTAATCGCACTTTGAAGGCCATGATTCGTAAGTTCGTTCACGAGGACGCCAAAAATTGGGATAAATGGCTAGAACCCCTCTTGTTCGCTGTACGCGAGGTCCCACAAGCCTCCACGGGGTTTTCCCCCTTCGAGCTCCTCTATGGACGGCAACCCCGCGGGGTGCTTGACGTTCTTAGAGAGACTTGGGAGGACGGACCGACCGCTGCTAAGAACGAAATTCAGTATGTCCTGGACCTGAGAACAAAACTCCACACTTTGGGGCGGCTATCAATGGAGAATTTGTTACAGGCCCAGGGCAGACAGAGTCAGCTGTACAACAGGGGAACTAGACTCCGCCAATTTGCACCGGGAGATAAGGTACTTGTATTACTCCCTACTTCCAGCTCTAAATTACTCGCAAAGTGGCAAGGGCCCTTTGAGGTCACAAGGCGAGTTAATGATCTTAACTATGAGGTAGCCCGTACAGACAGAGGTGGAGCACATCAAATCTATCACCTCAACCTCCTCAAAAAGTGGGTTGAGGCAGAGTCAGTGATGCTGGCGACGGTGGTGAGTGGAGAGGAGGATCTCGGGCCTGAGGCGAGCGCAAAATCGCAATCTCTCGCGCTGGCTCTTGGTGGAGATCACCTCTCGCCCTCCCAGCTCACTGACGTGAAAAATATTCAAGCCGAGTTTGCGGATGTGTTTTCTCCTCTGCCTGGTCGGACGAACCTCATTCAGCACCACGTTGAGACGGAACCTGGGGTAGTGGTACGTTGCCGCCCGTATCGTTTGCCTGAACACAAGAAAAAGGTAGTTCAGACTGAATTAGAATCTATGTTGGAATTGGGGGTAATAGAAGAGTCGAGCAGTGACTGGGCGAGCCCGATAGTCTTAGTGCCTAAAACGGACGGCTCGATCCGCTTCTGTGTCGACTATAGAAAGGTGAACGCGGTGTCCAAATTTGATGCCTATCCAATGCCCAGGGTTGACGAATTGCTTGATCGGCTGGGCACGGCTCGTTTTTATTCGACATTGGACTTAACAAAGGGTTATTGGCAGATCCCCTTGTCTCCAATGTCCAAAGAAAAAACAGCTTTCACGACGCCGTTTGGATTACACCAATTTGTTACCCTTCCTTTCGGGTTGTTCGGGGCTCCAGCGACCTTCCAGCGTCTGATGGACAAGATTCTCCGGCCGCATGCTGCATATGCCGCTGCCTACTTGGATGATATTATCATCTATAGTACCGATTGGCAGCGTCATATGCAGCATTTGCGGGCTGTCCTGAAGACGCTGAGAAGGGCGGGCCTCACGGCCAACCCGAAGAAGTGTGCAATTGGGCGCGTGGAAGTAAGGTATCTGGGTTTCCACTTGGGTCACGGACAGGTGCGTCCCCAAATTGATAAGACGGCAGCAGTTGCGACCTGCCCGAGACCTAAGACCAAGAAGGAGGTTAGACAGTTCCTGGGGCTAGCGGGATATTACAGGAGGTTTGTGCCTAATTATTCGGACCTCGCTAGCCCGCTGACTGATCTAACTAAAAAGGAAGCGCCAGATACGGTCCAGTGGACGGAGCACTGCCAGCAGGCCTTTACCCAGATAAAGGCTGCTCTGTGTGGCGGCCCGCTTTTGCATGCTCCTGACTTCTCTCTTCCTTTTATCCTGCAGACTGACGCATCGGACAGGGGGCTGGGCGCGGTCCTATCCCAGGAGGTGGAGGGTGTAGAGCGGCCGGTGCTGTACATCAGTCGCAAGCTCTCTAAGAGAGAGGCGATGTACAGCACCATTGAGAAAGAGTGTTTGGCCATCAGGTGGGCTGTTCTCACCCTCCGCTACTACCTCCTGGGGCGGGAGTTCACCCTCGGTTCGGACCACGCTCCCCTGCAGTGGCTCCACCGCATGAAGGATACCAACGCGCGGATCACTCGTTGGTATCTTGCTTTACAGCCTTTTAAGTTCCAGGTGATCCACAGGCCGGGTGCACAGATGGTTGTGGCTGACTTCCTCTCCAGGAGGGGGGGGGGGGAGGCTGCAGGCCGGACGGCTCCCCGGCCTGAGACGGGCGGTGGGGGTATGTGGCGAGGGGGGCGTGGTTCCGCGAAGTCTGTAGCGGGAGGCGTCAGCGAGCCGCGCGGTGAGTAAGTGGGTCAAGTGCAGATAACGAACACCTGTGTCTGATTGCAGTAATTGGCGTGGAGACTGCATATAAGCTGCCGGCTGAGAGTGAGAAGGAGAGAGAGACCTGGGACTCGCACGGGACTTGTGGACGCGTTGAACTGAGCCTGTATTTGTGCTGTTTGTTTCTTCTTTGTTTGCCGTGGTGAAGCGACACGGCGGCCGCGCACGAGCGCACCCTGTTTGTTTATTTTTATTGTGGATAATAAAGTGCGAGTCCCAATTTCGCCGACCCCGTCTTCTTCTTCCTCCAACTACACTGAATTTACTACAATCGCATTACAGCGGATAATTTAAATGTCACACAAGACCAGTTTGGCGCTGTTTGTTCACCTCTGCCTGTTCAGCTTTGCGTTCCGACACATTTTCAGTAAAGCCCCTTTCACACAGAGATTCCGGAAAATACACAGATAAAGTGACCCGGGATTTGACCCGGGTTCGTTTGATTTTGGTTAATTCACACTGCCAATGATTTTCTGGAATCAGAGAGTGCGTTCACACACAACCCGTAAAAATTCCGTAAAGACACGTGACATTGATGTGACTCGAAATGTCTCAGCAGCGTCTTAAGTTTGCTTATGAGCTGTGAGTTCTCTCTCAAGAAACCACGCTTGTGCATTTTTTTTCTTTGATTCGATCATAAACTAGTGCATTACGTACCATTTCACTAGCTGGCGAACGATCCCCGCTTCAGCATCATCATTACGACACTGCATTGATTACGGCTTTTGTTCACACAGTGCACATTCCGGAACTGAACACAGCAATGTTACTAGGTCCTCAACCCGGCATCAATCTCGGGTCGTGTTTGCGTTCACACAGAAGGTGTTCTGCAATTTCCCAGGATCAACACAACAAAATTATAAACACTTTTTGTTTTTGCCAACATTTTTCATGAGCTGAACTCAAAGATCTAAGACTTTTTCTACGTACACAAAAGGCCTATTTCTAAAATCTGTCTAAATCTGTGTTAGTGAGCACTTCTCCTTAGCCAAAATAATCCATCCACCTCACAGGTGTGGCATATCAAGATGCTGATTAGACAGCATGATTATTGCACCGGTGTGCCTTAGGCTGGCCACAATAAATGGCCACTCTAAAATGTGCAGTTTTATCACACAGCACAATGCCACAGATGTCGCAAGTTTTGAGGGAGCGAGCAATTGGCATGCTGACTGCAGGAATGTCCAGCAGAGCTGTTGCCCGTGAATTGAATGTTCGTCTCCAAAGGCGTTTAAGAGAATTTGGCAGAACATCCAATCGACCTCACAACTGCAGACCACGTGTAACCACACCAGCCCAGGACCTGCACATCCAGCATCTTCACCTCCAAGATAGTCTGAGACCAGCCACCCGGACAGCTGCTGCAACAATCGGTTTGCATAACCAAAGAATTTCTGCACAAACTGTCAGAAACCGTCTCAGGGAAGCTCATCTGCATGCTCGTCGTCCTCATAGGGGTCTCGACCTGACTGCAGTTCGTCGTTATAACCGGTTTGAGAGGGCAAATGCTCATATTCAATGGCGTCTAGCACTTTGGAGAGGTCAAGTCACCTTTATTTTATATAGCGCTTTTTACAATACAGATTGTATCAAAGCAACTTCACAGTGATAACAAGAAAATAATACATCAAAGTTTGTTTCTAAAATAAAATTGCATCATCATCCACCTTAAGTGAGGCAAATCAATAATATTGTTGAATATTTAAATGTGAGAGGTGTTCTCTTCACGGATGAATCCCGGTTTTCACTGTACAGGGCCTGTACTTTAACCTTCTGGCCCCTTTGAGGAAGCGCACGACCAGGTCGCTTCTGCCCAGTGATTGCTCAGCCACATGAGCGTGAAATGCTGCTATGGCTGCTACATTCACTTTGAGCGTGGACGGGGAATGCCCCACGTCCAAAAGCTCTTGTAGAAAGTAGGGGTCCACCGCATGAGTAGACGTCCAGGTTCCGAGCTGTGCACCAGCTGGAGAACACTGACCATTTTAGAGTGTAAAGACGCCTGGTCGAGGGCGCTCTAGCTTCAGTAATGGTTTTCAGCACCCTTTCTGAAAGGTCCCCGGGTACCTGTTGAGGGGCTATACTTGGAGGGCCAGATACTTCCGTTCGCCTGTGAGAGGAGGTCTCTCGTCAGCGGAATCGGCCAGGGGGCTGTTTCTAGCAGCTGAGTCAACTCTGGGAACCATAGCTGGTTCTTCCAGAGAGGGGCTATTAAGATCACTGTACACTTGCCCTCCCTGATCCGTTCTATGACCTAAGGAATATGACCTATGACCCTCTGCCTCGCCGAAGGTGCTCCATATCACCTGACACGTTCTCGGGTGAAGCAACCAAATTCTGTCTCTGGATAATAAATCCGCGCCCTGGTTCAGAATGCCTGGCACGTGCGCCACCCTCAGCGAGCGCAGGTTGTGCTGAGCCCATATTAAAAGGCTTTTGGCCATGATGTGCAGGTCTTTGGACCTAAATCTACCCTGGCAGTTTATATAGAAGACCATCGACATGTCCGTCCGGACCAAGACGTGGTGTCCCTCTAGATATGGGAGAAAAGCTTGCAGTGACAGAGCGACCGCTCTCATCTCCAGCCAGTTTATATTTAGGCTCCTCTCCGGGCTTGACCATATGCCAGAGATGGGCCTGCCCTCGTAAAAGGCCCCCCAACTAAGGTTGAAGGCATATGTTGAAATAACTTTCCTCTTTGAAATCACTCCCATACTCACGCCGCTTTGGTACCAGCTGGCTGCTTTCCAAGGAGCCAGGGCTCTGACACAGCCGTGGTTCACTTTAATGCGTTAGTGGCCTGATCGCTACGCGTGAGCTGGTACACAGTGTTTTAGCCAGCGCTGAAGAGGACGCATGTACAGTAGACCCAGGCCATGAGAGCTAACATCCTCTGAAATCTCTTCAGAGGCGTACACACGCCCGCTCTGAATGATGCCGCTAGGTGCTGAATGGTGAGCGCGCGCTCTCATTTGTATAGACTGTTCCCAGGAAGGAAATGTTCTGGTTGGGAGACAGTGCGCTTTTGCGGCAGAAGCATTGATCCTGAGCCCTAGGCATTCTAGATGGCTGAGGAGCCAGGATCTGTGAGTTATTAACTGCGTTCACGATTGTGCTATAACCAGCCAATCGTCGAGGTAGTTCCACTCTCGCATCCCCCGTTGTGAGAGCTGTATCCAAGCACTTCGTAAATGTACGGGGTGCTAAAGATAGACCAAATGGTAGCGCTGTGTACTGATAAGATCTACTGAGAAAAACCAATCCCCCGGGCGAATTTGGGCAAGGATTTGTTTGGTCGTCAGCATCCTGAAAGGGCGCGTCATCAGCACTTTGTTCAGGTGTCTGAGATCTAGGATGGGCCTGAGGCCGCCATCCTTTTTTGGAACGAGAAAGTAGCGGCTATAAAAGCCCGACTCGCTCTGTGGCGACGGGACTGGCTCTACGGCCCCTTTCGCTAACAGTTTCGACACTTCGGTGTGAAGGATGTGAGCCACGTCGCTTCTCACTGTTGTCTCCACCACAGCTCGAAAGTGCTGGGGTCTGCGAGTGAACTGTAGCAAGTAGCCTCTTTTATTATATTCAAAACCCATTTTGATATAACGGGGATGGCCTCTCAGGCCTTGGCCCGCATAGCTAGGGGTTAAATGATGTCTGGGGATGGGCCACTGAAATGGACAAAAATGTAACTATGCCTTTATTCATTCTGTTAAACTGATGTGTGTCATTTGTTCAGAGATTGTAGTGCTTGTAAATGTAATGAAAATGTTAATAGACATTTTAAATGTTCTTCCTCATTTTTCATATAGACCTACAGTATATAGTTCTATAAAATTATAATGCTGATTTGTAGATATTTTTACCTATTAATCCTAACACTTACTATTATATCTATAAAAAACACCTTGCAGCGTGTACTGTGCTAGACTTACTGGGACTAGTCACAGCACTAATGCACTGGCATATTTTTGCCCTATTGATGGTTTGATTGCTTCTATTGCTTTTCTCATTTGTAAGTCACTTTTTAAAAGCTAAATGATTAAATGTAAATGTATTTCAAGAATTAACAAAACATTTGATTTGTTCATGACAGTTGTTAGTAGTCTCTAATGATAAGATTTTTGTGAGTTTGTTGTCATAGGGTTATATTATTTGTTTCAATACATCAAGGTGCCTCCAACTTTGTTTGTTTTCTCATCACTTATATTTAAATATTCTTTTGACTGTATAACGAGTGTGTTATAGGTCTGTGTTTTATTAGTTGTTGTCTCCCCTCTTCCCACCTTCTTTCCACGCCAATTTTTTTTGTGTCTTTTTCAAATCTGAGATGTGAACAAGCAGTGCTAAAACAGAGGGTTTCACGACACAGTAATAAATGTGCAAGAAAGGCTATTAGTCGACTATTTGACATTACCAGATCAATTCTTGTTAGTATGTTGTAAAATATCTTTACCTGACTGTGTGCAGTCAGCGGTTATACAGACTCCATCTACAAAGAAAGAAAAGCACAAGGGGTCAGAGGTCAGGAGCAAGTTAACACCATTAATAATTTATTTAATAATAAATAAAACATCTATTTAACCATTTTTCTCTGTGGTATGTTCAGTTATATCTTCACAAAAAAGTCTTTCTGTACTTTTATATCTGTCCATAGACATACGGTATTATTTATGAGAATCTCTCACTGAACCAAGATTCATCTACAGGTTTCCCTCTGAACATATTCCATACAGCACTGCCCTCCCATCCAGACCCCCCATGGCTGAGAGGAAAAGCATGTGAAGATCATCTCTGTATTCAGCATTCTGTCTGCCTTTGCTGTTTAAACATTTATCCAGCACATTAATGGCAGATGATCAGGGTATGAGAGGCAGGCTGCAGTGAGTATCTATAAGCTCCATCTGCTGCTTAGAGGCCTAATGAGGTGGGGAGAGGGGCTTATATGGGCAGGGGTGCGGCCAGGGATTTTGGGCCCTATGAAAAAATATGAGGTAAGGCCCCTACTACTGCACCCGTTCAATTAATAAAATCGATCTCTGGGGCCCCTAAAAGTGTGTGGGCCCTTAGAATCGTCCTAACTTTTCCCCCCTTAGCGGCGCCCCTGTACATGGGTAGTCAGTCATATTATGGGGAAGCACTGGCATGTGCCAGCTTGATTCAATACTGCCCTGGGAAAATAACTACAGAACCAATGTGGATGGACTAATATGCATTAATTTGTGCTTAAATAATGCACAGATAATCATGAGTTAATGTATCCATTCATTAATCATTCCCACATTAGGAGTTTTTCTGATGAATAGATACATTTGTTAATTACCACAATGGGTCGAAGCCATGTATTTCAACTTTCAGTGGTTGGCTTTGATTAATCATTAGCTACTGATTTGCAAAAATGTAATTTTGGTTTTGACATCCAAACTAAGCCACGGATTTCAATTTCCAGCTGATGAACTGGTGTATCCAGTGCCGTATGTCTGTTTAAAGTTTGAGGATTCAAATGTGGGATACTGAGCATGCGACCGGGCACTGCTATTTCGTAACTCTGTGTCTACACCGAGTGACAAAAGCGTAATCAGTGATACTGATTAAACTGGATGCGGTGCGACGCTGCGAGACACAAAAAATCCCAGAGAGTAAGCTGATGCCTTGTTCTATTTCTGACATACTCCAAGCACTTGTGCTACTTCTGATACTAAGGGCAAATGGATTTGCAATGGTCTGTCACGTCCAGTGTAGACAGCTGTTGCGGTGCAACATGATAACTGTCATGTCTTGTCTAGGCACTGTGTAACAGCAGTCAGTAGTTCTGATGGACTAATATGTGTGCAGCCCAACTTACCCATCATTAAAACGCATTCCCTGACATTACATTCTCAAGTCAAGTCAAAGCATCTTCATTTATATAGCGCTTTTAACAATGTAGCTTGTTTCAAAGCAGCTTTACAGAGATAAACATATAATTTAAGGTAACAGAGATTGTTTTGCCTTTATAGCGGTTCTTGAATAATGTTATTTTCCAACTAAAGTTAGTTTTGATTTATTCACTTCCATCGAAATGATCATTTGTTATTAAATTAGGGGCCACTAAGACAACGCCGTTCTCTCTAAACAGACTTTAAACGAGAACCTGTGATAATGCGCATGTGAACGCCATCAGCGTTTAAGAATTGATTCTATAGTTGTGTGCGTTTGAATATATGTGCGCAGGTTTGTAATTCCCTACAAACAAATGTAAAACAATTTCCTACAAATAAATGTAAAATTGGTAATTTAAATGAGCTAGACTGAAACTTTTAAAATGATATATGTCACTTGATGCTGATGCTATAACGGGTTAGAAAAACAAATATTTATAACACAAAGTCAGCTTAACAGCCTTGGCTAAATGTAATTTACATGAGACTAGATAATGATCTGAGATGTCATCGCTCTGCTGCAGAATTTCAACGGCATCAACATCTAGTCCATGTAGGAATGAGTAGGTCCTGACATGTCTTGTCTAACTCCAATTGAGTTTACAATGTCTTTTTGCCAATCCCAATGCATCTTTTTCATATTTGTATATTAAAATCACCAACAATTAGTACTTTATCTGCAGCCAATACTAATTCTGATAGAAAGTCCGCAAATTCCTTGATAAAATCTTTATGGTGCCCTGGTGGCCTGTATACAGTAGCCAGCAGAATTCTCAAAAATGATTTATCGTTTACACTATATATTTTTACATTAAACACCAACACTTCAAAAGAAGTATTTTTAAAACTACATTTCTTAGTGGTTTTGAAAATATTACTATAAATTACAGCAACAACGCCCCGCTTTGCGTTTCAGACGAGGTTCATGTTTATAACTGTGATCTTGTGGGGTTGACTCATTTGAAGTAATATAATCGTTTGGTTTTAGCCAGGTTTCTGTCAAACACAGCACATCTAGATTATAATCTGAAATCAAATCATTAACAATAAGTGCTTTTTAAGTAATGGATCGAATATTCAGCAACCCAAGCTTTATCATTTGTATTATATCTGTTTTTTATTTGTTGAACATCAATTACATTTTTAACCTTAGATGGGTTTGGACGTTTTTTGGATTTCTAAATTCGGGGAACAGACACAGTCTCTATATGATGATGTCTAGGTGAATGTTGCACATTCTCTGTGCAACCCGCAGACCTCAAACTTTAGTGGTGATATCAAAACCCAAAACCATGACATATTACTTAAGAGTTAATAGAGTTAATAGTCATGGAAGTGAATCAATCAAAAAACGTACTTTAGCTGGACAATAACTTTTTCCAAGAGCTGCTGTAAAACCAAAACAATCTCTGTTCCATTAATTTCCTATTATCACTGTAAAGCTGCTTTGAAACCATCTGTATTGTTAAAAGCGCTATATAAATGGTGATTTGACATGTGCCTCAACACGTAAAGTCATAACATAATGATATTTTTGTAAATCATTAGCTAATGATTAATTAAAGCAGACAAATGAAACTACATAGCTACTTTACCCATTGTGGTACTTAACTCTTTCCCCGCCATTGATGGAAATTTCCATCATTTGTAAGACAACTTAAATTTCCGGCTTTCTGCGTTTTCACTTTTAAATGGTAGGGTGCGCTATTATGCATCTTCCAAAAGAGTACTGAATCTCCTGATCAAAACATAGGGTGAAGAAGAAGCAGAAACAACTGATAGCATATGTAAGCTTATGCTTATGTAAAATAACGCGATCATCAACAGCATATCCAGTAAATCAAAACTGCCTTATGTTACAGAATAAAATGTTGAGCCAGGATGAGCTAGGGGTGTTGATGGACTCGATCTACTCCATCTGTGTTTTGATCATCATTCTGAATCCCATCCAGATGTAGTCTTTGACACGTTTGTCTCAGCTTTTTGCTCAAATTGTTGCTTATTTTATGAAACGTACCTACATTCAAGTGTTGATAAATTATGTACTTTTTTATTTGGTGAATACATTTTATTTAAAAAAAAAAATCTAGGTTTGTATCTATCTAGGACACCTCCTTGTGTTACAATGTGTATGAGAGCTATGATGAAAGTAGCCAAATAGAGTAACCTGATTCATTCCTGTGAATCGTTTGTTCTAAACTGCTGCTTCAGTTACTGTGCTTAATCATTTTAAAACAATTTCTTTGATTCCTTTGCACTTTAAGTCTCTGCATGATGTTTTATGATTAATTATAACTCTGTATTATTATACTGGTACATATAAATGTAATGTTTTCTTGGGGAGCAAACATACATATATTTATATCACATATTATGTAAAGAGTTATATTTGAAAATGTATGTTTACTATAATGTCCAGTTTTTCCATCACGAATAGACTCTTGTACTGTATGAGTTAGATCAGCGTATATGTCTCCAGCATATATGTCTCATATAATATTCTTTCACTGAGCATTTTAATAGAAAAAAAATCAATTTGGGTATTTTAGCTTTTGCAATAATTTCTGGATCGACCTCAGTGGAAAAATCATCTCAAAAGCAGCTAGCACGGGCAGTAATTTAGTCACTCAACAACACAATGAATCTCATGCACTTACTTTTGCCACTCTGTGTGATGAAGAGGAGGATTAGGGCCACAATAATGACAAATAGTAAAGATACAATTGTCAGGAGACCTATCTCCAGTGACGTCCAGCGGGGCTTTTTTTTCGGAGTGTTGTTGTCAGCCATGGTCTGCTGTCCCTCTGGGGCAGCCTGTAGAAACTCACCTGAAAAGAGTAAGGGAGAGTTTAAGTTAAGATTCAGTGTAAACTGCGCAGATAACTTCACATTGAGTTTCTTTGCAGAGTTTGGTCTCTCTAAACACATCTTCTGTCATTCGTCACAGAACTTACCTGTTTTTACAGATTTCAAAAATTCACAGTCTACACTTTGAGCTGTTATTTATTGCAACAGGGAATTAATCACTGATCCCGCTCTGCCAAACACACAGTAACGATTCACAGATCACAAAGACTCATGTCAAACATACTTTGAAGCATTCAGGTGCACAAATACACACAGACACACACAGAGTAACAAGCCGAGGCAGAGACCTGCTGTGTTCTGGCTGAGAGGACCGCGACCTTGGGACAATGTCTAAAAATCTTCCTTTGAAGGAGGCTGACACTCTCTCACACACAATAACAAATACACAACACAGGGCAAATACACACAAACCTAAACTCATATTCTTACTGGGGTACTTTACACACACAGACTCTTGTCTCTTTCAATTTATGTTGTATTTACAGATAATAAAAGTAAAGTCGTTTTAGCAACGGGGCTGGTTTACTTTTGGGAAAAGGGAATCAAAAATATCAGGGCTAATTTGGCGAATGAGTCACTTTTGGCTAAATTGTACTTACAAGGGGCAGTGGCTTCTTATCTTAGTCACATCGCAGCATCTGCATGGGTTAGATCTGGACGATTCATCTTGTTAAATTTTAGAGGAAAAAGTGTGACTGGTGTAACTATTTGAGACAGGGGCTGGTTTAATAATTGCACTGCAGTTAATTATACCTTAACATGAATAATAAACAACTTGTTAAAATGTAAGATGGAGACAGGCACACTTTAAATAACGCATTTGAACAGTGCACATGCAATGCACCATCTGAATAAACCGATCTTCTTTCATGTGTAAACATTTGCATCTGCAGACAGACCTGTAATGGCTAGTTACCATTACTTGACAAGTTAAAATTCCCACAGCAATGCAATCTTGTGAATAGTTGCATGCTTTTTACATAAAATGTGCTTCTACTACACATACATTCACACACACATTTTCATGGACACTAAATATACTAAACTGATGTATTGACAGCATCTAAAACATAATTAAAATGTATGAATAACATTACAGATGAACAAATGTTTACAAAAACTTATTTAATCTATGAATATTTAATTCATGGAATTAATTGGAATTGATTTGATTAAATTTATAATAATGAATAATAATTCATTACATTTATATAGCGCTTTTCTGGGTACTCAAAGCGCTTTACATAGAAGGGGGAATCTCCTCATCCACCACCATGTTTCATGATCAATGAATTTATGATCAATGAGATTGTTTTCAATTCCATTTATTAAAAGCAATTGAAATTCTAACATTTTATTTTGTTCTTTGGGACTTCTGGTGCCAGCTCGTTTCAAAGGCTTACAGAAAATGTAAACGCGCTAGGAAACAAAAAAAAATGAACTCTTAAAAGGAATAAGATCATACAATTTCAGTAACCGTTACTTAATAGTGATTTTGTTTTACGGCAGTTTGACAAATGGACCACAAAATTTAATCCATTGTATTCTTAAGCTGTAATCCAAAATTTCAGAATTCATTTGATTTTGTTGTGAGAGAAACAGAACCAACAGAACCAAATTTACATTATATTTATATTGTTGAAACATGGTTATGTTAAGGATTGGGGATAGGGAAAATTCTGTCATTATTTACTCACCCTCAAGTTGTTTCAAACCTGTATGAATTTCTTTCTTCTGCTGAACACAAAAGAAGCTATTTTGAAGAATGTCAGTAATCAAACAGTGAATGGGCCCATAGACTTCCATAGTATGTAAAAAAAAAAAAGTACTATGGAAGTCAATGGGGATGGTCAACTGCTTTTAAATGATGTAAATGATGCAGACTTTTCACTTTTAAGATGAACTATCCGCAAATATACACTGATATTCAAATGAATTAACCAAGCATTAATACCATTGATCAGCCCTACCAAACGTGGATGTTTTTTCACTAAGAAACAAACATTGTTATGTTATTTGATTGATATTGTGAAGCTGCTTTGACGCAATTTATATTGTGAAAAGCGCTATATAAATACACTTGACTTGACTTGACTTGACTGATGATCACGTTGATCATTTCCTAAAAAGATAACATATTAAGGTCTGAGTAGATTAGATGGTAAGGAAACAATCAGTTCTCGTAATCAACGTGTTGGATGCAGGAGAAATGGGCAGAAATAAAGGTTTGAGCAACTTTGACAAGGAACAAATTGTTATGGCAAGACAAATGGGTCAAAGTATCTTTGAAACGGCAAGGCTTATGGGTTGCTCCCGGGTTAACAGAGTCCGAGGAGGAACAAATCACAGACCGGTGAAAGGGTATTGAGCACCCAAGACTAATCAATGCATGAGTGCAACAAAGGCTATCCCATCTGGTCCAGGGCAACAGAAGGTGTACTGGGGCACAAATCACTAAACATTTTAATGGGAGGAATATGTCACAACACACTGTGCATCACACTCTGCTGCGTATAGGGCTGGTTAGCCACAGACCAATTAGAAAGCCTATGATGTCCACTGTCGAAAGCACCTGCAATGGGCATACAAGCGTCAGAACTGGACCTTGGAGCAGTGACCATACAATGGCAGTACAAGGTCTGCAAGGTCTAGCTTCCTTTGTTGGCAGAAGCCACATGGTTTTGTAAATTTTGTTTTAATACAATGAAATGCATATGTATCATATCATAAAATCATATGTATCTTTGCACATATGTATCCGTTATATCTTTACTTTTTTGAAAATATTATATTAGATTATAAAACCTACTAACAATATTACAAACATCAAATAAAGTTAGAGGTGATGTATTTTTTTATTATTATTTTATTATTCTTTAGGTGTACAGAACATGACCGTGGCTGAAATGCCTAGTGTATATGCTCTCAGACTGTAGTTTCTTCCACATGTGCCGATAATAGGCCATTAACGAAACTGAGTGATGTACTCTGAGCTGGATAATTGAGAGGCTTAAATAGCCACAGACTTGCCCCGGGGCTTCCCACTAAATAGAAGTTGTTTTCATTTAGAAATCTAGCATTTAGAGCTCTAGCATTTAGAGCTGACACAGAGAACATTCCTCTTTTTTTTTAATATTAGGTTCATAATTTTTTGGTTGCTTAGTGAAGGGTTTCCAATAGGGAGTTCTCAATATCACTGCAGGGAGTTTGTGAGATTGTGACAAAGATAACTAAATTAAATTAAATTAAGGTCATCTTTGCGTAACACTCGAAGTACACAGAGGACGAAGATAAAGATAATTCCAAGGTTTATTAAACAAGAACTAACAAAGAGCCAACAACACGAAACAGTGTGCTATGCACAAATAATACCGGACACTGAACTTCTTCTTCTTCTCTCAGTTAATGACGGATTGCAAACAACTTAAAGTGCATACCGCCACCTACTGTACTGGAGTGTGTAACATCATATCACTCAACTATAAACCCTATTAGGTATCATATTAAGGTACTCTCATATTCTGTTCACCAACCCAGTATCTTTAAGAAATTTATATAATGCCTTCCTGGTGATTCTTATCCCTTTTCTTTCTCCTTCTGTTCCCAATATACCCATCAGATTCCATTCTCGCCCTGCCTCCTGTACCCTATCATGAAATATGTCTTTCCAACTCAAACAATATACAATGCAAAATTACATGTTCAACATTTTCTTTAATCCCACATTTTCCACACTTTTCACTATTCCTTTTCCCCAATAAAAACAAGGTGCTATTCAGACCTGTATGATCTACTCTCAGTCTTGTCATTATTATTTCCTCCCGCCTGTTCCTTTCCCTATAATTTTTATTACAACTGACTTTTGTATTTTATAATAACTCCCACCATTTCTGCCATATTTCAATACCTTTCTTCCTAATGAGTGCTTTTCCTTCTCTTTTCCTAGTGGTATTTGTACTGTTATTTCCTTTAGTAATGCCTCTTTTGCTAGTTTGTCTGCAATCTCATTTCCATTTACTCCCTCATGAGGTGGCACCCAGCAAAACTGAACATCCATCCCTACCCGATGTAACCTAAATAAGCTGTGAAACATTTAAATCAACAGGCATCTTCTCTGACAGATGTCATTGACTGAATACTTTTAATAGCTGCTAATAAGTCTGTGCATAAAATCACCCTATCCGGTCTGACCTCTTCAACCCACTGTAATGCTATGACGATTGCCACTATTTCTGCTGTATATCCGGATAGCCTATCTGATAATCGTTTTGAGATATTTATTTTGAATTCTGGTATGTATTCCGATTCCCACACATTCCTGTTTATTTTTAGATCCATCTGTATAGATTTTTAGATAATTATAGTAACTGTTTCTCAGATAGCTGCTTGTCCGTATTCCTACCTCCTCCATTTCCCATCCTCTTTTCTTTTCCAGTATACTAAAATCTGTTTTTACTTCTGGATAAAGCCAAGGTGGAATATTACTGACTGTATTGGGTGTGGTGAAATCTATTGCTTCCATTCCATATTTCCTTACTTTCTTTTCCCCTGTCCATCCAAATCCACGCCCCCAAAACTTGAAATACTCCCAACAATCCTCTGTAATCTTCTTTGCAGGGTTTTCTTTCCCACTTCCTCTCAATCTGACCCAATACGCTAACGCTAGTTTTTACTAGCTTTTTTTACTAGCTTTTAACGCTAAGGCTGTATATCCCGTGCCTAGCAGAGCTATACTGAGTTCTGATTTTGTAAAATCCACATCTAAAGTTGATGTACTATCCTCGTCCTTATTTTCTCTGAGTGCCAATTCTTTCTGTTGTTTATGAATATCCATAAGGTGATCACCACTATGCACAGTCACAAAAGTCCGCCCTAACATCTCTGCCTTTTCTTTGTCCGTCACTACCGCCTTTCCTCCATCAATCAAAGCTGGGATTTTAGTCACTTTCCTTTTCCCACTCATTCTTTTAAACATAGACCAAATATCCCCTAACTCTACTCCTCTACCTATGGTGGAACAAAACTCTCTCCAATTTTCCTTTTTGGTTAACTTAATTGTCCTACGAGCCACTGGCCTTTTCCTTTGAAAATCCAAAACATTCTCTTGTGACAAATTATTCTTTAATGTTTTAAAAGCTTTGTTTCTTTCTTTTACGGCTCTGTTACATTCCTCATTCCACCAGGGGACCACTTTCTTCCTGCCCTTTGTTGATCTTTTTGGAATACTTAAATTCGCTGCATTTATAATGTGTTCTGTAATTTGCTTTGTGCATTCTTCTATATCACCTTCTAATGTCACAAGGTTTGCTGACTTCATACAACATATCTTAAAAATTTTCCCATTCTGCTTTCTCAAAGTACCATCTGTTAATGGTACTTCCTTCTTAAAAACATACATTCGTGTTGATTATTGTGACACCTGGAAAATGGTCACTTCCTATGGTAGAATCATTCATTACAAACCATTGGCACGCATTTACCAAGTTATCTGATACCAGTATAATATCTAAACATGATGTATTACCCCTTCTCAAATCTACTCGTGTTCCCTGTCCATTATTAATGCATACCAGCGATCTTTCTTCCATCATTTCTTCAATTATATTCCCATTATTATCTGTATGCTTACTGCCCCATAAGCTGTAATGTGCATTAAAATCCCCACACCATATTTCTTTCCTGCATACAGTCCCTGCCATTTCATTAAGTTTGTTAATATCCAAATTTTAGCATGGGTTAAAGAAATTAATCACTTTAATATTTCCCTCTTTCCTTGGACTATAGATTTCAACTAATATACATTCTAAACCTTCTGAGCAAGGGACCTCCCTTTAGGCCAACCCATCCTTAATAAAGGTGATGCACCCTCCACCAGTTTGTTTGTTAGGTCTATTAGGTCTATCATACCTTATAGAGCTAAATCCTGGTAACACAAATTCCAGTCTGTCTTGTTGCCATGTTTCTTGTACACATATTACATCTGGAACAACATCTAATTCATGGATGTACTTTTTGAATTCTTGACCATTAGCTATAAGACTTCTTGGGTTCCACTGTAGTATGTGAAGAACCATTATAAGTGTCCTAATCCTCAGTTTGTGTATTTCCATTTTCAGTTATGGTCAACAGCTCATGTATTTGATCTGCTTTGATATCTTTTATCTCAAGGAATTTTCCTGCTGCTTCTACAATAGACTTAATTCTGTCACTTTTCTTTTTCAACTAGGATGCTACGTTGATGGTATGACATATGAAACCCACAAAGTTCACTTTTTTCACTATCAAAGTATCATTGTCAACTTTGCATTTATGCTCGCAACTATTCTGTGTGGGAGCTGGAATCTGGTTTTATGTCTGATTAACTGATGTCATGCTTCTTAGTATAGTACCACTGGTGATTTTGTTATTTGATCCTGTTTCTCTTACTTTCTTTAGAGCTTCTGCATGATACTTTGTTCAACACTTTCACCTTTTGGGCTTCTCTAGCTTCTCTTTGTACTTCACATCCACCAAATGCAGCGCTATGCTCTCCTCCACAGTTACAACATTTAATCTTTGCATCCTTTTCACATTTTCCATATTTGTGCTGGACCCCACATCTAGCACACCTTAGCTTTCCTTTGCACTGCTGCCCCATTCTTTGACATTTATTACATCTGATAGGGGGAGGGATGTATTCTCTCAAGCTCTGCCCGCCAGAGCCTGAGCCGGTGTCTGTTCCCGATCCTGACCCTGTCCTTCTCCCCAAACAAATTTTTTGGGGGGGCCATAAGCCTTCGCCGTGGCCGGCCAAAGACCCACGGAGGCCTGAAAGAATAACACCGCCATGGCCGCCCGAAGGGTCCTCACCGCCCTGGACGCCCGAGGGTCCCACAGCTCCGCCCTGGATGCCCGAGGGTCCGACAGCTCCGCCTTGGTCACGCCCACAGCCAGCTCCGCCCTGGAGGCTTCCCGTCTGGTGTAGCCATGCCCTCGTCAGCCTCCACCTTGTCTATTGTGATTTTGGTTTAGTCCTGTTAGTTTTTCCCGCTCCTCGTTTGTATTCAGTTTCTTCACCTGTGTCTAGTTAATTATCCCGTTAAGCCCCAGTTCTTTTAAGCCCTGTGTTTTCCCTCAGTGTTTGTCGGTCGTCGTCTATGTATGGTTGTGTGTCCTGAAGTCCTGGAGTGTTTTCCTGTGTTCTTATGTTTTTAAATTCTAGTTTGTAAATAAATTACTTACTATGAAGTTCCCTTGTCCTCGTCTTCGGCAAACCTACACAAGCCATACAATTTTGTTTAACCCTCTAGGCGCGACGGTCGAGTTTACTCGACAAGATGCGGCACTGAATAAAAGGGCCGATTTTGTCAAATTGGGTGTCAAATTTTGTTCGACCTCCCCTCCACTGGATGGCAGACATGTCATACTTCATCCCCGAATAAAAAAAAACGTCATGCTTCTATTCAAAATGTTTGAGTTAGAGCGCATTGAATCAGTGCGATCAAAAGCGGAGCTAGTGTGTGAGTAAGCCATTTTATCAGAGCCTCTCCGCAATCGCGTGACAGTATTGTGGTGGAGACTGTGTCTAATGCCACTGGGTATATTAGACGAGGTTGAAGTATTAGTTAGGAGGCAACGTGGAGGCAGGGTGGGGAGTCGCAATGACAATGACAGTAGTCCGAGCTGTGCACACTCGGCGCGCGCGCGAGGCAGATCTGGTATCATCTCACTCATGATCTGTGCCTTGCCGTGGCCAGTGAGCGTTTGAACTAAACAGGTCTTGTCTACTTGTGTTTGAATGCCATATGAATAATATATGTGCCCCATACATGGAATCAGAGTTCCTACTGAATTTAGTAAATGGAAAATCTCTACAGCAAAAGGCCAACCACTACATGCATTCGGTTTGTTTCTACCATTTATTAGTAATGATTTACAAAGTTTGTTTACTACTTACTATATACCTGAGCATTCAGTATTGTGCAATATAGCATACAGAAGGTGATGGACATTTTGGGGGGAAAGAAGTGCTGCATTTTATCATTTAAACATGTGACTTTTCATGAAAATTCTATAATCCAAGTTTGGCGCCACCATATGACGTCATAATATGCAAATTAGATGGGAAAATTGAATCCCTACATAAACTTTGGGTCATCCTTAATATTTCTCAAATTTACAGAAAGTCTCTATCTTTTATCACTTTTAAGATATAGCCTTTTGAAATTAAGATGTCAAAATTGAACATTTTAGGAAAAAAACTCTGGCGCCTAAAGGGTTAATCCAAATTGTACTTAAGTATTAAAGCAACACATTCATGCTTATGTGTGGTCTTAAATGATTTGGCCTATTTAAATGAGGAAGAATTTAACAACAATCACCCCAGGAAATGTGTAAAAAAAAAGTGTTATCCCACATATACAATTTATGAGGGTTTATTTAATTGATTGAAATCAACAAATGATAACAATTAGCAAATTAGTAAGATACACAGTTTTAAAGCTTCGCAAGGTGCAATTTATGCGACAAATTGAAGTTTGCTGGCCGGCCTAGACAAAGTGAATGCCAGGAATCATTTAGCCTAGTCATTAACGAATGCACAAAACATGCAAACTAATAAAAACATAAACTTTATGAAATGATACACAATTGTAGTTTAAGTTCGCGCTGAAACTATATTTACCTTTTTTGAAATAATCCATTAAACCTGCTGAGAATCGATCGCGTGAACTAAAATGAGCAGTTCGACACGCGCATGCCCTGAAAACTCATGAATATTCATGTAGGCTCCGCCCACTGCCTCTACAGATGTACAACTCATTTTTGCCCCACATTTCACGGTGCAAAAGGGAGAGCGCGCGAAACTTGTCACTTGAAAGCGAAAAACAGTGTTTGAGATTCGTCGCAGCAGATTCAAGCAGCTGTAGTTATGTACGTGTGTTTGTGCTAGAAAAATATACAAGACATTTGTGAGAAAATATTCTACAAGTGTGCAACTCTCATTGGATTAATTCACATACTGATTTGCAATGAGCAAAATTTCTCCGTGACTTCACATTTTTTGATGCAGGTGTGTAAATGCGTTTTGCACCATATTCACTGCAGCAACTGTTTAAAAAATGTGAGCATATGAGTTTCTTAATTTGTGATTTGTAGAGTAGGATTTGTGCACCTGCAATGAAGAATTTGAGAAGGTGTAACTGTTGTGTTTGTGGAAGAGAAAAAAAGTATACAAGTTTGCAACTCTTAAAACATTTCTCTCTGTGACTTCAAATTTAGTGATACACGTGTGTCTATTCTCTACAACTACAAATTTCACTGTCACAGGCATTCAGTTGTATTGCACCAAATATACCCTCATATGAGGACTCGTATGAGGGACTGGAGCTGGGAGAAAGCTGGGAGAAAGCTGTGAGCTAATAATTTGGACTGTTTTGTGCCGTAGCGTGTGCCACGATGAATGCGCTTTGTGCGCCTTTTGTTTGTTTGGTTTCATTTTTAATAATGTACGTGTCCCAGTCACGCCGACCCTTGTCTTCTTCCTTCCAAACCCTTGAACCTCATCACAATCGATATTGAGCTCGGAAATGCATGTGTTAAGCGGTCTTATTAAGCGAGTCTTTGAGTAATTCATTCAAACAATTCATTCAAACAGCTGATTTATCAAAAATGAGGCAGTTGTTTAAGAATGGGTCACTGAATCTTTGACTCAAAACGCTCAATCATTTAGTGATGAACACATGATTGTGAGTGTTGCTGTGAGAAGTGCTATGGTTCTGCTGTGATCTTTAACTGTTTGGATTGGAACTATTTTCGCAACTAAAATAGAACAAAAACAGTTAATATTGTGACAAATAAGTGACTTAATTTGAATGACTTTCATATGAAATCATATGGTATTCAGCACTCTTGGTTGTGTGATGCCATGAAGAAAACACTATTTCAGGAAGATAAAATATTTGCCATATGCAATTCATATATGTTTACATGATTATTCTATTACATGTTGATATTCATACTCACATTTAATACCACAGCTTAATGGTTAAATTAATTTATCAGATAGAGAAATTCATCACGCACGCACTGTTAGGCTTTTATTTGTGCACAAAACATTAACTAGGGCAGCGGTTCCCAAACCTGTCCTGGCGCCCCACCAACACTGCATGTTTTCTTTGTCTCCCTAGTAAAACACACCTGATTCAACTCATTAGCTCATTATCACTCTGATGTAAACAACCCCCACATGTATAAGCACTGTGTTCATGCGTGCAGTGCGCACTAGTCTAATGTAAACAATCCTCACATGAAGAAGAAGCATGGTGGAAGAAGGAAACCCATCGCCTATTTATCCGCCTTCTAAAAGCAGGGCTGCCAACTCTCACGCATTCAGCTTGAGACTCACGCACTTTTCACACGCTATCACGCCACACATCCATTTTTTCACACAGGGAAAAATCGTGGAGCAAAGAGGACACTGACACCGACAGATTAGAGAGAGCAGGTTACTTTTGATTTGAAAAAAATATCAGCTCTCAGGTTCTGTCCATTTTATTACGAAATTCAGACAATAAGCATTTTGGCGCTTGTAAATGTGACGTGACAGATCGCTGTAGCGTAAATCGATCATCTGTTACTTTTTATTTAAAGATTCAGTAGGCCTACAACTTGCCGAAAGGTATATGCCTCATACATAATATCGATCAATCAGTGTTTTTCAACCACGGAAAGAGGTCAATAAAACTGCAGGAGAACAATTACTGTATGTCACAGAACATTACATTTACCTCAAGAAAGCCATTTAATGACCAGCATGTTAGTTGACTAGAAAAAATAGCTATAGAATAGAGTATTTTGCTTAATATGTGCACTATATTACATGTTTATTATATTTTTACATATAATTGTTATTATAATGAAAACCACATTATATTTAATTTCTCTCTGTATGTTTACAGCATTATGTGAGATATATTTTTTCTTGAGAAAAATTAACATGCAAGCTATCTACTGTAGCATACCTAATATTTATCCAAATGAGTCAATATTGAATCAAGATAGAAATCAAATCCAAGAATTGAATTGAAATCGTGAAAATTGAGTTAAGCAAGAATACAAACAGTAGCCTACCGGTCATTGTACATGTAAACATTGTAACATGTTGTCACTAAACTTAACAAAATTCTGTTTAGTTATCAAATGTTTTGACAATTACAATTACAAATTGTGATGCAAGTTTTTTTTTTAGATACTCCCAATCCATCCATTTCTCTTCTGCAATTAAAATATCGTGATAATACCGTATACCGTGATAAAAGCTCAATCAATTAATCGCAGCATGAAAATTTGATACCGGCACATGCCTAGTCTGAAGTAATGAGTTTAGGTAAAAGGGAGCAGGAGCCAGTGGTTGTTCTGTAGGCAAATGTCAGTGACTTGAATTTGATGCGAGCGTCAACTGGCAACCAGTGCAGTTTTGTGAGGAGAGTGACGTGTGCCCTCTTCGGCTTGTTAAATATCACTCTAGCTGCAGCATTTTGGATCAGTTGCAGAGGCTTGACAGTGCAGGCTGGAACACCAGCCAGGAGAACATTGCAATAGTCCAGTCTGGATAGAACAAGCACTTGGACAAGGAGTTGTGTAGCATGCTCTGATAGGAAGGGCCTGATCCTCCTAATGTTGTACAAGGCAAATCAGCTACCATTGGACCATCAGGCTGGAATGAGAGGTAGAGTTGTGTGTCATCAGCATAGCAGTGATAGGAAAAGCCATGTTTCTGAATCACAGATCCTAGTGATGTCATGTAAATGGAGAAGAGAAGCGGTCCAAGCACTGAGCCCTGAGGCACCCCAGTAGCTAGATGTTGGGTCTTAGACACCTCACCCCTCCACGACACCCTAAAGGACCTACCTGAGAGGTAAGACTTGAACCATTGGAGTGCGGTTCCTGAGATGCCCTTCATATTTAGGATTGACACGAGAATCTGGTGGTTAACTGTGTCAAAGGCAGCAGACAGATTCAGCAGGATGAAAACTGAGGATTTGGAAGGTGCTCTTGCCAGTCTCAGCGCTTCAGTTACTGAGAGCAGGGCAGTCTCATGTGAGTGTCCCCTTTTGAAACCAGACTGATTGTTGTCCAGGAGGTTGTTCTGTCTAAGAAAGGAAGAGATCTGGTTGAAAGCAACTCGTTCAAGTGTTTTCACGACGAATGGAAGACGGGATACCGGTCTGTCATTTTCCAGATGTCCTGGATTTAGAGTGGGTTTTTAAGCAGTGGGGTTACCCGAGCCAGCTTAAATGCTGTTGGAAAAGTACCCGTGTGAAGAGAGGCATTTATAATGTGCATGAGTGCAGGTACAACTGAGGAAGAAATGGCTTGAAGTAGATTAGTAATAGGGCGATTGGAAAGGATGAGTTTGGAGACTTCTGCCTCTGAAAGCAGAGAGACAGAGGGTAGAATTTGTTAGCTGGTAAAATATGTGTGTCAGTTTGTGGATTGGTAAATTGGCCGCTGAGGGTAGTTGTTTTATTTATGAAGAATGTCGCAAAATCGTTAGCTGTAAGGGTTGATAAAGGAGGAGGATGGTTGAAAAGCATGCGAGAGTTAGAAGAATTGTTAATTTTATTGTGATCGTAAGTCATTTTAACAGTAGAGATATTAGCAGAGAAGGAAGAGAGGAGGGATTGATAAAGACCAAGGTCAGTAGGCTCTTTCGATTTGTGTCACTTCCTCTCTGCAGCCCTGAGTTCAGAACGATGTTCGTGGAGAACATCAGATAACCAGGGGGCAGAGGGTGTGGCGCGGGCTGGCCTGGAGGAAAGGGGGCAGAAGTTGTCCAAGCAGGATGTCAAGGTGGAGAAAAGAGTATCAGTTGCACTGTTAGCATTAGTGTTGAGACCTGATCAGGTGGAGGAAGTGTGGATGAGACCAAAGAGGATAGGCGAGAGGGTGAGTGAGTTTAGGTTTTGCCGAAAGGTGACCTGTGGAGGAGTGTGTGTTGTGTTCTCAGGTAGGTTGAGGTTGAGAGTGAGGAGGAAGTGATCTGAGGTGTGAAGTGGAATGACCAGTGTATGGTCAGTGGAGCAGTAGCGCGTGTAAATAAGGTCCAATTGGTTACCTGATTTGTGAGTAGCCGCAGTAGATACTCGTTTGAGGTCGAATGAGACAAGCAGAGTGTGGAAATCAGCAGCCTGAGGTTTTTCTAGGTGGATGTTGAAGTCTCCAAGAACTACAAGAGGAGTACCATCCTCAGGGAAGGAATAGAATAGCACATCAAGCTCCTCCAAGAAACTGCCAAGCTGACCTGGGGGATGATAAACAACTACAAAATGGAATTTAATAGGACTAGTGATGGTAATTGAATGTGATTCAAATGAGCTGTTGTCACACAGAGGTGGTAAATGATCAAATTTCCAATCATTTGAGATGAGAGGATCAGTACCTCCACCTCTTCAGATCAGACGAGGGGTGTGTTATAAAGTGAAGTTAGTGGAGAGGGCAGCAGGTGTGGCAGTGTCCTCTGGTCTGATCCAGGTCTCAGTCAGGGCCAATAGGCCCTACTTCTAAGCATGTTAGTAATAATAGGGATTTGAAAACACAGTGAAAGAGAGGCCACAAACAAAAGATGAGAAGAAAAGTTGTGTTGAAGAGAAAGGAAACAACAAGAAAATACTAGTCAAGTGCCTTGTTGGTGTCCTTGCTCAATGGAGTCACGCAGGTCGACTCACTAGTCTTTACACTCACACGAGGGCTGCCACGACCGCTACCGCGGTGCACTAACCAATTATATACACGCCTATAACCTCGTTATTGAATACAACAGGACGCCCTACTACTTAGCAAAACAAAACTCAACAAACAAACAAACAAACAAACGTGATTTTAGGTCGCGCTTTACCAGGGTAAACACAGTAAACAAAACAAAGTTTCCTAGCAACAAGGAACCATGCTAAAATCTAATGAGAAACACTCACAGACTGATGTCCTCTCCTGTTGCTCAACTGCTTCTTCTAAATGAGCCGGGCTGAATAAACCGAGCTCATATAGAGAGTTAACAAGGTTATTGATACACAGCTGACAGCAATAATGGATGATGAGTCCGGGCCAAGAGTTCAAGGAAATGTAGTCAATGTTGGAATGACAATGAACAAGAGGAAAGTACTCTCATGGTGGATATCAAGGGCACTCCAGCTGGTGATCGTGACGTTTTTTAAATCTTTCACACCGCAGTTTCGGTCAGATATCCCTTCCCTGAGGCTCAGAGATCATTATTCTGACTTGTGTAAATTTTCACAGAGTGTTTTAATAATAATAATAATAATTCATTACATTCATATAGTGCTGTTATCTGCACTCAAATGCTTTACATGGAAGGGGGGGGGGGGGTCTCCTCAACCACCACCAATGTGCAGCATCCACCTGGATGATGCAATGACCGCCATATTGAGCCAGAATGGCCACCATACACCAGCTTATTGGTGGAGAGGAGACAAAGTGATGAAGCCAATGAGTATATGGGGATGATTAGGCCATGATGGACAGAGGCCACTAGGCAAATTTGTTACACCCATACTCGTTTCGAAAGACATCCCGGAATTTTTTGTGACCACAGAGAGTCAGGACCTCAGTTTAACGTCTCATCCGAAGGACGGTGCTCTTTGACAGTATAGTGTCCCCATCACTTTACTGGGGCATTAGGACCCACACAGACCACAGGGTGAGAATCCCCTATTGCTCTCACTAACACCTCTACTGTTTTTTGCAAGAGATGTGTGACGTTTTGCATCCTGTGTTTTGGAAACTCACGCTTGTCACTGTCGCTGGATCACTGGATAGAGATCGCTGATCGATTGCTCCTGTCTACATCGCTGCCTGCTATGAGTTTGTTTTTTTGCTTCGAGGCTGTAAGCTCCGTCTAAGCCATCTATTAGCTTCGTATTTCTTTCTGTTTTGAACATTTACTATCATTTCTAGTTGTTTATACTACTAAATACAGCTTACCCAACATCTCAGATTAACCTGACATCGCTAGCTTCCGTTATTGTTAGAACAACACGCTAGTAACTCGCTAGCCTGTTAACGCGCCACCCGTGCGCTCAGTTAGTTATTTATTTATTTTTCTCTCGAGCGCCCGCGCCTTTAAGTTCATAAAAAGCCCAGGTGAGTAAGAATCAGTCAACAAACACGGTGAGTAATGTCTTGTCCTGTTATTGTCACCTGCACTTCATGTCACATGTTTAGCATAGCCTTCTCTGTTAGCAATATAGAATTTATATGTGATAAATGCAAGGAGAAAGTTTTCAGATGGAGAAGATTTCAGAACTAGAGACACGTATCCAAACTTTAATTGAGGATAGTAAGAATGCTAGAGCTTTAGATACTATTTTGGATGCGCCTAGCATACTCTTTACATGATTCGGTTCCGGCTGAATTATTGCCTGTGCAGCAGGGTAGATGGGTGACAGTGAGGGATCGCTCTAGTCGCGGATCAAAAAAACACTCTTCCGTTCCGATTACCATAACAAACCGATTTGCCCCGCTCAGTGAAACACCCACTGAGAATTCTGTTGATTGTGCCCTGGTAATTGGTGATTCGATCACACGGAACATAAAAATAGAGACATCAGCCACCATAGTCACATAGTCACCGGGAGCCAGAGCGCCTGACATCAAAGCAAATTTAAAGGTGCTGGCTAATGCTGATCGTAAATTCTCTAAGATCATAATTCATGTCAGCACTAATGATGTTTGACTCCGCCAGTCGGAGATCACTTAATATTAAAGAAGTGTGAACCTGGCTAAAACCAAACGATTTCATAACTTTAAATGAGTCAACCCCACAAGATTGCAGTTATAAACATGAACCTCGTCTGAAACGCAAAGGGGGAGGTGTTGCTGTAATTTAAAGTAATATTTTCAAAACCACTAAGAAATGTAGTTTTAAAAATACTTCTTTTGAAGTGTTGGTGCTTAATGTAAAAATATATAGTGTAAACAATAAATCACGTTTGAGAATTCTGCTGAATGCTACTGTATACAGGCCACCATAAAGATTTTATCAAAGAATTTGCAGACTTTCTATCAGAATTAATATTGGCTGCAGATAAAGTACAAATTGTTGGTGATTTTAAAATACACATAGATAATGAAAAAGATGCATTGGGATTGGGATTTAAAGACATTGTAAACTCAATTGGAGTTACACAACATGTGTCAGGACCTACTCATTTTCATAATCATACTCTAGATCTAATACTATCACATGGAATAGATGTTGATGTCGTTGAAATTCTGCAGCAGAGCGATGACATCTCAGATCATTATCTAGTCTCATGTAAATTACATTTAGCCAAGGCTGCAAAGCCGACTCCGTGTTATAAATATGTTAGACCTATAACTTCTGCCACTAAATATTGCTTTATCAATAATCTTCCTAATCAGTTTCATCATCTCAGCATCCCGGATAGCTTAGAAGAACTTGATATTGCAGCAGAAACTTTTAACTCTCTCTTTTCCAGCACTTTAGACACAGTTCCTCCGTTGCGCTTAAAGAAGATTAAAGAAAATAGTCCAACACCGTGGTACAACGAGCACACCCAGGCCCTTAAGAGAGCAGCCAGAAAAATGGAGCGCAACTGGAAAAAAACAAAACTAGAGGTATTTCGGATTTCTGAAAGAGATGCTTCCAGATGTCATAGATCCTCTTCTTAATATCATTAATTTGTCTTTGTCTCTAGGATACGTACCAAAAACCTTTAAGCTGGCTATGATTAAACCGCTTGTTAAAAAAACGCAACTTGATCGTACCAATTTAGTCAATAACAGGCCGATCTCGAATCTACCTTTTCTGTCAAAGTTATTAGAACAAGCAATGTTCTCACAACTGTGTTCCTTTCTTGAAAGAAATGATATCAGCGAGGATTTTCAGTCCAGATTTAGACCGTACCATAGTACCGAGACAGCTCTCATTAGAGTCACATATGATTTGCTCTTATCATCTGATCGTGGTTGTATCGCTCTATTAGTGTTACTTGATCTTAGTGCTGCATTTGACACCATTGACCGCAACATTCTTTTAAATAGACTAGAAAACTATGTTGGCATTAGTGGAGTTGCACTAGCATGGTTTAAATCATACTTATCTTACCGTTATCAGTTTGTAGCAGTAAATTAAGAGATGTCTTATCGATCACAAGTTCAGTATGGTGTACCACAAGGCTCAGTACTGGGGCTGCTGCTGTTCACTCTGTACACTACCATTAGGAGATATCATTAGGGAACATGGAATTAACTTTCACTGTTATGCCGATGATACTCAGCTGTATATTTCTTCAAAACCTATATATTTCTTCAAAAACGAAACTTACCAATTCACAAAATTAATGGAATTCAAAGCTGATAGAAAAATGGGATGACGAGTAATTTCCTACTACTAAATTCTGAAAAACAGAGATTCTAATTATTGGACAAAAAACGTCCACACGTAATAACCTAGAATACTGTCTAACACTTGATGGCTGCTCTGTTAAGTCTTCGTCGTCGGTTAGGAATCTGGGTGTGCTCTTTGATACCAATCTTTCATTTGAAAGTCACGTGTCTAGTATCTGTAAAACCGCATTTTTTCATCTTAAAAATATATCTAAATTAAAACATATGCTCTCATTGACAAATGCGGAAATATTAGTTAATGCGTTCATGACCTCAAGGCTAGATTATTGTAATGCTCTACTGGGTGGTTGCCCTGCACGCTAAATAAACAAACGACAGCTAGTTCAAACCGCAGCAGCTCGAGTTCTTACCAGAACCAGGAAATATGACCATATTAGCCCGGTTCTGTCAACACTACATTGGCTGCCTATTAAACATCATATACATTTTTAAATATTGCTGATTACTTACAAACCACTAAATGGTTTGCACTTGAGCGAGCTCTAAACGCATTATAGTCCTTCACGTCTATTGCGATCTCAAAATTCTGGCCAGTTAATAATACCTAGAATATCAAAATCGACTGCTGGCGGTAGATCCTTTTCCTATTTAGCACCAAGTCTCTGGAACAGTCTTCCTACCATTGTCTGGGAAGCAGACACACTCTGTCAGTTCAAAGCTAGATTAAAGACATCTCTTTGACCTAGCATTCACATAATACATTATCGACTTCTGTAATTCAATGTTAGGCTGCATAGATTAGGTCAGCTGGAACTGGGAACACTTCCTTTAAATCCTGATGTACTCATTACATCATACGAAGAATGGCATCTACGCTAATTTTTTATGTCTTTGTTTATCCCGAGGTTTTCCCACAGCCTGCCGGATCCAGGCAGTATCCAGATCTAACTAGGACCTTTGCCTGGAAACGATGACAATGCAGTGCTGAAGTGCCAACTAGCCTCTCCCTATGGAGGATTCCCTTTCCCAATCTACAGATAAAGCGTTGTGGGAAAATTCAGCTCAAGTGCCTCAAATAAAATAAAATTCTGTATCAAAATTTATAGGCAAGACAAGTAGTTTGTTTAGGCATGGTTTGTAGGGAATTACAAACCTATGCAGATATATTCAAACGCACATAACTATAGAATCAATTCTTAATGCGTATGTGAACGCCATCAGCGTTTATCACAGGTTCGCGTTTAAAGTTTAGAGAGAACGGTGTCGTCTTATCGGCTCCTAATTTGATAACAAATGATCAAGTGAATCAATTAAAATTAACTTTAGCTGGAAAATAACATTATTCAAGAACCGCTATAAAGCCAAAACAATCTGTTACCTTAAATAATATGTTTATCTCTGTAAAGCTGCTTTGAAACAATCTACATTGTTAACAGCGCTATATAAATGAAGATGACTTGACTTGACTCGACTCTTCCAGCAGCAACCTGGTTTTCCCAGAAGGTCTCCCACCCAAGTACTAACCAGGCTCAACCCTGCTTAGCTTCAGTGGGCAACCAGTCTTGGAGTACAGGGTGATATGGCTGCTGGCGTTTTGGTCAGTTATTTCTTTGCTAAGTCCTAACTATTCTAATTTGTGAAATCTTTCACATTGAAGTTTTCTCGAGTTAACCCTTCACTAAGTTCTTAACTTAACCATTCTGATTTGTGAAATGCAAGAAAAAAGTCAGAATTGCGAGATAAAAAGTTGCAATTATCTTTCAATTTTTTTTTATTTGTTCTGTGGTGGAAAAAAGGAGATATTATATTTTAAGGGAGATATTACCTTCCCTTCATTGATATTCTAAGACTAACTTATCCGCATCTTGAGTTTATGTGGTGGGTAACATTTTTACTAATTTTAGATAACATAAGGCACATCAGCAGTGATGTACAAAGAAATTTATCTCTCCCTGATATTAGCCTAAGTGGCTATGTGACAGCTTATCTATGTCCTCTGACTCCCCACTGAGGACATAATCAGAGCTCAAGGCTAAACTGTTTCTCGTTACTGCGACATGTCTGGAGAAAATCAGAAAAAAGGGCATCTTCGCCAGCTTTGACTTTCCAAATTCATCTAGGACACTCAGGCAGGGAGTAAAGTTAGATTATTGTAAAAGGGGAGGGATCGTGCAAGAGATAGTGACAGATTCATCACTTGCCACACCAGGCATAATCCTGACCCACATGGAGAGTCCCAGGACCCCTTGATCGGATATCATCTGACGTATGTGGATCAGCAGGGAACCAACCCGCCTTAGCGGGGGTTCTGCATCTCCCTGAAGGACTTAGAAACAGGAAAACCTTTCAGGCTAATCTCTTCCAGCACAGCCATGCTGATGTGTTCACACACCAAACTTATAGCCTACTAAATCTAAGAAATCATATTTTTAAAACAGAAAGTTACAGCAGCTAAACAGCCTGTGTAATTAAAGGAGATATTTGTAATTATTATGTTATTATGTTAAAATAGCTTCTCATGTCCCAGATTAATATGCAGACTACTCTACTACTTCAAAAAAACAATGGGGGGGGGGGGGGGGGGGGGGGGTTATATAGTAAATATAAATATAGTATGAGTTTTATGTGTGTGTATATATGTGTGTGTGTGTGTGTGTGTGTGTGTTAGTATTTAGCATAATGATTATATAATGAATATGCATTTAGCTAGCTATGCCAAAGTCTAAAAAAAATCACAAGCATTATTATTATTTATTTTTATCCATTAAATCAAAAAACAACAGGAAAAGTCATGTGATCTTTAAATATTGTTGTGGACAATATGGGCCTTGGAGTCAAAAAGGTTGAGAACCACTGATTTAAAAGTAGCCATGCATCTCCTTTGACAGCTGTGGAACAAAAATATCTTCATCACTGTCCGCTATTCAATTACAAACTAAGCTTATGTTAAATATTGACAAGAAGCATGGGTGGCTTTTCTTTTAATTATAATAAGCCACTAGTAATGATCAGCCATCATCAGCTAGATTGAGTGCATTTTCCATGTTTTTTTTTTTAAGAAACAAAGATCACAACATCTAAGTAATTAGTAGAAAATGATCACATCTCATAGATCTTCCACAGTGACAATCACTCCGAGGGTGGTAAAAGACTTGACAATCTAATTAACAATCTAATGTTGCCTCGCACTAGCTTCAAAGATTCTAGGTCGGAGTGCCACTGTGAGGGTCAACCATAATCCAAATTTAGTGCTTCAGTACTGCTTTTACTACTGTAAGAGCTTCTGTTTGATTCCTTTTTGGCACTGCCATGGTGAATCACTGTGCTGGCTATAATATCTGCTGTCTGCTTCGCTCCTGGCACAGCAATGGTGAATCCTCTAAGCATGTCTGTTAAGACAAAACACATCCTCATACCCTCCACGTGGCTTGTGTAATCCATATAACAGCCCTTAAAAACTGTTGTGTTTGTACAGCTAAACTACACAGTTTACACTTCCATCTTAAATGTTTCTGATCAGGCTGCTGAACTTCAATGCTGTTAAACTCACCAAAATAGCCCCAATGCTTATGCTAGGCCTTTAAAACTTTATAGACACAATCATTTTATCCACAGACCTTTTGTTATTGTTCAAAATAAAAACACACAGAAAGACCTTTTCTGTGGTTTTGCATTCTGGCTGAAGTTTGACAGGGATACATGATTAGACATCCGCAATTATATTCTGTTTACAAGTTTCAAACGCTTCCATCTTGGACATCATATTTATGCATCATTCTCCACTGCCATAGTCTCAATTTGTTTCCATCCTTGCTTTTGCAACATTTTCAAACATTTCATATAAGGGCAATTGTTGCACAAAACATTTTAAGGACTGGTACAAAATTGTTAGCTCATGAAGTGAGGTGTGCATGGCTGCATGCTATGAAATGCATTCCAGGAATGTGTCACATATTGCATTTTTACTGCAACTAACCCAAACCACCAACTGTAACCTCAGCAATAAACTCAATCAAAACATGCTCTGTTGAAACAACTTGCTAGTTCTCTTGCTTTTTCGCTAACTAACCTGAGTAAATGGAATTGGATTTTTAACTAAATTATTTTACATTGCTTCTCACATGTTTACATTGCTTCTTACATGTTTGCTTCTTCAAAGTGAAACATTCAGTTTTATCAAAAACAGATGACCTTCTACTTCTAATTTATTAGTTTATGTCTAATGTATTAGTTTTCAAATCATGCACTATGGTGCAAGTGTTTTGAGGTCATAACATACTCTGCAAGGAACCATGTGAAAACAAAACTTTATTAATAACAATAATCTGCCCATGTAATCATACTTGGTGTGAAAGGAATAAAAGTGGTTGGTGTTTCCTTTTTTGGAGTTTTGCAAAAATGTAGGTTGAGGTGTGTTTTTTCCAATGAGCATATGTTGATTTTTCCAATCTGATTGATTGTATAACATTGATGAGTTAAAAAATGTTTGGGACAAACATTTTCTTTAAACATGAAGCCTAATTATCAAAGTATATCTAGTACACGTAATTGTTATGTTTAGTTGACTACAACTTCAACACAAAGACGTGGACTGAGCTCATCAGGCCTCTTTTAACACTTTTGAACATCTCTAAAATACATTCTAACTGAATTCTGGGGGTTTAGATTATAAGGATAGAATGAGGACTTCAGGCTTCATTTTTAGTGGAACATGACGGAGCAATATAATTCAGGAACATAATAGTGATTCAGAGTTGGAGCTTTGAATTCTGTAATGAGTCTGTTGCATTCAGTTAATTTCACATATTTAAAAACTTAAGATGACAACCAAAACCAATTCAATCTTGTGTTAAACAGCTATCAGATAAACATAGAGCTGATAGTGCTGATTCTTGATTCTTCTGTCACGAAGGTTTCCATTCTTTGATGTTTTGGAACAACTGTTTATAAAATTCTATCTCCATAGATGGGTTGAGGATATTGTTCTGATCTAAGGAGAAACACTAATGATCACATGACTTATTATGGTTCAGTGAGATGTCACCACTGTTCTATCTTAGTCATGTACTAATCTCCATCTCTATGTCCTCACAAACAGTATGTTGCTTTACATTTTAACATTTATCGGGACAACCTGTGCATGATATCACATCCATGTTATATAAGGTCTCCAAATATGCAAAACATGACTGATGACTCATTTTTACAATTTACATTTACATTAATTCATGATAATTCATCATTAGATAACCATTCAGGGCCGAGTTGTAAAACCATAATTTTACTAAATTAGAAATGAGCTACAGGTGTAAAAATAAGGTATAAATATCATGGCTGATCAAATGGAAATCTTCAACTAATTCAATATACTTCTGAAGACTTTAACAAAATCTCTAGCAAACACTGTTTTTATGTCACATGAATGAAATAAGTTAAATTGCCAAGGGTCATGCAGCAGTTATGTTAATTATGCATTTAATTTTAGATTTACTATATTTTCATATATCTGAGATGCTATTTAAAGGCAGTAAATTACTTAAAAGCATTCAGTATGCTGTCTATACTTTTAGAGCAGTGCGCAACTTAATGTGTTATAAGGACATGACAACAACTGTTACTAATTAAAACCTGAGAATAACAACTTTTATCATTTCCCAACCAGTGCATTAATTAAAAATCTAAGTCAGCACACCATGTTTCTAAGCCATGTGCAGCATTCTTAACAGACTCACCAGGTGTCTCTAGAAATTTGCGGTCGATGATATAAATGGGCATCACCAACCGATCAAACATCCATCTAATCCGTCAGAAAGAGACCCTCCTTCCAGATCGATGACTTTCAAGAGTATTCTTGGTTTCTTTGATATCAATAACAAATCAATCAGCGCTGTCAATTCCCTTTGGCTACCTGTTAACGTCGCGACAGCCGGGCGTCCTTGTGTCACACAGTTTTTATTTGGTGCGTATAAGAAAACACCTTGACAATGTGTAGGATTCATTCAGCGAAACGAACGATGTGAGACATCAACGAAGTAGGCTCCTTAAGTTCTCCCGGTGTCTAATGTTGCCTCCCACGAAAGGCGGTGTGTAGGAGTGACTGAGCTGGCAGCAATGCCAGCGCGGAGTCGAGTGCGCAACTGTGCGATGATCTTGAACCAGTGGAGGATCAGCGCAACTCTGCGCTCCGCTCAGATGCTTGAATTTCATGGATAAACACTTTTTCTAGAATCGGTACAGTTAACCTTAGCGTAAGAGTTATACAAAGACGTTAAAGGGGTTCCGACAGTCAGTAATGTTCGGTGCACCTTCGTTGATATTCTTTTCGCGCAGACACAATTTACTTTTGGTTCCTCTAATCGTCTAACGTCTAACTTTTTAGTTAACCCTCCACTATCTTAAAGATTTTTTTCTTTAACAAACCATTAAAGTTTTTTGTAGTGCTTTTTATGTATATCTACAAGCGCTCGTGTAGCGTGATGTTGCTATAGCAACCTCTTCAGTCGACTTTTGTTCATGAGCGACAATTTCTGGGTTTTGAAGTAGGCCTACAGTTTGAACACCTTTAATTAATATGCGAGTATATTGATTCTATAAAATGCGCTTCATTTCATTCCTTATCTAGGGTCCAATGATGGCAGGCAAATGAAACCATTTGAAAACAAGACCGGGGTTGGGCCAATTATGAATTATTGTTGTTGCCTCCTGATATTTTAATGGAAATCATTGAACTTAATAATAACAGTCACACTTAAAACAATTTAATTTGATTCATATTTGCAATTATTAATAAAAGTGGATTTCAAATCAGCTTCTTCTATAGCCAGATGCCATGAGTTTTATTTTAATGTAGCCTAAACTATACCCTGTACTTAAACCTCAGTTCTGTAGGTTACACTGGGGCGTAGCAACCCAGGGGGGGGGGCACTTCCCCCATACTTTTAGAAGCAGGTGATTCTCTCCCCCGCATTTTTTTTTTTTGACCCAGCATCAAGATTTCAGCCCGTGTTCTCTGATTTGTTACTTAGCCTTGAGTGTATGGAGGGATTATTGGGTCAGATTGAAAACTAAAAGTCTAAAACGAAAACTAAAAGTCTAAATTTGAAACTAAAAGTATAAGTCGAAAACTCCAAGTCGAAGTCGAAAATGAATTTGGCATTTAGGATTGGGCATTTGGTATTTAGGATTGGGCATTTAGTATTTAGGATTGGGCATTTGGTATTTAGGATTGGGCATTTAGTATTTAGGATAGGGCATTTGGTATTTAGGATTGGGCATTTGGTTATTTAGAATTTAGGATTGGGCATTTCGGTATTTAGGATTGGGAATTTGGTATTTAGGATTGGGCATTTAATCATTTATCCATTTAGGATTTAGGATTGGGGATTTGGGGATTTAGGATTGGGCATTTGAGGATTGAGGAGTGTATGCAAATAAAGAGGCGTGGCCCAAATACTGGAGACTGGGTTTGAAATGGCTGGTGCACAGAGGCACCTTGTGGACAGCAGAGGGAGCTCCCAGTGCTAAGGAGCACACTGTAATGAAACCAAACAAGAGTGAGTGAGCAGGGCTGGAGCGAGGACTGATAATGTGATAACGTCAACTTAATGACAGCGTTGTAACATTTATGTGGCCTCACACACAAAGTCACCAGTGAAAGGAGTGCAATCGGTCTGACGACGAGAGTCGGGGTTGCGTTTAGACCGAACACGTTCAGTGTAGGTATGGACGAGGGAAAGGTGTTGATCGAGGAAGAAGCCTCTCCACCGTTACTGGCCTTTTCTTTGTCCAAAACGTCCAGCGCCTGTCTCAACACAGATGCTAGCTCTGGCTTTGCCATTGTTAATATGACAGCCAACGTGGATGGCAGAGCACTTTGAAGAGGACGCTCTGCCAGTGTGCTCCTTAGCACTGGGAGCTCCCTCTGCTGTCCATATGGTGCCTCTGCGCACCAGCCATTTCAAACCTAGCCTCCAGTATTTGGGCCACGCCTCCTTATTTACATACAATCCTCAAACGCCCAATCCTAAATCCCCAATCCTAAATCCTAAATGGCTAAATGATTAAATTTCCAATCCTAAATACCTAAATGCCCAACATTCAGCCAATGACACCGCAAATCCTCTCTTGGGCGTGTCTGCCACGAGCTTCAAATCTCTTGTTGCTCTTGCGAATTTTCGTTCGTTTAGTCACTTTGCTGTTTGGCCGTCTGGTACGGTGGCCGAGAGAGCTCAACGTGCTGCAACCTAAAGAAAACGCATGCAAATAGAAAACCCCCCCCCGCAAATTAAGAAAACATCTTCATCAGTTTCACAACACATGTGTGCTCCAAATACTCACAACACAACCAAACACAGAAACGCGCTGCAAAGGCTCACAACACAACCAAATACAGAAACGCGCTGCAAATGCTCACAACACAACTAAATACAGAAACGCGCTGCAAAAGCTCACAACACAACAAAATACAGAAACTCGCTGCAAGTAACACAGAACACAATGGAAATGTTTCCGGGGGAACCAAACACGTGACGAACCCGGCTGGGACGATTTACAGCAAAGAACGCTTCACGAGTTCACACTTACAAATAAGTCAGATAGAATAAATGCATATTTGGCGTGCTGTCCGAGGAGAGGGCTCCGGGCTCGGTATGCGGCCCGAACCCACAGTGCTCCCCCCGTTCCTGACTGTGGAAGAATGAGCCAGGAGTGAGGAGTCGGGGTGGTGGAGGGATGCTGAAACTGTCAAGGAATGTTAGGTGAGTTGACGGTGGATATTTATATATGCTTCCTCTCGTGCTGATAGGGTAGACATGTAATAGTTTGGTGACGAGTTGATTGGAATGATTTATTTGAACGTGCTCCTCCCGAACCTTGTTTATGAAACATCATATATTGACAAGAAGTGAAAGCCTATATTTTTTATAAATAAACTATAGTATTAAAATAATATTGTAATATTATGCTTTTTTTATAGTTCTTCTATACTCTTTGCTTACAGCTCAAAATTCTACTTTATTTTATTTCTTTTAAAAAAAATTTCCCGCAAAACATACAGAGATTACATTTTTTTATGACTTACAACTTATATACAATATACACAATGTATTAACAATATGTTCAATGTCATCAGAATACAAATGAGAAAAGAACAATGAGCTGAAAACTAAAATAAATAAATAAAAAAGATAGAGAAGAAGAACATAAAGGCAAGATATTAAACTATACATTGTTACACTATACAAATTGTTTCATGTTATGTTTAAATTTTCATAAAGAAAAGTTTCATAAGAAATGTTAGATAATGTAGGGTCCAAAGTTTTAAAGTTGAGACACTGACACACAGATAACGGATAACGCATATTTTAACAGTTTTTTTGTAAAGTAAAAATAATCTATTTTTATTTTTATTTGCAACCGTTATGTTAACAGCATTATCTGTCGTCAGAACAGCTATTCAGCTGATGGACAACATGCTGCGTTGTCATGGGAACCTCCCAGGTGAAAATAATTATGTTTACATTTGTTGTCTTTCGTGCGTTACAAACGGCTGCATAAATGGCACACTAGTGCCATGCACACTCCAAAGTCCCACTTGAAGAGCTCTGCCATCTGCCCTTCGAAGGGAGTATGGCATTGGGATGCTCACAAGCAATAAGCACGTCCCAGCCGGATTCGTCACATGTTTGGTTCCCCCGGAAACATTTCTGTTGTGGTCTGTTACTTGCAGCGCGTTTCTGTATTTGGTTGTGTTGTGAGCTTTTGCAGCACGTTTCTGTATTTGGTTGTGTTGTGAAAATTAGGAGCACACGTGTGTTGTGAAACTGATGAAGATGTTTTCTTAATTTGCATTTGGTGTTTTTTTCTTTCTTCTATTTGCATGCGTCTTTTCTATTTGAATGCGTTTTCTTCAGTTGCAGCACGTTGAGCTCTCTCGGCCACCGTAGTACGGGGTAAAATGCACCCCTGAAAAAAGCAGAGGATGATTACATCCTTTTTTCAAACACACTGTAAGGTATGAGTAGCTATAATGTGTTACAGTATGTCGTGATGACATGAATCACGCGTAGTTTCCTTGTTATGATTTAACCTACTGTAATGCAGTAAGACCATAGACTGTAAAACATAGACGTGTAAGACAACAGAATCCCTATGGACCTCGTCAAATCGCGTCGGATTGTGCCGAGTGTGTGTTAAATGCTCTCCTACTTTGTTGCGTCGAATAAAACGTTGTGAGACATAACAGATTATTCCCAGCAGGCACAAATTTCGGTTGCGACGTCGGTTGACCAACATTCTATGTAAATTCAACATCTAATGTCAATGTTTAATTGATGTCCAATAGACCAATTTCGAGCCGACGTCACAGTTACGTCACGGCGCTAGCTGGTGGCAGAACAAAGGGAAAACTGGAGGCGGCAAAGATCCAGCTACATAATTAATAAGGAGCTTAAATTATTATTATTAAATGTCATCTTATTGTGTTGTTGGGTGCAAGATTCAATGAAAAATGAATATGCTTTATCTGCAATTTTTATTTCTAGAAAATATTCACCTCATTAAAATTGCACCGTAATGTCACTCTTTGGCGCTGGCTAGGCAGAACTGCGGATCGTACCACACAAGTCTTGTACATGACCATTCAGCTATAGTTATAGTCAGGCCACCCACCCGGAGGTAAGGTTAGCATTAACGTTAATCCTGTCAGATCGCCCATCCATTGAGTGTACGGGTCAGCCAATTTGGTTCCGTCCGTTAAAATTAACTTTTGCAAATAACAATCGCGGTCCTGCACAGTGCACATTAAGATAAAATCGGATTTTCTCCAGTCATTGTTAAAAACAAGCTCAAAACTTGCTGACTACGTTAGTGAAGCGGCCAGAGGGATTATTCTGCCACCACCCAAGCTCCGCCCACAAAAAACGTCACCATGTTTACCAACTGAAAATTGAGATTTTTGTTGTTTTTATTCCACAATTTGTGGCCTGCAAGGAAAGCCGAAAAAATCTCACTTCAATTTTGATAATATTTAAACCTTGTAAATACATTGATTTAGGTTTTATTGATATATTTGTATAAAATGTCTGTTGTATAAAATTACTGTAGATGAAATCTCTATATTCATTGAACACTTTTTTGGTCCAACTGTTAAGAAGATAAAAGTTATTGTTCAAGTGTACTGTAACTGAAATATTGTAAATATCATAAAATATCTTTATTTCATAAAAATATGTATTTCATAAAAATAAATTATAGATGTCCACAGTGGTCTGAAAGTCCAAAGTATTTTGAGTATGAGTTCACAAAAATAGGTTTCTGTAAGCTATCATGGCATGTTCCCAAAATTGCCACTAGGGTGCTGTAAAATGGCAATTGCTATTTTATCTAGAATTTATTATTATGAACATCACATTTGGGTCACATCACCATACAGCTTTTGTCCCGCATTTCAACATTTACTAATACTTTATTAAAATCAGTTGTTGTATTTGTTAACATTAGAACTATGACATAATATGATCAAAAAATGAACAGCTGGAGTTTTATGAACTAACATTAATAAAGATAAATTAAGTGCTATATTGTTCATTGTTATTTAATACATTAACTATATTAACCAATTAGACCTTATTGTAAAGTGAGAGTATTTTAGTTTATTTTAATATTGAAAATTGCAAGGTTTTATTAGTTGCAGTCAATGTAGAAATAACTTACTTGATCAGGCTGAAAATATTACTGTAAAATAGCTAAATTGATCATCTTTGCATTTCTTTGTGTTTTTACATGTTGGAAAGACATTTTTTCCCTTTTACAGACCTTGTTGGTTACATGGTATTACAATTTAACGGCAGATGGTATCAATACAGCACAAACCTGTGCGGTCAGTGAGATGCCACAGGTTTAACATGGTAGTGAAACTATAGGACAATTTGACACCATTATATGCAGCAGACTACAGTCACACTGCGTTTTAAACATGTTTTAGGCCTATGTGAGATTATATAATATTATAACATTATGCATATTATGCTTCAAATTATTATTTTTTTATTTAAAGTGAATGTTATTATTAAATTATATTTTATATTATTTATTAAAATATATTAAAATGTGTTTCATACAATGGTATTTAGCCTATAGGATTTGTTACAACAGAGATCGCCTAAAACATGAGTTCTATAGTGCTTAAAAGTTTTTATTCCAAGTCCTCTGTTTTATGTTTTTATATTTCACTCTAAATCAATTAATGTTAGGCTACTCAAAATAAATAAATGGAATTGCTGTGTTTCGCCATTTCATTTAAACAAAGGGACTTGAAAAACAATCTGCTCCACTGCAGCACAGTTCATATTACCATATGCAGGCACTCTGTTGTATTGTGTACTCAGGGGTTTGTCGATAAAACAAACTTTTCTTCCACCGTCATGAGAGCAGTGCACTTAATATAATGACACACACCTGGACAGGATGTCTTTGGTGACTCCAGAGGTTATTTGAGATCTGAAATATTGTAGTGGTGTAATGTATTTATTAGGAGTAATGAGGACCACTCTAATGTGGTTTGTTATCTGACTGTCCAAGGGGAGTATAAAAGAGAGCAGCTCGGTTGGAAGGTAGTAAGCCAATAATTTCCCTTCAGCCTTCATGAGATTTATTTCCTTTCCTGTAGAATGTTTGTTTCTTTTTCTCTTTCACCACATCCACCATTCACTTGAACTTTATCTGCTCCTTGTTTTCTTTTATGATATCTATCCATCTGTTTTGTGCACAATGCAATTTGTTATCTCCTGGAGATTCTGTCACTCTGACAGTGCAGTCCTTTCTTTAGGGAGTTCTGGGATCAGGTCATTTGGCAGGATCATTTGGCCTTTATTTAGATGGTCAGTTTGGTATGGCATTAGCAAATCATTTCTCATTATTTTCCATTCCCCTGAAATCTCTTTTGGCTTTTACTAAAATTCATGCCAATACCAAATAAATGCTGTGCCCTTTACAACAGTTAAATCTTTCAGCTGAAAACCACAATTACATGGTTTGGACCACAGATTTATAGGAACAGACGTAATAACAGACATGTGTTTCATATAAAATAGTTACAGTTAGGACAATTATTTTTAGAAAGAATTGTTTACCCTCTGGTATTGTTCATTTGGCAGTCACACTTGATGTTCGCGGTCAAAAGTTTTTAATTTTCAGAAAAATCAAGTAATATGTTTTTGTTCAATAATATACATTTTTGTATTATTAGGGGTTCAAGCACGAAGTGCTGAAACCCTATTGTTTTTGTTAATTTTCCCATGATGCAACATTCTCCACATAAAACTGATCGGGCAGAACGAACCGTAAGTCGTAGAGACTTGAAACTTTGGGGGCTGGTAGTACTCACACCGCCTTCGGCCTGACGGGGGCGCTACAGCGGCCAAAACATCGTTGGAATCCTTGGCTCAAGCCGGACAAGATGCATGCCTTGGATTTGCTCGCCCTTCGGGCTCCAATTTCGAGTAAATTGCGTTTTTGTGTAAAACCCACTTTTGCAAACTACTCCTAGGTTTTTGGCCTGACCGGAACCGAACCACTGCAGAAATATTCTCTGGAGTCTGACTGTCAATAATCATCAAAAATTTTCAATATTTCAATTGTCGGTCGCTAAGGGGAATCCAAATGTTTGATGGCTCCAGAGCCACTCTTACTAAAACGGTTAGAACTTGTGAACGGAAAGAGATATTTTCTCTAAACTTGGGACACATATTCATGAGTTCAATCTGAGGTCACATAAAAAAATCACGACGATTGGCCACTTGGTGACGCTATAACAGGGAAAAAACATCATGAAAATAGTTGTAACCGCATCCAACCGTTAGTCTAATGAAAGATGGCATGCAGTGTCTTTGTCCAGGGTACCTTGATAGTCTATGAGAACATTGGCGTATCTAAAAAAACTCAGTATACGTCATCGGCACACTGCCCTGAAGGAGCCTGAGAATTTTCAAGCCAGCTTTTTTTCACGGGAGTGACCTCCTTATACTCCTGAATCCTTGCCGAGTCCAACGCCAATACCAAACATGCCAGGTTTTGCCTTATGGTTTTTGTAATGGTGTCATTTAGAGCTTAAAAAAAATTGCTGTTATCTTCGAAGACCATTAGTCTGATCGAGACAACAAAAAACACAGGCAATTTGAAAACACAGGTAAATAGCTAAACAATAGCACCCAAATGTTAAAATTATGATAGGAACTGAAAAAAAATATCCAATCAGTGTTCAACTTTCCAACTTTCCAACAAAATCCAACTTTCGCGAATTGGGGAGCGCAATGTTCCATGGCGCATAATAACATTCCATTCGTAGGCTATTGACTTGTAACAACATTTAGTTTTACATTAAATTAGCTCAAATTATATATAGGGAATTTTAATAATTAATCATGAATATCATTAATATATTGGATATTACAGTTAAATTATCGAAGTTGAAAATAGATTGATTGTACACACGAATGATCAATCACAACGAATTATAATTCCTCATTTATATGTCAATGGTCCATTTTCAGATCGATTATATGAGATAACCTTTAAGGGAGTTAATTTAGCTATCGAACTGTTTGTCCAGCAAACGGCCGTAAGATTAACTTATCAACTTCTCAACAAAGTTATCCCTTCTTATAAACTCCAAGAAATATCAATTTTCTGGCCGTGAACATTAATTTTCCTGTGTTTATAAAATTAGACTACGCAACGTAGTCAATAATGAAAGCTTTGTAGCTATGATCGAGATTTCATTGACTCTGTAAAATGAGCATTTTAGACAGAAGGCAATCAAGAATATAATGGTTTTAATAGTTGGACTAATAATACATCGAACTACAATTCACACAGAATATATGTATATACACCCGAAACAAACAAAACGAAAAACATTACAAACACGAATTAAAATAGGATGAGAGAGGAAGATAAAAATGAGAGGGAGAGAGTTGGGAAGAGAGAGAGAGAGAGAGAGAGAGAGAGAGAGAGAGAGAGAGAGAGAGAGAGAGAGAGAGAGAGAGAGAGAGAGAGAGAGAGAGAGAGAGAGAGAGATCCGTAGGATCACAGTTTGGCAAAATTCACCTGGACATTTAAACCTTTAAGAGACAACACGGAAAAACAGTCTTAATGCTCTAAAATCTTGGTAACTCAAATATACTTGCATATAGTTCTCAGGTGTCTGAGCCCTGCGGCGTGTGTGAGCGGCTGGTCTTTGTGTGTTCCGTTGGAGCGTCACGTGGTTTGCTGCGGTCTGGAGCGCGCAGTTTCAAAGAAGGCTTAAAGGTCTTTGACGTAAATTACCAAATAAATAATTCAGACTAAGTTCATTTCTGGTGAAATGAACAAAGGAAAAACAAACTTAAACAAAAGAAAAGAAGAGGAAAGATCCCCCAGGGCGGGGATCACGAGTATGATGGTTACATCGGATCGAAGGAGAGGGAAGAGTCTAGACCGAAGTCGAAGTTCCCTCAAAGAAGCAGTTCTTTCTCCCCCCTCCTTACTTCTCACTACTCCTCAAAGATCCCCAAACAAAACCAAACTAAAGATGAGGTGCTTGGTGGTCTTCTTTAAAGACACTTCTGTTTACGCCTCCTCTGGCGTGAATGCACCAATCAGCTGGGAGGAAAGTGTGCGGATAAGTGTTCCTTTGTTCCCTCGAGATCGACTTTGCATGTTTCATGACCGTGATGTAAAAATGCGTTCAATTTTACTCCAGAGATGATAAAACATAGTAACATACATTTTACGGTTTGCACCCATATATATATGGTTTGGTCAGATCAAGAGGATTCTAAAGGTGTGAAGAACGACATACAAACATTATAGGAAAACACAGTTACATTAAAAATGCATCTAAAAGCACCTCTGTTCATTTAGAATTATAATACGATCACATCTAACCCCAGTGGAACATGGGCAAACATAAAAACATATCGAATATATCATAGTACAAGTCTCTCAATTGAGGAGATTGGAGAAAAAGTCCTTGTGTGTGTGTGTGTGTGTGTGTGTACTGTGAACGTGGCTGGGTCATTCGTTGGTGAAGATGTGGTGAACTTTTGCTCACCCCCCTCCCGGGCAATGATATGTGTGTGCGTATTCTTTGAATTGATGAGTTTTAAGTCTGGTTACAATGACCAGTGTGGTTCATCACACAAGGTTGTCTGTGTTTGTGAGGTGTCCTGAAGAGGGGACACCACGGGATCTCCGGCCAGAGAGGCGCTCCTGTTGGGTCACATGTGGTAAGACAGAGGACCCTGTGATTACTTATCAGCGAAAAACGCCGCGGGGGCACTTCTGGCATCGGTCATTTAATTAAGTCCCATCGCCATTTGCTTGTGTGTGAATCAGTAACTTAAAAAGTCTCATGACATCTCCATTCTTCAGATTGTGAAAGAAACAGGAGTGTTTACTTAATTGGAGACTTAGTTGATTAAAACCACATGATTGCGCTGATCATCTGATTATTGCTACATTCCCCCCTTGATGGTTCGGCAGGACCCGTGTGGGTGGGCCTCGTTGAACCATCACGACCGCATTGGTCAGGTGGCAGGTAAATCATGGAGGTTGGATGCTGCAGATGATGGTTAGGGCTGAGGGCTCAGCTCTATGAGGTTTTCCGCGTTCTCTAGCGGGGAGTCTTCTTTCCGAGGGCCCCTACGGAACCCTCCGGACATGGCTTGGGTGAGCCTGGCTGTTGAGGCTCTCATCTCGTTGAGTCGTCGGTATGCATGATGATTGTCGAAATGCAAAGTGCTGTGTCAGCGGCGGTCCATGCTTGAACAACAGGTGAATTGTTCAGGATGGGCAATCTGGACAATGCTTGGAGGGCTGTGTCAAGGGCAGCGATGTCGATGATCTGTGACCCCCCCCCCCCCCTTCTTCAATCCATTTTTCCAGTTCGGATTGGTATTCTTCACTCGGAAGGTGGTACAGGGCTAGGTCGTCCAGGTGAAGGATGGTGCAGTGAGTGCAGCTGTGCGCACAGGAGTGTTAGCGAGCCACCTGTCACCTACAATCTCTGCTTGGGTCTCGATGCCTTGAGTGCGAGGCTTTGCTTCGGCAGGGCAGCGGGTGTCGCTGATCTGCAGCCTGCAGATTCCGTCAGTGTTGTCTCTGAGGAAGGGTCTGTTAAGGCAGAGATAGTGAATGTCTTTGGTCAATGTGCACATGTGCAGGTTCGGGGCCAGGTACAGCTGTGTCTTGCTGTCGTGGTAGGCCACCACGTCTGGAGTGCGAATCTTGATGTGCGTGTCACTTTTCAAAAATCCGACCTTGACAATGTCTTTTACTTGGTAGAGTCGGCTTGACTCTATGATGGGTAGGTTCAGGAGAAAACCCACTTTCCTCTGCTCGGAGTCAACGCGGAGTGGGATGGCGTTACCCAGAGAGTAGGTAAGGTGTGCTTGTAGAGGGTCAGTTGACGTGGTGATGGCAGGAGCCAGCATGGTTTGCACCAGGCTTAAGGGTATCAGGTACGGTGGAATTCTACCCATGGCTAGGCTGTCAATGGAGGAGCTCACCTCCCGCAGCAGGTCTGTCATCCGGGCTGTGACCAGCTGAGTTTGAGCAAAGTCATTCTGGGAGACAGTAAATAGCTGTTTCATGGAGTTCACTGTCTGGTTCAGCAGAACGCTGTGAGTGTTGAGAATTACCACTGTTCCCTTAAATGTCTTGTGGGTGATTGCAGGGAGGCACTCTGTGTCGTAAGTTGCTCTTTTAGCAGTGGGATCTCAGTTTGAATTTCAGTCACATGCCGTCTCACGGTGGCTAGGTTCACTGCATTGACACTGGATATGTCAACGTTAAACAGAGTTCCGACAGCAGCGGCGGCTCTGAGCAAAGCTCCTAGGATCCGTTTGGCACGGCGGTTGTGTCCACTTAAGTCCGCTTGTGTGACAGTCATTTTATCAAGTTGGTTGAGCATGTGCTCAACATTGGCCTCAGCGTGAGCGAGGGAGTCCTCTGTCCATCGGGCACTGGCCCAGCTGAATTGGGCTACTGTGCTGGGGTAGGGTTTTAGGTACACGTTGCGGGGGTCCACTTGAACATACACTTTCTGGATGTGTGTGCGGCAGTTGGTTATCAGGAATCCCATTTGTTCTTTTAGGACGATGCCTGATGCCGGACCCGGTGAGATGCTGTCCGTTTGCGGCTGCCCTCTGGTTGGCTGAGGCTCAGAATGGCAAACCACGGCAGCATCCTGGTAAAGGCAAAAAGAAGAGAGAGAAAGGTAGGAAAAATTTCAGCGAGTGTCGTCCTTGGTTGGCTAGGACAGTCTTTTCGTTTCAAGGACGACGGTGTGTCACTTGCTTCGGTGTCTTGTAAGTGGTTCTGGTGCTGCAGTGTGCAGCACGTGATGCGTCATGGGCATACATTGGCATGACCCCCCTTCTGCATTGTGGCACCACACGCCTTGGCGCTGTGATGGCATCAGGTGCATAACGTAGAATGTTGTCCTGTGCACGCATCATGTGTTTGGTGAGCTGCAGTTGTCTGGGGCACCGGTTATCGGTGGTTGCAGACGGCGTGCTTGGGTGGTTGGACGGGTCTGAGAGGTGGTTTCTCATATTGTCCATTGTTTTGTCATAGTCTTTGGTTAGCTGGAAGGTTAAGGTCAGGTGAAGCAGGGGCTCTGTGACATTTTGTCATACTTGTGGTGAGAGACGCATGCATGACCTTAAAAGTTCAGAACCACGGTTTAACTGGTTCGCTAGGTCTGTAGCATAAAGCTAGGTGTTTCACGTGTAGCTAGCTAGTGAAATGTGTCTTGTATCTTATCTTAGCTGTGGATCTTAGGAGGCTAAGATGTATGTGGTTCCGAGAGTATCTCCTGGAAGGGGCATAGCCAAGATGAAATAAATGACTTAAGATGGTTCTTATGACTAAATTATTTCTCTGGACTGAACTAGTGGTTCACTACGGCTTGACGAAGTGAATGATAGGGGGAAAAGGACAGCTTTCCTATTTGAATTGTGCTTATTATCAATCCTCTGGACCATAGTTGTGCCCTAGTAAATTGTTGAAATTACTTGTGTTGCAGGGTCACAAAATGAGTACACTGGTTGAAACTACGCCAAAATAACAAATAAGGGTGTCTCTGTTTCCTTTCTGGGCCCTATGGGGAATGGAACCACATTTGAACAAGAGAGGAAATGAAATTAAATCATATAGATGACTGAATAGCCAAGGGAATAGCTGACTGCTATTATTATCAAAGTCAAAGAAATGAAAGAGTTAACAAAGAACAAAAACAAATTAAAATTAAAAGCAAAAGGGAATAAAATGATCAAAACAACGGGAATGATCTGAAGGCGAGAATAATCAGTGGCATTAGTGATGAAAATTCCTATTGCTATATGAATTCTTCTCTAGCTACACAGTTTACATGTAGTCAAACTTAAGTTTAATTAACAGGGCATCTGCAAAGTTAGCCTTCGACGGTTAGCAAGGACTATGCCTAAACTAGTGAAGGTGAACTTTAGCTAAGAAGAGTTGCAAACACGGAAAGTGAATTAGAAATCCTAACTGGTGTTAAGTAAAGTATTCTAGAATACTTTGCACTGTGAAAACACAACGGTGATTAAGGGTTCAAGTAAATGATGCTAAATTCCAACTGTGGAAGTTATTATTTAGCTTAGCCTACGCTGGATGGATGCTATGTTAGGTTAGCTTAGCCTAAGTTGGATGGATGCTAGGTTAGGCTAACTTAGCTTAAGGCTGGAAGGATGCTAGGTTAAGTTAGCTTAGCCTAAGGTAGATGGATATTAGGTTAGGGTAGCTTAGCCACCTAGGCTGGTTTGTTTACAAAGTGACGTCACAAGTTAGCACTTCCTGTGACAAGTTGTTGTCATGGGAACTAGAGTATGTCAGAACAATTCAACAGTCCCTGAAAAGTGTCTGCACCTTTTAACGGGTTAAAAGGGGGCGCCTATACTTTAAGTCTTTCGAGAACTTGATGTTACATTAAGTAAAATGCGACTGTTTTGGCATTTGCTAATTTTACTCATGTAACTCTGCTCTTTACTTTACACAACTTATTCTATTTGTTTACCGAGTAAGGAAATAGATTTGCTGTAAGTCAAAGGTTGTCTAAGCATCTATAGTTACGTTCCTCTCATGCATAAATGCTGACTTTTCAGCGAGTAAACAGTTTTGATCGCTAGGTAGCTCTCTGCTTGTAGATGCAGCTAAAATTTAGGTGAATTACATCAATCTAACAATAATTTGTAAGGCCTTTACATTGTAGAAAGGGGAGCATCACCCAGGTCTACATATATACAACTCTGTTCTGAGCTTTCTTTTTCAGACACAAGTTTAGTCATACTGCAATTTGGATTTCTTTTTGACCAAAGCAGAATAGATATCGGTACAGATTAGAGGCTGCTGAAATGAGATTCCTTTGTCACACAGACTTACGCTTTACGGCTGAACTTACTGATATTAGTTGGAAATCTAAGACTCTTTCACTTAAAGTAGAGATGTCAATTCCAGCTATCGTTTTATCTGCATTTAGACAAGCCAGCGATCAAAAATGCTTATTGCACGTTGTGTTCTAGTTGGATTGCAAAGATCAAATGCACGCCTGTAGGTTAACAGTAGTTTAAGGCTGAGGTGGTTTTCCTACACTCTGGCGGTAAGGTGACGTATGCCCTATTTGGAGTTAGTGTTTCTTGTAACCCTTCATTGTCAGGAAACCTAATGTTTAGCAGTGTCAATTCAACCAGCATCTAGAAACTGTTTGTTTCAAAAGAGTTGTGCATAGTCTGTTGGCCGTTGAGATTTACGCGTCCATTTAAGATTCTTTTAACTCAGTAAAATTCTAATTTTACGAATGCAGAGTCTTGCAACTCTTTGAACACACATTTTCATCTACTTTTAAAAGTTCTATGTCCTATGCTGATCAGGGACCCTTTTAGCAGAGTCTTGCACTGTGTTCTTGCAGTGTCTTTTGGTTTTTCAGTTCAAAATCAGTGGGGTTTTAGGACTTCTTTCAGAAGAGGCCTTCTGCATTAGGTCACGCATCGTTGAGTGGGCATTGCGTGGTCTTTGGCGAGCTGGAAGGTGCAGGGTAGCGGACTTGAACCTTGACTTGGTGCTGAGACTGGCTTTGTTGTAGTTCTCGTGACCTCTGTGACCGGAGGGGGCGGGGTTCTTGAACTTGGGCCCAGACGGTCAGGTGTTTATAAGTCTAATAAAAGCTCAGAGCAGTCTAGCAGGTCTTTGCCAATCAGAAAGGGGTACGTGTCCAGTTGTGAGATGTACACCGGGTGGATCAGACTCATAGAACCAATTGTCAGGTGAATGGGAGCTACCTGTTCGAGCCGGATGTCGTTCTGGCTGTACGACTGCACATTCAGCTCACACGATTGGGGTGTAAGAGTTCGATCTTGTCTCATAGCTTTAGCTCTGAGTTTTCCTAAAAGTTCAGCTGATATTAAAGTAAGGTCTGCGCCGGTGTCTACCAGTGCTTCAAGTCTCACGTCATTTTCCAAAGTGATGGCTAGGTAGGGTTTCCGGGCCACCCCCTTTTCGATCAGGTTCCCCAGGAGCTTTGGCGTCCGGGTTGGTGAGGTGATCGATGGGCGGTTAGGGCCGGTCTTGTGTTGTTCGCTGTGGAGGCAGGTAGACAAAGCAGCATTTCCTGGGTCTTTGTGATGTTGGACCCAGTCGTGGGAAACTGTGCTGTCATGCTTAGGCTGTGCAGCTGTCAGCTGTGGCGGCTGGGTGATGCTGTCACTTTGTGGTGTGACAGTTAGCTCTGTGGTGTGACAGTTAGCTCTGTGGTCTGATGCTGATGAGCAGTGTTCTGGGTGCCTGTTTCAGGCCTTACGCTTAGACGTAGGATGTCTGGGTTTGAGTCTCTTGGTGATGGGGGTTGGCTATTTCTGGGTCGCCGGCTGGCTTCCCAGAATCTTTCAGAGCGCTCGCTCTGGTGCCTTGGATGAGCACCGTCACGGCCGTGCCTGCCTTCTGCTGGCCTGGAACGGTCTTGACTCTCCGTAAGAAGGGCTGTGGTGTTGTGGGGCACCCTCTAGAGGCAGCTCTGAGTAGTGTTCAGAGACAGAGTAGATTGTGGGGTCTTTAAAAGTCTTTTCGTACACAGTCTTTTGCTTAATGTGAGCTTTGTGGGCCAAGTCTCGTAGCTGTTGGGTAGACATGCTACGGGGACAGGCCAGGATGCCTAAGTAATGACTCACTGTGGGATGCAGATTTCGAAGGAACAGAGTTCTGAAATTGACATCCTCTTCCATACCTGGCTGGTTCCGTGCTCCGAAGTAGGCTTGTCGGAGTCGGCTGTAGTAGGTCTGTGGGGTTTCAAGTCGGGCCTGCTTGAGGTCCATGGCGGTGAATAACCCTTGGTCTGATTCTGGATCAGAGAATTCACGGATCAAAGCTTGTTGCAGCTGCTGGTAGTCCGTTTTGATAGTCTCTGGTTGACGGTCAAGGAAGCTGCGCACCTCACGACTGGAAGTAATTCTTAGCAGGTACAATCTGTTCCATGCGGTCGCGTTGGTAACAGTTTGTAAGTGAAAGTCAATGTCTTGCAGGTATGCGTGCACATTGTGGCCTCCTGCAGGGTTCAGAGTGAACGTCGGGATGTTTCTGGCCAGCTTGTCAAGTTCTTTGGGAGCCATGCCGTGGTTAGTGGCAGGGGTTCTTTGGAAAGGCCCCCCCCCCCCTCGCTGCTGACGGGGGTTCTTGCGGGCTGGCTGGTGGTGTTTTGAACAGCGGGCTTTCGCCCTTCTTTTCAGCTCTGGGTTGTTGGCTGAAAGGTTCGGACCGGTTGGTCAGGAGAAACTTTGTGGTGTGTGTTTCCCCTTCCCGGTCACTCTGCAGTCTATATGAGTGTTTCAGCTCTCTGTGAACAATGTCAAGTTCGTCTTTGAGATCGTGTCTCTGCTGAACACGCTCGTGGATTTTAGCTTGGGCCACTTGCAAGTGTTTTTCGCAGGCCTTGGCTTTATTGTCTCTTTCTTTTAGTTCAGTCTCTGCTCTTGCAAGGAGAGCTTCACCTTCTCGCAGTTTCTTGTTGAGTTCCTCTCTGGTTCCTTTCTCTGACTGCTCTTTTCGGTCTGTGTGTATACGAAGATCAGACAGGGCAGTTTGAAGTCTTTCCACTTCCTTCTGTAGCTCGGGGTCGGTGTCATCCTTTTCCTTGGTTTCGAGGAGTAGTTGTTCTAGACGACTGTGGATCTGGGCCTCCTCCGCTTGCATCTTTAGCGTTGCTACTTCATGCTCCAGGGCGATGCGGCTCCTTTCGTGGAGGCGTGCTTGTGCAATGAGCTTGTGAGCGAGGTTTCCGACGTGTCGGGCCCAGTCTTTGACGTTGTAGCTTTGACTCGGTTCGTGAGCCGTCAGCTTGTCCAAGTCGGCGTCCAGCTGCTTTTGGCTCGGGGGCTCTGAGTCACTGGCGACCTTGGGCAGGAAGGTAGTCATCATGGCTTTCAGCCATGTCTCGAGGTTGCCCCAGTGGACTGCGGGGCTGGAAGACCGGAACATACTGGCTCACTGTGGGCGAGAGGAACACAGCACACACAAAGAGACCAATGCAAGTTCTTTTACGAGCTATAATACTAATACGGGCGATGCCGTCTACAAGAATTTCGGCTAACTGATGCAGGCAGTTAGAGTTATGTGGGGAAAATTTGCGTAGGTCAGCGTTGGGCCTAAATAAAGATTTTGACAGGGCGGTAGCCTAGTGGGTCATCTGTTGATGCTAACGGCTTGGTTGTCAACCTGTTATTTAGCTTTCCTTGGTGTCTCTCGTAGGTTCTGTCTCTAGGTGAACTGAAAGGAACAGATCACAACAGAAAAGAAAAATAGCAAGATGGGAAAGATTGAAGTAAAATGAAACAATAAAAGTGAATAGGTCTGTAATGAAATGGAGTGAATAATAACACAGGAAGTGTTACAGGGGATAAGGAGGCCTGAGCCTGCTATGTGTGGCTTGGAGAAAAGGGGATGGGCCAAACACTTAAATGACCGGGGGAATATCTAATATTCTGTGGCCTATACTAAGTGGATGGGTTTTACCTTATGTTAGCTTGCCTGGGGTGAATTGAGGTCCTCCCTGGTCGGAGCCAGCGTCGCGGTCAATCTTTCCGTCGTCCCTTAACACTCAACCGCAGTGTCCCCGGGCCCTTCCGTTCATCTGTACCAAGGTGCGCCCTCTCAAACAACTTGACTTTAAACACAACCGGCAATACCAAGGTGTCAACTTGCCAGACGGCACAGCAAAGTGGATTTTCCCCAGAACCCTCAAAAAGAGTGGCCCCTCTTCGGGCCTTGGTTTGAGTAATTATTCCAAAATTGCCTTGTGTGTCGACTAGTGTGGTTGACTTCCCTTTGGAGTGCCAAATTGCTGAGTCTTATTGCGTGCCGCACCAATGGAAAGAAACAGAATGGGTCCGAGACTCACGCACGGCAGGCGTCGGTAACGCCGGTCAGACGACCCCGCTCGCTGGAAACCAACCAGGGATGACTGTCAAATCACCACAGCATAAGAGAGTTTTCTACCTATGAATACAAAACAGGATGAAGAACAAGTGAAACTTAAAGTGAATTAAGGCTTTCTTTGTCTAAACCAAATTGAGTACTTATGTAGAAAATAAAAAGCAAAGGCTTTACTAAATAATGGTAAAAACAAAAGGGAATTATGACAATGTTAATTATCAGAATCACCTAATCCCTAAAAGAAGAGATATCAATAACTAAAGCAGGATGTCACAGGAGGAGGCAAACTGTAGTAGCGGGTTTGTGCCACAAGGGGGCGTACTTCCTCTCAGTGGTCAACCTGGTTGAAAAGGCAGCTTAATTTAAATTGCAATTCAAACTGGTTTAAACTCAATTTAAATAAGTGTATAAAGAGATGTTAAGTAACATCTAATCTAGTAAGGATACAGTTGTGATGAAGTATCAATACGAAGAATAAATAAAAAAAATAAAAAAAATTGAACTGAGAAAGTTAATTCAAATTTAAATTCGAAATTTGTTTGTTTCAACCCAAATTTGAATGAGTGTAAGAAAAGTAAAGATCAAAATTATATCTGATGATGATCACGATTACTGTAAGGTATCAGTGATAAATAAAAATAAAGCCAATGAAAAACTGGAAATATACCACTTCAAAACAGAATGAAAGGAGGAAAAAGTGATACACCGTCTTAGCAGGGGATGCCACAAGGGTGCGTGTCCCTCTAAGTGGGTATCAGTGACTGGAAGGGCAAACACGATATAAATTTAAATTCAAAATGGTTTAAAACCAAATTTAATTAAGCGTGTAAGGGAATTGAAAAATCAGGATAATATTTTATAATAATTAACGATAACAGCAAAGTATCATCAATAACTATAAAACAATCAAAAGAGAAAAGTAGAGATAGGCAATTCAAAACAGAATTTGAAAAGAGAGAAAAGGAGAGTTGAGTGAGCCGACTTAGAAGGCGGCCACTAGGTGGTGGACTTTTAGCAGTAAGAGAGCATTATCTGAAACGGCCCTCGCGTAATAGCACTCATGCATGCCGAAGTTAGAAGGCGGGGCGTAATTTGAGACTTCTAAACTCCCTCTAGTGTTTAGTCAGCGGAATTACAACCACTTTTTAATGTGATTCAAAAGCTAAGAGCTTTCAGCTCGCGTCACGCACTGATTTTCTGGAATAAATCACAAGTATACAATTAAGATCTCTGCGGATCTTTTTGGTGCTATACTGCACAAGAGTATATGGCGGGATTTCTTCGCCGCACATACACAAATGTGGACAACAGGAATTTTCGTCTGTTGGTTCGAACTCCAATAAACATTTTTCACAATAGCACTTATGACTTAAATGTATTAGATCTTCAATTGGGTAGCTACGCCAATTTTTTGACCAGGAGTTTATCGTTTTTGTTGAATATCACTGGGTTAACCCCGAATTCAATAACGATATTTGCATGCAAGGCCTATGTTTAAAAGGAATCTCGCTTAAAAACATATTTATTCAAACCGGTAATACGCACGTGAGAATTCTTCATTCACAGCGATTTAAAACAAATATTAGAAATGTATCAACTGCAGAGGTATTTCTTCATCTCTTAACAGGACATTTGTAATATTAAAGTACTGCAGTCTTAGCATTTAACAGTGCTAACAATTGTCTAGGCATATTTTTAGCAACTTGTTAAAAATGTAACGTTACTGACTTCGGCTTTTTGCCTCAGTCGGTTAGGAGTGAGTTCGCGTTGCGACTTATCTCACAATTTCATAATTTCATAGCGCGCACAAAAAAAAAAAAAAATTAATAACCATATACACAGATTGAAACTGGATTGCTCATAAAACAAAGTTTGAAATTGCCCGCATCCTCCACCAAACTGTAACAACATTTAGTTTTACATTAAATTAGCTCAAATTATATATAGGGAATTTTAATAATTAATCATGAATATCATTAATATATTGGATATTACAGTTAAATTATCGAAGTTGAAAATAGATTGATTGTACACACGAATGATCAATCACAACGAATTATAATTCCTCATTTATATGTCAATGGTCCATTTTCAGATCGATTATATGAGATAACCTTTAAGGGAGTTAATTTAGCTATCGAACTGTTTGTCCAGCAAACGGCCGTAAGATTAACTTATCAACTTCTCAACAAAGTTATCCCTTCTTATAAACTCCAAGAAATATCAATTTTCTGGCCGTGAACATTAATTTTCCTGTGTTTATAAAATTAGACTACGCAACGTAGTCAATAATGAAAGCTTTGTAGCTATGATCGAGATTTCATTGACTCTGTAAAATGAGCATTTTAGACAGAAGGCAATCAAGAATATAATGGTTTTAATAGTTGGACTAATAATACATCGAACTACAATTCACACAGAATATATGTATATACACCCGAAACAAACAAAACGAAAAACATTACAAACACGAATTAAAATAGGATGAGAGAGGAAGATAAAAATGAGAGGGAGAGAGTTGGGAAGAGAGAGAGAGAGAGAGAGAGAGAGAGAGAGAGAGAGAGAGAGAGAGAGAGAGAGAGATCCGTAGGATCACAGTTTGGCAAAATTCACCTGGACATTTAAACCTTTAAGAGACAACACGGAAAAACAGTCTTAATGCTCTAAAATCTTGGTAACTCAAATATACTTGCATATAGTTCTCAGGTGTCTGAGCCCTGCGGCGTGTGTGAGCGGCTGGTCTTTGTGTGTTCCGTTGGAGCGTCACGTGGTTTGCTGCGGTCTGGAGCGCGCAGTTTCAAAGAAGGCTTAAAGGTCTTTGACGTAAATTACCAAATAAATAATTCAGACTAAGTTCATTTCTGGTGAAATGAACAAAGGAAAAACAAACTTAAACAAAAGAAAAGAAGAGGAAAGATCCCCCAGGGCGGGGATCACGAGTATGATGGTTACATCGGATCGAAGGAGAGGGAAGAGTCTAGACCGAAGTCGAAGTTCCCTCAAAGAAGCAGTTCTTTCTCCCCCCTCCTTACTTCTCACTACTCCTCAAAGATCCCCAAACAAAACCAAACTAAAGATGAGGTGCTTGGTGGTCTTCTTTAAAGACACTTCTGTTTACGCCTCCTCTGGCGTGAATGCACCAATCAGCTGGGAGGAAAGTGTGCGGATAAGTGTTCCTTTGTTCCCTCGAGATCGACTTTGCATGTTTCATGACCGTGATGTAAAAATGCGTTCAATTTTACTCCAGAGATGATAAAACATAGTAACATACATTTTACGGTTTGCACCCATATATATATGGTTTGGTCAGATCAAGAGGATTCTAAAGGTGTGAAGAACGACATACAAACATTATAGGAAAACACAGTTACATTAAAAATGCATCTAAAAGCACCTCTGTTCATTTAGAATTATAATACGATCACATCTAACCCCAGTGGAACATGGGCAAACATAAAAACATATCGAATATATCATAGTACAAGTCTCTCAATTGAGGAGATTGGAGAAAAAGTCCTTGTGTGTGTGTGTGTGTGTGTGTGTACTGTGAACGTGGCTGGGTCATTCGTTGGTGAAGATGTGGTGAACTTTTGCTCACCCCCCTCCCGGGCAATGATATGTGTGTGCGTATTCTTTGAATTGATGAGTTTTAAGTCTGGTTACAATGACCAGTGTGGTTCATCACACAAGGTTGTCTGTGTTTGTGAGGTGTCCTGAAGAGGGGACACCACGGGATCTCCGGCCAGAGAGGCGCTCCTGTTGGGTCACATGTGGTAAGACAGAGGACCCTGTGATTACTTATCAGCGAAAAACGCCGCGGGGGCACTTCTGGCATCGGTCATTTAATTAAGTCCCATCGCCATTTGCTTGTGTGTGAATCAGTAACTTAAAAAGTCTCATGACATCTCCATTCTTCAGATTGTGAAAGAAACAGGAGTGTTTACTTAATTGGAGACTTAGTTGATTAAAACCACATGATTGCGCTGATCATCTGATTATTGCTACAGACTGTAACCCCTTTTTTACACTCTGGGGTGCGTTAGAGCTGCGACACGCGGCTACCGGAGCTGATTGTGCCCAATATAGTCAGTGCTTGTGTTTACACCAGCACCATATATACAAAATAAGAGTAAAAGTCAATTTCAAGGGGGCGTAGTTATGACTCTGAGCTGAGTGCACGTATTTTTGTGAGCTCCTGGCGTTATTTGTTGAAAATCCTGTATATTCTCCATCTTTTTGTTCCACAAGTGTACATTTTTTCACTAACTGCTTGAGGTGAAATGCCGTCGAAAAAATCCAAAATGAAGCATAAAACGGACTCCTCGCCACTCAAAGACCAAGATGACGAGTGGGATGCTAGCAGTGTAGCTAGCTCATCGGGCAACATATGCAGTGCTTCCCAACCTGAAGAAAGTTTTACCAACACGGGCCAGAATTTGGATGTCATCCAAAAGTTGGACATGATGAGAAGTGACTTTGCGACAAAGATAGATGGCGTTCTTAACGCGATTCATGAGGTAAAAAAGGACGTGAGAGATGGATATTTTTGGTTGGGTTGGATTTTCCCTCTATTTCCAAAGAGACAAAACTTGAGCTAGATAGGGAATTAGAATTAGAAGAGGTTTCTAATGCTATTCTTAAAATGAGGGGCGGTAAAGTGGCGGGTCCGGACGGACTCCCAATTGACATTTATAAGGAATTTAAAGATAAATTAATAGGCCCATTACTGGATATGTATGTGGAAGCTTTACAGCAAGGATCTCTTCCTCCCTCATTGAGACGTAGCGATGAGACTTGACAAGGTCCTGGCTCTGTTGGTACACTCAGACCAGAATGGCTTTGTTAAGAATCGTCAAGGGTTCCACAATGTTAGGAGGGTCCTCAATTTGGTACATGGCGGGGACGGTGCCCCTGATATGGCCATCTTGTCGCTCGATGCCGAAAAGGCATTCGACAGACTTGAGTGGCCGTATTTGTTGGAGGTTCTTGCACGGTTTGGTTTTGGCGATAATTTCCGTAAATGAATGGAAATTCTATGAGTTGATTCCACGGCGGAGGTACTCACTAACAATCTTATTTCACAACCATTTAAATTAAGTCGTGGTTCCAGACAAGGCTCACCCCTTTCGCCTCTACTCTTTGTATTATGCATGGAAACGCTTGCAATAGCAATTAGATCACACCCTATAATTCGCGGTATTCATTCAGCAGCTTTAGAACACCGTATTGCCTTATATGCTGATGACACTATAGTGTTTCTCTCAGAGCTTGAAAAATCGATACCTTCCCTTTTAAAGCTTATGGGCATGTTCAGTGTTTTTTCTGGGTTTAAAGTAAATAAAAACAAGTCATCAATCATGTTTCTAAATGAGTAAGAGAGAATTAATCCAAAAATAATACATCCTTTTGTAAACGCTGTTAATGGTTTTGATTACCTAGGAATTAAAATAACCCCCAAAATAGGCTCACTTAGTTCAGCCAACTATGAACCTTTAATGGCGAAGGTATCAGAGGAGACGAATAGATGGATGACGCTGCCCCTGTCTTTAATGGGAAGAATAAATGTGATTAAGATGAACGTATTACCGAGATTTTTATGTGTCTTTCAATCGTTACCACTTGCCCCTCCTCCTACTTTTTTCCAAAAGGTGAGTGAGCTTCTTTCTAATTTTGTTAGGGGCAACAGGAAGCCTAGACTTCGATTGTCCCTTCTATACCTGCCCTATGACAGGAGGGGGCTACAATTACCAAATTTATTGTGGTATTATTGGGCTGCTCAAATGAGGGCTGCAATGTTCTGGTTCTCTAGAGATACGAATATGCCTTGGGTACAGGTTGAAATATTGGCTGCAAAAGGCTTGACACTTGACAGCTTTTTACATTCAGCACCCCTTAAAGAACTAAGAAGGATAACAGACAATCCATTTGTGAAGAATACCATTATAGTCTGGTACGAAGTTCATACATTTCTCGGAGAGGCCCCCTTGTTATCTTGCTTCTCCCCGATTTGGGAGAATGAATATTTCACTCCAGCTAAAAATGATATGGGATTTAAACTATGGTTGAATAAGGGAATAGTTAGATTGATAGACTTATATGAAGACAATATTTTAATGTCATTTGACAATCTGGTATCAAAGTTTCATATTCTCCGTAAACATTTTTTTAAATACCTGCAGCTCAGAAGTTTTATTTTTTCAAAACTAAAGAATTCTGTGCAACTCTCTTCATTATCCACACTGGAAACCTTTTCCACGTAAGACTGTTTCAGTAAGGGCGAATTACCCAATAATATTATATACTTACAGAACAGAATCATAAAGAAAATTCTGAAAATAAAAGACTAGCATGGATGCAGGATTTAAATAAAGACATTTCATTAGATGAATGGGGTGCAATATGTTTAAAAGCACAAACTCAAACTATAAATACTCGTTTAAGACTGTTACAATATAATTGGATAATGAGAACTTATATCACACCTGTGAGATTAAACATATTTAACCCTAGTATTCCTGATTTATGTTTTAAATGCAATAATTTCCAAGGCACATTTTTTCATTGTGTTTGGGAATGTGGTGAGATACAAAAGTTTTGGAGGAAAGTGATTCAGTATGTATCTCAATTTACTACTACTCCTATCTCTTTAAGTCTGGTAATATGTGTATTGGGTGTCTATGTGGACAATTGCTCGCTGCCCGTCAAAGAGAAAAAACTGGTGGATTTGTGCCTACTACAAGCCAGGCGTTCAATTGCCCTTTGCTGGAAGAATACAAGTTGTCCTTCCCTTGGACTTTGGCTGAAAAACATGATATCCAGTTTGGCCCTTGAGAAGCTTACGTATGTGATCAAGGGGAAGTCTTCTGAATTTTACGAAATTTGGGAGATGTTCTTGAGATTTGTTAAAGAAGGAGATATTGAAGAGGCTATAGATTTGTGAAGTTGTAGTATACTTAATGCTGAACAGGAGTGTATGATATAAAGCACTTTATGTTTACTTTATTTTTTTTCTATGACTGCCAGGGTTAATGTGGAGGGGGAGGGATTTGAGTAAGTTATGTTTGTATTAAGTGTATGTTATGTTTGTGTGTTAAATGTGTTGTAAAATTCAATAAAAACATGTGTCAAAAAAAAGTCAATTTCAAAATAAATTCACCCTGTGCAGACTCCCAATTGTATTGCAAATGTCTTATAGCCTATAATTTGAAGCCTCAAAAGCAAGACCTCAGCTTTTAATTGCACGTGCTAATTTAACACAATTATCTTGCGTGAAAAGACTGCTTTTGTCAACCCACGCAGAGTCGCGGTAAGTGCACAGCACCAGGGAGTAATCTTGACAGAACTTGCGGCAACATAATCAAATTCACAAATATTACACAATTTAAACATTATTAAAAATACATAGGCTGGGTTACTAAAACAATCTTTGTCACAGAATACACGTTTGTTCACAGTTTGAAGGTTCTTGTTTCCATTTCTTTAATTTCAAGATCTGATGTGAATTTTCTATTGTTGTTTTTACAGCTACAAACCTGTGAGCACTACATGATATTCCGTCACATTGCATGCTTTTAACATTAAATAGGCTAAAACACATAAACAATACCTGAGCTTATCATTGCCGCAATTTATTTGTTTGTTCCAGCCGTGATGTCGCAGAAAAAAAGCTGGGGGAAGGGGATTGAGTTATACGCTACATTTACAGTGTTGTGGTAAAAAGTTTTCTCATCTGATTAACTTCCATTATAAAATACACATTATCCTGTTAGACAGTTATCTTTTAAACCAATGTACAGTACGAGAAGTAAATTTGTACCTTTTCAGTTTATCCAGCAATAATGTATGATCTAGTACATCAAAATCTAACAATTCTGCTCCTAAGTTATTGTCATCAATCTGTGCTCCCTCAATATAAATGCTGAAAATTAGAGACCAAATTATTATCTTTGAGGAATAATTGACTTTGTTCACAAACTATAATTTTCAATACTTTGCTAACTGGTAGCAAACCTGTTGGTAAACTATTATGACCATTAAAACCCACTGCTGCATTTTTCTGCATTTAGTCTTTGCATCTTACCAAGCTAAAGGAAAAATACCTTTTTAAATACTGATATTTAAGATGTGACAAACTGAACAAACAACATTTCTTCTCTTAATTTATCAACTTTATGAAAAAATCATTACTATTATTTTCTATTTGATATGGTTTAAAAGGTTAAAAAATTAGTCACCTGTATCAAAAGTAATTTGACTTGATTTCCTATTCATTATTTCTTTGTGTACTCCACAATGTTTTACAATCATTTACATTAATTTACTTAATTTTGTAAAACATTTTTTCCCCCAATCATTTTAGTTACTTGATTTCTTAATTTGCAAAAGACATCCCAATCCTCCTTTTCCCCAGTTCTGTTTGCTGTACCCTTTGCCACATCTCTCTCAAATCTCTCTAACGATTTTCAACTCATTAACAATCCATGTTGTCCTATAACATTCTGTACTTTTAAATAGGTGCATGTTTGTCCACCAAAGGATACAACAATCTTTCGAATGCTGACAATGCATTATCAGGATGAACTTCCTTATAAACATCAATCCAACATACATTATTTACGTTTGTACGAAAGTATTCTTGACTGAATCTCTTATATGATCTTTTATAAATTACTTTTGGTTTCCTACGTTTTCTAAGTGTTTACATGCCTGCTAAATAAAACTTAATGTCTTTAAATTCTTTTGCGCTTAATGGCCTTAAATGCTTGAACCCCGATAAATGCTGCTTGCAGCTTTAATTTATTTTGTATCTTGAGAAAATTTTATGTTAATAAATAATATTTATGCAATCATTATGGTCATTTTTCCCCATTTAAAATAATAATAATAATATTAATGTTTTGTAATGTTTTACAATTATTTTTTCGATTAAAGCTGTATTTCATGTTAAAATAGAAACAATGCCTTTTCATTTCTATTTTTGAAGGCAAATTAGTGTCATCTGGTGGGAGTAAAAAAGAACATCTGAAATGTTTGTTTGACCGGTTATGAAGCATGTGTGGCAAACACGCCAAGAACATGGCTCAAATAACCTCTGAAGATGACGTCATTGGAATGTGCGCTTGTGAGAGGCTGCAAATATAAATGAAATAGGTGCGCCTTCAGGTTTATTTGTCTTCAGAGGCCGCATCGTGTGTGCACGTGCATGTGTGTGTATGCTACCTCCTTGTCTGTCCACACTGTAATGAATTGATGTAAAAAATTACAGCATTATTTTACAGCAGCTGGCTGTTTTCTAATAATACAGCATATTGCTGTAAACTGCAATGCATTCTGGGGTCGCGCAGCAGTTTGATTCAAAATACAGAATATTGCTGTAAATTTCAAATCTTCAGAGGCATTGTGATCTTCAACGGTCGTGTCGGCGGCGGCAAGAGGAGTAATTCTCAACTCTGTGGTAAGTGACTTATTATTTCAGTTTCTTATTTTTCATGATGGGTTACTCGTAGACTATGAAGGTAACGTATATATTCGCGGTTCATATTGGTAACGCGGGGCGCGAGGGAGACTTGCACGGGGCTTCAGCAGCGCGGACGCGCTAGTATTTCACACATTTCTCTGGATCTATGGGCTCCTATGTTAAGAATTACATACTTTAATGACAACAGTCGGTATTCACAAGAGCTTCGTGTTGATCACCTCACTTCGTCGTGATTATTTTATGGTGTAAATCAAATCAAAATCAAGTCATCTGTTAAAATGGGCGGCGAAATTAAAACGGCGTTGCTAAAACCTTGCGTCAGACTCACAGAGGATGTGTGTCATATAACGTTAGCCTACATTTTGAATGGTGCTGTAATACCATTTTTGTCGCGTGTTTAATATGCCGGTGTAAAAATCCCTTACATTTCAGTACATATATATTAGCTATAGCCTACTCTGTGTGTGTAATTAGCTTATTGTTTGTATTATGCCTTTGTTCATTTTTTTTAAAAGAAAGAGTTCTTGCACTCTGAATACTAAAATATAGTTTAAATGTAAAAAGCTGAAAAATAAAAATGGTATAGTAAAAAATAACTTTTGTCACATGTGCTATTGTTTTAGGAGACACTTTGACAAGTGGACACTTGAAGGCCAAGTTGTGTGTGAGGAGAGCATTCAGCCCAGCTTCCTGTCTGGCCTTGCCATACTGTTCACTGCATATTACATATGCAATCAGGAGGAGGCAGCCTGCACATTGGAGTTCATTTAAAGGTAATGATTGAATTTTTAACAACTTCAGTACCTGCATTTTACACATGTATTCAATATCAGAACTTGCCTTTAGATATATTATCTGTTGAGTTAATGAGTCTTAATTACATATTGTCTGTTTCCTGGCCCTTTAGGTGCTTTGTATGTATCAATCCGAAGAGGGGAACAAATAAGTTGAGAGCAAAATTGCCATCTAAAATGACAGGGCAAATGGTACAGAAGAAACAGGTTGCAGTAAACCCACATGTTGCCACTCTTCTCAGCAAAGTGATGGGTTATCAGTGTAATTTCTGAAATGTAAGTAACACTCTCACACACACACAAAGATCTATTTTTTCTTTAATTGTAACCTTTTAATATTCTCTATCTGTCTCTAACTGTATCTGTCATCCCTCTATCTGTTTCTGACTGTATCATTAGGTTTTGTAATATATCTAATATATTGTCCTTTTCAATATTTCTACTCTTTGCATCCTGTGATGGAACAGCATCTGGAGCTGAATTATTCTCCATTTTTGATTAGAAGTTTGTTGGACTCACTTGGGGCCTTGTTGTTTGGATATGTTTGTCTGGTAACGAAGTGGTGAAAATTCATCCGTGTCTGTGTTTTTCAGAACCATTTTATTATGATCATGTTGGTCAACTTGTGGTTTTAAATGTATGTCGTTTGCGTATTTCTTCTTTGTGTGAAGGGCCATGACGACCAATTTGTTTCAAGTAATTAAAAAATATTTAATTTCATGTTTCATGTTTAAGTTTGTAAATAAAAATTAAATCAAAATATACAAAATACACTGTTTTATTACTTTTTTTCATGCATATTTTAAAGTTATAAATTAAACAAATGTTGACCTGTTTTTCAAGATTAGGATGTTGAATAATTTGTTTGTTTTGTGAAGTAATAGGGGAATTAAGTTGTGCATTATACAACACTTAATGTATTTAAAAACAATTTGCATTTGATGAATAATTAACATTTCAAATTCAGCTGCCAGTCATTAATATTCAGACATCAGGAAAATATATTGTATATACTGCATTTTACATACTTCCTCTAGATATAGCAAATACAGAGATTCATGTAACTTACTGTAAAAAAATACAACATTTTAAAAAAATACTGTGGTAATCTTAAACAGTGCACTTTGTTAGGACTCAGAGATCCAGTTGTCAGTGTGAAGAATTTTCTGAGGGTAAAAAGAGAAAAAGCAAAGAGATGTTGCAAACAATCAGGTGATGTATGTGTCCGTGTTCACGCACCAATCCCTGATTATGATTTGAGCATGGCAAGTTCAGAGCACTGTAAGTTGTTCTCTATTAAAGTGCTTCATGCTTGAATTGCCTATTTTGAAGGGAAAGCCCCCACACTAAGATTGTGGGGCTCGTGAGTCGATCTGGCTGAGGAGCGGAAGACTGGTCCTTCCCTTTCTCGCTTTCTCTTTTTCCAGATCGGCATGTCCTCGCTCCCGCTTCCAAAGGATGGGCTGTCGGCACCCAACCCCAGCCCAATCCGGCTCCTAAGCCGAAGGAATCCCAGAAGCAGAGTGTGGGGGGTTGCACAAGATGCTAACAGTCAAGATGATTGTGTCTCAGTTTCAGTTGTGACTCAGAGCCAGTCGCCAAAGGCAAATAAGTGTTGCGCGCCATGGGCTTCGTACCCTTTCTATGTGGCTTAAACCCCAGTTCGTTACCTTGGGTCCCATTCTAGGTTGGTGTTGTTGTCGCAAGATGCTAACAACAGATGCTTCCCGTACGGGTTGGGGTGTAGTTTTATATGGCCGTCCAGTCCAAGGGTTTTGGAGATTGGCACATCAATTGCCTCAAATTGATGGCTTTATTTCTGGCCCTGAAGTCCTTCCTCCAGCAGTTAAGAGGCAATCATGTGCGAGTGAGTTGAGGGATTACCTAGTGTGGGTGGACAACACTATCTACTGTGTTTGCGTCATCTGAACAGGCAAGCAAAGCAGGTTCTGCTTTGGGCTCAGGACAAGTTCCTGTCCCTCAGAGTTCATATCCATATCATCAATTCATCATTTCATATCAATTCATCATTTCATATCAATTCATATCCCTGGGCATTTGAATGTGGGAGCAGACTTACTATACAGACAGGCTGTGACATGCGGAATGGAAACTTCACCACGAAAAATATTTTACGAAGCAGAGTTTGACCTCTTTGCCTCCCAGGAGAGAGCGTAGTGTCCCCTTTGCGTCACTCGTAATCACCCAGCCTCCCTGTATGCGTATCCACCGATCGTTCTGCTCCCCGGGAGTCCTGGCCAAGGTCCGTCAATAAGGGTCTTGCCTCTTATTGATAGCGCCTTATTGGCCGAAAAGAATTTGGTTCTTAGAGATAATATTTCTCCTTGATGACTTGCATTGGACACTTCCGATCAGGAGGGACCTCCTGTCTCAGGCGCAAGAGACAATATTTCACCCCCATTTGACAACTGACAGATGCTGGGCTTTCAGCTGATGTCGTACAGACTATTCAGAGTGCTAGGACTCACTCAATAAGAATAATCTATGCCCTTAAATATGGTGTCTTTGAAAGGTGGTGTAGTGCACGCCATGCAGACCCAGTTCACTGCCAGATTGTTTCAACGATAGAGTTTCTGCAGGAAAAGTTATCACCAGGCACATTTCCCGCTACTCTTAGTGTATCTGTGGCCGCTATATCAGCTGCCACGCCCTGATTGAGGGGTTACAGTGGAGGACGCACCTTCTGTTCGCCCGCTTTATGTGTGGAGCTAGGTGGCGGAGGTCTCCCGTTAGAGTGAAGGTCCCTTTGGGGGACTTAGCCATAGTCCTTGAGAAGCTAGTCAAGACCGCTTTTGAACCACTAGGGTAAGCGCTTGTCAAGTTTCTGAACCTAAAGAGTTTTTTTCTCATGGCTATTTTCCAGCTGGATGATGACATCATGGTTTTCTCCAGAGCATCTATATATAAATTAGGGATGCACCGAATCCAGATTTGTGGGGTTCGGCCGAATACCGAATCCACTGGTTAAGATTCTGCCGAATCCGAAACCGAATCCAACTTTCATCCTCAGTTCATTAACACAGTAAACACATTAATGAAGTAAACAACGTGGATTTTTCATTTTGTTTTATTTTTCATTATATTATTCATTTTATTTTATTTTAACTGAATAAAAAAAAGAATAAGCAACATTATGCATTTTAACAGCGGCGATGTTATGTATTGTTTAGGGTCCTTGCCACCACAAGACAAATCGGCATTGCAAATTGAACATATAGCTTGACTTGAACTGCCTCCTTTTGACTGAATGTACTGCCAAACAACATTTTTTCTACTCATGAGTTCAATTTTCACTTTCTCACAGCCTACTGCACTCGAACGGTCCACCTACTCTACTGTAACGAGTGGAAATAAGGTGTGACCCCTTTAAGAGCTGCGCGCTCCCTGTTGAATTGTCTGCAGTCTGTATTGTGTGTGCCGTGCGCCTCGAACACCCCATGTCTGCTCTCTATTCGCCCTCACGGTACTTTGATGTCATTCACCGATCGATCTGTGCAGCGCCGGTTCAAGTCGAACAAGCCCGTAATCAACGGCGGCGTGACGTCGATGTAGCGCACGTAGTGCAAGCCTAGGGTTCGGTTCGGTGGAAAAAAATTCTAAGGTTCGGCAGAAACCGAAGCCCGTTAAAAAGCCCAATATTCGGCCGAATCCGAAGCCGAATCCTGGATTCGGTGCATCCCTAATATAAATTAACTAATTTAACAACTTTTTTACAACAAAAATGAAAGATCACTGAACTTACTTAAACTGGACTGTGATGCTATTTTCTTCTGGAAAGAAGCTTTGTTGCATTATTTTCCTGTCAACTCTTTTAAGCTGCTTTGAAACAATCTGTATGCCCGTATGCGGCTATTAACAATAGCTTCAACCTCACAGACCCCCGCCACCAAGCCTTCCACCAAGTCTTCAAAATGGAGTTCAGCACTTTACGGACTGACCAAATGAACCTTTCCCAAACACCTCCATGGTGGGATGCTGTTGGGGGATTAAAAACCCATTTCACACTCTTTTGTAACAGCACGTCATTTATGAGGTTGTGATTCAGATTCTCAATGGCCTCCCTCAATTCACTCTCACTGCCCACGAAGTTAGTACCATTATCCGAATGGATTTCCAAAACTTGACCACGTCTCGCCACAAACCTTCTGAAATCATTAATGAAGGAGTCTGTGTCCAAAGAAGAAAGAACTTCAAGATGTATGGCTCGCATCGCTAAGCATGTAAAAATGAGCCCATACCTCTTGACCACAGATCTTCCACGTTTAACCTCAAACGGTCCAAAACAGTCCAAACCAACTCGACTGAAAGGAGGCTTATCATGAGTTATTCTGTTGTATGGAAGGTCAGCCATTTTCTGATGTCCAGGTGAAGCAGACAATCTACGACAGATGACACACTTAGTCAAAACCTTTCTGATGGCAGCACAAGAACCAGGAATCCAATACTTCTGACGCAGATGAGAAAGCATGTGGTTTTGTCCACCATGGCCTGTTTCTTGGTGTACACGACAGAGAATAAGATTGGAGATGTGTTTATCTTTAGCCAGTATAACTGGATGTTTTGCTTCAACTGGCATAGCTGCTCTACTAAGCCGTCCTCCAACCCTAATGAGATCACCATCCAGGATCGGGTTGAGCTTGTAGAGGTGGCTCCTTACACACTCTTCTTTCTTCAAGTTGGCCAGTTCTTCCGGAAACATTATTTTTTGACAAAAACAAATAATACTTGACTCGGCTACAACCATATCCTCCATAGACAGAATACCCTTTGGCACTTGAGCCTTAAAATCCTTCCATCTGGATCTGTATCTCTTTCTCCAACTGCTCAGCACTTTGGTCGAGTTCAGAAAGGGTTCCTCTCAGCAGCTTTCGATGTCGCACCAGAGACAGAAGCAAGGTTTTAAACTTGAGAAGCCAACCAAAAGCCCTTTTAAGATGGAGCCAGGAGGAAAAGTAATCAATGAGCTTCTCCACTAGGACTGACCTGCTCAACTTGAGCCGCGTTTACCATCACAGTCTTGACCTCTGGGTCTCCAATATGAGGGTTTTTCAAGGTCTCAGGGTTTTGGGGCCAACTGCTCTCAGGCTCATGAAGAAAATTGGGACCACAGAGCCATGCACCAGTCTTTAGCAATGACTGAACTTTAACACCTCGGGAGGCTAGATCCGCAGGGTTGGTTAATGTATTCACGTACCTCCATTGGGATATGTTTTCAATATTCCAGACACTCTGTTTGATATGAAGATTTTAAATCTGGACGTCTCGTTGTTTATATATTTCAAAACAGAAGTGCTGTTCGTCCAAAAGACCGACTTTTGAAGGTCCATTTGCAGCTCCTTCCTCCACAACTTGTCCATTCTGCTAGCCATCACCGCAGCAGTCAGCTCCATCCGAGGAATGGTGACAAGTTTTAGAGGAGCTACTCATGCCTTTATAAAATACACTGTGAGTTCGCCCGCTATCATCATGGAGCAACAAATAAGTCACAGTCTCAAACCGCAAAATATGTAGCTGAGCAGAGACAAGACGACCACAATCCACAGGTTTCAAGCACCTACTGACTTCCCAATTTTCAAGGTCATGAAGTTCGTCCAGCCAAGCCATCCATTCTCCAGCAACAGTAGGGGGCAAAGGATCATCCCATCCCAAACATCTCCTGCAAAGGTCTTGGAGGATTTTCTTGGCAGACAAAACAACAGGTGCCAAGAAACCAAGAGGGTCATAAATCGAACTAGTCACAGACAAGATCCCTCTTCTTGTGAGTGGGTGATTTTTAAGTGTGAGTTTAAAGTTGAATGAGTCAGATTGGACACACCACTGTACACCTAAGGCATACTCTACGGGCAAAGCGTCACCATTCAAATCCAGCTCTTTCACCTCCTTGGCTCGCTCCTCCCGAGGAATAGTAGTGAGAACATTGCGTCGGTTACTAATCCATTTTGGGAGCTTAAAACTGCCTTCAGCACACAAGGCACTAAGCTCTTGACATAAATATGCTGCTTCCTCTTCAGAGCCAACAGACACCAAACAATCATCGACGTAGAAATGGTGCAGGACAGTGTTAACTGCCATAGGAATGAAACACCTTTGATTGTCTTCAGCACACTTCCTCACGGCGAATCAGGCACAACTAGGGGAGGAAGTAGCACCAAACAGATGTGCCATCATTCTATACTCCCAACTGTAATCTCCATCAGGCCACCACAAGAATCTCAACAAATCAGAGTCTTCAGCCGGCACTCTGAACTGATGATACATGGCCTCAATATCTGCCATGAGCACCACGGGTTCTTTGCGGAATCGTGTGAGGACTCCCACTAACAAATTTGTGAGATCTGTTCCTTGAAGAAGCTGTGAGTTCAACGATGTCCTCTGAAACGTGACCCCACACTCAAAAACTACCTGAAGTTTTTTCTTTTTAGAATGATACACACCATGATGGGGTATATACCACACCCTTCCATCAAAACGGGTCAGCTGCTCAGTTGGAATTCTCTCTGCATAGCCATTAGCCAACATCCTGGACATGAATGCAATGTAATTGTGGCGAAAAGATAGATCCTTATCCAAACGTCTTTTAAGACTTAATGCACGCTGTTCTGCAACTGTCTTATTGTTTGGCATTTTGAGGTACCTTTGCTTTACCGGCAAACCAATAGTGTAATGACCATCAATGAGCTTGGCAGACTCTGAGACTAACTCAATGAAGCGCTTATCCTCCCTTGACAGACCAGATTGTTCATCCTGCAGAGTTTCAGGAAAATCAACTTTCAGCTACTTCTCTCAAAGCTCATCAAGCCTCGCCACTGAAATCCGATTGACTGTGATGTCGGGCTGCAAACATTGATCACTGATCTGACAATCTCCACGGAGCGGGCCATTCACCGTCCAACCCAGGATGGTCTTAATTGCATAAGGGCCCCCGTTCACTGCACGAACCACCTCCCATGGCTCCAGAGCTTGAGGGACATTAGTGCCAATCAGAAGATCCACATCAGCATCAATCTTTATGTGTCTTAAGTGTTTCCATCTTTGGAGGTCCTTTGAGCGTGGAATGTTACCTCGATGAACAGGCATGCTCTGTTGAGTGAAAATTTCAGACAGGCCACAAAAGTTGTTCGAATCCAGCCCGGCTACTTCCAAATCTGACAACTTGTAACTGTCTACCACTTTCTCTTGTCCCATAGTTCTAAGGAGGATTCCCAACTTCTTCCCTGTAAGATTGAGACAGGTCATGAGTCTCTCTGTACAAAACGAGGCGGTACTCCCTGGGTCCAAAAAAGCATACTTGACCAAGGTCTCTTGTCCCCTTTAAGATTTCACCTGAACAGGCAAAATAGAGAGTGCACAGTCCTGCTTACCGGCCCCAGTCAAGCCACTGGACTGAACAGACACCACAGCACCTTCTCTTGCCATTTTCAAGCCACCATTGACCTGGGACGAACTCGTTTGTTTTGCTGTGGGGTGAATATGCAACAACGTGGGATGCTTATAATTGCATACTTTACATATCAGATGTTTTCTGCAATCTTTACTCATGTGCCCAACGCACAGACATCCAAATCACATACAGTTCTCCTAAATTTTCTCAGCTTGTGTTCTTTTATCAAAAATTAGGCAAACATCTAACGAATGCCCAGCCCCACAAAACAAACAAACTTTCACTAGTGAATTCTTCTCCCTTTTATCCCCAGGCTCCACTTTCTTCTCAGCAGGTGCTACAGTAGTGGCAAAACTACTGCCTCTAGCCTTTGAATTAGTTTGAGACCTGACCATTTTTAATTCATTTCTTCCGGTCGCAGATGTCTCTTGTATATTTCTGAAAAGAGGGTCACTTGCTATCTTGACTTGCCTCTCAACAAACTCTGCAATATCTGAAAATGTAGCTCTACGATGAAACTTCTCGTGAATATCGCAGGCCACACTTCTCCAATGATCCCGCAGCTTATAAGGCAGCTTTTTTACAATGATTTGCATATTTGTAGGTGCGTTCAAGTCACTTACGGTGACTCCCATAGAGTTGCAGCATTCCTGCAATAATAAACTGGCCCGTAAAGCCTTGATATCTTCGGCTTTAACCATCGGCCATGAAAGCACCTTATCCATGTAGGCAGAGGCTACTTTAAATGGATCGCGAAAATGCTCTTGAAGTAATAATTTTGCCTTACTGTATCCATTGGATCAAATCCCTAGGCTGACCTTTTGTATACTGCTCGAGGTAATACAAACAATCGTTCTGACTTTGTGTTCTCCCTTCAATGTTGAGTTCAAATCCTCTTATTAAGGTTTGATACTGCAGTGGATCTCCGTCAAAAACTTGTAGGTCTTGCTTAGGTAAAAGAAAAAGTGACTGTTGTCCAACCAATAAAGACGTAATTTGATTTTGCAAAACTGTGGAAAAACCTTTCCAAAACTGTGAGAAAACGCTGATCAGAATTATTCACTGTTACAGGTGCAGCTCCATCCTGAAGGTGAGTAATTGGTGGATGAGAAACACCTTCTGGCAAAGAGGACTGATCAACCCCAGTCACTACAGCAGGCAGAGTAGGCAAAGTGGACTGACCGGCCCAGGTCACAGCAGCAGGCAACTGGCTTTTGTTGTATGTTTTAGTCCTCACAGCAGCATAACCTGGAAGCGAAACTCCCCCTACAGCCTCTGCAGCCAATGGTTGAGTGTTGAACTCAGGCACAAATATTGCAGCTTCATGGCTCAACTGTGTACTTTTCCCTCTTTCCAAATAAAAGTTCATCCCATCTGATTTCACAGAAACGTGAGACACACAAGATCCTTCTGGAGCCTTGAACACTCACTTTAGCCATAGATGCTGCCAGCTCCATGTCCAGCTCCAGCTCCTCCTTCTCCTCAACAGTTCCTGCTGTTCCTCCAGGGCATGCTTCTTACTCAGCAGCTTTTGACGAGCCATAAGGGCAGCTGTCTCAGCCTCAGCTCTTAATCTGGCTGATGATTTAGTGGACATAGGGTTTACTCACTGTACTCCATCTCTTTGACCTCAATGACACATTGGAAACACTATCACTCGTCCTAACGTCATCTTCTACTGCATTTTCCACAGTTTTAACTATGCATGCCTCATTATCGTCAGAAACAGTGGATCCTAAACATTGTGCAACAACGCCCTCTGCTGGTACATCTGGCGCCTCCAGTAGCCATCTGTTAGTCTACTCCACTAAAGCAGTTTTATGTTCTTCAACACTGTAAAACCAAGCATTTTGGTTTTCTTGTTCTTCAGGTGGGAGCATAGGAACCACAACACCATGAAGATGACTTGCTTCTGTAAACAAGCTCCATATATTTTCAAGACATGACCGTATAGTTTCAGCATTACCAACACTTTGCATTAGGTCTTTAATTTCTCTCATAACATCTTTAATCTTTCTTACTTTTGCTTGGCGATCTTCTTGGAGCCGTCCAATTTATATTCAAAAGCCTTGGGTGTAAGCTTTGTTAGTCTTTTCTCATTTGACCTGGTTCCATTCAACTCCATTTTCATTTACAAAATAATCCAATAATTACACTGAAGACGCGTCACGCTGAACTATTGTACATGATTGTAGATTTATTGCTCTATTTCACAAACTTAGAAAACCAAAACACTTACTTTGAGTGATGCATTCCACAAGTCATGCAAAGGTACCTCAGATACATCAATGGAAGATGATAAAAATGATGACGTCAACAGAACGTTTCTCCCCATACTCACCTTGCAGCCATGATCCAGACCCAAGAATTCCCACACAGGTGAGCACACACACATTAATACAGACACCACACCCCCGGTCCCGCCCACAGTAACCGATGACGTTGCAATGCATGTGCACATACACAACAGTGCAAAGAAAAAAGGAAATATTGTAGAAAACAGTGAAACCCAGTGTATGGCTCCTACATGTTATTTATTTAGACAGATAACTCCTATTTAAAATTTTGATCTGACGTTTTCGGAGTTGTGAGATCCAGGCAATCACCGGGCGCTCAGCGCTTATGTATCCTGCCTGGAACAGCCTTACCTCGGCTAGTCCTTCTGACATTTGCCGCTGGCTGATGTCTCTAGTCTAGTGGTTAAACATGAGATATAATTTTTCTTGTGTAGGCTATATCTAACGGGCGATCTCATGAATCTATAATTTGTTCCCTGGCAAAACGTTATATAACGTATACTCATAAAAAAATATATATATATTTGTGTAAAAAAAAAAAACGAATAGAGAGCTTTGATGAAATAAATAAAAAAGTTGAAACTGCCAGAGCCATGTTTGCTCTCCTGATCACAACAGAAGTGACGTGTGCAAAACTGCCCCAATTCAGCTCTTCACAGCTTCGGCCTCTTGAGCTGCACACTTACTTCTCTAAGTGCACTTTCAACAAGTGTCCACTTCGAGGAAGACCTTAGGGCGTAGTGTGGATATTGGGACAGGGCCTAAGAGATCGATGCGCACTCTGACGGCTAATATTGCCCACAACCCATCACGCGTTGGACGAGGATTCGATTAGAACTACAAACACGAGTGAAAAGTGTTAAAAAAAACTACAGACATGGAGACAGCAGCATTCAAAGATACCCGCATGGTCTACTATTTACGGTCAGAATCCGAAGTGACGGCTAACATTGCCCACAATCCGTAGCGTGCTGGACGAGGATTCGATTAGAACTACAAACACGAGTGAAAAGTGTTAAAAAAAAAATACAGACATGGAGACATACAGACGCGAATCCGGCGGTTATGTAGAGAGCTTTTGATAAAGGGGTTTGAGTGATTAATTATCAGTATCTAACCTGACGAAAACGTATTTATTCAATTTTGTCTACATTAAGCTATATTGCATCTGCAGCCGCATTGTGAACTTTTGTAAAGATACGTTTAGCCATTAACTTTCAAATGCCTCATTCATTACATTCAAATTGCAAACACATGAGGAGAGCCTCCGCATGAAAGACCCACGACTGGCAGATGAACGTGCTTCTCCATTTCTTTCCGAAACTGTAGGAAAATAAATTAGATTGAATGGAGTCGTTTAACTGTGACAAGATGATTGACGGAAGTTTACGGTGACAGGATGCATGCGACAGATCTGTCCGTTAAAGAGAGCTGCCAACTCTCACGCATTGGCCGTGAGACACACACATTTGATTGGTTACACCCCTGATTTCTCACGCTAAAGTGTCAACCCGGTCGGTCAAATGCCTGAAAGATGAGTTTATCTATAGATCTTTCTATCTATCCCTTGCTTTGTGTGTGTGTGTGTGTGTGTGTGTGTGTGCACGTGCGTGTGTCGGCAAACTTTCTCTGCATGAAATCTGTCTCTAACATGGTTTCTTCTTAAAGAAACCTTGGATGTCCTGTTGCTGTGTAAAAATAAACAAAAACCCATTAAGTATCTAAATTACACAGAGTTGCATGTGGTGTTAGTTAACGCTCTCACATTTTAATGTTTACCACTCCACAGCTTTTTTGGAAAAAGATTATTGTGCCTTTAGTCTTTAAAACAGATATAGTAATATTTATCTATTTTATATTTAGGTGGTCGTGTGCGCTACCGCGGAATAACACTAGCTATGTTTCCATCCACACGTTTTTATCCGAATTAAGTGATATCGAATGAAAAATGCCTAATGGAAACAGTAAAATTCGATTGAATTTCATGAATATCGACTCAAATGAAATACGTTCGGTCTCATCGGATTTTATCTTGATCGATATATGGCTTATGCGATAAACGCTAATGGAAACGTTATTAGCCGAATAAATAATGAATTGGAATTAAGTTTGGTCATTTTATAGTTGCAACCCGCCACAAAACGTAGAAGAAGAAGTTTTTGTTCACTTCCGCCCAGTATTTCCGCTCTGTTTGCGCAAACATCGCTGGTGTCAACAAAGACAGATGTAAGTGGACAAACGAGGAGACGAGACACTTTTTGAATTTAATTTACGAGAAAAATATAACGGCTATTTTAGATAGCAAAAATCGAAGAAATGCCATAATTTATCAGGATCTCGCGAAGGAAATGGCCAACAAAGGTTACGACAAGCAGAGGGACGTCCTCCGGAGTAAATGGAAGGCGGTCAAACAGTGATACATGTGTCAAAAAAGAGATGCCGGAGGGAAAATTAAAGGCAAGTTCGACTTTTTTGATGAGATGGATCAGATCCTCTGCCAAAGGCCCATCGTAGCTTCCTTGACTTATAATATTAACAGCTCAGGTAAGATATAACGTTATCATTCTCATTTACTTTGAGGAACGCGTTAAGCTTTGATCCGGACTGTACGTAATTTCGCGTTTGTATCTTGTTCATTTTAGCCGAGACTTCAATTACTGATGACAAACAGAGCACTGATGAGGGATACGTTACAGAGTCTGCAGGTATGAAGATTATTTCCAATTAAATTAAATGAATGTTTCAAGCGTTAAAAATAAATCAATACTGGAGCTTTACATTGTGTATGGTTATGGTTGCTCAAATTGTTTTACCATATAATTTAATGCATAAGCTGCACATTATGTATAACTTCATGACAAACTACAACTACAAACTACATGAGGAAATATAGCACTGCAAATAATAAAGTGCAACCAAAACATTTTATGCAAATTTGAAAATTGCATTTTCATGAAACCTTCCCCTACAAAGTAAAAGGGTCATTTGTGATAACTTCACTCTGACTAAGAACATTATTATTTTTACAGAAGAGTCAGGAGATGGAACATGCAGCTTGAGTGATGCCAACGTGTCTGCAACTATGGAAGCACAAGACAAATCCTTGCCCATTGAAGAATCAGCCACACCGAGTAATCCACCAAGATTATGGCAACGCCAGTCAAAGAGAGACCCAAGAAAGAATGATGCAGGGGAGATGAGATCCTTCTACATGTCCTTTCTCGATCAACAACGTGAGCAGGCAGCACAAGATCAAAAATCATTGGAGTCCATCACCACAGTCATTTCACAGGCAGTTCAGTGTCTTGAGCGGTGTACCAATGCAGCCGAGAGGCATGCAGAAGCCACTCAAGTCATAGCTGGGATGAGCCAACAACAAATTAGGGGCAATTACAATACATTTCAAGGCCAACACCAATTTACCTACCACCATGCCCCCCACCCACCCACTACCCAACCACCCACATCTGATGCTGCACACTCATCTTCTCACATGGAACCTAACTTGCCATTCACTGCTTATCTTAACTTACAGTAGAGTAAGTTGTTAAAGCTGGAGTCAGCGATTCTGGAGAATGCTTGTTGTCAACATCAGTAAATATCTCTTTACGATCCGCTATCTGTCCAAACTTAGTCCGCAAAAAAAACTTGGTGTTAATGCACAGCCTAAGCTCTGTAAACTGGTATGTAAACAAAGGGGCCATCGTAGCTAGCAACATGCCGATTTACATAGCGTAGGCTATGTATTAACACTGAACTTTTTTTCAGCGCACACACAGTACGGACAGGTAGTAGATCGTGAGGGGATATTCACTGATTTTGACAAAGTGATTTTGACATCAAGCTTTCTCCAGAACTGACTCCACCTTTTTAAAAGCCAAATCATTGGGTGAGGGGAATAAAGTTCCAGAATTTATTACTGATTGTTTTGTTCAGGTGTATCTTAAAATGGCACTTTTGGTGTTACTGAACTTTTTATTCAGTTGTATTTTTGAATGGCACTTTTAGTTTGTTTGTATAGGAGGGTCACTACACTATACTATACACTATACTATACAAATTCAAAAGAGCTATAAAATGAGAGCGCCCCCAAGAAAGAAAATAGGCAAAAAAATAATTTCGGAAGAAATACATAATCATGCCAATCTAAATTTGATATCAAGCATTTCTTTAATGAGAATGTGTAGCTTGCTGTTGTACTACTGGTGGACTCTAATTGCGACATATCTAAGTAGAGCTTGGCGGATAGCTGCTGCCTCTGCGTTTGGTGGACCTTCATTTGGGTGATGAGGTGGTTGTGGTAGGTTTTGTTGATGGTGCTCAGGGCCGGGTTGTAAAAACCTTTGCCTCTCCTTTTCGCTTGTGCAATATACAACAAGCAATGTTTGGCATGAACTTGTAGTCAATATCAGACCGTTTGGCCAGCACACGCCATCTCCCCTCGAGGCATCCAAACGTGTGCTCAACTTTCACACGTGACCCATTCAAGTGAAGGTTAAACACCTCTTCTTCCTCTTAGAGATTAGGGCCAGAAAATCCCTTCATCAACCATGAGAGGATAGGGTAGGCTGGATCTCCAGCTAACAAGTGGGGTACCTGGACACCTTCCATTTCGATTGGGTTTTGGGGATGTCTCTCAGGGAATCTAGAATAGAATATCCACAAAAGGTGTAGAGATAACATGTAGGCTATAACAAATAAGCACAATAATTAACTCTGCAGCTAATTGTTGTGATGATACTTCTGGTACTCATACATCAATGTGGAAATGAAAAATAATACAAACTGCATTTTCATTTAATCTATTGATTAAGAGTACAATCTACGAAGGTAAACAGACGCACCTGAACAGGTCAGAAGTGGTGAAGACTGCCAGGTCATGCGCACTACCGGTAGTGACGACACTAATGTCCCTTATGATGCAACGATCGTCTACCACAGCCAGTAATACGATTGATGGCCAGCCCTTTCTATTGACGAAATCCCTGTAGCTTTCAGCGGGGAGTTTAATCGGGATATGAGTCCCGTCTATTGCGCCATACACCTGTGGCACAAGGTGCGCTCTGGAGTTACGCAGCGAGATATCACGCGCCTCATCCACTCCAGGTAGGTATATATATCTTTGCATCATCCTCGTTGGTATGGCATTGCACACAGCGTAAACACACCGGTGCACGGTGGTTTTGCTGACTCCAAACGTTTCGCCTACCACCCTGTACTCTGCGCAAACCTCGGGATAAACAAAGACACTAAAATTAGTGTAGATGCCATTCTTCTTATGATGATGTAACGAGTACATCAGGATTTAAGGGAAGTGTTCCCAGTTCCGGCTGACCTAATCTATGCAGCCTAACATTGAATTATAGAAGTCTATAATATATTATGTGTATGCTAGGTCAAAGAGATGTGTTTTTAGTCTAGCTTTGAACTGACAGAGTGTGTCTGCTTCCCGGACAATGGTAGGAAGACTGTTCCAAAGTTTTGGTGCTAAATAGGAAAAGGATCTACCGCCAGCAGTCGATTTTGATATTCTAGGTATTATCAACTGGCCCAAATTTTGAGATCGCAATAGACGTGAAGGACTATAATGCGTTAAGAGCTCGCTCAAGTACTGCGGAGCTAAACCATTTAGTGCTTTGTAAGTAATCAACAATATTTTAAAGGCAGCCAATGCAGTGTTGACAGAACCGGGCTAATATGGTCTTATTTCCTGGTTCTAGTAAGAACTCGAACTGCTGCGTTTTGAACTAGCTGTAGTTTATTTATAGTTTAGTCATACAGCTACTGGACGATGCTCCTCGACATTGTCATCCCGAAACTCCACTAGGTTTAAGCAGAGGACAACAACAGTTTCAGTCTAGAAAGTAGGCCAACATGCAGAGCTTTCGACTCTGGCCGAGCCAAACATGCAGCAAAAGCCAACTCACATGAAACAGTCCGAAGTAATAACGAGCCACCTCCTTAGTAAAGAAATACGAGCAGTACTTTTGATTACAGGAAAGATTCTCGTTTTAAACACTCAAAGTGTCACATGTCTGTCCTGTCGTGTGTTGCACATGGGTGTTTGTTATGTTGTGCCATGTGCTGTGGTGATTGTTTATCCCTCCCCCTTGTTATCTGATTATTGGTTTATTTGCTCCACCTGTCTTTCTCGTTACCCTCCTTTGTTTGCCTCTCTATTTAGTCTTCCTGTGTTTGCTGTCCTGTGCTCGTTCGTTGTATTTATTACGTGTGTTGTTTCTGTGCCTGTTCCTGCCCTGCCTTGTCTGTTTATGGATTTAGATTTGGTTTGTTTATTTTATGTTTTGTCTTATTAAAATACTTCTGATCCGCACTTGAATCCACGGAATTATTCCGGCCCGCCCGTGACAGAACGAACGAGCCTATGTGGATTCAGCGGAGCGAACTGTGTCCGGCTGAGAGAGAGAATGGGATTTCTCTTTTTAAATATTTCTCTCTGTGTGCCCAGAGGAATGAGGAGAGGAGGGCAGCAGAGTCTTCCTCACTGGTCTCTTCGGGAATGGGATCATCATCGTTGAGTCCGTCCAGCGGGGGGTTTTCTGACTTCTCTTCCCCAGCCGAGGAGCGGGGGAGGAGAGATTTTCAGGGGACCCGCCAGGAAATTTTTCGTGGGACCCGGGGAGGTTGTAGAGGAGGAGGAGGTGGTCGAGAGGAGGGTCAACATCACTCTCCATCCTGGCCCCCCTTCGATCCTGGACCGGTGGAAGGCAGTTCTCGGCCGGCTTCTCACCGTCATGGACGGAGGAGGAGGAGACGCCCATCTGCCCAGCGAGAGACCGCTCACGTCCCGTCTGCCCAGCGAGAGACCGCTCACGTCCCGTCTGCCCAGCGAGAGACCGCTCACGTCCCGTCTGCCCAGCGAGAGACCGCTCACGTCACGTCTGCCCAGCGAGAGACCGCTCACGTCACGTCTGCCCAGCGAGAGACCGTTCACGCTCCGTCTGCCTTCCTGGACCTGGACTATCTGGAGCGTCTGGCTCGGATCCTGAATATGCCCGTGTCTGCTATCCCTGAGCCGGAGCCCGTGTTTGCTGTTCCTGAGCCGGAGGCAGAGCCAGTGCCCGTTCCTGGGCCGGAGGCAGAGCCAGTGCCCGTTCCTGGGCCGGAGGCAGAGCCAGAGCCCGTTCCTGGGCCGGAGGCAGAGCCAGAGCCCGTTCCTGGGCCGGAGGCAGAGCCAGTGCCCGTTCCTGGGCCGGAGGCAGAGCCAGAGCCCGTTCCTGGGCCGGAGGCAGAGCCAGAGCCCGTTCCTGGGCCGGAGGCAGAGCCAGAGCCCGTTCCTGGGCCGGAGGCAGAGCCAGAGCCCGTTCCTGGGCCGGAGGCAGAGCCAGAGCCCGTTCCTGGGCCGGAGGCAGAGCCAGAGCCCGTTCCTGGGCCGGAGGCAGAGCCAGAGCCCGTTCCTGGGCCGGAGGCAGAGCCAGAGCCCGTTCCTGGGCCGGAGGCAGAGCCAGAGCCCGTTCCTGGGCCGGAGGCAGAGCCAGAGCCCGTTCCTGGGCCGGAGGCAGAGCCAGAGCCCGTTCCTGGGCCGGAGGCAGAGCCAGAGCCCGTTCCTGGGCCGGAGGCAGAGCCAGAGCCCGTTCCTGGGCCGGAGGCAGAGCCAGTGCCCGTTCCTGGGCCGGAGGCAGAGCCAGTGCCCGTTCCTGGGCCGGAGGCAGAGCCAGTGCCCGTTCCTGGGCCGGAGGCAGAGCCAGTGCCCGTTCCTGGGCCGGAGGCAGAGCCAGAGCCCGTTCCTGGGCCGGAGGCAGAGCCAGAGCCCGTTCCTGGGCCGGAGGCAGAGCCAGAGCCCGTTCCTGGGCCGGAGGCAGAGCCAGAGCCCGTTCCTGGGCCGGAGGCAGAGCCAGAGCCCGTTCCTGGGCCGGAGGCAGAGCCAGAGCCCGTTCCTGGGCCGGAGGCAGAGCCAGAGCCCGTTCCTGGGCCGGAGGCAGAGCCAGAGCCCGTTCCTGGGCCGGAGGCAGAGCCAGAGCCCGTTCCTGGGCCGGAGGCAGAGCCAGTGCCCGTTCCTTGGCCGGAGGCAGAGCCAGTGCCCGTTCCTTGGCCGGAGGCAGAGCCAGTGCCCGTTCATGAGCCGGAGGCAGAGCCAGTGCCCGTTCCTGAGCCGGAGGCAGAGCCAGTGCCAGTGTTTGTTTCTGTGTTTGTGTCTGTTCTTGTGGCTGTGACAGTTTTGGTGTCTGTTCCCGAGCCGGTGCCTGTTCCCGAGCCGGTGCCTGTTCCCGAGCCGGTGCCTGTTCCCGAGCCGGTGCCTGTTCCCGAGCCGGTGCCTGTTCCCGAGCCGGTTGCTGTTCCCGAGCCGGTTGCTGTTCCCGAGCCGGTTGCTGTTCCCGAGCCGGTTGCTGTTCCCGAGCCGGTTGCTGTTCCCGAGCCGGTTGCTGTTCCCGAGCCGGTTGCTGTTCCCGAGCCGGTTGCTGTTCCCGAGCCGGTTGCTGTTCCTGTGCTCTGGCCGCCCGAGGGGTCTTCACCGCCCTGGCCGGCCGAGGGGCCGTCTCCGCCCTGGCCGGGCGAGGGGCCGTCTCCGCCCTGGCCGCCCGAGGGGCCGTCTCCGCCCTGGCCGCCCGAGGGGCCGTCTCCGCCCTGGCCGCCCGAGGGGCCGTCTCCGCCCTGGCCGCCCGAGGGGCCGTCTCCGCCCTGGCCGCCCGAGGGGCCGTCTCCGCCCTGGCCGCCCGAGGGGCCGTCTCCGCCCTGGCCGCCCGATGGACTGTCTGCTTCACCCTGGCCGCCCGATGGACTGTCTGCTTCGCCCTGGCCGCCCGATGGACTGTCTGCTTCGCCCTGGCCGCCCGATGGACTGTGTTTTGCCCTGGTCTGTCTCTCCTGTTCCCCCCCTGGCCTGTCCCTCCTGTCCCGCCTGGGTCGGATGGAGCGTCTGGTAGCCGCTCCGTAGGGAGGGGGTTATGTCACATGTCTGTCCTGTCGTGTGTTGCACATGGGTGTTTGTTATGTTCTGCGATGTGCTGTGGTGATTGTTTATCCCTCCCCCTTGTTATCTGATTATTGGTTTATTTGCTCCACCTGCCTGTCTCGTAACCCTCCTTTGTTTGCCTCTCTATTTAGTCTTCCTGTGTTTGCTGTCCTGTGCTCGTTCATTGTATTTATTACGTGTGTTGTTTCTGTGCCTGTTCCTGCCCTGCCTTGTCTGTTTATGGATTTAGATTTGGTTTGTTTATTTTATGTTTTGTCTTATTAAAATTCTTCTGATCCGCACTTGAATCCACGGAATTATTCCGGCCCGCCCGTGACACAAAGACATCGCCAAAATCGCGTCTTTTTCCCTCAAACTTTCTCTCCTCTCCCCTCTCGAACTTTCTCTCGTCTCCTCTCTCAGAAAATCTGATTGGCTCACAAACTTGTCAGTCTCTTAGATGGCCAATGCACATCAACTAACAACCCCAAATGATGTTAGACACGTTTTTTTTCATGTACACCCCAATCAAACTCTAATATATGAAGAAAAAAAACAATACATATTAAACATAAACCTATTTCAAATTACAAAAAAATAAAAAAAATACAATGAATGTTTTATCCTAATGACACCCTCCGTAAATATAGACAATGAAAAACATATACATTAGGTATACATATATGAAATGTTTTTTTAAAAATGGTATTTCGTAATAATTTTGTCTAATTGATTTGAATGTCAGTAGATTTGAATGTCAGTAGTACTTAAAGGGTCACTCCACCGATTTTGACATGAATGTGTATTGAAAGTGGGTAATATGTGTAGTAGAATAGTAGCAGAAATTTTTAATTTTGTTCCTTCCTGTCCAATAAAATGCCGAAAATGACTTTTTAGTGCTTGTGGATTATAGACAACAATCCCCATAGTGCATTGCAATGCTCAGCTCAACAGGCCACTCCCACTACTCCGCCCATCGACGTAGACTACAGTTGAGCTCCACTGCGCTTGCGCTACTGCCTGGAAACTACTTTACACAATTGGTACTGACAAGTTATTTTTCGTATTTTCCGCTGGCGTTTCCAGTTGACCTTAGGGATTCGAAAGTAGGTCTCCAGGACGCCGCTATCGATATGTGGTGCGAAACTCGGGTGATCAACCACACACACGTCCGTGTCATCCTCCGAATATATAATTTCATACAGGAGAAATTCGCACCGCTGGAATTCGCGGCAGCAGACTGACTCTTCTTCTGTGTCCATTGGCGCACAGTGAGAGCACAGGCACCACCAATCTGTCCCAGCTCGAGGCATTGCGGGCTCCTCGTCCGCGGCAGGCAGATCGGCTGTGGTGGAAGCAGGTTCAGCCGCCTCCTGTTCTTCCATAGCCCTCAGCTGCTCGTCGCTGTACTCAGGCTCATAAAGGTAGCCACGAACATCTGTTTCTGCCATATTAAAATCCCAATCCTCCATAATGTATCCGTCTTCGTTTTCAGAACCTTCGGCGTCCATTTTTTCAAAAAGTTTCGCCACTGGCACTGATCTGTGATAGGTCTGTTAGCGCATTAGGTCCATCCCCCCAATGGGCGGGTTGGAAAGGGTGGGAACTAGTGCTTGTAGTCTTTACAGAAATACCCCATTCTTACACTTCCTCCTACAATGACGCAAATTGACGATTTTTGCGTCATTGTAGGCGGAAGTAAAAAAGGTAAATAGTGGATTTCTCTCGTCTCAGGGGACAATGAAAGATTTTTTCAGGACCATTCAATAGTATTACTGGGTTTCTAACAATGGAAAGCTTAATGCAAATGGGTGGAGTGTCCCTTTAAAATTAAAATTAATTCTATATCAAAATTATGTAATCTAATTTATATTAGATTACATTACATTTAAATATTCAACAATATAACTGATTTGCCTTAAGGTGGATAATGATGCAATTTTCTTCTAGAAACAAACTTTGATATATTATTTTCATGTTATCACTGTGAAGCTGCTTTGATACTGTATTGTAAAAAGCGCTATATAAATAAAGGTGACTTGACTTCAGAACAAATAAAAATAATTACAGTAGAGAACTGATTAGCTTGATTTTACAGTAATGCACTGTATTACACAATTACAGTACCATGTAGTTACTGTAAAACTGAAATACCGTTATGGAACTGTAAATCTTAATTACAGTGACCCTGCGAGGACGGTCGTAGAACAGTCAGTTCGGTTGTTCCCTGCCGTTTCGCCGTTACAGGGCACCGAAGTGACCATTCAACCAAATTCAGAGGCCAGTCTCGAGAGTGTGGTCCCTTTCGTAGATTTTCTGGCTGCGTCGATGCTACTGCCAAATATATCTCATTGGGTCCTGCATACAATAGAAAAGGGTTACAGAATTCAGTTCGGTTCTCCTCCGCCCAGATTTCTAGGGTTCTGGTTATGGAGCAGGAAGTACAGACTCTTCTACGAAAGGGGGCTATAGAAAGGGTTCCTCCTCCCAGCAGGGAGTCAGGGTTTTACAGCCGTTATTTCATTGTTCCAAAAAAGGATGGGGGGTTGCGTCCTATTCTAGATCTGCGCCAACTAAACCACAGGGTTCAGAAACTCAAGTTCAAGATGCTAACACAAACAAATTGTGTCACAGATTCAGTCCGAGGACTGGTTTGTCATGATAGACTTGAAGGATGCTTACTTCCATGTATCCATCCATCCTCATCACAGGAAGTTCGAAGCGTACCAGTATCAGGTTCTTCCGTTCGGCCTAGGTTTTTCACCCCACACCTTCACAAAATGCGTGGATGCAGCTCTGGCTCCCCTGAGACTTCAGGGCATCCGCATGTTGAATTATATCGACGATTGGTTAATTTTAGCTCAGTCCGAGCAGATGGCAGTTTGGCATTGAGATCACATGAAGATGTTGGGGTTGAGAAGAGTGTGCTCCTCCCGTCTCAGAGGAACACTTTTCTAGGTGTGGTATGGGATTCTTCGATTCTCTCAGCTGTAAATGGGGTAAAACTAGGCCAGTCACTTACTGTGAAACAGTTTCAGAGACTGTTGGGTCTCATGGCAGCTGCGTCCAACATAATAACTTTTGGCCTCCTGTACATGAGACCCCTGCAGTGGTGGCTCAGGACCAAGGGGTTTCTCAGAGGGGAAATCCGTTTCGCATGATCAAGGTCACGCGGCTATGCCCACGTGCCTCGCCAAAGGCCCCGTGCTGGGGGCTTCTTGTCGATGCGTAACGCTATCGACGGATACTTCCCTCACAGGCTGGGGGGCAATCATGAGTAGTCGCTCGGTGAAAGGTCTTTGGCATTACCATCTACTTTCTTGGCACATAAATCGGCTAGAAATGATGGCGGGGTTCCCTGAGAGGGAACGAGACACTGCGTCGCCCAGCCATACTCTCTGCATGCCTGTGCTTCGGCCTATCAGAAGCAAACGCGGTCGGTTTTCAGGTGTGCTTTATAGTTTCTTGGTCGATGATGTCACCCGCCTATGACGTCTCGTCTTTCCATTGGACTGATTTTACACGTGCTTCACGACACAATCACGCAGGGCCGTTCCCACCATGTTTCGACGCAGCGTCTCGTTCCCTCTCAGGAAACCAGGGTTACATATGTAACCGGGGACTTTTTAATAATAATAATAATAATAAAAATTCATTACATTTATATAGCACTTTTTCTCTGAACTCAAAGCACTTTACATAGAAGGGGGAATCTCTTCAACCACCACCAATGTGCAGCATCCACCTGGATGATGCGACGGCAGCCATAGTGCGCCAGAACCCTCACCACATACCAGCTTACTGGTGGAGAGTAGACAGTAATGAAGCCAATTAGTAAATATATATATGGGAATGATTAGGAGGCCATGATGGACAGAGGCCAAGGGGCAAATTTGGCCAGGGTGCCGGGGTTACACCCCTACTCTTTTGAAAGACATCCTGGGATTTTTTTGTGACCACAGAGAGTTAGGGCCTCGGTTTAACGTCTCATCCGAAGGATGGTGCTCTTTGACAGTATTGTGTCCCCATCACTATACTGGGGCATTAGGACCCACACAGACCACAGGGAGAGCACCCCCTGCTCGCCTCACTAACACCTCTTCCAGCAGCAACCTGGTATTCTCATGAGGTCTCCCATCCAGGTACTGACCAGGTTCAGCCCTGCTTAGCTTCAGTGGGCAACCAGTCTTGGGCTACAGGGTGATATGGCTGCTGGATTTGAGTTGTATGTATCTGTTTTAAATTTGGACACTGATGTTTTCACATTTAGAAATAAACTCTGTTTTTATTGCAGGGCTGAATTAGTTTTAAGTGCTGCATAATGAGAAATATTCACAGGAGAGTGCACTCGCTAACACTTCACTCAAGGAATGCACAGGGCACAAAAACGATTATGCTAATGGTCAATAAAATAGCACTCTAATCATTTATAAGCAGAACATGCAACTGTCAGAGATTTTACAAAAAGTTGTTTAGCTTTAATGAATGTAAACTTTATGCCACATATTAGGCTATGTTTATAGACTTCACCTCTTCTTTTTTTAATGACGTGTTGCAAGATTTATTTATAAATATTTATACATTTATATATTTATTTGTCGACACAATGGCAACTATTCAGCAAAATGTCATCTATTTAATGTTGCTTCAAATAAAGTGAACCTGGTTGGTTGGATTTCCATTTTTTATGGGGAATATTTCCATTGACTAATAATGATTTTTATACTGTGCAAACTGTGTATTTTTGCCCCTAACCCTAAATACAACCCTCACAGAAAGCGTTCTGCATTAAACATTTAATTAAAATAAAATAAAATAAAAACATTTTTAGGATGTTTTCCTTATAGAGACCAAAAAACAACAACAACAAAAAATGTCCCTACAAGGTCAAAAATGACTGGTATTACTATCTTTGAGGGGACATTTGGTCCTCACAACATAGGGTTTACCAGGACCACAGACACTCAACTATACACACTCCCCCGGTCTGGCCAGTCTGTAGTCTTGAAGCCTAAGGGACCGGGTAAACACTTTATTTGCAATTTCCTCAGAATTTACATCTGCACTGTTGCTTGTACGCACATAGAGACAAATACTAACACATTCCAGCAGGAGACTATAAATATAAAGTTATAATAAAAGAAATAAAATCTTCCTTTGTCTTTGTCTGCTACCCCAAAGCCACACTACATGTGATGTAGTGACACCAACACAGTGTAGTGGTAGCATATCAACATAGCAGGGTTGTCTGATATATTTGTGGCTGAAGTGGGCTCAGGGTCAAAAGAATCCAGCGGGTTATAGAATTTGCATATGTTAAGAAAACTATCATGTATGCATAAAACAGTGATAGTGCTTGGCTCAGTTCAGCCAAATGCAGTGTCTTAGATTCTTTGTCCATGCATCTAAACATTAGTGCTGCTGGTCTTTTAAATTTTTTTAATTACTTTGAGCATGTTGCAAATGTTTTTTTCATTTAAAAACATTAACTAACAATAACACATTTGTTACAATATTTATTCATCTTTGTTAATGCTAATAAATAATAACAAAAACAAATTCATTGTTAGTTTATGTTAGCTTAGGTCAATTAAATAATATTAACAGATACAGCAATTGATTTTAATAATATATTAGTACAGTACATGTTTAAATTAACATTAACTAAGATTAATAAATGTGGTAACACTTTATAATAATGGTCCGTCATTAACAAGTAACTATGCAGGATTAAGGAGTAGTACTACATTAACACTTCAGCTACTACTATTAACCAATAAGGAAACAAGCTTAACTAATCAGTAAGTACTATCAAAATTTAGGACTAAGTGTCATGGTGCAGCTAAGCTTGGTGTCAAACAGTAACACGATGAAGAAGATGAAGATATATCAATACTTTTTTAATAGGACGAAAACATCACCAAACTCAAAATAAACGTTAACGACAATCGACAACGAGGCCCGGAGAGAAGCGGACGGCCCGCAAGTCTGTAGTGGAGGAATGGCGATGTCCGACCCAGGTTGAGCCGACGGTCCGAGAGAGCCCAGCGAGGCCGAATGGCAGATGGTTCACGTTGGAGTCGAGGTAGGATGATGACTGGGTGGCAGGCTTGGCTGAGGACTGAGGATGAAAATAGATTGCTTCCATATCCTTGAACTCCACGAGGACAGGCTACACCAGCCAGCTCACATGCCTGGTCGGACTCTCCGTGGTGATTCGGCTCCAGGGCGAATGTGGGCGCTGTCTTCCCTTCCTCAGGCACAGGCTCACTCGTTGCGGCAGGTGGAAGCTTCCAGTCTGTAGGGGTCTCAGGCACTGTTGATCGGGGTGGTGACAGGGTGGGCTCTGGATCAGGCTTTGGTGTGGATTGAGGGTAGACAATCTCCTGACACTGGATGATGGCCTCCCTCCAGCTCAGAGCTTTGGTGTCTGGGAGGTCTACAGGGTGGTAATAGTTGACCCCGATCCAAAGGAGAGACTTTAAAGTCTTGTCGTCAAACGCCGTCTGAGCTGACTAAAATGCAGTGTGTAATCCAATAACGGAAGCTCTTCCTGGGGCAATGCGGCAAATCTTGCTGCATAATTCATAACTTTCTTTGTCGGTTGTTCTGTCACGGTGTAGCTAAGCACAGTGTCAAACAGGAACATGATGAATAAGATGAAGATAAAACAAGACTTCTTTAATAGGATGAAAACATCACCAAACTCAACATAAACGTTAACAACAACCAACAAAGAGAACTGAAAACACGGGCAGACACTGTCCGTGAGGACCCTCGTTCATTGAGAAGGACGGTTCGGTGTGCGCTCCCCAGGGTGCGGGTCCAGCTGCTGCCAAGGCACAGCAGCGACGCACATCTTGGGGTTTGCAAATGGATCTGACACTGGGACACCTTATCTCAGGGACAAGCACGTGCTGCGGTTTCTTCTCCCCGGGATGAGGCACCAATGCTGCGATTATCCAGTTCTGAGGAATTGGATGTAGTCAGCATTGATGCAGGGGATTATGAGAGTTCGCTATCTCATACCTTTGTTGATGAGGAGCTTATGCAGCTTGCGCTGTTGCCAAATTAAATATTGACTGGCCAGCCGAGGAACAAGATGATCGTAAAAAGAGTTTACTAGAAGAAAGATATTTACCATCTTGATCACAGCCTCCTCGCCGGAGTTTGCAGTTTTGTCCCACACTGAGGTGTTGAAATCGTGGAATAAACCGGTTTCATTTAGAGTTTTTTTTACTCGCAAAGTTATGGGTATTAAAGATTTTGGTTATATGACAATGCCTCGGGCTGAAGAGACGCTTGCGAGCTATCTCTCTCCGGAGTCAGCGTCATCATTAAAAGCCCCAGCGTTACCCACCAAGCGATTAAAAGCTACTTCAGTGCAGTCCTCACTGATCTAATGTCCCTGAGACTGCTGGGCGGGAGCAGTCTCGGCCGTCTACAAGCTCCTCGCAGGACAGATTGCAGCAAAAACAAAGCGTCGCTACTTGGGCTCCTGGGGGGCCTGGGTGGCGGTCGCAGTCAAAGCCTGTTAGAGGCAGGCAAGATCTTAGGACTGTCATTATCTCTAAAAAGGCTTCGACGAAGAAGAAGTCCTGACACCGAGGCTATCAGGCTTCTGAGGGTGGTCCCCTCCGGGGAGAGACGGGTTTGAGAATCCGTGTCTCCTCGGTGACCTCTGGGGGGCAACTCTCTGAGGAAGGTCGCGGCGCTGCCAGTTCGGTTGTTCCCTGCCGGTTCACCGTTTCAGGGCACCGAGGTGTCAGCGTCCCCAAACGATCCTCCGAGGAGGGTCGTAGAACAGTCAGTTCGGTTGTTGCCTGCCGGTTCGCCGTTACAGGCCACAGAAGTGGCTTTTCAACCAAATCCAGAGGCCAGTCTCGAGAGACTGGTTCCCTTAGTAGAATTTCTGGCAGCGTGGAAACTACTGCCAAATATATCTTATTGGGTCCTGCATAAAATAGAAAAGGGTTACAGAATTCAGTTTGGTTCTCGTTCACCCAGATTTCTAGGGGTCCTCCCCACTCTGGTGGACCCCGAGCAGGCTCTGGTTATGGAGCAGAAAGTACAGACGCTACGAAAGGGGGCTATAGAAAGGGTTCCTCCTCCCAGCAGGGAGTCAGGGTTTTACAGCCGTTACTTCATTGTTCCAAAAAAGGATGGGGGGTTGCGTCCTATTCTAAATCTGCGCCAAACAAACTGCAGGGTTCAGAAACTCAAATTCAAGATGCTTACACTCAAACAGATCGTGTCACAGATTCAGTCCGAGGACTGGTTTCAGGACCAGTCTCAGAGGACCACTTTTCTAGGTGTGGGATGGGATTCGACAACGGTGCGGGCATGATTGTCACTGGCACGTATTTCTTCGATTCTCTCAGCCATAAATGGGGTAAAACTAGGCCAGTCACTCACTGTGAAACAGTTTCAGAGACTGTCGGGTCTCATGGCAGCTGCGTTCAACATAATAATGTTTGGTCTTCTGTACATGAGACCCCTGCAGTGGTGGCTCAGAACCAATTTGTTTTCTCCGAGGTAAAATCCGTTTCACATGATCAAGGTCACGCGGCGATGCCTATGGGCCTTAGTCATGTGGAACAAACCTTGGTTCCTCGCCCAAGGCCCAGTGTTGGGGGTTTCTTGTTGACGCGTAATGCTATCGACGGATGCTTCCCTCACAGGTTGGGGGGCAATAATGAGTGGTCGCTCGACGAAAGGTCTATGGCAGGACCATCTACTTTCTTGGCACATAAATCGGCTAGAAATAATGGAGGTGTTTCGAGCTCTTCAGCACTTCCTGCCAAACCTGAGAGGTCACCATGTGCTTGTCCGCACGGACAACACATCAGTGGTCTCTTATATCAACCATCAGGGGGGTCTGAGGTCGCGTCACCTTTGCAAACTGGCTCATCAGATCCTCCTATGGGCCCAGGGGTTATACTGTCTCTCAGGGCAATTTATATTCCGGGGCATCTAAACCAGGAAGCGGATATCCTGTCAACGCAGGGCCTGTGTCTCGGTTCATGAATTCTCATGTCCTTATTGTCTCGTGTCACTGTTGTTGTGTGTGTGTGAGTGGGCGTGGTCTCTGATCATTACCGCTGATCAGCAGTGCCAGCTGCTTATCATCTCAGCGGCAGATGTATCTGATCAAGTCAAGTCAAGTCAAGTGTATTTATATAGCGCTTTTCACAATATAAATTGCATCAAAGCAGCTTCACAATATCAATCAAATAACATAACAATGTTTGTTTCTTAGTGAAAAAACATCCACGTTTGGTAGGGCTTATCAATGGTATTAATGCTTGGTTAATTATTTTGAATATCCGCAACTGAGCAAGCCAAAGGCAACAGTGGCAAGGAACCGAAAAACTCCATCAAGTGACCTACTGGTGTCCTAAAACTCCATCAGGTGACCTACTGGAGAAAAAAAAAACCTTGGGAGAACCCAGGCTCAGTCGGGGGCCAGTTCTCCTCTTGCGTTTATGAACTAGAGGCCGGATTTACAGTAACTGTAATTTGATACAGGGTTTTGTTTTACCTTATCACTTCGGGGTGGGTACGCGAACCGGAATCACAACGTTTTATCTGTAGAGTGGGAAAGGGATCCTCCATAGGGAGAGGCTAGTTGGCACTTCAGCACTGCGTTGTCATCGGGTCCAGGCAAAGCTCCTAGTCAGATCTGGAGCTCCTAATCAGCGGTGCCTATTTAGACTCACTGTTTTTTTCTTGTATTTGTCAGATCGTTGTGATGTTTTCCCGGTGTTTGTTCCTGATCCTGTCTGGCTCTTGTTCGTGATCCCTGTTCCTGTTTTGAATTTGTCGTCTCGTCTTCTCTGTTCAACCTTGTCACTCTCTGGATCCGGATTCTTCACTTCACCCATACATCCCCATTCTACCCGGATTCCATCAAGGTCCCTGCGTCACTTATCCGCCCCTGTGTGTTTGTCTGTGTGGATTTGACCATCACGATTTATTCTATTTAATAAATGTGTATTTCCTGCTCTTGCCTCCTATCTTGTGACTCAACATGACAGGCTGAGAGCCGGGGAATGGAGGTGGTGAAGCTTCTCTGGGAGAATTTTGGTCAAGCTCAAGTCGACCTTTTCGCATCATCAGATGCAACTGAATAGAATCAAACTAAGACAGAAATAACTGATAATATGTCATGTCACACTAAGATAGTTCTTTATTTGGTAATCAATAATTACTAAATGAGATTGGCATAATTACAAACTAATAGGTAACTATGACAAATTATAAAGAATTACTAAATAATTACTATCATACAACGTGTAATGATATGAGCAATTGTCTTTTTTACTCTCAATGTGGTCATAAAATGCATCACTAATAACTCTAATAACACTAATAACTAAATAAATAATGTTACCTAGTCACTATGCAGGAAATGAAAGCTTTATCTTAAATTCTGCCAGGAAGACTCAATTGTTATGTCACTTCTATTACCTTCTCATCTATCCAATCGTGTTCTAATACTTGTAGTATAAAAGAACGGTACTTACACATGTCTGAGTTTGCAGATACTGATGCTTTCATTCACTTCCATCCTCCCCACCACCACCAAGATGGTTCCTTCCCCTCCATCCTCCCCACCACCACCAGGATGGTCCCTTCCCCTCCATCCTCCTCACCACCACCAGGATGGTCCCTTCCCCTCCATCCTCCCCAGTCACACGAGGATCGTCCCTTCGCATACTTCCCAGGGGGCCAGCTGCGCCCCTGCCTTCGACTTCAGGCAGGAAATGCAGATTCCGTACCCTCGGATTGCGAGCTACGGACGGGGTCTACGCCAAAGAACTTTATATCATAATATTTGCTTGCAGGGCTGTTAATAAATGTATACTTGTTACGTTATTTTGCCTCCCGAGTCTTTCTGGTAGAGCTGCTAGTGATCTGGACCATTATTTTAAAGTAAAAAAGTTAGAATTCCTATCTGTGCGAGTGGCTTGTCCAGTAACATTACACTCAGGGCAAGTTTCCTCATTATTACATGCACATTCAAGCAACTAAGCAAAGTGTGTTAGGTCAACAGATGGCACGAATGCAATTCATAGAGTACTACCTATTAAAAAGGTATTGGGAAAGTATTGCATTATTATTATAATTAATTACTTATGATATAATACACTGACACTGCTATTAATGTTAATATATATATATATATATATATATATATATATATATATATATATATATAAAGAAAAGAAGCATCCCACACAAAGGCATATTTGTTGCTTTTTACATAATTTATCATTAAGTTCTTCAGCATAAAGAGACTTTATATTCCACCCACCCAGAAATGCCACCTGTAATTTACTTCTCCTACATATGTATTTTGCTGCTAATGTGACATTAGGTTTTGAGTCTGTAGTTTGTTGTGATGGAACACTTTTGTGTTTTTATCAGTGTTGGTGTGTCCACGGGACCCAAGCCACATTAGCGGGGTGATCTGTTTTCATGGCAGGCATGTTAAATAGGCTGATGAAAGCTATCTCTCTGCATTCCTGATTTGACACTGCCATTCACATATCTGCACCTACTGTATAATGAAGTGCTGATTTAGCTGATGAACCGTGGATAGAGATCAGAGATGAGATGCAAAGATTGAGTACATAGACATACTCTCACTGCAAAACACACATTTGTGCACCTGCATAAGCACGTCATTACGTCTGTTACTTTTGTTCTTTATGGAAAGTTGAAGTAAAGGCCGATATTAACTCTGTTTGCATCATTGAATCATTATTGTTCTGCTTATCACTGTAAAGCGCCAAATAAATAAACGTGACTTGACTACTGTTGAGAGAGGGGACATCAGAAATCCAAACTAATACATTTTCCTCAACTTTTTTCATATTATTATTAATATTTTTTTATTATTGTACGTACCATTTTTATATTTCAAATGTATTATTCATATTTATATGTTTTCAAGAATATTGGTATATTAATGTAAAAAATTGACAAAGACCAAAAATGTAAGCAAACATAACTAACCAAATAAATAATTTTTACATACATGTATATGTCATTTCATAAATGATCATACACTTTTTCTTTTTTATAATCTTGAAATTATGTAGCTGCACACAAAAAAATATTAAGTAAGCCTATGGGTTTGTGCATTCAGTGTGTTTTGTTTAACTCATCACTTTTTTCTGTTTCATTAGAATCTTAGAGAAGCAACTTTTAACACAACTGAAAGTTGTTCATCGACAAGAAATGCAAAGACATCATAAATTTAAAAATGTGAAGCTTATCTCACAAAATAATATATTTTTCTTTTGATTGTAGGCCTATTTTCACTCAAGTTATCTATGGATAGCACACAGGAAAGATATGCTGCTTAGAAAAAAAATTCAGAAGGTAACTCTCATACTCCCAATAGTCCACACTGATGTTTGCTTTGCTTGAGTTAGCCCGTCAAGGTATCCCCATATTCTGTTATTCTCCCATGTTGCATCAAAGCCACATCAGGCCTCTGCAGAAAAGAAAATTATACTGTACTCATGGGCTGAGTTTTCCCAGAGACAGGTTTAATCCTGCTAGCGGCCTCGCGTCACCAAGGTCAGATATATCCCATCACATAAAGCCTCTTTCACCTAGATATCATCATATAGAGACATATAAATCCAAAAAACGTCCAAACCCATCTAAGGTTAAACATTTAATTGATGTTCAACAAATAAAAAACAGATATAATACAGATGAGCAAATGATAAAGCTTGGGTTGCTGAATATTTTATCCCTTACTTCAAAATCACTCATAGTTAATGATATGATTTCAGATTATAACCTAGATGAGCTGTGTTTGACAGAAACTTGGCTAAAACCAAACGATTACATTACTTTAAATGAGTCAACCCCACAAAATTACTGTTATAAACATGAACCTCGTCCGAAACGCAAAGGGGGAGGAGTTGCTGTAATTTATAGTAATATTTTCAAAACCACTAAGAAATCTAGTTTTAAATATACTTCTTTTGAAGTGTAGGTGCTTAATGTAAAAAATATATAGTGTAAACGATAAATCACGTTTGAGAATTCTGCTGGCTACTGTATACAGGCCACCAGGGCACCATAAAGATTTTATCAAAGAATTTGCGGACTTTCTATCAGAATTAGTATTGGCTGCAGATAAAGTACTAATTGTTGGTGATCTTAATATACCCATAGATAATGAAAAAGATGCATTGGGATTGGCTTTTAAAGACATTGTAAACTCAATTGGAGTTAGACAACACGTGTCAGGACCTACTCATTGTCGTAATCATACTCTAGATCTAATACTATCACATGGAATAGATGTTGATGCCGTTGAAATTCTGCAGCAGAGCAATGACATCTCAGATCATTATCTAGTCTCATGTAAATTACATTTAGCCAAGGCTGCAAAGCCGACTCCGTGTTATAAATATGTTAGACCTATAACTTCTGCCACTAAAGATTGCTTTATCAATAATCTTCCTAATCAGTTTCATCACCTCAGCATCCTGGATAGCTTAGAGGAACTTGATATTTCAAAAGAAACTTTTAACTCTCTCTTTTTCAGCACTTTAGACACAGTTGCTCTGTTGTGCTTAAAGAAGACTAAAGAAAATAGTCCAACGCCGTGGTACAACGAGCACAATCAGGCCCTTAAGAGAGCAGCCAGAAAAATGGAGCGCAACTGGAAGAAAACAAAACTAGAGGTATTTCGGATTTCATGGAAGGAGAGCTCGATTGCTTACATAGAGGCCTTAAAAGCTGCTAGATCTTCTTATTTTTCAACCCTATTAGAAGAAAATAAACATAATCCTAGGTATTTATTTGAAACAGTGGCTAAACTAACGAAAAAGAAAGTTTCAAGCACAGAAGTTTCCAAGCAACACATGAAGTTTTATTAACTAAGTTCGGGAGGAGCACATTCAGAATTCAAAATTCGCCTGCCCAGTCACCACCCTCGTCTCCCTGCACAGGACACGGCTCGCTTCGCCCTTCGAGCCGCAGCTGCAACAGGCCCTCAGCGAGCCAGGGCCGCACTCCAGTTTTCATCACGGCAGGTCCACTACCACCTTTTGATGAGGCCCAGCCCTCCACCTCTGCAGCGCCACCCATACGGAAATGTAATATATGACATATATGTTCCTATATAGCAATTGACGCTGTCATATATGCTAAATATATGACAATATATTGCAATCACATATACTTATCTCTAGATATATGTTGATATAGGTCTATAACATATATAAATGTGCCATATTAAATGAGTATATTGACATATTATGTATACGATTATTATTTATATAATACTGTATGTTTTGACCATATATGTCACCAGTATGTTTAATTTATATATGCCAAACTATTTAAACATACATACATTTTACATGCCTATGGTTCTTATTCATTCCTTGTTTTCCTTATTTGAAAAGTTTGAACTTTTATCAAGTCTACACTTTTATCAAGTCTACACATCAACATTTCATTTCAATTTCTAACCCATTTTTGAATCTTTTATAAATAAAATATTTATTTTACCTCTTCTTAATCAGCTCATAAAAACAAAACGAATACTACACAAATTCTATATAAAAAAAAACATTTTATTTGTTTTTCATCAATAGCCATACATAAATATATATGTAAGAAAGTACATACATGCACCACATATGCAGATGCATACAGAATAATATACAGTTGTGTTTTGTCTTCAAATAATCTAGGGTCCCTAATTTCATTTCTCTAATTTATGCAGCTATGTAAATCTGGGTTCTCCACTAGCATTCAAAGAAAATAAACTTTTGGTGCTTTCAACAAAGCTTGGCAGAGCTGCAAAAAGTGATGTCACTGATGCCAGACATAAAAAAAAAAAAGAAATTAAACTGTTACTTCATAATAGTTCAGAAAAGTCATAATGTAATCACATCTGTGCTGTTCTAAAGGCATGTACACACATTTGTGTTCAATTGCTGAGGCATGTACAGCAGTTAGGTGAGACAGCACCTTCTTGACTGGATGAAAGTGTAGAGGATTTGGAACACAAGCAGAAAAGCTGTGCTTCCCCTCCTCAAAAAAGCGACCAATAGCATAGCAAGTTCTGCCATTTCCTACATCTGTCACTATGAACGTTTTAACCGAGAAGAATGTGTTGTCAGTTTTTAAACAAACTACACTTGAATTCCTCTTCTTTGAACGGTGGTATGCCTGGGAATGAACAATCGCACCATCGACAAACACTCGATTATAATATTCTACAACCTGCTCGATCACCATGAACCGATCACCAACACTACGCAAAGCAATGTAGTCATCATGTGCCATCATTTTTTTCTTGGGTGGTCCAAAAGCTGTAACTCCCAAACATCTCACTGCATGCTTTCGCTCTTGTTTTCCCCTCAATAACTGACCAAGAACAGCACTACACTCTGAAGAAGGATTTTTCAGTGTTTGACTGGCATACAGTGGAAGTGCTTTTTTCATCCAGAAAAGTTTACATATTTGGATGGGCACAGACTGGGTGCATTTCACCATTTCGATCAACTCCATGTTATAGGCCTCAAATTGAAAGGCAGAATGGGTCCATAATGGCCCCCAATTCTGGACACTTCTAGAAAGATGAAGGCAGAGGTGAACATTGTAGCTGACATTGCCTATACCATAAAGGGTATGCTATTTAATAATCCATCTCAGATACAAACTGATGAAGAATGTCCTGTGCTTCTAAAAGCCGCTGAGGTGAAATCGATGCGTTTAGCAGCAAAGCTATGCCACTCGCAAATTTCAGCCAATGATTAAGGTATCTCTCAGGTAGAATTCCCTTAAGAATGGGGACACTGTAGTAAAGTAGCCACATCAGCCATTCATGGGCTTTCCAGTAATGTCTTTCTTTTATGGATCGAGGTGTTCTGGAGACATTACTTGGGGGCTTTATTTTTAACAGTAGTTTGTCAATTTGTGGTATGGACCTGCCTAGGTACCAAGGAGATTGGTGGTTTTCAGAGTTACACCATAGCGAAGTGATAGATCTTGTAACTCCAAGGAGGACACTGTGCATGTAATCAGGGACACATCCCTCAATTATATCAAATCCAGGTAAAAGGGACAACACCGAAGGTCCTTTTACACCGACTGAAGGTGTGCCTGTCTCAACAGCCCTCGTTACTAGCTCCAAAGTCTGACTTTGACATCTAAGTTCTATGTTTTCCTCAAATGGGTAAACCCTGGCCCTTCCCCGACCACGTTCGACAAGTGTTCCCTTTTGAAGACAAAAAGAACATCCAAGCTCCCCATTGAACTGCTTAAAGTTCTGTAGGAGTGGACGGGCAACAGAATCGCTTACAAGTATTAAAGCATATACTTTGCTGGTACCACGTACACCATTAGATGTAACCCAATCAAAGCCACGCTCATGTAGATCAGTGCACTCATTCACAAATGGGTCGAGATAGATGTTCATCGGGGGCTTTTTAGCTCCAAACCATAATGCTGTTAACATAATATGGTCAGATCGGGAGGTAGTTCATTTAAAGTGCACAACAGGGGCCATATGGACTGTGAAGAGGATTTGAATAAAGGTACACCATCACAACTAAAGGTGATTGAAAAGCTGTTGCAATCATTTAGAGGTGTGAAGGTTTTAAAGGTCTTTTTATAGAGCAGACCATCACATACATCAACCAAATGACCATCCTTGTTATTGACGGTCAATTGCGAAAACTTGTGTTGTTCAATAATATTTCGTAGTTGTGCTTCTAGAGGTAGAACAATAAAAAAGTTTCCTGATTTCACATGCTCCTTTGCATCAACTTGTTTGTTGCAAATTCTGCAACCTACTTTTTCATCTTTTGTTTCCATTAAGACCATACACTCTGAACAGAAATGCTTGATAATAATAATATAGTCCTTATAATCAGTTATGTTTTTGTAGAAGAGATGTTTAGTAGTTGACACTGAGTGTTTACCGGTGATAGCATTTATGACTTGAAGCGTGTCTTCTAGTGCTTCATCAGTCAAACCATGTTTTAATTTTAGAGCTAGGAGGAGCAACTCATGCTCTTTTCTTTTTTGTTCATGTAGTGCTTTCTCACTGTATTCTGACACTGTCCATAAAGGAGACACATGGCTTTCATTGCTAGGTGTTTTCTCCATAATTTCATTCTCTGTAATGTCTTCATGTTGAATGTCATCACTGCCATCACTTGATTCTTCTTGGTAGTCAGCCATTTTCTGTTTCTCATGGAAGAGTACCTATACAAAAGGGATTCATTTAAAAACATCAGTTAAAACCTGAAAGCATAACAGAAAATTAAATGTTAATTTAACCGTATCCTTACCTGTACATTATTTCCTTCCAATTTATTGTGTAGGATGCTTGAACCATGAGGGGTAGTTGACTCTTTTGCAACTTGTTGCGGAAAGTTAAAGTCAACAAATCAATTCTCAAACATAAAATACAAGTCGTCAGGCCATGATACTACACATAAGGCAGGGCTCCAGACAGTAGCGGAGTGGCAATAGGGAGAGTCTGGAGTTTTCCTAGTGGTCCGGTAGTGTTTCGAGGCCGCGAGGGCTGGTCTGATAAAATGTATTTATTGCAAGTTCGCCAAGCACACCTTGGGCCCAAGCGAGGGGAAGAAAACATTTACATTTTCTAACGGAGCATATATTTTCACTAAGTGCCCAAAAAGACGCCCATTACGCAATAGCCACAGTGGCGTAGGTCGTAGGGTTTGAGGTGCTTGAAAGCAGCATTTAAAGCGCTCGACGCGAGTTTGGATCCGCCTTTTGCCGAACTCTCTCTTCTCCCTTTTCCCAACACATATGTAAAGATGTAAAATGTATAACCTAACATTAAGGTCTCTAGCGTTATATTTTGCCAACAAACTAAAATTGAAACCATGATATGGCTTTGTGCCTTTATAAAACACAAGACTTTAAGAATAGCCTGTTTGTGCGTGATTACTTTGCTCACGCGATCATCATGGTCATCTGGTGTTTTCTCCTAAATAAAAGCTCAAGGGTTTATTTCTTGCAAGTGAAGAAATTAGGACAAAAGTATTTTAATTTTTCTATAGTGTAATGTAGGCTAAAATATAATTTTGAAATTCTCATTTTCATTTATATAGTACATTTAAAGGCTAAATGGATTTTACGTCATAGGAATAATTATATACATCATTAATACATTATTATGATAATTGTTTGGCATCCTAAAACACCATTGATAATGTAATGCAGACTGAGACTCTCATAACTAAAAAAGAAGTTTGAGCCCTCTTTATTGTCCTGGTACAAATCAATGCTTTTTCTTTGTTCAACGAGCAGTTCATGGGTTGAAGCTCTTAATTTTGATCTCTCAGAGAGCATGAGATTGATGCATTTAACCTGATGCATTTAACCTTAAAATCTACAACATTTTCTTGCGGGGGAGCATGCCCCCGAACCGCCCTAGAGGCACAGAGTCCACCCAACATAGTTTTACAAATTTCTATTGGAAAGAACAACCATTTATGAACTTTACTCCAGCATAGTACAACAAAGTTCCTTTTAAATCAGTAAAACTGTAAGTGCCATATTAAATTCCTGCCGGCGACGAGGGCCGGTGGTCTACGAAATTTCCTGGTAGATTTTTGGGTCCCACTCCGCCCCTGGCTCCAGACTAACTTATGGCGCTTTTCCACTGCATGGTACGGCTCAGTATGGTTCGGCTCGGCTCGCTTCGCTTTTCCACTGCGTGGTACGACTCGGCTCGCTTTAGCTCGGTTGCTTTTCCACTGCAGTTAGTATCGCTTCAAAGTGGGTGGGATTATGACTGATCGTTATAGTTTATCCGCTCCTCGTCAACCAACAAGAGGAACGTCTGCGCTTCTCGTCCACTGACCACGATTCCAAATCTTTTTTGGAAGTTTTTTTTTGTTCAAGCAAGTCAAGCAAGTAGTTTTAAAACAGGTGCTACAGCGGTGGCCGTTACTGGCTATTTAAATCTAGCGGGTTTGATGTTTTGCAAATACAATGACGCTGGTAGTGATGATTCTGTCTGTCTGACCAATCAGGGATCTGCAGTGTTTTTACGTCACATTTTAGTATCGGTACAGTATGCTTGGAACCTCAACAGAGGTGGTACCATTTAAAGCGAGCCGAAGCGAGCCGCAGAGTACCGTACCATGCAGTGGAAAAGCGCCATTATTAAGAGCATTGTAGCCCTTACTAAAAATGTTTAGGAACACAAGCAGGAAATTTAGGGGCACACCTTAAATCAACCAGCAACACAGTTTTTCATATTTAAATATTAAATAAATATACTTAAAGGAGTAGTTCACTTTAAAAAAAAACTTCTGCTGATAGTTTTCTCACCCCCATGTCATCCAAAATATCCATGTCATTCTTTCTTCAGTCGAAAAGAAATTAAGGTTTTTGATGAAAACATTCCAGGATTTTCTCCATATAATGGACAATGGGAACAAAACGGTTCAAGGTCCAAAAGACAGTTTCAGTGCAAATTGCAAACTGTTCAAAGGGCTTTTAACGATTTCAGACGATGAATAAGGGTCTTATCAAGCGAAGGGATTGCTCATTGAAGAAAAAAAAAAAAGAAAAAAGTTGAGTTCAAATGGTCGCCTTGCTCTGTTCTGTGATGCGCGTTCGTGACTCTCCTGTTCGAACTCGTTTATCAAAATGAACAAATCTTTTTTCGTGTCATTTGGTTCATTCAACGAACGAGTTCACTCGGGAAAAGATTTGTTCATTTTGATGAACGAGTTTGAATAGGAGAGTCACGAACGCGCATCACACCCTAACCCTAATCCTAACAGAGCAAGGCGAGCATTTGAGCTTATAAAACTTAAACTTTGTTTTTTTGTTTTTAAATGAGCTATCGTTTCGCTTGATAAACCCCTTATTCATCGTCTGGAATCGTTTAAAGCCCTTTGAACAGTTTGCAGTTTGCAGTGAAACTGTCTTTTGGACCTTGAACCATTTGGTTCCCACTGAAGTCCATTATATGTATTCAATGTATTTCTTCACTGAATCTCATAGCACTGTGTTGTAACGGTGTCGCGTGATTGAAACCGGCTCACGACTCAAGTAGCTTGCGACGCTGCGCAGTCTATTATTGGTCGGAATAGATCATTTGTCCATGAAGCACAAATGACTAACGCAGTTTCGATCCGCTTTAATTTCGTTCGTTGATAGTGGGAAAAGCTGTGGTCATGCTAGCGCAACCTTATCAAAAACTTGGTCGCATCAGCAGGAATGGTGGCAAAATGCGATCATTTGGTCGCAGTCTGGACCCTTTACATAAGTTAATTTGAAAATCAACTTTTTTTTATGTATACTCATGCATACACAAACATGTACTGCATGTATATTCTGTACAAATTGTCCTTACATTCAAGGATCCATCAGGTGCATCCAGATCATCTTGTCTGTCATCAACTTCTGTAAAAACCTGAAAAGAAAAATATTTTATTTCAGATGTATTCTTTAAGTATGAATAAACATTTACAGATCAGGTTATAAGAACATTTAAGATAAGATATTATGTAGCTGTGGGAAGAGGGTTATATTGTGAGAAGAAAAAAAAACTGGAGTGCTGTAAAAATGAAAAAAATACTACAGTTCAGATAATTGTTTTGATAATATAACTGGATGATTTGTGGTTTTTGGCAAAGAACACATCACTTCACATTGACAGGCTAGATCAACTTCCTTCACAATGCAGCATCAACATTCTCAAAAAGTATATGTTAATTAACACGTTTTTTATTTTATGCCATTTTAACACATTGTGTGACACTGTGTTAATTGTGCATTCAAATTAATAATAGGGCAACACAAGTTGAGTTTAAAGTAACATTAAATGTGTTGTCTATAACACAGTGTTGATAATGGGGCACTAATATGCACTTTTTGCCCGTGACTAGGGTCCATATGTTGATCGTTTGTTCTGACAGTGCATGTATATGCATTTTCCTTGCCTGCAAGGACTCATCAGGTGCATCCAGATCATCTTGTTTTTCATCAACATCTGCTAAAACCTGGGAAAAAAATATTTTAAAATAAAAAAAAAAAACCTTACACATAATTTACAGGTTGTAAAGATATTATGTAGCTGTGGGAAGGGGGTTATTTTTAGCTCAATGTCAGTAGACGGTCTCCTCTAAATGTATGGAAAGTTTTTGTTGCATTTGAGGAGATAGTGGACAATGGGTCTTTTGGGAAATTAAAGTTTTTTTAAATGAATTCTGATTTGTTTAAGTCACCAAAACCAACCTTATATTATCTTAAACATTGATTTGTTGTCTAAAACATAGCATCACTTTGAAACATCAGAAACTCCTGTTATTTGGGCTTAAAAAACATTTTCCACCAGCTGAGTTACAGTAACTGTGTTACAACCAAGCCTTCAAGTGTATAACAAACTAAAACCATAGAAATTCCATTAATCAAAATAAGTTAAGTACAATATCAAGGGAACTATTTGACAATTATGATTTTTTTTTGTCATAACTGTGCTGCACTTTCTCTGTACATGTATCCAACCACACTAGAAGGATGGTGACATGTAGATGAGATAGGGATGGATGGATAAATGTGTGGGTATCTAATATATCTACTATAGACAGATGCTCAATAACCATCTTCAGTAAATGTCTGTATATTTTGTCTTTTACAATAAATCCCACCCACGGGGTAAGTTGTACAGTAATGTTTGTACTCCGGTCACCTTTAGTGTTTAGTGTTAAATTCAAAGTGAACTATCCCTTTAAGCAAGTTTACAGTAATTTTATAACAGCTAAGGGTGTTTTACTCTTCTTCGGATCATGCCTAACTCATCTTAGCTGTTATATTTTCACTGTAAACCATGACTTCACTAGGCTTACTGCTTTATATATCAAACTCAAATATCTTTAATGTAATTACCCAAAATTCCCCATTACAATGCCAAAATTGTTTTTGTAACAATTGTTTTCATTATTTTTCCTCACCTGACTGGATGTCTGTACAGGGCTGATGGTCACAACTGGATTCTGGTCTTCTGAAGTCTGATTCTGCTGTGTTGCAATATACATATTTTGTTTTATTGAAAATGTATTGCAATTTTTTAGGGGGATAAATAATCACTTTACTTCAAGCAATACTTTGTAACGTTTATGACTAACGACAGAAGTATAACCTACAACACATAAGAGACTAATCTGTAATTAAAATTCTCCATACCTGCGAAGTATCGCTCATGTGCTTGATACGCATGTTGAACAAAGCTGGGTCTTGCTGAAAGGCAAATAAAAATAACATTGTGACTAAAGTAATACCCAAGATATACAACAAAAATTTTTTACCATAAATTCCAAAGAGAAAAATCTAAATTTGGACAACCATCAGAGTAATTGACGTTTAAATGTTAAAAAGGGATAAGGGAGGGAGAGTTTAATTTAACAGTGTCAAAGTTAACTACAACAACATGAACAAGTGTATAAATGTGAACCTGGGAAAACCCATCTTAAGTATTTTTTTGTGTCTTGTTGTTTACATGAATTAATTTGACAATGGTATAAAACACACAAAAAACTAATACAACACAGTGTTTTGGGCATGCTTGTTTAGGACAACTGCAACAGTTAAATGCAAATTACATAGATGGAGGAGATAGGTATTTGGGTTTTGCATATGTCCGACTGCTTTGTCTTTTTATCTTAATTAACAAGCTAATAGAAAACCCATATTTTCATACACAGTTTTTAAACTCCTATTTAATAATTTCATTATTCAGTGTTCATTAAGCAAATTTAAGTGTGGTATTGTAATTAAATACATAGCAAGCTTTGGTTAAAGGATTAGTTCACTTAAAAAAATAAAAATAAAAATAAAAACTTTTGCTGATAATTTACTCACCCCCATGTCATAATTAAGAAATTAAGGTTTTGATAAAAACGTTCCAGGATTTTTCTCCATATAGTCAAATCAAGTCAAGTATATTTGTATAGCGCTTTTCAAAATACAGATTGTATCAAAGCAGCTTCACAGTATTAAATAATAACGACGTCCAACTTTTGGTAATGCTGATCAATAGAATTATTGATTGATTAAATTAAATTGAATATTCCCAATATATTATATAACATAATGGACTTCAATGGGTAAACGACACCAGGCGATGAATAAGGGTCTTATCTAGCGAAACCATCGGTTTCCAGTTTAAGTTTTATAAGCACAAATGCTCGGCTTGCTCTGTTCTGTAATGTGCGTTATTGCGTATTACGTGACGTCACCAACGTGCTTCACAGAAAAGAGCAAGGCGAGCATTTGTGCTTATAAAACTTAAACTTTATTTTTTTAAATGACCGATGGTTTCACTAGATTAGTCATCGTCTGGTATCGTTTAAAGCCCTTTGAAGCTGCACTGAAACTGTCATTTGGACCTTGAACCGTTTGGACCCCATAGAAGTACATTATATGTAGAAAATCCTGTAATGATTCCATCAAAAAACGTAACTTCTTTTCGACTGAAGAAAGAAAGACATGGACATCTTGGATAACATGGGGGTGAGTAAATTTAAAGTTTTTTTTAAAAGTGAACTACTCCTTTAAGCCAACTTCAAAAGCGGTCTTGAAAAACAAGATGGTGCCAAAATAATGTGTGCTAGAATGCAGCAGTCTAACAATCTGATCCTCAATGTTACCTGTGGTCTTTAATCCTTACCTGTAACACATCAACAGCATTTTGAGGTCAACGGGTTCGTCTGCGAAGCAAAAATCAAGAGTTATAGATGAAAAATGTTTGAGCATAAAAAAAAAATACATATATAATAAAAGTGTTGTAATGGTTACATGGATGATGCTTTTAAAGCTTAATAATTTTGACACTCAAATGATTTAAATCACTTAAATTAATAAGGTGTGATTTTCCCAAATTCCTGATCTGATGATACTATTAAACTAACGTTACAGAGAAAAAAAAACATAGCTTTAGCCTAACACTGTTCTAATTATTCAAACTGTTCATTTTTGTGTTTATATTACTTTGTATTAATATTACTTTGCAATATGATTCCATTGTGATACATTTCTTAAAAATTATGTAGATTATAAATTAAATAATATTAGGCTATAGCCATTTTCCACAGGCCCAAGTCCCTCCGATATATGCATTGGGTAATAATCTTGATACAATTTAACATTACATACCTTCTCCAGCGATGCTGTGTTGTTCGTGGAACGCATTTGTTCTCCGAGAGATACTTCTTGTACTTCATCTCAAATCACTGTAGCAAAAGGTGACTGCAAGAACCGACTTAGATGGTCTTTGGAAGCTCGGGTTCAAATTCATCGAGCAATCATGACAGAACAACACACGTGTTTGACCTGTAACGCTTAAGCGCTGCGGGAATCAAAGTACCGCGATTGCAGACTGACTCTCGTGATACTTTGATGTCATAAGTCGATTGGTTTGCGCGGCTCTGGGTTTGCGTAACAACGCGAGAACTCGAACTTGACTCGAAGTTCTAATTCACTTAATTACAACTTAGTCATCACATTTTTTTCTTTAAGACTGTTCATAATTGTTTCAAGTCAACATAAGGGCTATGTTTATGCAACCAGCCCCTGGAATAACAACCCATACGCCAGAAGTGTTTTGTTGTTTATTTTAAATTAGCATTAATCTTTGACGCCCATTCAGACTAGATTTTTTTTTCAAGATTTGTTCTTATACCGTCAAAGAAATAAAATAAGACAATACAATACAATAATACATTTCAGCATATACAAATACTTAAGTAGGCTACATATAAGTACAAATACATATAACTAAAGTACAAGGAGCATTGTGTTGAAATTACATTATTAGGAAAAGCATTGTATTGGTATGATTATACAGGTCCTTCTCAAAAAAATTAGCATATTGTGATAAAGTTCATTATTTTCCATAATGTAATGATACAAATTTAACTTTCATATATTTTAGATTCATTGCACACCAACTGAAATATTTCAGGTGTTTTATTGTTTTAATACTGATGATTTTGGCATACAGCTCATGAAAACCCCAAATTCCTGTCTCAAAAAATTAGTATATTTCATCTGACCAATAAAAGAAGTGTTTTTAATACAAAAAAAAAGTCAACCTTCAAATAATTATGTTCAGTTATGCACTCAATACTTGGTCGGGAATCCTTTTGCAGAATTGACTGCTTCAATGCGGCGTGGCATGGAGGCAATCAGCCTGTGGCACTGCTGAGGTGTTCTGGAGGCCCAGGATGCTTCGAGAGCGGCCTTAAGCTCATCCAGAGTGTTGGGTCTTGCGTCTCTCAACTTTCTCTTCACAATATCCCACAGATTCTCTATGGGGTTCAGGTCAGGAGAGTTGGCAGGCCAATTGAGCACAGTAATACCATGGTCAGTAAACCATTTACCAGTGGTTTTGGCACTGTGAGCAGGTGCCAGGTCGTGCTGAAAAATGAAATCTTCATCTCCATAAAGCTTTTCAGCAGGTGGAAGCATGAAGTGCGCCAAAATCTCCTGATAGCTAGCTGCATTGACCCTGCCCTTGATAAAACACAGTGGACCAACACCAGCAGCTGGCATGGCACCCCAGACCATCACTGACTGTGGGTACTTGACACTGGACTTCAGGCATTTTGGCATTTCCTTCTCCCCAGTCTTCCTCCAGACTCTGGCCCCTTGATTTCCGAATGAAATGCAACCACTGAGCAACAAGTCCAGTGCTGCTTCTCTGTAGCCCAGGTCAGGCGCTTCTGCCGCTGTTTCTGGGTCAAAAGTGGCTTGACCTGGGGAATGCGGCACTTGTAGCCCATTTCCTGCACACGCCTGTGCACGGTGGCTCTGGATGTTTCTACTCCAGACTCAGTCCACTGCTTCCGCAGGTCCCCCAAGGTCTGGAATCGGTCCTTCTCCACAATCTTCCTCAGGGTCCGGTCACCTCTTCTCGTTGTGCAGCGTTTTTTGCCACACTTTTTCCTTCCCACAGGCCACTTCAAAACCAAAACGAAAATTTAAGCCAAACCCTAAGTTTCTTCAAGAGGAAACCAGTAAAGATGGACCATCTAGCCCCGAAAAGATAACAAGATATATATATATATATATATATATATTTTTTTTTTTTTTTTTTTTTTTTACTGAGACCCAAAACTAGCATCTGCATTGCAAATGTAAAAAAAAAATGTCTGCCCACTATAAAATTGTACTTATAACTTTGCAAATGAATTACTACATTTAGAAATTAATTACTGAAAATGAATCATTCAAAGTTAGGAGTACCTCATACTCAAATGTTCCCTAGATCTTGACAGGATTAGTCATTTTTCACAGCCAAGTACAAGCAGTCTGTCAGAGTTGTTTATGTTGCTCTGCCTGTTTTTATTTATGGTAAAGCTTACATACTTGTATAAAAAAGCCTTTCTGTATTTGTACAGCATTAATACAAGTATTTAATTTCTAAATGTAGTTATTCATTTGCAAAGTTATAAGTAATAATGATTTTTAATAATTATACAGCTTGAACTGTAGTATGTAATCTGCCCTTGTTAAAGGAGAACTCCGGTGCAAAATTCTCCTTTAATTAATTTGGAAAGGAGGCTCGAGGAGTGATGTCACATGTTTTCTCTGTATATGCATCTTATTATGTAGCTTCCTATTCTTGTTCTTGGTTGTGAAGAGCAGCTGATCTATCTTGGTAATAGTGGCAGATCAATTAAGAGTTAGGGTTTTTTCAGCTCTTTGTTTTTAATGTTTTGTACTAATATTTTTGTCATGTTTTATAAAGAGGCAAACTAGTGATGGAAATTTGGACAGGGAGATTTTGGAGAAAATAAAATTACGCCATGGACCTCGATTCCCTTCTGCTACAACATCAGTTGCTCCATCTTCACCTACCTCACCATCTTCTGCCTTGCCTTCTTCTGCACCACCGGTTCCTTACTGTCCACCTGCACCACCCTCAACTCCACCTTCACATGCCTCATCATCGCCTGCTTCACCTACCTCACCTTCTCCTGATCCTCCTTTACCAGACATCATTGCACAATTAAAGGCAGAAAATGAAGCCCTCAAAATGGAATTAGAGAACCTAAAAACAAATGTTGTCAGTCGTAAGTGTTAATTAAGAAAAATACAAATACAGTCGTGCTCAGAATTAATGGTACCCCTGGTAAATATGATGAAAAATGGCTGTATAAAATAATTCTGCATCGTTTATCCTTTTGATATTTCATTCAAAAAATTGGCAAAAATCGAAACCTTTCATTGAAGTAAAATAATTGACAGTGGAGGGGAAGTCACATTATGAAATAAATGTTTTTCTCCAAAACAAGTTGGCCACAATTATTGGTACCCCTAGAATTGTTTACGAGTAAAATATCTCTTAAGTATATTCCCATTCATATTTACCTTTTTTTTGCACACCAGGGTGACTAGGAACATGAAATTCTCCAGCCATGACTTCTTGTTTTACAAGAGTTTAAATATGGGGAAACACAAAGGCCAAATTCCCTTAATCATCCATTACAATGAGTAAAACCAAAGAATATAGTTCTGATGTGCATCAAAAGATTGTTGAGCATCACAAAATAGAAAGTGGCTGTAAGAAAATAGCTAAAGCATTGAAAATCCCCATTTTGACCATCAGGGCAATAATTAAGCACTTCCAATCAACTAAAGATGTTACAAATCTGCCAGGAAGTGGACGTGTGTCTATATTGTCTTAATGCATGGTGAGGATGAAAGTTTGAGTGGCCAAAGACTCTCCAAAGATCACAGATGGAGAATTGCAGAGATTAGTTGAGTCTTGGGTTCAGAAAGCCTATTAAAAAAAAATTGAACAACCCCTACATCACCACATGTTGTTTGGGAGGTTTTCAAGAAAAATCCTCCTTGCTCATCCAAAAACAAACCCCAGCAAATTCAGTTGTCAGACATGACTGGACCTTCAAACAGCACAGGGTTCTGTGGTCAGATGAAACTAAAAAATTGCTTTTTGGCAGCAAACATGCAAGATGGGTTTGGTGAACACACGGATAAAAAGTACCCTATGTGTACAATTTAATATACCATCTTTAATGTTGTGGTCATATTTTTCTGCTGGAGGTCCTGGACTTCTTGTTCAGATACATGCATGGCATCGTGGATTCTATCAAATACCAACAGATAAAAAATCTAAACCTGACAGCCTCTGCTAGAAATCTTATAATGGGCCGTGGTTGGATCTTCTATCAGGACAACGATCCAAAACAAACATCAAAATCAACACAAAAATGTGTTAAGTAGCACAAAATGAAGCTTCTGCCATGACCGTCCCAGACCTGATGAGTGGAGTGAACTGAAGAGAGGAAGCACCAACATGGATCTGGGAATCTGAAGGATCTGGAGAGATTCTGTAAGAATGGTCTCTGATCTCTTGTCAGGTGTTCTCCGAACTCATCAGGCATCATAGGATAAAACTCAGAGCTGTTATCTTGGCAAAAGGAGATTGCAAAAAGTATTTAATAAAAGGGTACCAATAATTGTGGCCAACGTGTTTTGGAGATAAACATTTATTTCATAATGTGATTTCCCCCCCCACTTTCTATTCTTTTACTTCAATGAAAGTTTAGATTTTTGCCAATATTTTGAATGAAAGATCAAAAGGATAAATGATGCAGATTTATTTTTTCCAGCCATTTTTTATCATATTTACCAGGGGTACCATTAATTCTGAGCACGACTGTATTTTATAAAGTAGTTTTTTGATAAATATTATCATTTTGAAATCCATACAAGTTTGCCCTACTGAAAGTCTGTTTTTTGTTTACTATTTTGCTTCTTAGAAATGCCAAACCTCCTTAGCACGATGGGCAAGCTGGAGAAATGGCTTGACACGAAGGAGCAGAGCCCACATCAACAACTGGTATCACCTACCAGCATACAGGAACCTGTGAGTATGCTGATTTTAAAACTACTATTGTAGTAACAGCTATAACTGCAACGTTGCTGTAATTGTGTCATCTAGTTCTGTGCTCCTTTTGGTTCTTGATTTGATAATCGTCTTATAAGTCGTTACACTGCAGGACAGTGGCTCAAAACTTCGGACACTGCCAGAATTTTATCGAAGGACAAGTTTTATCATATTTATCAGTAATTGGCTGTTGGCGAATCTGTCAAATTAGTGCTTAAAGGATTAGTTCACTTCAGAATTAAAATTTCCTGATCATTTATTCATCCCCATGTCTTTCAAGATGTTCATGTGTTTCTTTATTCAAACGAAAATAAATCACATTTATTTCTCTATATAATGGACTTCAATTGCAAACAATTGGTTGAATGTCCAAATCAATGCAGTTTCATATGGCTTCAAAGGCTCTACATGATCCCAACCGAGGCATAAGGGTCAAACCATCTCATTTTCTAAAATAAAAACATTGATATACTTTTTAACCACAAATGCTTGACTTTCGGGTTCTGCTTCCGCACAACGTATTACGTTATCACATTGGAAAAGTACCGACCCAGTGTTAAAACTACTGTGGAAAGACGAAATCAAACGAAAGTAAATGTAAAACATCGATGTCGGACAAATTTTTAAGTTGGAGGAGAAAATGCAGTTTGGAGTTTTTCGGCACTGGGTCAGCACAAGGGTCACAAGCAACGTGATGGCGTAATATGTTGTGCAGAAGCAGACCACTGAAGTTGAGCATTTGTGGTTAAAAAGTATATACATTTTATTTATTTTTTCATAAAATGGCCGATGGTTTGCCTAGATATAAGACCCTTATTCCTCGGCTGGGATTGTGTAGAGCCTTTGAAACTGCATTGATTTGGACCTTCAAACTGTTGGTTTCCTTTTTAAGGGTAGTTTAAACGAATGCACGCTTTGACGATAATGCATAAACTGAGGTTGCACGAAAATGTGAAAACAAATATGTTAAAGGAGAACTCCAGCACAAAATGAACCTGGGGTGTAATAACACATTGGTACCGAGTTGATCGTTCTCTGGGATTTGTTTTCATGATAATCGAATGTAAAGACTTTTATCTCTAAAAAATGTTTAGCTTATAACGCTAGTATATGGAGGCATATATTAAGTAAAAGTAAATCACTAGTTAATACCAGTAACAAGGCTCAAAATAGCCCCAAACTAACACAGTAGTATAATGAGGGTATCTACATACTAACCGAAGCAGTGAGAACTTTGTAAGTGTACAGACAGTTTAATAATAATATACTTTATAAAGACAGTACCATCGTGGAGCCATCTTTGGGAAACAGCCTCGACGAGTCTCACTATACCACTGTGTTAGTTTGGGGCTATTTTGAGCCTTGTTAGTGGTATTAACTAGCGATTTACTTTTACTTATTGTATGCCCCATATACTAGCGTTATAAGTTAACCGTTTTTAGAGATAAAACTCTTTACACTTGATAATCATGAAAACAAATCCCAGAGAACAGTCGACTCGGTACCAATGTGTTATTACACCCCAGGTTCATTTTGTTACGGAGTTCTCCTTTAAGATGTATTATTAAATCTATAAATATATATTTTTTGCACGTTGCATCACTGCATTGTTACACCACTTATAGAAAGTATGTGATGCAAAGCTACATTTAATCAGGCCCCCTAAAAACTTTTTGTTAAAGCAATGTTTTATTTTGTAATATAACACTAATATTAATGCATGTTTGTCCTCTCCCCACAGATTGAAATTCACCCGGGCTCAGGAGTTTATGTACCAAAAAATGTGTTGTGGTCAGCTAGCCATGCAAACAGCCCCACTACCATGGCACGGATGCTTCTCCTTGGAATTTTTGATATTGATACACTTCTTAAGAGCAATCTCAGAGGTAGTTAATGGGACATAGTGTCTTCAAGTGTCTCTATAATTATTATAATTTTTTGATAATTATGTAGATTGAACATCATATCTGAAGTCTTTGGATAAGGGGTTAAAGTAAACAAAAAAAACTGCTCTATTATAGTAATTCTTGTATATTTACAGACATATGTACACTCATTTACATTGAAATATGATGCTTTATAAATATAAATTGGACTATTTACATTATCCCTATTTTACTGAAGCAGAATGAAAAATGTAATGTATGGTTGAGTAGTTAGATAGGAGTGGAGTTAATTCAGATTTCGTTCTAATCTCTATTATGTTGCTCTTTCTTAGGTGGCAAGTCCAAAAATACAAGCCCTGGGGAAACAAAAAAGCCATTGGACAGAATCAAAATTGATGCAATAATGAGTATGTATATTACTTGGTTAATTGGGCTTGAATTGTGTAAAACCAAATGTGTCAGTATAACCATCAGAATTGATCAGTTTCAGCTTGGTGTTTCAGTGTGATGACACTTACACTGGGTTCTGAATAATGCTTACATTTCAGGAACATTAAGTTTGTTATCTACCAAACAATGTACAGGTGAAACTTATAAAAATTAAAATATTGTGCAAAAGTTATAATTGTGATGATTATGGTTTACAGCTTATGAAAACCCCAAATTCAAAATCTCAGAAAATTAGAATATTACATCAAATCAATTAAAAAAAAGGATTTAAAATACAGAAATGTCAGCCATCTGAAGATATAATCATGCATATGTATATAGTTATATATACTAAATATATTAGTTTCACTTTTTAATTTGAATTACTGAAATACATTAAGTTTTGCACAATATTAAAAATGTTCGAGTTTCACCTGTATGTCCTGTGTTAATTTAGTGTTTGAGGTGATTATAATTTGCCTGTCTTTAGATAAATGTTATAAAACTAAAATGCTTTTCATTGTCTTTTATACAGATCCAGTGATCCAGAAATTTCCTGGAACCACCAGGGGTCAACTAGGGGTGGCTATCAATCAGAAGGTCACTGAGCTGCGGACATCCAAGAAGACCCAAACTTAAAAAAAATAACAGTCTGTATCGTACCTGTTGGTGGATATTCTTGTTCTTGTCTTGTTTTATGTTTTGGAGTAATATTGATAAACTTGTGTGTTGAGTGTTCATGAAGTTTTCAAATTTTGCACAGCTTAATTTTTATTTTTAAATTAAAACTGTTTTTAAATAAAATTGTAATGTTTGAGCTTTTTTACTGTATTACTTTGTGGCGAGGGGGGCGTGGTTTCGCGAAGTCTGTAGCGGGAGAGGAGTCAGCGAGTCGCGCGGTGAGTAAGTGGGTCAAGTGCAGATGACGAACACCTGTGTCTGATTGCAGTAATTGGCGTGGAGACTGCATAAAAGCTGCCGGCTGAGAGGGAGAAGAGAGAGAGACCTGGGACTCGCACAAACCTGTGAAGCTGCCTGAAAGCTGTGATTGTGACTGTCTGTTTATTGTCTACTCGTTCTTTTGTTTTTGCCGTGTCAAGTGACACGGCGGCCGCGCACAAGCGCTCTGTAATTGTTGATTGTCAGTACTGATAATAAAGTGCGAGTCCCAATTTCGCCGACCTCGTCTTCTTCTTCCTTCAACCACACTGAACTTCTCTACATACTTATTTTTTGCTAACTGCACCATTTAACAAGTGTGTAAGTACAAGTACATGTCCATAACCTATATTTAAAAATATGTATGAAGTTAATTTAATGAAAGCAAATTTTTTATATTTGGTTAGTTTACATCATGCATTAAAATATTTAGCAATTAATATACATAATATAAGAACATAACATATTCAAAATATATGTGCGCACACAGTGTTTTTATATATGCCATTTATATATTGCACATACATGTATCAAAAATATATTATATATATATCAAATTATATGAAAAATATATACTAAGACTAAATAAAAACATGAGGGTAATATATATGTCACATATATGTAAGCAATATGCTACTCATATATGTGTACTTTGTACATTGAACATACATATAAAGAAATATATGTCATGTATATTGGTAATTATATATGTGACATATATATATATACACTATTATACATACATAAAATATATGGGCTAGTTTTATATGTCAATATATGAAATTGTTCCATTTTCGAATATGGTTTATATATGGGCAGATATATATACATTTATGTTTTCACTGTCTATGTGCATATATTTAATATATGCATATTTCATATATGTACATATATTACATTTCCGTGTGGGCACATACAGCCGGGCCCAGCGGCCTCCCCGCAGCCGCTCAGTTCTATTCTCCTGCTGTACATAACCCTTTTCCTCTTCAGTGGCCTCCAGGTCCAGTTACAGACACTAGTGCGAAGCTATCGCCGCTAGCATCACAGACCCAACAATGTCAACAGTTCTACCCAACAGGTTACAACCCCGCCCACTTCCAGTGGCCCGCCTCCGCTCGCAGCCCAAGCTCACACTGCTTTCTATCATCCCTCACTTCCTCCGACTAACTTTTCTTCTCAATTTACAGCAGGTCATCCAATGACAAGGGCACCGCTGACATTCGCAGCCCCGGATTATACCCTTCCCAGCCCTATCATACAAACTAAATCACCATATTTTCTTTTCACAGCTACTCCGATGCCCGTGCTGCCTAACGCAGTTGCCATGGAACCCCCACCAGTTTCTCAATCCATCCGCGCTCAAATGTCAAACAGCGCGCTGCACATCTGCAGCTTTTGTGGCGGCGCCCATGCTCGCATCATATGTCCAGTCTTCAAATCTGTGAATAAAAAATCAAAAAATTATTTGGCGACTCCTGTGAATATTTTGCGCATGCACTGCGAACTAGCTCATCACCCGGATGCCAAATTTACAGATTATCTGCTGTCATGTTTAAAAAACGTCTTTAAACCCGGCTTAGAATGCCCGCTTTCACAAAACATCATATGTAATAATCTCCAATCCGCCCTTACAGAACCTGAAGTTGTAGACAAACTGATCAAAAAAGAAGTTGATTCAGGTTTCATGATCGGTCCGTTGGACAATCCTCCATTTATTCTGTTTCGTATCAGCCCCATTGGAGTGGCTACAAGGAAATTCTCGGGTAAAAAAACGCCTAATAATCGACCTGTCAGCCCCGCACAATTCTCCGTTCCCAAGCATAAACAGCTTGATCCCTCTCGATAAATTTTCGCTCAAATACCACGACACAGATCAGGCTATCGACAAAATCGCAGGTCGGGGTGCTTGGCTTGCAAAAATCGACATTACATCTGCTTTCAAAGTAATGCCTATCCATCCAGGTTCATGGCACCTATTTGGAGTTCGCTGGCTCGGGAAATATTATTTCGCAGAACGTTTAACATTCGGTTGAAAAAGCAGCCCTAAAATATTTGACATGCTATCAGAAGCCGTTTGCTGTATCCTGTCGAACAACTACGTCATACCTTACCTCATTCACCTGCTAGACGATTTTCTAATAATCTCGCCTCCCGATGCTATTCCAGCTGCGCACATACTCACGGTACAAAACGTTTTCTCTGAGCTAGGAATTCCTAGCGCACAGGAAAAAACCATGGGCCCTGCAACGTCCATCGAGTTCCTAGGCATTAATTTGGATTCAGACAAATTCCCAGCATCCCTCCCCAAAGAAAAAATCGACTAAATAATCCTTGTCTCTTCTACTTTCCTTGAAAAATCAAAATTTTCAAAACGCGAACTCCTGTCCCTGCTCGGACATTTAAACTCCGCAATACGCATCATCCCGCAAGGCCGCCCCTTCATCTCGCATCTCCTCTCACTCGCGTAACCCACCCATTAAAACCACTGCTCGAGGCATCACTCGACGGTATCCTCCAAGCAGTATCTCCCAGGACCCTTCAATCCTATGTTATTGCTTGGAGATGTTTTAAAACATTTCATGTCTCTTATAACTTGCCTTTCCCTGATTTTTCTCTTCTTTCAATCACCTCTTTTATCTCCTACCTTGATATCATTAAAGGCTACAAGTCGGGTCCATTAAAGGTTATTTGAGCAGCATCCAGTTTTTCCATAAACTGATGTACGGCGCTCCTTCCGTGGAGATAAACAATTCACAAACCTCCCTCCTGATTAAAGGGATTCAAAGATCCCAGCCCACCCGCCCCGACGCCAGACAACCCATAACTCTGGACATTCTCACCAAATGTATTCAGGCTTTCCGCACAGGCTACCAGCCCCTCAGTTCCGCTCGCACACTCGATGCCATGTTTATCCTAGCCTTTTTTGGTTTTCTTAGATGCTCAGAAATCGCCATTACTTCTAAATTCGACCCAAAAATCCACCCCACCATCTCAGACTTATCAGTAATTGATGGCGAAACCATTTCATACTTGATTAAACAAAGTAAGACTGACCAAACCAAAAAAGGTCATTTCATTTACATTTTAACCTCGCTTCGCAAGTCCAACCATACCAGTCAATTCTGGCATATCTGCAATGGAGAAGTTCCCAGGCTAAATCTCCTCTGGAACCCCTGTTTTTAGACGAATCCAAAAAACCGGTGACACGTTTTTGGTTCCAGAAACACCTCAAATCTGTTCTCCAACAGTCAGGCATTCCAGCAAAGAATTTTTCAAGTCACTCATTCCGCATCGGGGCAGCAACTTCAGCAGCCCAAAAAGGCTTTTCCCAACAGCAGATTCAAGCCCTTTGGAGATGGTCCTCTGATGCTTTCCAAAGCTATATCAGGACCAACTGGTTCCACAAAAGCCCACCAAACCCTCATCAGGTAGAGAGAAAAAAAAACCTCTTTCTGTCCAGCGAGCATTGGTCTCACAGCGGACGGAGTGAGAGCTTTCCCAGTAGAGCACTTACGTTTTCTCTTTCATCCACGAGCATTTGGTCTCACAGCGGATCCAATGTGAGAAAATCTCCTGGGTAAGCACTCATTTTTTCCTCTTTTTAGTTTTCCTCTTTCCATCCAGCAAGCATTGGTCTCACAGTGGACGGAGCGAGAACGTTCCTGGTAGAGCACTCACGTTTTCTCTTTCATTTCAGCGAGCATTTGGTCTCACAGCAGATGCAGTGTGAAAACCTCCTGGACAAGTATACTACAACCGCTCCTCGTTCGCAGACAAACAGGGGCCGTCAGTCCAGGCAGTGAGCCACCATCACGGGCCTCCCCGATAAAGCATCCAGGCCCCTTCTCGAGATGCCAGGCCACCACTCTCGGCACTCATTTGGGGGTCTTTAGTCCGGCGGCTGTCCTCTGCTTTAGTCTATTGGGGGGAGTACTCTGGGTTCGGGCTGAATTCCGAGCTCGGAGCCCTCCCACCGGACAGCACGCCAAATACGCATTAAATCTTACTCCCTCAAAATTATATGTAAGTGTGAACTCGTGAAATGAAGTTTTATTAACTAAGTTTGGGAGGAGCACGTTCAAATAATTAACACGAGTGGACAGCAATCAGCAATCAATGATAAGAGGGTACATATAGACTCAGCAGTCTTACCTCGATCCATTGACAGTTTGCAGCATCCCCCTCCACCCCTTCTCCACACTCCTAGTTCTCCACACTCCTAGTTATCCACACTCCTAGTTCTAAAAATCACTTACATACGGGGGGAGTACTTTGGGTTTGGGCTGAATTCCGAGCTCAGAGCCCTCCCTCCGGACAGCACGCCAAATACGCATTAAATCTTACTCCCTCAAAATTATATGCAAGTGTGAACTCATGAAAGCAGTAATGACTTTATGAACTTCTTCACTTATAAGATCGATAATATCAGGGAGTAAATTATAACTATGCAACCGTCTACTACAGCATCGCATCAAGGGAGTGCATTGTAGTCACTCTGAGGAAAAATCGTATTAATTTGTTGCTATAGGAGAGGAAGAATTTTGCAAATTCGTTAATTGATCTAAATCAACAACTTGTATGTTAGACTCTATGCTGACTAAGCTACAGAAAGAGATCCTTCCAGATGTCACAGATCCTCTTCTAAATATCATTAATTTGTCTTTGTCGCTAGGATACGTACCAAAAACCTTTAAGCTGGCTATGATTAAACCGCTTGTTAAAAAAACGCAACTTGATCCTACAGAATTAGTCAATTACAGGCCGATCTCAAATCTAGAGATATTACAAAAAGCAGTATCCTCACAACTGTGTTCCTTTCTTGAAAGAAATGATATCTGCAAGGATTTTCAGTCAGGATTTAGACCGTACCATAGTACTGAGACCGCTCAGTTACAAATGATTTGCTCTTATCATCCAATAGTGGTTGTATCTCTCTATTAGTGTTACTCGATCTTAGTGCTGCATTTGACACCATTGACCACAACATTCTTTTAAATAGACTAGGAAACTATGTTGGCATTATTTTTTGGAATTGGAAGTCAGTTGGAATTGCACTAGCATGGTTTAAATCATACTTATCAGACCGTTATCAGTTTGTAGCAGTAAATGAAGAGATGTCTTATCGATCACAAGTTCAATATGGCGTACCACAAGGCTCAGTGCTAGGACCACTGCTGTTCACTCTGTACATGCTACCATTTGGAGATATCATTTGGAAACATGGAATTAGCTTTCACTGTTATGCCGATGATCAGCTCTATATTTCTTCACACCCTGACGAAGCTTACCAGTTCACAAAATGAACGTAATGCAAAGCTGATATAAAACATTGGATGACTAGTAATTTCCTACTACTAAATTCTGAAAAAACAGAGATTCTAATTATTGGACAAAAAACTTCCACACGTAATTACCTAGAATACTGTCTAACACTTGATGGCTGCTCTGTTAAGTCTTCGTCGTCGGTTAGGAACCTGTGTGCTCTTTGATAGCAATCTGTAAAACCACATTTTTCCATCTTAAAATTATATCTAAATTACGCCATATGCACTCATTGACAAATGCGGAACAATTAGTTCATGCGTTCATGACATCAAGGCTAAATTATTGTAATGCTCTACTGGGTGATTGCCCTGCACGCTTAATAAAAAAATTACAGCTAGTTCAAAACGCAGCAGCTCGAGTTCTTACCAGAACCAGGAAGTATGACCATATTAGCCCGGTTCTGTCAACACTGCATTGGCTCCCTATTAAACATCGTATAAAATTTGTAATTATTGCTGATCACTTACAAAGCACTAAATGGTTTAGCTCCACAGTACTTGAGCGAGCTCTTAGCGCATTATAATCCTTCACGTTGTGGTGGCAAACAATTTTACATCACTGAATAAGAGACAAACATGTACCAATTGTCTTTAAAGGTTATTTATTTTCTTGCAAGAAAAGGTCAACAGTCATACAGTCATACAAAGTGCCTGCAGAGTGTGACATCGAGTTGGGGCATCCTTCCTTCTTTATAGTTGTTCCTCCCCCAAGGTTGTTTCTCGAGGCTAAATGAAGATATGTCTTAGCCATAACTAACACATTGTTACGATTTGTCTATCATATTATATCCTAGAATGGAGATCCTCTGTCTCGGTCATAAACTTGGTCAAATGAACAAGGACATACACATCGACACTACATAAATCTAATGACCATCATATTTCTAAGATTCTAAATATAATTAAATGCCAACATGAAGAACATATTACATTTCTTCCACAATTCCCCTCTTTTTATCATTCATTGATGAACAAAATAATATGACACCAAATTTAAGTTATTACATCACACTTATACTCTTCATCTCTGATTTTCATATAAATGATCACCCTCTTAAACATGTTAAATAAGGGTTTTAAAAGAAGGAAGTTTAGGCTGTTTTTATTGGGATAGTCCCTTAAGAATTTAGCAAGCAAATAAAGACTTTATCTGAAGCCGTGCTAAATGAATAAGCACTGTTATTGCACTCCTGACATAAAATCAGACTCGCAATCACCTCAGTATAAACAAGAAATAGTATAAATGTTCAGAATAGAAAAAAACATATCTTAACTTAATTAATACATTTCACTTTAAACTTTTGTTTGTTGTGTCATCATCAAATTGCTTTTGTTTTTTCGACATCCATCATCAAATTGATCCTCAAACTTAGACATTCAAATAATTTTGTATCTCATTGTTTTTGTCACCAGTCTCTGTACCAAAGCTGAAATACATTGAATTACGGCACATCAACACCAGGCATCCTATCAGCCCTATAGCCTGGAATTTAAAACCAAGATTATTTACCCAACATTTTACATACCCCTCCTTTCTCAGTTAACATGTCTAACAGTAATTTATTTATTCTGTATAACAGCATCTCTGATTTTCATTTCATCATTAATTATTGTCAAAGCATTCTTAGTACTGTTTGCTATTGTTAAGAGAGTATAGCCCACATGAAAAATAAAATGATAGAACATAAAATAAAACATAAATGAACATAAACCTAAACTTTGTAAAATACTCATTAGCCTTGTTCATACACCAAAATTGTTATAATTTGAACAAGGACTGTCATATTTTTCATAATCCCCCTATAACTTCATAAAACTCCCGGTTTGATGTCGTAAAGTGGTGTATCAGTTGCTTTTCCTTGAGCTGCTTTCACCTAAACATAAATGTTAGATAGGAAAGAAGACATTTCTTTTCAACATGTTCGCACAACTCGGTTGATGGCACTTGTTGTTTAACCCTTTCCATTCCGATAAATGGGGTCTTCCCAAACGAAAGGTATCATCCCCCCTTTTGATGCAAGGTTCAACCCATGCATCAATTTATCATAGTAGTCAAAATAAATGTTTCGGTATACAATGTTTGCCATCATAAACATAAGGCTTCTTTAATACTGCAGCCAAATTTCCTCCAAACAGAATTCTCTTTGTCTTAATCAAAAAGACTGACGCTCTGTATAGTCATAAAAATCAAGGTTACTTTCAGATAACAGGTACACAATCTCCATTGTTTCTGTGGCATCATCTTTTCAGCTACCAGCACATTTTATACTAACTCAGCATCAATGATAGGTCGACCATCTGGCTTAAAAATGTTTCTAGGAGTTTATCAATCTCCAATCAGGATTCACACTAACTTTGACAAAAAGTCACTCTCTGCTTTCGATACATTGTTTTGCAGTTATTATAAAAAAAATTACTATTATAGATATTTTGTTCAAAAGGATTCACTTTAAGACTTCAATCTTTTGACCTTGTTTTTATCTCTTATTTCTCAGACGAAAATGTTAATGTCGTTAATGTCGTTATTTAAACACTCATCTACTTTCAAACCAACATTAATATCAGAAATTTGTCACTATCACATTTTCAAACACCTTCTCGGTGGGCATTTACAGTTACGTGTTAAATGGCCCTGCTGACCACAATCAAAACACTCTCTGTCGGCTCCAACTTACTGCACACCCTTGAAGCAGTGTGTTCCATTCAGGAATGCAAATTGATAAGCAGTTCTCTGTATTCTTTTACAGTCCACCAGTGGCGGATTCAATCACAATAGCCAAATCATAATCTTCATCATTATCATTGGAAGAACATTAATTTTCATAAGCTGCATCGAAATGCTCAAAAAGTTGTTTTCACAAAGTTTCTGTTTAACTTTAATCACTTGTCCAGGGAAATTATCCCCGACCCAGAATTTCCTTTATAAAACATTATACATTATTGATTTCCAGAAACTTTGGACATAGCTGTCTTCACATCTTTCTAATTTGGTATTATCATCAACAACACTAATTACAGAACAAGTACATATCTAATATCCGGAAGCCGGGCTAAATAAGCAAACACTGTTGCTGTACTCCCAGCATAGCTGGACCCTCAGTCACTCCTCAGATATTAAATAGAGACATCGTCTACAATCATAAATACCAGGATATATGCATTCATTTTTTTTTGTTTGTTTTTAAACTATAATTTCCAATTCCTTTTATAATAAACGAAGATGGATGGTAAATCCATTCCTTTCACTGCCCCATTATAGACCCTTTAGGTTCAAAACAATGGTTGTCAAACTAAAACTAAACATAATTTCAATCATTATTTTACCACTAAAATATAGAATTATTCCTCATTTTGCTGAATGAAACATTCCTTTTCTTCATATCACGTTAATCCCTGTTAATCATACAATGCCTTATTTTTTATTCTCTGCCTCCTCTAACCATTACATAATTGTTTGCTTACAATTCACACACACATTTAACACAACAGACAAAACACCGGTTTATCATATTGATTCTTTTTGCGCACTTTTACTCCGAGATTTCCCCATGACGGTCCCTCTTTTCTGTGTTTTTTCTGTGGCGCGCCTACGTATAACCCTAGACGTCTCTAGAGAGATCAATTTTCACCTCAATTGAATAGGTGAGCACTCACAACTTGCTCACAATATTTGGACCAACCGGACCCTCGGGGTTTCCCCCAACACACTCCCGTGGATTAACTGAATCCACCAGACTAATAAACTGTACTAATCTGGACTAGTAATCTGTACTAGTCCACCACAGTGTTTCTTCTGACCATCATGAGTCAATCCCCCCAAAGTACTTTCAACAATTTAGACTTTGTCTCCTACCAGTCTCAGTTTACGCCACTTCAGTTCTTTTGATGATTCCAGTGGTGCCCCTCCTGGACCCTGACAGCGGTTGGCCCCTCTCTCTCAAGCTTACGAGGTAGAGCTGGAACTTTTCAGTCCAGAATGATCATTCACAGCCGGCTCTCAGGGCCAAGAGGCACATCCAAGGAATCTTGCCGACAACGCCAAATTGTGGTGGCAAACAATTTTACATCACTAAATAACATGTACCAATTGTCTTTAAAGGTTATTTATTTTCTTGCAAGAAAAGGTCAACAGTCATACAGCCATACATAGTGCCTGCAGAGTGTGACATCGAGTTGGGGCATCCTCCCCTCTTTATAGTTGTTCCAAGGTTGTTTCTCGAGGCTAAATGAAGATATGTCTTAGCCATAACTAACACATTGTTACGATTTGTCTATCATATTCTATCCTAGAATGGAGACCCTCTGTCTCGGTCATAAACTTGGTCAAATGAACAAGGACATACACATCGACACTACATTGATCTAATTACCATCATATTTCTAAGATTCTAAATATAATTAAATGCCAAAATGAAGAACATATAAAATTTATTCCACAACGTCTATTGCGATCTCAAAATTCCGGACAGTTAATAATACCTACAATATCAAAATCGACTGCTGGCGGTAGATCCTTTTCCTATTTAACACCCAAACTTTCGAACAGTCTTCCTACCATTTTCCAGGAAGCAGACACACTCTGTCATTTCAAAGCTAGATTAAAAACTCTTTGACCTAGCATTCACATAAAACATCGACTTTTATTATTCAATGTTAGGCTGCATAGATTAGGTCAGCCGGAACTGGGAACACTTCCCTTAAATCCTGATGTACTCGTTACATCATAAGAAGAATGGCATCTACGCTAATTTTAGTGTCTCTGTTTATCCCAAGGTTTTCCCGCAGCCTGCTGGACCCAGGCTGTATCCAGATCTGATGAAGGACCTTCGCCTGGACCCGATGACAATGCAGTGCTGAAGTCAACTAGCCTCTCCCTATGGAGGATCCCTTTACCACTCTACAGATAAAGCGTTGTGGGGAATTTCGGTTCGCGTACCTAACCCGAAGTGATAAAATTAAATAAAATTCTGTATCAAATTTATAGACAAGACAAGTAGTTTGTGTAGGCATGATTTTATGGTTGAGATTTCACGTAGTGGAACTGCGCAAAGCTTCTAGGTTGTACGTCACACGCATCACACACATGACCAGCGTTGGCCAATAGTGAGCCTACGTGTGACATACAACACAGAAGCTTTGCGCAGTTCCACTACGTGAAATCTCAAGGCCCACAGGGAAGGAAATGAGTATTCTCGTGGTTCATAACTTTTCGGCGGCCAGTTTCGATCCCTTAAGAAGCCTATCGAGGAGTGATCCAGCTCTCAGATTTAATCAAAAATATCTTCATTTGTGTTCCGAAGATTAACGAAAGGCTTACGGGGTTGGAACAACATGAGGGTGAGTAATTACTGACAGAATTTCATTTTTGGGTGAACTAACCCTTTAAGAGTTCATTCTATAGGTATAAGTACGTTTGAATATATGTGCGCAGGCATGTAGTCCTTCCCTAAAAAACCAACCCTCAACAAACTACTTTTGAATTTATCGCTTCGGCGTAGCCACGTGAATCGAAGTAATCCCGACAACTGTCATGATTCTGCCCTCTTGTCGTTGATTTTCTCTGGTCATGAGGCAGGATCATAACAGAATCATGTTTTATGTACAAGCGCATGGTCTGTTGTTTGGGCCATGTGCTTGTGTTGTCTCGTCTTGTAATCCCGCCCCCTTGTTTTTCTTGTTTAATCATGATTGTCTTGTTAGCGTCACCTGTTCCCCTCGTTAGTTTCTTGGTATTTAATCCCCTTGTGTTTGCTGTCTTGTGTCAGTTCATTGCCTAATTTATGCTGAATGATGTCAAATCTCTCCATGTTGCTATACCTTGCCATATCTTACCTGTGAGTACTTAGTGTAGAGTCTTGTCTTGTGAATGTTTATTTGAAGAATTGTCAGTTTATTGTACAGTCATTGTCTAGTGTAGTCTGCCATCCATTCCTTGTCCTAGTCGTGTTTTGCCCCCTTGTGGGTTTTGTTTTCTGTTCTTGTTCTTAATAAATCCCTTGTAAGTCATCTGCTGTCTGCGCCTGGGTTCTCCCTCCATCCATATAACAGAATGAACCAACCAAAAAAGAACCCAGCAGACGTTCAGTCCTTCTCCGCTTGTCTTCAGCCTTCTGACCCGGAACTGTGGTGGCGCTCAGCTATCTCTGACAGTTCCAATGGCAAGCTTCCTTTCCCTCCCCAGGGTGAGTTGACCCTGAAGAGGTACGCCCAGGTCGTTGAGAGAGGAGGTTCTTCCTGCCGGAGCCCCTGGTCAACCGCTACCTCTTCGCGGGTCTCAAACAGAATTTTTGATCGTGCGGTTAGGGAGGCAGCCAGGCTACTCGCTGATATCTGCCAAGGTAACGGCTCGATGTCGGAATATTCGATCCAGTTCCGCAACCTGGCTGCAGAGTGCAGATGGAACGAGAAGGCGCAGTGGGACCGATTCCTGCATGGGTTGGCTGACCGTGTCCAGAAAGAAGTCTACATTCTGGATCACTCCCTAATCGATATTACAATCGACAGGCAAGTCCGTCGGGGAAAGGGGGGACTGTCACTGTTCATGAATTCACTGTCTCTCTCTTGTCTTGCGTACTGTGTGTGGGCATGGCTGCTGATTACTGCTGATTAGCTGCGCCAGCTGGTTCCACTTGTTTGTCCCTTTTATATGTCAGTAACTGGTGTCTCATGTTGTCAGTTTGTTGTGGTTCCCCGGCGTGTTCCCTGTTCCTGTGTTCTGTCTTTGGATTGTGGATTCCCCGTGTCTTCTCGTTTGGACTCTCTGCACTGTTGCACTGGATCACCAAGCACCGTCACCTGGGATATCCACTGGATCACAGAGCAGCACCACCACCAGCTGTCCACCGAGGTCCCTGCGTCACTTCTCCATCTAGCGCTGGTGTCCGTTTGACCAACATACTGTGTTGTGTGCCCGTCTGACCACATTTTCTGCTAATTAAAGAGCGCATTGCAATTGCATCCTGTCTCTGTCATCCATTACAGATATAAAGAATCATATAAAATACAATGATGCGTCTGTGACTCTGCACTGGAAACAAAACACAAAGCTGCATGATACTCAGAATCTAGTTTTCTAAGAGATGTAGGTGCATGCATATATATAGAAGGTCACCATAATCAATTATTGATAAAGCACTCTCTACTATTTTCTTTTGGGCCTCATGGGGGAAACAATTTTTGAAATGATAAAAGAAACCTAATTTTGGCCTAAGCTTCTTCAACAAATCATCAATATGTACATCAAATGCTAATCTTTCGTCCATCCATATACGTAAATATTTATAAGAACTCACTCTATCTAAAGGTATACCATTTGAAGTTGTAATTTAATTGTCGGTTACTTTAGAGCGACCCTGACTAAAAATCATGTATTTTGTCTTTTGAATTTAAAAACAATTTTAACTGCGACAATGAGTGTTGCAGTACTTGAAAATCGTTCTGTAGTGGTTTCATTGCTTGATTTAAAGATGCTGTTGTATAAATAATTGTATCGTCTGCGTACAAATGTAATTTCGCGGAATCTATTCCATGACCTAGATCGTTGATATAAATGGAAAATAAAAGAGGGGCTAAAACGGATCCTTGAGGAACCCCCAGTATTTACTAGGAGGAATGATGAATTGTGGTTTTCCACGGACACACATTGAGTGCGATCTGAAAGATAATTTTCAAACCAATTTAAAGCTGCTTCACTAAGGCCTATGAACCTGAGTCTCTGTAACAATAATTTATGATCTACAGAATCAAAGGCTTTTGATAGATCAACAAATAAAGCAGCACATGACTTTTTGCTGTCTAATGAGGTTATATAATATCATTTGACAAACATGGCTGCGGTAATGGAACTATGTCCTATTCTGAATCCTGACTGATAATCGTGAAGAATATGACTGGCTGACAGATATTGTGTTAATTGGTTTTAATTAAGACTTTCGCTAAAACTGGCAATCTAGATTTCCAGTTCCTACTTCCTGGTTCTGGTAAGAACTCAAGCTGTTGCGTTTTGGACCAGTTGTAATTTGTTTATTAAGCGTGCAGGGAAACCACCGAATAGAGCATTACAATAATCTAGCCTTGATGTCATGGACGCATTAACTAATTGTTCCGCATTTGTCAATGAGAGCATATGACGTAATTTAGATATATTTTTAAATTGAAAAAATTTGGTTTTACAGATACTATTCACATGACTGTCAAATGAAAGATTGCAATCAAAGAGACACACCCAGGTTCCTAACCGACAACGAAGACTTGACAGAGCAGCCATCAAATGTTAGACAGTATTCTAGGTTATTACGTGTGGAAGTTTTTTGTCCAATAATTAGAATCTCTGTTTTTTCATGATTAAATAGTAGGAAATTGCTAGTCATCCAGGAAGAAGGTCAGGAAGATTATTAATAAAGCAATCTTTAGTGGCAGAAGTGATAGGTCTAACATATCTGTAACACGGAGTCTTCTTTGCAACCTTGGCTAAATGAAGTATACACAAGACTAGATAATGTCATCGCTCTGCTGCAGAATTTCAACAGCATTAACATTGATTCCATGTGATAATATTCGATCTAGAGTATGATTACGACAATGAGTAGGTCCTGACACTTGTTGTGTAACTCCAATAGAGTTAAGAATGTCTTTAAATGCCAATCCCAGTGCATCTTTTTCATCTACATGTATATTAAAATCACCAACAATTAGGACTTTTTCTGCAGCCAGTACTAACTCTGATAGAAAGTCAGCAAATTCTTTGATAAAGTCTGTATGGTGCCCTGGTGGCCTGTATACAGTAGCCAGCACAAATCTCAAACGTGATTTATCATTTACACTATATATTTTTACAGTAAGCCCCAACACTTCAAAAGAATTATATTTGAAACTAGACTTCTTAGTAATTTTGAAAATATCTCTATATGATGATATTTACTATGGCTGCACAATTTGGGGAAAATGTCAAATTGCGATTACTGAGGTCAATATTGTGATTGCGATATGCGATTGCGATATAATAAACAAATGGTTTCATGTGTCAACTTGCTTGGTTTTAACGCAAAATGCACAGATTAGTGATAATTCTGAAATGTGTATTACACAACTCAAACTAGCAACAACAACAACTAAATGATTGATAACACCTATAATGATCAATAAGCCATTGATGTCTGGATAAAAATTAATACTCATTTTAAACATTAATTATAGCCATCCAACATTACAGTGATTCCATCGTTACAATTAAAAGCTATACAAATTTTTTAAACATTTATTAGGCTTCAAAAAATACAACAGCTTTTAATTTAAGGGAACTTCAAACAATCCTCACATAAACCCATAGTAAATGTCATATTTACCCATGTTCTTAATGTCTAACAGGTAGGACACACAGAAATTGAATAAAGTTATCAAACAGTCTGCGCTGCATAAATTATAAATTATATATAGACTAATCATTATTAAAGCTACACACGTTCTTTGGTCAAGAGCAGTGATTGTTTTTCTCTGTTCCCTTTCTTTGATTCACTTTACTGACAGAAAGCTTTACTCGCTGCTGGCCCGACGTGGATCTCACACGCGCCTCATTCGCTCAGGACATTCACATGCAGCGCGCTCTCTTTTGACTTGTCGCGCATGAATGGTTTAAAGCATTCGCACGAATAAGAGATCATGTAACACTAGCCAAAGGATAACAAAAAATAGCAGATGCTGCGTTGCATTAAAAGCCCTAATTTGTTTATTTCATATAAAATCGCAGCATTTTGCGTCATTTAATTGCATAGGCTTGACATCGCGATTACGATTGCGATTTGATTCATTTTCATTACATGTGACGTGTTTATATAACTCAATACTCTCAGGATACGTATGTCTACACTTAAGGAGGTGATATACTCATATACACTACCTCATATAATCTTCTTACATGTGACGTGTTTATATAACACAATACTCCCAGGATACGTATGTTTACACTTAGGGAGGTGATATACTCATATACACTACCTCATATAATCAAAGCACAACTCCCCAGTGTGCAGTTGTTGACTAATTAATTGTTTCCAATTTCCAGACTGCTTTTTAGAGACTATTGCGCACATGTAGCCTATTCTTCTCAAACACATGGCTCTCACCAGATGGACCTCACAGATGGTCTTTTCATTCCTCTGAATAAAATCCTTTTACCTGCATCAAATCACTCATCTATGACTCTCTTCTCCACCTTTTATCCCTCAGATCTGGGTTGTATTTACATGGATTTGAGCTTTGAAGTGTCCAGATGGATGGGTGTGAAAGACGTGGGAGTGAGCATGTGCACACATGATCCAGGCCACACACAACTTGTACTTGGTCCGTTCTTTTGGTGCTTGAAGTACAGGTGGTTCTCTTGGAGGTTTCGTTTTTATTTTCTATGGTATATATTCTGTTTGTTGTTGTAGGTCCTTTCTTGGTAATTATTCCAAAAAATTTTGTATCATGCTAATTGATTCCATTAAGTGCTGCAGGCTGCATGAATACTCAACTCTGATTTGCACTTTGAGGGGATAATCATCTGAGAAATAATTATTATGTGGGTTTGTGATTGGGTTGTGTGTCATTATGCGGATGTCCCCATCAATTTCATGTATTATAGATGTTTACTCACAGTTGTGGGTGTGTTTGACTTAGCTCTTTAATTAGCACTTTACTTTAATTAGCAGTTTACCCAGGGCTTCTGTCCTGGCATTAGCTGACTGCAACTTTCTATGTTCCAATAAAAATATTTGAAAGTGGTTTGTTACAGAAGGAAGTATGAAGTTGACATTTAGTCCAACAGGTCCACCTAGTGGCATAACCTTAAGATCGAGCCACATGAGAGATATGGGGTCTGATTCTGCTGGTGTCTTTGATATTGGTAAATGCATGCTTGAGAGAAGTGTGAGTAAGCGATCTGGGCCAAAGGATGTGTGTTTGTAACTGTGTCTGAGTCCGGGTGTCCGGGTGGCACCCTTGTAAATGAAACTGACTGTCAAGGAAAAATCAAAAGTATTAAACTGAGGCATAGCCAAAACAACAGACCTACTGTTTTAAATTCTGTGCGGAAAAAAAAAATAGTTTTAATATTTTTTTAACATTTAACATTTATGTAACAAAATGTAACAATAACTTTATCACCCCCCCCACCCCCCCCCACCCCACCAAATATAATTTGGTTGCCTTTATAACAGAAGTGATTGTGAACATTATCATTGTTTACTTTTTAGTTTTTAATAGAGCACAGGGGATTTATATTTATAATATATTTTAACACCTAATTCCCATGGATGGCAAAGTTTAATTTTCAGCAGCCATTCTTCAGTGTCACATGAACTTTCAGAAATTATTCTAATATGCTTATTTGGTGCTCAAAAACATTTCTTATTATTATCAGTGTTATATAAATATTTATATTCCTGAATGTCATAACTGTTCTACCACATGTCCACATTTTAAATTATTATTAGTTTTTTGTCTTGCTTTTAACCTAAATTTTGCCCAATTTGGATAAAATAAAATGACGTCTGCATGATCTAATCATTAGGGTGAAGAGAAGACACATGGAAAGTTTAGCGCCTCAGGACAACATTTCACAAGGCATGGATTTTTGAGCCCTGAACGCCAAAAAAAATGGTTGAATTCATTAGCAGTTGCTTACACCGGCCTTGAGGTGTATGATAAAAATGATAGTTTCCATGGTAACCGATAGTGTGCTAAAACCAAGAGTAAGACAGGTTGCAAATGGACCACTCTCATTTATAAAAGTGGGTTGTAAAAGGTTATGCTGCAGTAGCTGACACAAGCTTGATTGTGGTTTTATTATTTTGCTTTGACCTCAAATGCTTTAAATGGATACACTGGATAGATCTGTGCAAGATGGCATATTCATTCATTTGTCAAATTAAATGAATGACGTGTCACCCATTTCCCACAATCAAACACTCCCATGTTTGCGTTTAGTGACTTCGCCGTATCCATAGAAACAAGTCATTGGTGATTTCTGATTTCAAATGTTTTTAAAATTCAAATCATTTTCCCTTAAAGGAACACTACACTTTTTTGGAAATAGGCTCATTTTCCAACTCCCCTAGAGTTAAACAGTTGAGTTTTACCGGTTTCGAATCCTTTGAAAAAAAAATAAATAAATTTGTATTTATAGTGCAATAAAAGTGGATAATGGAGGCTGAAGGGAGAGATTAAAACCATTTTTTGAAAGAATACTCTGACCCCGGATTTCCACCAACTGCGGAACGGCTGCGGATCGGCTCCGCTGCGTGTTGGCTCTGTGCTCCGCCGTCCTTCAATACCTACCAGGTCCGGATTTTTTGCGGAACGGCTATGACGAGATCTCCCGCGAATTCACGTATGATCGCACAATATAACAATCTGAGAGATGAGAGAGGACGTTTCACAGAGGACGAGAGGATGTTTCACATCATAAATACTGTTTTGTATTGTATTGTACAAAGACAAAACACCCGGCTAAAATTTCCATGTATTTCCATGAAAATACAACAACAATAGTATTCTAACATTGTCATAATCTCCATATACTGCACATATCATAAATGTACTTTCTACATTAGACCAGGCCCATCTTATTTTTAGTTGAATGGTCTTTTTATAGAACGCACACATGGGCTGATGTTATAGTTCCAGTTCATCATGCTGTGCTGGCAGTGACGCACCGTTTACGCACTGGCCGACCGACATCAAAAATATAATGGCAGATGCTAGTCTGTGTCATTGAATATGTGGTCAAGTCAAGTCTTGTCACCTTCATTTATATAGCGCTTTTTACAATACAGATTGTTTCAAAGCAACTTTACAGAGATAACAGGAAAATAATGTTGTAATAATATTGTTAAATATAAAATTAAATGTCCCCAACTAAGCAAGCCAAAAGCCAATGGCGACAAATGCGAAGAAAGGTGAAAAAGGCGACAGTGGCAAGGAACCAAAACTAGTGAATGGAGGAAAAAACCTTGGGAGAAACCAGGCTCAGTCAGGGGGCCAGTTCTCCCCTGGCAAACAAACGAACAGTGTAGGATCATGATTCAGGCACCATTACAGGTCAGAAGTCAGATTGGATCGGAACATTATATTATGCAGTTCATCTGGTTGAAGTTTGGAGTCGTCACGCACGTATGAAGATGAGTTTGTTGAGGATCAGTGCCGATGGCTGTCGTGTCGATGAGGCCTTCACCGGGGAGAGTCTAGTTGACACAAGCTCTGCTGACACTTCAGGGATGCGTTGTGGTCGTGTCTAGGCGCAAGTCCACCATCTGATCTGGATCCGGCCCGGGTCCGGCTGATTACAGTTAACCTTGGAATAAACAGAAAGACTAAAATTAGCGTAGATGCCATTCTTTTTATGTTGTAGCGAGTACATCAGGTGTTATAGGAAGTGTTCCCGGTTCCAGCTGACCTAATTTATGGTCACTCAAATATTTAGAGTGTTTCGGCATATACAGTCAATGTTATTTAGTGTAGTCTCCTGGTGCTTTTTATCATTTTCTTCTCCTGTTAATTCACATTTTCCAGCCACTATTTTCAGTACAAACTTGACATTGTCCACTAAAAATTGTAAATCTGTTTATTTTTCCTTTGCCTGTCTACTTCAAAATTTGATATGCATGTTGGTGTTGCTGGATGTTCTCCAGTGAGCGTCACATAATTCTCTTCATCTATGGTGTTAAAGTTGCACACGGCAGGGGCTCTATGTGCTCCAAAACCATCTGTTTGGCAAAGTATGTGTATGCGGCCTGCATGTGAAAGACTGCTGTATTGATGAATATTACATGTGGAGGACTGCCCTCTCTGCAAGCATGTATGAGCCAAGTGGACTACATCTCCTGCACTCGTGTCTAATGGCATATGTTGTTGTTAGCATGCCAAGCCACCCAGTGGATTGTTATATTAACTATCCCTCTAGGCCTTCACTCACATGCACTACTGTGCGTGACCACAAGGGGGTTGGGGGTGAGGTCTGAACAGGTGACTGATTTTTAGATGAGTTACAGGGCCAGAGAAACAGCAGACCACAAGATATGTTTTTCCCCAGCATCTCAAATTGAATTTGAGCACCAGAGGGTTTTAGAAGACCCAGGGCACTGTGCTCATCAACCGGCTTCCCCTCACTCATGCTCCTTTGGCCGACCCACCAACTGTGATCCAGAATTTGATTAAGTGACTCCAAATGCAGCCAGGCAGCACATGTGAATCTGTTTCTTGGGTGATGTTGATTCTTTGTCTGAGTGTGTGCGTGTGTCAGGTGCAGAAATAAAGAGAGAGTGGAGAAATGGCATAGATGATGAGTGTAGAAAGGTGTGATTTTTCTGATACTATGCATCTCCTAAATCTCATTTCTTCTCTTGTCCACATCAACACTTCGAGCGAGGGAGAGAGAGAGAGATGAAGTGATGAAATACGATTCTTAAGTGTTTCAGACACCTTCATATATATTTAGTGGAGCAGTGACAGGTGTAAGTCCTGCTGCTGAATACATAAAAGAAACATGAAACCGAGAAAGTGATAGCGAGGGAGAGTCAGAGGTATGGTTTTATTCATCGGTGATGCTTTCTTCAAAAAGATATGCTCATCCATGAGCATAAAATTGCAGGACCTTTATTATGCTGTCATTAAAGCTGTATAAGTAGGTAGAGATGTTCTATAAGCAGAAGCACACTGGCACCCTCACGCACTCTCCATGGAAAGACATTGATGCGCCTGATGTTTAATTTCAGACCACTTTGTTTTTCAAAAGAAAAGATAATTATTTTACTGCAGCCTAAAAGGACTAAAACTTGGCCTAGTTTTTATCCAACATAATCATAAGCAGATTGGTTATGGCTAACATGGCAGAGAATTAGTGATGGCCGGTTCGTGAACAAATCGTTCTTTTGAACCGGTTCTTTTTAGTGAACCGATCCGACCAGCACACTAAATCGGACTGAATCGTTCAAAACAGTTTGCGTCTTGCGTCAGCGCTGATCCACAAGTTACTAAAGTTACTCAATTTTGGACATGCCTGACACAGTCCCTCAGACTTGAAATAAACAATATCCCGGAGTATATGTTACTCCAGTAACTCCAACAGTTCACTGAACTGAGACATGTTGTGCTGAGAGAAGTGATGAGCACGAGCAGCTGATACTGAGAATGCGCGCACTACCGAACGTACAGGTACAGCGGTTCTCAGATCACCAGTACAGAACCGAGAACTGTTTTTTCGGACACGTTCGACATACTGAGAACCGATGAGCTGAGCATGCGTGCAATTTTTTCAGAGGGATGAAATGCATGTTTCTGTAATTGTTGATCAATAAGTGTAACAAAATAAAACAAGTCGGAAACATGTTTAATCACAAAATTACTGTCTTATCACTGTATTAATTTAAAAGTTTGGAAACACAATGAATGGATTGTAAAACTAAACATTTATGATTATACTAAAACATTATATTCAGGAACAGCTAAATTAATTTCTAAGTTGATATAAATCTTTCACGTAAACTCTTGCCAAGATTTTAAGGGTGCTTAGTAAATGTTTATAATGTGTTAATCAAAACATAACGTATTATACATACTTGAGACATGCATCGACTTTTTAGTTTTGTCGACAGTATAGTAGCCTAGATTTCAGCAGTTCTAAGCTCAGCACATACAGGCCTACTGCAACTGTTACGATGAGTCAGCCAAGTTGGAATCCATTTGCAGCTTTATTACAAGAGATAGTAGTATAACAAACAGGCAGGGTTCAGTCAACAGCGATGTATCAGGCAGATCAGAGATGTAATCACAAACCAGGCAGTAGATCAAGACAGATAGCAAACAGTGCAGACTGCCCAAGAAGACAAGGCACAGGTAAGTAGGCAGGCAGCAGATAATCGTAACAAGGTAAACAGTCAAAGGTCATACATGGGGAAATCATAAACAGGAAAATATGCTCAGAGATGTAGCCACAGCAAAACAAAGCTTTGCAATGATGGTTTGGGAGAGTGCTAGTTAAATAGTCCATGGGATGGGGATCAGGTGAGAGGGCAATCAGCACCAGGTACGGGGTTATGGGAAATGAAGTCCGTGATGAAGTTAGTACTCAGGTGATGGTGCCCTCTGGTGGTGATCAGAGGGAGCCACAGAGGCTGGATTTGTAACAGAGCCCCCACCCTGCAAGTGACTCCTGATACGAGGAGGCAATCGACGCAGAGGTCTTCCACGGGGACGAGGGGACGGTTTATCGGGGTTGGCCCTATGGAACTCAGCAATGAGTGAAGGATCCAGAATGCTTTCTGAGTTGACCCAAGACCGCTCCTCCAGACCGCACCCCTCCCAGTCCTCAAGATATTGTAGGGTTCTGGCCCAGCATCTGGAATTAAGCAGTTCATGCACTTGATAAGCCTCCTCGCCTTCCACGATGATGGGCGGAGGTCCCTGGTTACCAGCCTCTCGGGTTACCAGTAGGTTCTCCTCTCGGTCCACCTTGGTCCGGTCCGGCTTGAGTTTTGAGACATGAAATACGATAATTGGGTGGAAAAGCCAAACAATAAGAAACTGGAGTTATCTGCTTTATGATTTTGAATGGACCCACATACCTGGGGCTGAGTTTCTTGCAAGGTAACCGGAGTCGAAGATCTCAAGTGGAGAGCCAGACCCATTGGGCAGGGCGGTAATCCGGATGTGGACGACGAGAGTGATCTGCTAGTTCCTTTTGATGTCTTACTGCTCTCTGGAGATGCACGTGTGCCTTGTTCAGTGGAAGGGTTATGAATGGAGTTCTGTGCGTACTCAGCCCAGAGCAAATATCGACTCCAATCCGCTTGGTTTCGGTGACAGTAGGATCTGAGGAATAGAGTAAGTTCTTGGTTGAGGCGCTCTGCTTGGCCAATGGATTGTGTATGATATCCTGAAGTTAGACTGACGTTGACATTGAGTCTCTGGAAAAAGGCTGACCATACCCGTGACGTAAACTGAGGTCCCCGATCTGACACGATGTCCTCTGGAAGTCCGTAAAAACGGAACACACAACTGCATAATTGTTCAGCAGTTTCTAAGGCAGAGGGTAACTTGAGTAGGGAAATGAGGCGACAGTCTTTGGAAAAGTGGTCGATCACGGTGAGAATGGTGGTATGACCCTGAGAACTGGGGAGATCGGTGACAAAATCAATCGCTATATGAGACCAGGGACGCTGCAAAATGGGTAGAGGTTGGAGTTGGCCAGCGGGGACCTGGCGAGAGGATTTGGACATTTGGCAATTGGTGCAATTTTGAATAAAGGTTATATCAGTCATGATGTCCCATTGGACAGGGGCAAGGACCACGGTAGATGGAATGATGGGTTCGTTGGAAGAGGAAGATGCCGAATTTTCATGCTGCCTGGACAAAGCGTCTGCTTTGATGTTTTTGGAACCAGGTCGATAGGTCACAGTGAAATTGAAACGAGTGAAGAATAATGCCCACCTAGCCTGCCGTGGGTTGAGTCTTGGTCTTGAGTCTAGCTGAGTGCAGGTATTCTAGATTACGGTGAGCTGTTAGAATCAGAAAGGGGTGTCTGGCTCCCTCCAGCCAATGATGCCATTGTTCCAGAGTCGTTTTCATGGTTTCCCATATCATAGTTCTGTTCGGCCAAGTCGAGCTTACGAGAATAGTAGGCACAAGGGTATAGTTTGGGTGGATTACCATGTCTCTGTGAAAGAATCGTTCCAATAACTGTACTAGATGCATCAACCTCAACAATGAATTCTTGTTCTGGGTCTGGATGGTGCAATATGGGAGCAGTGGTGAAACGTTCCTTAAGTTTTTGATCGCTGCCGTAGACCAGGATAAGCGACTCCTAAGTGATTAAAATCACTAAGTGATTTTATGAGGAATAGATGGATGGTTTCTTTATGTAAAGCTCCAACTTGAAAGGAAATATCTCCTGTAGTGTGATGAACATGACCAATCCATCTAACGCTGCCACTGCCAACACAGAATCACACTGAATGAGGGGAATATCGTGGGATTTGGCAAAATCAGAATCAATAAAATTGGCGGCCATCCCAGAGTCTTATCATGGCCTTAGTAGTGATTGATTTGCCCTTTACAGTTAACTCTACTGGTAATTCCACACTACAGGAAGTATGAAAGGAAGAACTCACCGCAGATGGGTTACTCTGGGCTAGACGAGTGGGACATACGGCTCTCATGTGACCAGACTGTCCACAGTAGAGGCAAAGTCTCTGGTGGTAGCGACGCTCTCTTTCCTCAGGTGCGGGACGGGTGAAGCCAATCTGCATGGGCTCGGACTCGAATGAGTTTGAGGGAACAGGTGAGAGCACGGAACAGCCCTTGGTTGGGCGTCTAGAACGAATCAAGTTATCAATGCGGATAGCCAGGTCAATGAAGAGATCCAAATTTCTGCCGTCGTCACGGCAAGCCAGCTCTGATTGAAGTTCCATATTCAATCCTTTGCGAAAAACAGTTTTAGAGTGTCATCAACCCATACAGTCTGTGCCGCGAGTGTGTGGAAAGTTAATGCATAGTCAGCAGCTGTGCCTCTTCCCTGACGGAGGGCTAGTAGTTGTCCTCCAGCCTCCTTACCTCCCTCAGGACGTTCAAAAACATCTCGAAATCTTTGTAGGAAACTATTGACCGTTGAAAAGTTAGGACGACCATCCCTCCAAACTGCTGAAGCCCACTCTAATGCTCTCCCTGTCAGTAATAAGCAGACCAATGATATACGGCTTTCGTCAGTGGGATTTAACCCTCTAGGCGCCACGGTCGAGTTTACTCGACAAGATGCGGCACTAAATGAAACGGCCGATTTTGTCAAATTTCATTCAACCTCCCCTCCACTGGATGGCAGACATGTCATACTTCATCCCGAATCAAAAAAACGTCATGCTTCTATACAAAATGTTCGAATTAGAGCGTATTGAATCAGTGCGATCAAAAGCGGAGCTAGTGTGTGAGTGAGCCATTTTATCAGAGCCTCTCCACAATCGCGGCGACAGTGTTGTGGTGGAGACTTTGTCTAATGCCACTGGGTATATTAGATGAGGTTGAAGTATTAGTTAGGAGGCAACGTGGAGGCAGGGTGGGCAGTTGCAATGACAATGACAGTAGTCCGAGCTGTGCACACTCAGCGCGCGCACGAGGCAGATCTGGCCGCGCTGCTCGTATCATCTCACTCATGATCTGTGCCTTGCTGTGGCCAGTGAGCGTTTGAAATAAACAGGTCTTGTCTACTTGTGTTTGTATGCCATATGAATAATATATATGTGCCCCATACATGGAATCAGAGTTCCTACTGTATTTAGTAAATGGAAAATCTCTACAGCAAAAGGTCAACCACTACATGCATTCGGTTTGTTTCTACCATTTATTAGTAATGATTTACACAGTTTGTTTACTACTTACTGTATACCTGAGCATTCAGTATTGTGCAATATAGCATACAGAAGGTGATGGACATTTTGGGGGGAAAGAAGTGCTGCATTTTATTTTATTTAAACATGTGACTTTTCATGAAAATTCTATAATCCAAGATTGCCGCCACCATATGACATCATAATATGCAAATTAGATGGGAAAATGTACTCTCTACGTAAACTTTGGATCATCCTTAATATTTCTCTAATTTACAGAAAGTCTCTATCTTTTATCACTTTTAAGATATAGCCTTTTGAAATTAAGATGGCAAAATTGAACGTTTTCGGAAAAAACCTCTGCCCCCTAAAGGTTTAAGGTTGGTTGCTGTGTTGTAAACAGAGGATTTAAGTAAAAAGCTCTTACATTTAGTTGGGGATCCATTACATTTCTCAGGAAAGACAAGACGGGGACTCGTTGTTGTCATAGCATGTGTGGAGGCGTTAGTAGTGGAAGTTACCAGCGGGTTCGTCTGGCTTCATTCGGGAGCGGGGATGTGAAGGCTTTGCAATGTCTTGACTAATTCCTCTGTGAGAGAAGTCAAAGGATTTAATTCATGAGTTCACACTTACATCAATTAAACAGAGTAAAGATTATGCGTATTTGACGTGCTGTCCAGGGGGAGGGCTCCGAGCTCAGAATTTTTGCCCGAACCAAGAGTACTCCCCCCGTTGTTGTAAGAGTATTTAGGACTAGAAGTGAGGAGATGGGGCGGTGGGGGGATGCTGTTAAACTGTCAACGAACGGAGGTACATTTGCTGTATATATACACCTCTTAACTTGTTGAATGGGTTGATTAACAGTGTGCTCCACTCGTGTCTAATTAGGTTTGATTATCTGAATGTGCTCCACATGTGTTTAATTAGGTTTATAAATGTGCTCCTCCCGAACTTTGTTAATAAAACATAATTTGTTGATGATGGGTTGCCAGGAGGTAAGCCTGTGCCGAAAGCTCGGCTGATAAATGATGGATACCTGCTGGATTGTGTTGTGGTGAAGTTGTCTGTAGCGATGAGTCAGCAGAGTTGGAATCCATTTGTAGCTTTATTACAAGAAAGTTTTATTACAAGTATAAGAAACTGGCAGGGTTCAGTCAACAGCGACAGGGATGTATCAGGCAGATCAGAGACGTAATCACAAACCAGGTAGGGATGGCAGAGGCGAAACTGACATTCCAAAGCTTTACGAGATTCCGAAGTGCAGATGTTTCGAAACACTGATCCGAAGCATGATTCAAAACACCAATGTCAAGTGACTATGGCTAAATGAAGCTTCGGAGTGTTTCACAAGTGTTTCGACCGGTGGCATGGTCCGCCAAATCAACGTTTGATTGACAGGGTTGGGAACAGACCACACAATCGCACATCTGTATAAAAGAGTCAACACATCTTGACCTAGTGGGTTTTTGTGAGAGGAGTTTGATTTTGAGATAGCAGCTTTTTGGTGATATAGTGACATTTATAGTGCGATTTGTTTAGTTATATTTAGGCTTACATTTAAATTTACACATTGACTGATAGGCTAGAGACAGAGTATACATATAGTGACACATAGATAGATAGATAGATAGATAGATAGATAGATAGATAGATAGATAGATAGATAGATAGATAGATAGATAGATAGATAGATAAAAATGGAGGCTTCACAGAAGAGATGCCGTACATCTGTGGTGTGGGAGCATTTCCAAGTGAGATGTATGTATTGTGATCGGCAGCTAGCCTGCTGCAATAATACATCATCCATGATGCGCCATTTGAAGAGCACTCATCCTGCCATTTTGCAGGGTGCAGAGGATGGTAGCATTCCCCCTGTCCCTAGGCCTGCTACTGACACTGCTGGGCCATCTAAGCAAGGAATGCATTGTTAGGGGCCAAGCCCCAAAGGGGATAGCCCCTATTGTAATTGTAAGTTTTCTTATTATTATTATTAATTTTCCCGAATGGGAGTCAATGGCAGCCCTATGAACCGTAAGTAGGAAAATTATGAAAATTGGCAAATTTGTAGTGATGGTAATGAATAGTAATTGGACCAAATTTTGAGTCTCTAGGACCAACTCTATAGCGCCACCACCAGTTCAAAAATTCTACATTAAAATGTTTTTTTTGAACTTTTGAACACTTTTATCTAGAAAAATTAATCTCAGTACACCTGAATCCACTCATTATGGTGATCGCAATCAATATCGTAAATTAAGACCCCGCCCATTACAGTAGTGGCCATTTTGAAAAGTACAGTACAAAGTTTTTTTTTGCCAATCCCTTTAAAATTGGTCAAATTTTGTCCAAAATCTGCTCAAATGATCTTTGGACTGAGCCGCACAGAAGTGAGTGAACAGATTTTTTTTTTATTAATCTTTGTTCAAAAGTTATGATGTCGCAAACTTAACAAGGTCGACCCAAAATTGGTTCAGAAGCTATAGCTCAGCCAAACTTTGATCAATGGAAACGAAAATAGGTATGCTTAATCGCAGCCATGATCTGAGGGTCCATGCCAAAGTTGGGAACAGCGTCACCTACAGGTCATCAGATATGGAAAATGATTTTTCAGAAAATCATAAATGTGGTATCTATGGATTCCTTGTGTCATGTCGATTCTGTGGATATCGATTTTGCCAGAATTGGATGTACCACGTGTCCGCCATTTAGAATTTTGTCATAAATTGCAATATCTTTTTTGACATATTTGACATATCAGCACAAAATTTGCTAGGGATGATTGACAAGATGTCCTGAAGGGACATGCAAAGTTTGAACACAGCGCCACCTAGTGTTCCTGAGATATAAGTTTTTTTTGCAAAAACGCTTATAAATTTTGAAATCATATTTCAAAATTTGATTGCTTTAGTTTATGTCATTATATTCCTTTGTTTATGCCGATTCCGACGATATCTCATTTGTAATTTTCCAACAATGTGACTGTCCGCCATATTGGAGCAAATGATAAACAGTTTTTTCTCTACTTTTCCAATTTTGTCCAAAATGTGATCAGATGATCTTTGGACAGAGCCGCACAGAAATGAGTGAACGGATTTTTGATAGTTCACCGTTCCCGAGATATTCCTCTCTGAAGTTGACCTAGCCTGTGTTTGTTGCCTTATGCTAGTTAGCTTAGCATACTAATTGGTTAACATGCTAACCAGTTGCCATTCTTTCTTATATGGGTCTTCAGCTATCAAGTTAATCTTAAAATACATTAGCATAGCATGTTAATCTGGTTAACATGTTATGGAACTTTTTGTGAACTCATTCTCACACTGAAACCTCTCCTCAGCAGGCTGGTGAACATGCATGAGTGATTAGCTCAACGTGTTACACCACGGATCCTGATGCTTATGTAGCCGGTTCGGACTCGCGTCTCTGCTATTACGACTCGGCTACCCCTCTGCGTTGTGTTGTGATGAATAAAGACTGGAGTCGGATGGCTGGTTCAGAGGTTTTTTTATCTGCATGAGTTGAAAAATGCAGTAATTATTTTTGCATTCAATGTAGTGCATGTTTAATCAGCCTTCTCCTCACTTACAGTTACAGTAATAAAGAATAAAAAGAAAATAGTAATAATTAATATCACATCAGGTGTATCAACGGTCAGTAAAATAATACAATATATATATATATATATATATATATTTCTCTAAATATACATTGACACTAACCAAACTCATACATCTGTAAATCACCCACAATCCAGCATTTTATATAACCAATTCAGTTGAACACATAACAAAGAAATCACAAAAACAATTTATAACCATACCTGCATGAGTTGAAAAATGCAGTAATTATTTTTTGCATTCAATGTAGTGCGTGTTTCATAAGCCTTCTCCTGTCAAACATTTGAACAGAGAAAAGATTTCAGCAGACACGCTTCACAGGCCTACTTTCACACTAACATGCAACACAACGTGATAATGCATTCACTCGGTTAAACTTTCACTTAAGCAGGAAAAACAGCTCTAAGAGGGAAAATCACATATTGTGCATACTTATTTACATTTTAACGAAATCGATAACTTAATTAGTGATTATTTTCACTTACAACACTCTTTTGAACAGGAGTGCACACAATACCTACCTCGCTCCGCTCAGACCTCCCGCGGACTGAAGCGAGAGTGTGCGCGATGTCACAACTGCAACGAACACAAAACTCATAAAGATATATATATTAAAAAAATATATTTTCTTTAATTACAAACATATGTAACAGAAAAATTTTGGATTTTGTGTGAATTTAAAATTAAAACACAAGTTATAATTAATACCTGTAACACTTTATGTGGGTTTACCACTCATTGTGACACGTGCCCAGACTGCATGAGGTACTTGGCAGGAAAAGATGCAGAAGTTGCATCTGTTCCAAGCATTGTGCCTAAAAATGATCTCATCTGAAGCTGTCACATACAACATGCAGTGCTTCTACATACAATTCATTGTTCTTCTTCTTGCAGGATGGTTGTCAATGGCAGCCCTATGAACCACAAGTAGGAAAATTGGGAAGGGGAGGGCAGGGGAGGGCCAGGTAGAGTTGCTGCTGCTTCAGGGCTTGGCCCCTGTATCACTGCTTGCAACTATATTTCTGTGTGTTATTGTTCGTTGAAGCGCGAAAGAGAACTCGATTCCGGTGTTGTGTGTGTGTCACATCAGGACATAGCATCCATTCAATTAACAAGGTAACCTAAACAGTCTTGTCTATTTAACTTCACCTGCTGGCCCAGGACCCATCACTGATTCTGGCTGAGGAACCATCACTGATTCTGCCTGTTCCTCACTGTGCTCTGCAAGATCCCCTGTAGCAGCCTCTGCCTGCTCACTGGCTTGCTGCTCTGCCTCATTTTGGACATTATCTTCAAGTGAATTCTCACACCTGCCTTCTTCCTCAGACCTACACTCCTCTATGCTGTAGCTACATTTCTTTAAAAAATGTGAGATGCTTGTCGATTTTCTCTTCATCATCTGCAAATTGATAAAGCACAGTGTGACTAGTCATAGCTAGTAATTTTGCACCTTATCAGGGCTAGCGTTAATTTCAGCTAATGTTCATTCAACACTGTAAAAACTTTACTGAGGAAAAGTTGACTTAGAACATACATTCATGTCTTCACTATAAGTCACTACTCTTATGGCATCCATACCCGTTGCCGTTTGTCGTCTCTCCTAAAAGTTAAGATGCTCTCCTGTGGTCAAATCAGTCAGTCCTGCTTCTTGCACTGACTGAGCAGTCAACGCCAACGGCGGAATTGGAAAGGGGGAGGGGCAGTGAAACAGCTACTCTGGAAGTGACGCACAGTGGCGGTTCTACATTGAATTACACCCTGGGTGAGGGTGTAAAAACACCCTTTTTTTACTGCTTGTGCCGCCCCCAATGTGACATGAACCCCGTGCCAAAAACCGCTACTGTGTAGCTGTTGCATTTTTGTGAATAACATTATGTATTCAAATTAATAGTCCCCACTGCAAAAATCATACTAAGGGTGGCCACAGGGTGGCCAGAGTTTATACAGTGGGGGCCGTGAACATGGTGAACATTGGTGAACATGTCTATGCGCCCAGTTTCCACCCGTTCTCTCCAGCGCTCCACTTTGCGCACAAATGCCTGCACTTTATCATTAAGAGACAGGATGCTAGTGTTTTCGCCCTGGACTGACATGTTAAGTCCGTTCAGTTTTTCAAATATAGATGACAAATATGCCAGCTTTTGTAACCCAGCCAGGATGAGTGAGGTGCTCGGCAAGAGGAGATCTTTGGTCAGTGAGGAAAATGCGCACCTCTATGGAGTAAATTTTGTGCCATAATTAAACAAACAAATGCAGCATTTTGCAAACAAACTCGATCTGCTTTGCAAAGGAAAACTCGACTCACAAACAAACTCGACCTGCTTTGCAAAGGAAAACTCGTCTTGCACACAAACAGAAAGCAATGTGCAAATACAAAGGTCAATTTGAGCGAAAATGCAGAGAATTAACAAATATATGTATAGTGTTTTTCATATTTCACAAATAAATACAAATCATCCTACAAATTGCGTGTAACCTTTGAAGAAATACCAAACCTATTGCATACAAATGCATACCTGTCTGTTATGACTGTGCAGATGGCTTTTTATGAGATCTCTCGGCTTGATTTTCTCACAAATGCGTCCGGGCAGATTTTCTCACAAATGCAATTGAGCAACTTCCTCTTCCAAAACAGTAGATGGCGCTATTAGGGTATTAATTTAGAGTTAGTCTCCCGGGAGAAGGACTGGTTTGAAACGCATACTGCTTGACTTTTGCCTACTACAGCTGTGGAAAATGGGCGAGTGAGTTTCTGTCTTCTTACTGCATCTATAATTAACCTTGAGGTTTTCTTTGCAAAATGTTTATTACATATCAAAACAGAAATCCACATTAGCACTTAGTAGCACTTCACTCTCTCTAGGATAGTGGATTCTAGCAATAAGCTGAAAGCCCTGCAATCATATGTTGCTTTTTTTAAAAACATTCTGACATCTGACTCGTGTGAAATGACTAAATTAGTGATTATGTCTACACTGAACGACTCTATTTCTTTCTTTCTCCATAAATTAATGAGAACATACAATTTAATTGAAAGGAGGGTTTAATTTTTTCTGTCCAAAATAATTTTGGCACTACATATGTCACGGGCAAGTTAAGAAACAATTGTATTTTTTTTTCATTCATTAGGGCTAATTATTTTATTACATTAACATTTAAGCTGACTGAATTTTCCATCTAAATAAATAATGAGAGACTGAGACCCTTTCAAAAAGTAGACAAAAAAGGTTGCCAGTGGACAGCTACAAAGTGAAAGATGTTTTTTATCATGTGTCATGCTTTTTACTTATTACATTTCAGGTTTTTAATGGGACTTAAGTACTGTACCACCCTTTCTAGAACATTACAGTCTTGCATTCCAGATAACATTTTGTATAAACCGTTATTAATGTTTAGCATCTGTCTGTGTCTGTACATCGATCTCCCAGGTGGTTTGCATAATGATGGAGTGGCTTTGATCTCGACTTGAGCACATTCTCGGTCGGCAACCTCTGGACCTAGACTATTTACAGTTCATATGCACACAGGAGATGGTGTTGTTTAGTGCATTTTCTGATCAGGTTTATCTTCCTGAGAGCATTGTGAATGGCCTCGCAGAACTGTACAGATTAGTAACTGAGGAAAAATCTAATCAAGTCGTGGAAGTGTTAATTCAAGTCATGGGGCAGCTGGACGTCCACGCTTTGATGTGTCGCAAGATTATCTGATGCATCTACTCCATCAAGGTCTCCCAGTGTCATGCATTGCCAGTCTTCTCGGAGTGTCTAGGCGGACAGTCTACAGACGAATGGCAGATTTAAACATCACTGTTAGAGGTCTATACAACACTTTATCAGACTCAGAACTTGATAACCTTATTGGTGAAATCAAAGAAAGCATGCCACATGCAGGTTATCGGCTTGTTAAGGGGAGTTTGCAAGCCAGAGGACATAGGGTTCAGTGGGAGAGAGTTCAGGCCTCGATGCATCGTGTTGACACCATGGGTATCCTTTCCCGTTTGAACATACTAGGGTGTGTTGTGCGGCACAAATACTCCGTTCCTGGAGCAAAATCACTTGTACACATTGATACCAACCATAAGCTGATCCGGTGAGTGAGTGTCTCTCTATCTTTCTGTCTGTATCAATCAACTTTTCAATGTAGGTGATTTTGTTGTCTCAAAGAAATGCTTAATTTTAAAATGAGTTGTCTATTGAATACTTGGGTACAATATAGTCATCTTTGATGGCATTTATGGATTTTCCAGAAAGGTAATAATCTTATAAAACACAAGTCAACAAGGTCAGCTTGACCAAACATTTTTAACTATTTTATATCCTGCTATTTTCCGATAGATCATGTACCTAGGTGTCGCAAATAACAACCTGTCATCAACAGCCTTGGCCTTCTTCCAGCACTCCATTGAACATTATGGATTTCCACTGAGGTATTTTAATAAACAACTAAAACAATAGTATTTCCAGCAACATCTATACAGGAAATGCATTTATAAAATCTCAAGTGAAAAATTTAAAGTTTAAATGCAGAGGAACACTCACATGTGTGTACTGTATGAGTGTGTTTATTTTTCCGGTTAACCCTGATAATTCTAGCATTAAACAGTATTGAGCTGAAATTTCACATGCTGCAGTTTTCAGAGTTTTAATTGGTCGTCTAAATTAAACCTCCATTCATGATGTTAAAGGGTTAGTTTACCCACAAATGATTATTTATTCATAATTTACTCACCCTCATATCTTTCCAAACTGTATGACTTCCTTTCTTCTGTGGAATATAAACAATGTTAACAGTAAAACGGTTTCGATTCCCATTTATGGGAATGGGTCACTGGGAATTTAAACTGTTTTCTTACTGACATTCTTTAAGATACTTCTTTTGTATTCCACAAAAGAAAGACAGTCATACAGGTTTTAGTAAATGATGGTTTTAACTACATTTTTGGGTTAACTATCCTGTCTGTTTTTATATGAAGCGACATAAAAAAGAAGGCTTTGACAGGAAATTGTTGTAAATGCTGCATGTATTCTCTTATATTGATTTTTAGCATGATTACTGTTGATCAATTCTTCTTTAGAGTAAGAGGTGACCATGGCGTAGAGAATGTCGACATAGCACGCCTGATGTTCACCGTACGGGGCACAGGAAGGTCCAGCTTTATTGCTGGAAAGAGTGTCCACAATCAGAGGCGAGTAGTTTTTCTCTTCAAATGTATTGCTATGGTAATTTTTTTTTTTTTTTGCTTTAATGTTTGTAGGACTTTGGTTGTCTACAGTATCAAGTTTCCTGACATTAGATTAGTGTTACAAACATAATTCTAATGAGACTAGTAAATGTATAATTGTATGTTAATCACTTAAAAAAAAAAATTATAGTTGCGCTTTAAAACCTGCAGTGTTAATTATTTGCAAAATCACTTGTACACATTGATACCAACCATAAACTGATCCGGTGAGTGAGTGTCTCTCTATCTTTCTCTCTGTATCAATCAACTTTTCAATGTAGGTGATTTTGTTGTCTCAAAGAAATGCTTAATTTTAAAATGAGTTGTCTATTGAATACTAATGAGACTAGTAAATGTATAATTGTACGTTAATCACTTAAAAAAAAAAATTATAGTGGCGCTTTAAAACCTGCAGTGTTAATTATTTGCCTTTGCTTTCATAGAAAAAAGTAATGTATCTACATGAAACAATATGTTTGGAATGAGACTAGCTTCATTAAAAAATATATACATTGAAAATAATTATTTATTAAAATATCACTTTTTCAGGATTGAGAGTCTGTGGAGAGACATGTGGTGTGCTGTAACCACCATATACGTCAGTGTGCTGCACTCACTGGAAGATGATGGGTTCTTTGACCTATCTAACAACATGCATCTTTTTAGTTGCCATTATGTGTTCTTGCCCAGAATACAAGCTAGCCTGGACGCATTTCACACTGGATGGTATAACCATCCAATTCGAACCGAGGGGAACATGACACCCAATCAGCTCTAGGAGATGGGAAACATTCAGCATGCGGTGGCAGAGCCAGATTTTGAAAACACTGAGGTAATAAAATGTCATCAAACAAATTGCAGCAACATTACGAAGTGTAAGCTTTCTTTTGTAGAAGATAGAAATTTGACCTTGCTGACCCAGCTAATGTTATTAAAATATTTATTTAAGCCATGTTATATAACTTGCTGATATAAAGAAATTGAATATTACAATTTATAAATAAAATACTGATTAATCCGTTTTAGGAACTGTACCTTCAACACCTTGACTGGGAAGATTGTGGCCTGCCTTATGATTCACAACATGGAGTCATTGTTCCCATGGCTGACAGCCTATTGAGCCCAGAAGAGCTAGCAGGACTTCAGGCAGCCATTGATCCCATGGGACCCTCAACGTTATATGGCACAGATATCTATCTGGCAGTCACTCACTGCATACAGCACATACTGGGCAAACAGTGAAGAACAGTTTTATTGTTATTCTTTTCAACCTCTTGTCCATGTTGAACTTTCAGTAAACAAAATGAAAAGACTGACTATGTAAAAATACAAAAGCTACAGTTATATGAACAGCTTGTATAGCACATATCACTGCATAGACAGTGAAGAACAGTTTGATTATTCTTTTCAACCCCTATAGTGCTTTTATTTTTCCAAATAAATCAAGTAAAAGAAAAGAAATGTGAAATTATATAAACAATTCCACCTCACTATCTATGAACAAGGTTTATATATATATATATATATATATTATATTTATAATATGGTTAGAATTAATGGATATATATATATATATATATATATATATATATATATATATATATATATATCCATTAATTCTGATTAATAAAACCAGAAATAGGCCTTGTACTGTCAAAGAACAGTAATTACACCAGCCCAAATCCTGTATCCACAGTACTGATGCAGGCAAGTAATTCTTTCTTGATTGCTGGGTAATCAAGATATCGTGATGGAAGCCGTAGGGTCTCAAAGCATGTGGATGCCTTAGGTAGGTTACAGTTGGTTACTTCCAGTTTGAGGGAATTAATGGGAACCTCCCAACCAACCCAGAACTTGACGAGGGCCTTCAGTTCATGACTGGAGGCTGTGAATATATTATAGTGACAATTTAAACTGTTTCCATTAATAGAACATTGGCTGATGTATTTTTATCCTGCACATGCATCTAAATATATATATATGTGTGTGTGTGTGTGTGCACTGTCAAATCGATGAATCATATCTAACAAAAGTTTATAACACATTTATATGTATGTGTGTGTATATTTACACACTACTGTGCATATCAGTCTCTATATATACACATATCATACATACAAATACACACACACTCTGAATTAAAATGAATACACTACCACTTTCAATGAATTGACGAAGGTAGCCAGCAATCCGGCTCTTATCCTCCAAAGAGCATTCATCATCGTTGTCTTCATTTTCCACCATGGAAGGCCAGCTGATTTGAAAAATTACAAAAATCACTGTCAATTATAATCAAATACACATTTCAAGAATCATACACGACAATCAAGACATTTGGAGATGACTAATTCCATTTCATTCAGATTTACACTTCGCTGAGATTATTACCAAAATTACGTACCACTGGGGTTAACACATCATTTTTCTCTCGTGGAAAAATGACTGAAAGCACATCCGGACGCTGACAAAGTAGTGGCCACTGCATGGTCTCCTTAAGTCCTTTTCGGAGTTGCTTGATTTGCCTCATAGTTCGTCCGATAACCTAGTAAGAAAAAACAAAACATTAAATAACATTAAAGAATGGGTTAGATGTAAAAAATGTTCCACCTGTGTTAAAATGCATACTACCGCATGATGTAGAACCCTCTCACAAAGCCATCGTCGATTAGCATTGTTCACTGGAGGAAGGTCCCACGAAAAGCACAAATCAATAATGCTCTCCTTTTTGTCAGGTGTTAATTTAGATTCCCCTTCAAGCTGAAAGTTACAAATGTTTTAATAAAATGGTTTAATTTATATTTAGTATTAAATAAGCAAATGCTCAATTACTAACATTTAACATAACAACAGTAACACAATCAATATATCAATAAATAAATATCCAAAAGCAGAATATATACCAGCATAATTTTCTGACACAAATCAAAATCTGGACAGTCTGAAATCTGTACAACAGTTGTTTCAGCAACAGCACTGCCGCTAGAAATGACATGGACAACAGCAGGGCTAAGTCCTGACAAAGGTGGCCCTCCATGAAGAAAGCAGTGACCGATCATTCTACCAGCCATCAGAAACAGGTCACTATCCACTAAATGTGCAGATGAAGATGGTACGAGATGATCTGGCTCTCCATCAAAAATCCTTGTAATATGAGTATTTCCTGAAAAACAAGAAAACAAGATTTTTTGTGGTCAGACACTGAAGGAGACAAAAGTTAGGCACTGCTGACTCAGAAACTGATGAAGTGAGTTCATACCAAAGTTAAGGTGAAAACCACATTTTAGTTTCTGTGTAGTCGTTGAAAATAAAAAACGGTTTACACCCTCTCCAACAGCAGGATCCCCTAGGAAATTTTTAAAAAAGTGTGAATGTTGTTCTTATTTACTTCAGCTTGTGTTTGCACAAAATACATAAAAAAATTAGGAAACCACCTTCAAGCCTGGTTTTCAGATGACATGCCCATTTTGCATGACATACTTTGTAGAAAGCAATGAGAGAACCTTATTGGTCTGAGATGCTGCTTGTAAGGTCAAGATGCATATACAGAGGTTTCTCAGATGCATGAACTTGGATTACAGATTGCCTGTACATATCAGCTGCATTAATGGGGCCTGGTACAGTTTTCCAATCTACAACAAACAAACAAAAAAAGTTAGGGAAGGGTTGTGATAAAAATCACAAGACCATTTGACCTGTATACTTTCCAGCATAAGATTTCAAGGATTGCCTGAATGAAAACATTATGAAGATCATAGAGAAAGAAAATTGTATGTAATATGCAACAAACCCTTTGCTTCATCACTAAAATCAGACAGTGATGCTGACGAAGTAGATGGTAGATTTTGGTTGGATGTAGTCTTGGAAGCTATGCCTGATGGGCCAGCCTCTTCCGTGGTGTCAACATCCACCGTCTCAATGTCTGACAAATCCCAAACAGGACACTGGCTGAAAGACAAAAGTAATTCAATTTTGTACAACAAAAATACATTGGCGGAAGCATGTTTTTGGCCAAGATACTAATGCTATCTAAATAACATGAAAGTGAAAGAGTGATGTGACGTGTAGTCAAGTATAGTGTCCCATATCTAGAATTTATGCTCTGCATTTCACCCATTCATGTACGCACACATACACACACCCAGAGTAGTAAACAGTGGCGCCCAGGGAGTGATTGGGGGGTTGGGTGCCTTGCTTAATTTGGGTTCACCAGTTGTGGGTAATGAGACTGGAAGAGAGCACTGTTCATTCACTCCCTACCCCCACCTACATTTCCTGCTGCTATTGAGTCTCGAACCTGCGCCCCTCAGGTTACAAGTCCGACTCTCTAACCATTAGGCCACAACTGCCAGTAACACAATAAATTTATAAATAAATAAATATCCAAATACAGAATGTATACCAGTATAAATATAGCCACTTTGGAAATAACACTAATCAATATTGGTTGAATGTTAGCAAACTCTTTGACCTCTAGTACAAACCTTTCTCCACAAGCACTGGCATGAATCTCGATATAATCAGGAGGGAACATAACTTGGCATATTGGGCACCTTTTTCTTGTGGCGAATTGGTCTTCTTTAATGGTGGGATCACTTTTAATAGAAGTTTCAGGGGAAGCTACAATAAAAACAAACAAACTGGTCAAGGGTCAACTCATCAGAAGCGCACAACCAAACCATAAAAAAAACAGTTAAAGTAAAAATAACTACTCAAAAGTTGGTGTTAATCAATGCAATTATAATGAAGAACTAAATGTGATCGTTAAGACTTACAGACAATCTGAGTACTTGCTTCCAAGCAATCACTTGATTCTTCTTCTGCCTCCTAAACAGAGAATATGAAAAAAATAAAAAATTAAATTAAAGCGTATATTTTCTATAATAATAATAATAACAACAAAAACAATGCAAGTTCAAAACAGTTTAATGAACATTTCAAACTTTCTTGGTCACTGTCTGGCTTGCTACACGACTCTACATGCAAAGCCAGAGCTTGTAATGGCAAAGTTTCACCATCTGTCTTGCACTGTGATTTTGGCATTTTGCTGAACTCTGGGGCATCAAAAGGAAGTGGTGAAATATCGATTTCATCCTGAAGTGGAGCAATGAAAAGCATATGCCTTCCATTATTAGATGAGCTCTTAAGTAGCTTTGCCGTGTATCCCTCTGATTCTGGTGGAATCACTGTCAATTTCCTCTGGCCACTGCCACCTTCAATAAATTATTAACATTTGGAATAATGTGCATTGTCTATGTTTTTTAGCGCATGCACTAAGCTAGCAGCAGTAGTACTGGCTAACAAAAATTATACAAACAATGGAGATTTATTCAGAGACATGAAAGAGTTAAACTTCAAAAGACATTAAAGAGTTAAACAAGGGATAAAAGATTATAACTACTGACCTGACGCCTTGTATAAAAGCCATCCACCCATTAAGTTCTCCAATTTAGGATACTCAACTGCCAGAGATGCTGTAATCTACAGAAACCAAATTTAATTAATGCACATATCAAATAGCTCCTGCTTACAAATACTGTAGATATAGTTAATACTGTAATAATAGTTACTGCGTTTAAAAACACTCACCTCTGCATGGTTGCTGTTATCAGGTAAAGAAATATGGCGTTTACCTAACCCTGCCATTAACAATTTAAGTTCTTGAGATCCTTGTGGGGTCCTATCTGTTGGTGCTGGGAGTAAGTAGAACTGCAGACTAGTATGCTTTGTGGGGGCTACAACAGCCTTTGTCACCGGAGTAGGAAATCTGCGTTTGCCGCTGTTTTTTTCTTTTCTAAACATACTAGGAAAGGACCTGTTGAAAGTTTTCAATGAAAGAGATGCAATATTTTCAGGATAAAAAAAAAAATTGTATTTGTATGCAAACACAATATAATTTAAGAAATGATAGGTAACCTAGTCATCTCTTGATGAATGCTGGGCCTCAATCCTGGATTTTGACTGCCAGGCGGATTTAGAGTCAGACCTCGGGATTGGCTCTGACCCTGGACCTGTTCCTGACCAGCTGTTGCCGTTATGAGTGACAACAAGTTTCTTGCTGCACTTTCAATGAGTGCATACTCTGGCTGTTAATAAAAAAAAGAAAAGAAATTAAATAAGAATAATAATGTGATTATTTTAGGCATGTACTGTAACAACACGATACTGATCTTGCAGTACAACGCACTGACAATACTTTGAACAAATCCAAAATAGAGTTAAAATGGTATTTTGTTATTATTACTTTTAAAACATAACCTATGGCAAAACATTAATACTGCTTATTAAAGTGCTATGTTAGGTGAACTTAGGCTGTACTTGGTTGGTCCTCCTTCCATTCACATATGAGAAATATTCATCATTCTGCTTAGCTAAAATACAGAAATTAGCTTGCACTCGGTACCTGTCTACATATTTTAAATTATGTATATATGTATATATATATATATGTGTGTGTGTGTGTGTGTCTTAATATTGCTGCTATCCACAATATTGTTGGATTTCTGTATTGACACGATATACTGATATACCCCAGCATTATTTAAAATGTTGTCTGTGCTGCCAGGCTGGTGGTGGCACTAAAAGAGGAATCGCCACCAGAATCTAACTGTCCGACAACGCCACCTGGGGACTTCCACCCCAGGAAATGCTCTATTTCTGCTTTGACTTACCCTTTATACAGAGGCCACACAGGTTTATTAAAGTAAGACAAAGACGTGGTTCCAAAAGAATAACTTATTTATTGATAATCAGTAACTGGAAGTGCCTGAAAAGAGGATGGTCAATAATACAAATAAATAATCAAATTACAAGGAAATATAGAAATTTATTACAAATTCAACAAACAAGTAACTTATTTTATTTATAACAAAACACACTCCCAGTTATTACTGATTATTGAAATAAACAAAAAGACAGTGGGCCAGGGCCAGCTGTGGGGAGGGAATCTAACTAAGAGGGTGCTCCAGGGATGCGCCAACTTATCCACCGCATGTGCCCACTTTAATCGATAGTCACCGCAAACCAATTCACTGCAAATCGTGTCCCCAGTGCTATTAACACTACAATCAGTGAAGGAACCCACACTAGCGTGCCTAGCCTCTACCACAAGCCGACCACTAGAACCACTGTAAAGAACAAAACAATAAGTTAAATAAAACACAATAGGTCAGTTGGTTATATCTAAAATACAAGCATAATCAACTAGGGGAGTGCCACCTGGAGGCACAACAGCTGGGGTGTACCAGCAACAATTATTACAGTCCTAATTTAACAAAGGCAAAACAGCAGCTGACAACCTTAACACAGTGTGTTCTGTAAGGAACAATACATCACGCCACTCCAGACAGGAAACCTTGGAATCAGCCAAACCACATAAAACAAGCGGGCAGCAGACTGCTAAACGTCACCGAGGGTTCATGTGGCAACCAACAGACAGGAAAAACAGCAAAGAGGCAGCCATGATACTACAGCTGCCTTAAATAAGCCCAGCTAATGAGGGGGGTTTGACCTGGGTGGAGCTAATTTGATGCTCTAGAGGTACATTCAAGAGCAAGGCTAAACACCTGTAAGTCTGCAAAGAACCACACACCACTACAATCCACCCCCATTTTTTTCCATCGTCGTCCCGAAGATTTACTTATTGCCAAGGTCTAAAAACGACTGTCTCAGCTACAGGTACCTGGGAAGCAGTAGCCCCAATCACCCTGCTCCCTACGGCGTGGGGGAGACATTTGTGTGTCTCCCTGCTGTAGGACGGCTAGTCCTCCTTACTGCCCCTCCGTCAGCCCCGGCTTGGCTCTCTCTCCAAAGGAGTTGGTGTTCAACCAGTGATTGGACCTCTGCAGCTGTGGTGTCTACCGTGGGAGCCCGTTGGACCTCCGCAGCTGTGGTGTCTGCCGTGGGAGCCTGTTGGGGTTCAATAAGGGGTGCAGTAATATCAATCTGTGGGCAAAGAGGATTTGCAGGCACGTGAGTCTGGATAACTTCAGGACATACCGCACACAGATCACCCTCCAACGAGTCTTCCTCCCCAACAAAAGGTTCTTCATCTAGTTGGGGGCAGGCTTCAAGAATCTCGTTAAATTCTGTGCATACCGGATGGCCCTTCAAAAGGGAGCGGTGAACATGCCTTGCCTTACCAAGATCATCCACTGGAGCTATTGTATACACAGATCCTCCTCCTTTGGGGGCTCTAAGAACCTTATATACCTCTGAGCGCCATAAATCTTGTATTTTGTTGCGGCCCCTTCTTCCCATGTCCTTGAGGTACACAAGCTGTCCATCTTGTAGTGGAACATCCTTCACATTTTGATCGTGACATACCTTCCGGCGGTTGGCAGCCGCTTGCAGGTGCCTGGTGGCTCCTTCGAATGCCATCTCGAGCCGGGCCTGATGCTCCACAATCCACTCGTGCGTACTGCCTGCTTCTGGGGCTTGGATCTTCCCCAGAAGGAAGTCAACAGGTAAAAGTGGATCTTGTCCAAACATCAAAAAGAAAGGGGACTCACCAGTAGATTGATGTGCTGTGGTGTTGTATGAAAAGATTACTTGAGGCAGGCAGGATGACCAATCTCTTTTCTTGGTCGTAGGCAAGGTACGTAAAAGATTATGTAAGGTACGATTAAATCGTTCACATTGGCCATTCCCAGCAGGGTGGTAGGGGGTAGTATGGGACTTTTCAATGCCGTACAAGCTGCATAACTGTTGGATCAATGCACTCTCAAAATTTCTCCCTTGGTCTGAATGGATACGACTGGGAACACCAAATCTGCAGAACCACTCATTTACCAACACTTTAGCCACTGTTGATGCTCGCTGGTCGTGGGTAGGGACTGCCTGAGTATACTTTGAAAAGACGTCGGTCATAACGAGCACGTGCTCCTGCCCATTCTTGGATGGCTCTAACAGGGTGAAGTCCACAGCCAGGATTTGGTTTGGACGTGCAGCAAGGAGGTGGCCCATATAGGTACGAATGGACGGCTGGGTGTCCTTGGCTATCTGGCATCTTTCACACTCTTGGCACCAACTCTTAACATCTTGGTGCATACCGGGCCAGTAACATCTCCGCCACACCAAATTTACCGTTCGTTCTACACCCTGATGGCCATGCTCATGGTGCAGCTGATGTAGAACCTGACTCTTTAGTGACAACGGTAATACCAGCTGGAGAACCTCATCACCATCTGGAGAGAAGACTTTGCGATAAAGCACACCGTCCTGCACCACAATGCGATCCCACTGCTTGACCAATGCCAAGCCTTCCTTTGACATCTTATTCCTTTCCACTGCATCCGGTCCTTTTTTTGTAGTCCAAAACACTAGGAAGTCATGTATGATGGAATCTGCTTCCTGCAGGACACGGAGATTAGAGGGAGTATGACATGGGAAAACAGAAATGGCATTTTGCTTTACCTCTGGCACAGAGTTCACAACTTGCTGTATGGACTCAGGAACTTGAATACCAGGGGTCAGATGGTAAGTGGTGGAAGCACTGGGTGAGTGTTGCCGTGAGAGGGAATCTGCATTGCCATTACTCTTACCAGGCCTGTACTTAATGACATAATCAAAGTTAGCAAGTTCCGAAGCCCAGCGCTGTTCCAGCGCACCCAACTTCGCTGTTGAAAGGTGACTTAGAGGGTTATTATCAGTATACACCACACATCTCTGCCCCAACAGGTATTCTCTGAATTTCTCAGTCATGGCCCACTTTAGGGCCAAGAACTCCAGCTTCATGGAACTGTAATTATTCATGTTGCGTTCTGATGTCCTAAGACCCCGGCTGGCGTAAGCTACAGGCCTGATCTTACCATCTTGTTCCTGAGAGAGCACGGCTCCCAGTCCACTGTGGCTTGCATCCACCTCTAGGATAAAGGGCATAGAGAAGTTGGCGTAGGCCAGCACTGGTGCTTCCACAAGCTTACGTTTGAGACTCTCAAAGCTGCGCCCACACTCCTCCGTCCATGCCAGCATGATGTTCTCAGCCTGCCGTCGAGTCTTCGTGTTCCCTGCTTCCGCAACCAGCCGGTGCAGGGGGGCTGCAAGCTTAGCAAAGCCATCAACAAATCGCCTGTAATAGCTGGCAAAGCCAAGGAATGACTGCAACTCGGTTACCTTGCTGGGACGCTGCCACTTGGATACTGCATCAATCTTGCGTGGATCAGTCGCCACACCCTCTTTAGAGATGACATGTCCCAAGTAATCAACCTCCTCCTTGAAGAAGCAGCACTTCTCCAGCTTGGCCTTGAGGTTCTGCTGCTGCAGTTGTTCCAACACCATATGCAGGCGTTCCATATGTTGGGCTACAGTGGAGGAGAACACAACAACGTCATCCAGATACAACAACAAAGACTGGCAATGTTGGGCCCCAAATAATCTCTCCATCAGTCTTTGAAAGGTACTTGGGGCATTGCAAAGCCCAAAGGGCATCCTGTTCCATTCAAACAAGCCAAATGGGGTACAAAAGGCAGTTTTCATTTTGTCTTTCTCAGTGACTGGCACTTGATTATACCCACTAGCAAGATCCAAAGTGGAGAACCAACGGGCCCCAGAGAGTGCATCGAGGGACTCTTCAATTCGTGGCAAGGGGAAAGCATCCTTTCGTGTCTTGCAGTTTAACAGCCTGTAGTCCACACATAACCGAAGGCTGCCATCTTTCTTTTTGACCAAGACAATGGGAGATGCAAAGGGGTTACTGCTCTCCCTGATAATCTGTGCCTCAAGAAGCTGATTAATATGGGCTTTAACTGCATCATACTCTGAAGGGGGAATACGTCTATACCTCTGTCGCACTGGTGTCTCATCAAGAAGCGGTATATCATGGGAGATCAGGTTGGTGCAACCCAAGTCTACCTCATGAGCTGAAAACACATCCCTATGCTTTTGTAGCAAGAACCTGACCTGACCTTGATCTCGTTCTGACAGGGCAGCCAGATCGATAGCATTAATTGCTTCCTGCACTGAGTTGGTGACTGTCTGAGAAGAACCCGTGGCAGAGACTAGTCCACTATCCTCTGTGATCTCCGTGGGCAGACTCACTTACTGGGCATGACTCAAAGTACCTACACACATGTGTGGATGAAGCACAACATCATTAACCCCTACATTAACTATAGGGATATAAACTGTACCTCTGGTTATTTGAACCATAGCTGGTGATGCCAGCAAACCAGCAGGCAATCCGGCGCTCGGGGGTTCAAACAAGGCATGGTTACTTGAGTGCTGCTGGGTACAGGTTGCCACTACTAGTTTCATAGTGCCTCCAGGAACTCTAAAAACAAGAGTAACAAGTTTTAACAAGTTTTGAGAATGTTCATGCCTACAACACCTGGGGCAGAAGACGACTGACCAGGGGGGTCTTTAACCACCAACACACCACGCTTAGTGACTACCTTATTACAAAGCTCAACATCAAGCTCAAGATAACCAACATAGGGTATGTCAAGCCCATTAGCTGCCTTAAGCCTTAGCCAATTACATGCCCGGAGCTTCTCTTCACCCCATGGCTCGAAGTTCCGGACATAAAAGCTCTCTGTAATGGTGGACACCATTGATCCCGTGTCAACCAAACATGGAACTGGAATCCCTCTCATTACTATGGTTAAATGCGGGCAAGCTGCCATCAACCCTATAGAGTCAGTGTTATCTGCGTCAGACCCTGAGCCAACTAGGCCCCCACCTGAACTTTGGCTCAGCAGTTCAGGGGGTGAAAGTTTCCCGATTGCTCTTTCTGGTGATGTGACCTATCAAAGGTGCCAGAAGCAGCATGGGGAGCTTGTTGAATTGGTACCTGAACTCTCACACCATCACACTCCCTCGCAAAATGACCAGGTTTCTGGCACCTCCTACAAATGACAGACTGCTTCCCATGACGGAAAGAGGGCCTAGGGGCATTTTGTAGTGCAATAAGACTGCCACTAAGTTGGTTCAGCTGCTCTTGTTGTTGTTTCAACATTTCCTTTAACTCTGCTAACTCAGACCTTGAGTCGAGGTTACCTGACACAGATTGGGGACCTCCCACCACAGCAAACTGAAAACCTGCAGCAGATGGGACAGAGTGACTTCTACCCCTGGCACCTCCAGGCATCCCCTCCTGCTCCCACCTAATAGCCTCACCACGGACCTCCAGCAAGGTGGCATTAGGCTGACGGCGAACAAACTGCTTCAATTCCCTACGTAAAGAAATATCACAAACATGTTCAACAAATTGGTCACGCAGTAACACATGGGAGTTTAGAAAGCCATTAGGAGCCTTAGTTACCACCCTGTCCATCAAACACAAAGCATGGGAAAATTCCTGCAAGGTCTCGCCATCCTGTTGCTTCCTTGAGAAAAAGTCCTCCTGAAGGGAAATATAGGATTTGGAACACCCATATAGCTCTTGTAATATAGCCAGGATAGTGTCTGGATCCTCCCTCTTCCCTCTAGATCTATACTTTATTTCCTCCCTAGCCTCACCTTCCAAATGATCATAAATGAATAATGCTTTGTCAGTCCTGGACAAGTGGCGGGCACGCATACACACTTGAACTTCCTCCACCCACTCTGCAATACTGAGACTAGTTCTACCTCTAAACATAGGACATTTTCTGTCTCTAGGAACATAGACCAGCCGCTCAGTTACAAGGGCATCAGCAGAGAGGGGCTGAGCAACCAAATCATTTACTCCAGCACTAGTACCAGATGCGCCATCTCGTTCCTTCAACAATCTGTTTTCAGTTTGTAATTGAGCTACCAAGTCTTTCAACTGGTTCAGTTCCTCCATGATGATGATGTCGACCAGAGCAGGAGTGTTTAACACAGGCCTGTTGCTTGAAGAAACAGGTCCTTAGAAGATCAGCTGCTGTTTTGCCTAGAACACATTAACTACTAAAATTTAGAAACACAATTTACAAATACTGAATAAAAACGAACCAACTGATGAAAAAAAAAAAAAAAAAAAAAAAAAGAATACACGTCTCTGCTTTTACATTTGACCCTGCCGACTGCGCCAGAATGTGGCCAGGCTGGTGGTGGCACTAAAAGAGGAATCGCCACCAGAATCTAACTGTCCGACAACGCCACCTGGGGACTTCCACCCCAGGAAATGCTCTATTTCTGCTTTGACTTACCCTTTATACAGAGGCTACACAGGTTTATTAAAGTAAGACAGAGACGTGGTTCCTTATTTATTGATAATCAGTAACTGGAAGTGCCTGAAAAGAGGATGGTCAATAATACAAATAAATAATCAAATTACAAGGAAATATAGAAATTTATTACAAATTCAACAAACAAGTAACTTATTTTATTTATAACAAAACACACTCCCAGTTATTACTGATTATTGAAATAAACAAAAAGACAGTGGGCCAGGGCCAGCTGTGGGGAGGCAATCTAACTAAGAGGGTGCTCCAGGGATGCGCCAACTTATCCACCGCATGTGCCCACTGCAATCGATAGTCACCGCAAACCAATTCACTGCAAATCGTGTCCCCAGTGCTATTAACACTACAATCAGTGAAGGAACCCACACTAGCGTGCCTAGCCTCTACCACAAGCCGACCACTAGAACCACTGTAAAGAACAAAACAACAAGTTAAATAAAACACAATAGGCCAGTTGGTTATATCTAAAATACAAGCATAATCAACTAGGGGAGTGCCACCTGGAGGCACAACAGCTGGGGTGTACCAGCAACAATTATTACAGTCCTAATTTAACAAAGGCAAAACAGCAGCTGACAACCTTAACACAGTGTGTTCTGTAAGGAACAATACATCACGCCACTCCAGACAGGAAACCTTGGAATCAGCCAAACCACATAAAACAAGCGGACAGCAGACTGCTAAACGTCACCGAGGGTTCATGTGGCAACCAACAGACAGGAAAAACAGCAAAGAGGCAGCCATGATACTACAGCTGACTTAAATAAGCCCAGCTAATGAGGGGGGTTTGACCTGGGTGGAGCTAATTTGATGCTCTAGAGGTACATTCAAGAGCAAGGCTAAACACCTGTAAGTCTGCAAAGAATCACACACCACTACATCTGCAACAACAATTTCATCATCATATGTACAAATAATATAAAAGTATTTAATTTTTATATCCCCATGACCCTAAGTGGATATAATGGATAGATCCATCTTTATGGAGAAAAAACTCATTAGCTTAAATGTTTTCAGCCATGTTTGTCACTGATTTTGCACTGATCGGTTACAATAATTTCTTTAAATTATAGTTTTTTTTATATATATTCCAGGCGGGTTAGCGTTGTGAAAACCGCAAAAAGTTAATTATAGAGACAGAAACTCACCTGTTCGCCGCTCATTTTCCACAGCTGTAGTAGGCAAAAGTCAAGCAGCACACGTTTCAAACCAGTCCTTCTCCCGGGAGACTAATGGCTAGTTCACACTACAGGATTTTAAGCCTGATTTAAGCCCGATTTGCAAGTTAACGAGCTCGCCGACAGGTCGGGCTGTAATCGCACGCAAATCTGCGGGTGATCAGCGCTCGCCAATCTTTAAGTGTGAAATACTAAACGACGCATCAAATACGCTCGCTGACACATCGCCAACGCGTCACCGACGCCGAACAAATATCTAGCATGCCAAATATCTGGAGCTGTCGGCCGACTCGATAGCGTGTGGTGTCACGTGTCGTGGCGAACTACAGCCAATGACAGAGCATGGCATAGGTTGAGGTCAACGAAAGAAAAATAGCAGCAGCACCAGCAATGGTTTCAAGGAAATTATGAAACCAAGAAATGGAGCAAAATTTAATAGAACTTTGGCAGGAGCATAGCTTTTTTTAAAGTTTTTTTTTCTTGGTTCTGAACAGACAATTGCGCAAACAACTTGCACCGCCAATTTTGTCCCGGTGTCCATTTTCAAATAGACGTAATTAACACCTGTTTCGCGATAGTTCCCATCCACCTCTCGCGTGTGTTTTCGTGACTAAACGTGGTTTTGGGGACCGGAGAGAGTCGTTGAGTGACAGAGTTGTTGTCAGCTCGTGTAGTGTGTAACCCCCTGTTGCAGATCGTTCATGTAGTATCGCGTAGTGTGAACAGCACAACGACTTCAAGACTCCAGAGCAAGTCATGTAGTGTGAACAGCACAACGATCTGCCGACGTTTAAAGTTCTCTTTCAAGCATACGTTTCGGTGTCTCACTATGGGATACGCCCCTTCCGCGTATTCCTCAAAAGCCCTATTACATTACGCCAGCCCCAATTGGCTAGCAGACATGACACTGTATCTGGGAGTGGCTACCCCACCCCTCCGTATAAGAGGAGCAACACAGCGTCATTACGACATTCAAAAACCTCTTCTCGCTTCACACCAGAAGCCTAGAAGCCTTTAAACTTTTACGAACTCTTGGACGAATTACTGGCCACCACGCCGTTTTTCGTCTGGCTCCTTCGATTTGCATTCCAGCCGATTGCAAGGACTGTTCGATATCGATACTATGGCTGCAGCAATGCAGACTGTCCAGGCTAGTGAGGGAGATTCTGTGCGACTCTGTTCATGCGGGAACAAGATCTCATGCAAGGACACACACCAGGTCTGCTCTGCATGTCTCGGGCTGAAACATACTCAACTGGCGATCGAGAGTCCCGGCACGTGTGAACATTGCGCACGCTTCACCACGAAGAGCCTCCGTCGCAGGCTAGCACGCCAAGCTAGCCTGTCGGGCCAGGATCCCCTAATGACTCCTAGCCCTGCACCAGCTGCCACTCCGCAGGTATCCATTCCTGTAGAACTGCCCACCACGGCAGCTCTATCCTGGAGTGAACAGCTCGATGCGTGCATGCCTCTTTCCAGTCTGCTCAGCACGGATGAGGAAGAGGATGCGGTCGAATTTGAGGAAGAGGGGCAATCTGAGTTTCTTCTCTCTGACGAAGAGGAAGACTTTGAAGATTCTCCATTCCTCTCTCCATTCCGCCTGCGCACCTGGCACAACTCCTCGCCGCGGCGGGATCCACGGAAGAGGCGGACAGGACACCATCCTCCCCGCTTCTCAGTGTTGATCTGCAGGACGTGTGCAAACGCGCTGCAGGAAAACGTAATATTCCGTGGCCGACCGTGGTAGCAGAGACTGCAAAGTCTCGCTATAAGGGTAAGAGGCTGCCGAGTGCAAAACGGGCAGCACGACAGCTCCTTCCTGTTTTCCCGGAGCTCTTGGAGGAGGTCGCGGTCACGTGGAAGGACAAGCCGTTCACAAGCAAGATGCCCGTGCAGGGTGGCTCCGTTCTAGATGTAGAAGGGATGGGAAAGGAGGGCCTCCTCCGAATGCCCCCCATGGAGCCACTAGTTGCCGCGCACTTGCAACCGAAGCGCACGGCGGCTGCAAATCCGACGTTACCTTCTAAAGCTGACTGTTTCCAGTCGAGCATGACGGAACACGCTTATAAAGCAGTCGCGCTCTCTGTAAGGGCTATGAAAGCGATCTCTCTGCTGAACGCATACCAAGCGGAGCTGCAGGACGAAGTGACTACCATGCCAGGTCAGACACACTGGGAAGAGATCTGTGTTGTAACCGATCTCTCTCTGCGTCTTCAGAGATGCGCGGTTCAAGCCGCCGGGAAAGCCATGGCCACAATGGTTATCCAGGAGAGAGCCAGATGGCTTAATCTCGCTAATCTCTCTGACAGGGAAAAAGAAGCCATCCTAGAGGCAACGGTAGTTGCGGGTGGCATTTTCGGCTCAGCTTTGACACTGATGCAGAAGAGATGGGAAGAGATAAAGAGGGATGATGAGGCCTTGCAGCTCTGTATGCCGAGAAAGACGCAGACTGCACCGCCTCCGCCACCCCGACAGACCTTCGCACAGGCCACGGCCCGCCCACCCCCAAACTTTCGCATTCCGAAACGGCAGAGACCTAACGTGAATGCAGCGGGGCAGAGCGGAGCACAGGAACAGAGATCTGCCTGGCCTAGGAAGAACTATCCGCCTGCAGCAGCTCAGACGGTCCAGTCAGCCCCTCAACCTCATCCTCATCCCCATCTTCAGGGAGCGAGGAGGAAGAAGAAGACGGTTTGACAGGGTCTTCCCCAGGGAAAGGAGTCTACAGCCCCCCAGTTCGCTAGCTCCCGACCCTCACATGTTCAGCGTTCGTCAAATCGCGAGTTCAACTGTTCACAGATGTTCTGTGGGGAAAACAGCGCCCAGCTGGGCCAGGGGAAGCAGACCGGTGAAAAAGAAAAGAAACGGTGCAGTGGTGCACACCAACCCACTAGTCACAAGGACTTTTTGTATTCAAAATTCAATAAAGTTTTCACCGTACCCCCAGAGAATGTTGCAAAACACAATGCCCCCAAAAATGTTGCAAAACACGTTAACAGAGCACACTATAACATCACCTCGGGGAGCTTTCGATCCCTTGGAGGTGATGAGCCACTCAGACTCTGTCCGTGCCGTCTCGCTACTTACATAGACGACTGGTTGGTGACAGCTCAGTCAGAACAAGAGGTGAGACATCACACAGCCATGCTTCTGGAACACATACAGAAGCTGGGCTTAAAACTAAACACCGAAAAGAGTGTTCTGATTCCCGCACAGTCCATAACATATCCGGGGCTGCCACTGGACTCGGTGACCTTCAGAGCGCGACTGTCAGGGGACAGGGTGGTAAAATTCACCCGATGCCTGACCGAATTTCAGAGGGGGAAAAATGTCTCTTTCCGCACATGCCTCAGACTATTGGGACTGATGGCCTCAGCCCTAATAGTTATTCCCTTAGGAAGACTATTCATGAGAGAATTTCAGCGCTGGGTAGCGTCTCTGAGATTGGACCCATTAAGACACTGCCGAAGGAGAGTGAGAGTGACGTCAGAGGCAGTCTTTGCACTGCGTCAGTGGAGACACCCAACCTTTCTGTTTCAGGGGGTACCCATGGGCGTGGTTCAAGCCAGAAAAGTCATAACGACGGACGCTTCGTTGTCCGGTTGGGGGGGCATCTACGAGGGCAGGATAGTGAATGGAAGATGGGGTCATCATCTGATCAATCTTCACATAAACTATCTGGAAATGCTGGCTGTGTTTCTGACAGTGAAGCATTTTCTCCCTTTTCTGAAAGGGCATCATGTTCTCGTGAGAACGGACAACACTACAGTTGTGGCGTATATAAATCGACAGGGAGGCCTCAGATCACTTCCCTTACACATGCTGGCACGCAAACTGATTTTGTGGAGCAATGCCAATCTTTCATCCCTGAGAGCGACGCACGTACAGGGTGTCATGAACCGGGGTGCGGATCTGCTGTCCAGAGGCAATCCACTTTACGGGGAGGGGAAATTGAACAAGGAAGTGGTCGAACAAATCTGGGAAATATACGGCAGAGCGACAGTGGATCTGTTCGCGTCGCACGACAATGCTCAGTGTCCTCTGTTTTTCTCCCTGAAAGATCAGAGCGCGCCTCTGGGGATAGATGCGCTGGCACACGATTGGCCTCGCACTCTCCTTTATGCGTTCCCACCGATAGCACTAATATCCCCAACACTCTACAGAGTGAGGGAGGAGGGACTAAAGCTCATACTAATAGCCCCGAGGTGGCCAGGGAAATACTGGCTGGCGGAGATCATACATATGCTGTACGAAGACCCCTGGTATCTCCCGTTACGCAGAGATCTACTGTCACAAGCAGGGGGGGAAATCTTTCATCTCCACCCAGAACGATTGGCACTATGGGCCTGGCCAGTGAGTGGTTCAATTTAAATACAACCGGTCTGTCTGACAGTGTTATCAGAACCATACAGAATGCTGGAGCTTCGTCGACTAGGTCTCTCTATGAATGCAAATGGGGCGTGTTTGAGCGCTGGTGTGCGGCTAAGCACGAGATTCCCTTTCAGTGTTCAGTGGCAGTTGTTCTATCATTTTTACAGGATTTGATAGACCAAGGAAAAGTATTTTCAACCATAAAAGTGTATTTGGCCGCTATTTCTGCTTGTCACATAGGGTCTGATAATAAAACCGTTGGGCAGCATCCTTTAGTATGCAGGTTCATGAAGGGCGCACGTCGCGCTTTACCAGTTTCAAAACCGCTTTCCCCTTCATGGGATTTAGCACTGGTTACTTGATGCTCTTTCATTGCCCCCATTTGAGCCACTGGACAAGATTGATTTGAAAATATTGTCGTTTAAGACAGCGCTGCTGTTAGCTTTGGCTTCGGCGAAACGCGTAAGGGAGATTCACGCACTTTCGGTGCATTCATCATGTACACAGTTCATGCCCGGGGATGCAGGGGTGGTTTTGAGACCTAATTCTGCATTTATGCCCAAAATAGTTAATTCTATCACTCCTTTGGAGTTAAGAGCTTTCTATCCGCCACCTTTTGCTTCGTCAAAACAGCAAAAGCTAAATGAGTTGTGCCCAGTGCGTGCTTTATTGCATTTACATTGAAAGAACCAAAGGGTTCCGGGAGTGTGATCAGCTATTCGTATCTTGGGTGAAACCACGTACGGGGAAGCCGATTACTAAGCAGCGCTTGTGGCACTGGATAGTGGAGGCGATTTCATTGGCATACTCCAGTAAGGGTCACGTGCCCCCAGCTGGTTTACGCGCACACTCAACAAGGGGAATGTCAACTTCGTGGGCTCTTTTTAAAGGAGTCACGATACAGGATATTTGCGAAGCGGCGAGTTGGTCCTCGCCACATACATTTGCTAGGTTTTATAAGCTGGACGTTACAGCTCAGACTTTAGCACATGCGGTATTGAGCGTTGGAGTTGAGTAATGACTCATGACTCGTCCAGCCTGGACGCGGTGCTGTGGTTGGCAGGGGACTTCGAGGCAGGCTATCTGGCAATACGGGAGTTAGGATATCCCATAGTGAGACACCGAAACGTATGCTTGAAAGAGAACAATAGGTTACTTGCGTAACCCCGGTTCTCTGATAGCATTAAGTGAGGTGTCTCACCAGATCACCCTCCTTGCTGTGTGAAGCGAGGAAGAGGTGTGCTTGTTTTGAATGTCGTAATGACGCTGTGTTGCTCCTCTTATACGGAGGGGTGGGGTAGCCACTCCCAGATACAGCGTCATGTCTGCCAGCCAATTGGGGCTGGCGTAATGTAATAGGGCTTCTGAGGAATACGCGGAAGGGGTGTATCCCATAGTGAGACACCTCACTTAATGCTATCAGAGAACCGGGGTTACGCAAGTAGCCTATTGTTGTGTAGTGTGAACTAGGCATAACTCTAAATTAATCCCCTAATAGCGCCATCTACTGTTTTGGAAGAGGAAGTTGCTCAATTGCATTTGTGAGAAAATCTGCCCGGACGCATTTGTCAGAAAATAAAGCCGAGAGATCTCATAAAAAGCGATCTGCACAGTCATAACAGACAGGTATGCAATAGGTTTGGTATTTCTTCAAAGGTTACACGCAATTTGTAGGATGGTTTGTATTTATTTGTGAAATATGATCTAAGCTCGTTTATTTATATCTGTGAAACACTTACATATAGTATTTGTTAATCCTCTGCATTTTCGCTCAAATTGACCTTTGTATTTGCACATTGCTTTCTGTTTGTGTGCAAGACGAGTTTTCCTTTGCAAAGCAGATCGAGTTTGTTTGCAAAATGCTGCATTTGTTTGTTTAATTATGGCACAAAATTTACTCCATACACCTCATCTCGCAGCTCATACAGAAGGCTCAGCACATTGCCCCGCGACAGCCAGCGGACTTCTGTGTGGAGCAGCAGGCCCTCGTGCTCTGATCCCATTTCATTGCAGAGAGTTGTAAACAGTCTCGTGTTAAGTGGTCGTGATTTAATGTGATTGACCATTTTTACTGCAGTGTCAAGAAAGTGTTTTAACTCAGGGTTCAGAGTTTTACATGCGAGGACTTCTCTGTGTAAGATGCAGTGAGTAAAAATGACATGAGGTGCCACTTGCATTTATTTTTTCCGAGCATTGCGCCTGCACCATCTGTGCACACTAACAAGCACTCGCTCCTAGAGAGACCCTCTTCTTTTAGATTGCAGTCCAGTTTGTTAAAAATGTCCTCACCAGTGCACGTTCCCTCCAGCAGGACGCAAAACAGCATTTCCTCGTTAATCTTCCCCTCAAAAATGTACCTGACAAAAACTAGGAGCTGGGCGGAATTGGAGACATCGGTGGACTCGTCCAATTGTAATGAATACTTCCCTCCTTTCACTGCGTCAATGAGTTGACGTTTGATGTCCAGTGCAATGTCACTAATGCGGCGGGCTACAGTCCCGTCTGAGAGCGGAACCCGTTGGAGCTCAGCGGCCTGCTTATCACCATGCATAATCCGACTAATGGCTATTGCCGCTGGCTTGATTAAAGTTTCACCTATCGTGTGAGGCTTTTTAGTCTGTGCAATTAAATATGTCACTTCGTAGGAAGCCCTCTGAGCTTTTGCAGGGATTGTAGTTTGTGTAGTTAGGAGTTTCTTTTGCCCTCGTAACTCTCCCTCTCTTCTGCGGAAAAACTCGATAGGTTTAGCAGCGAGATTGGGATGTTAAGTGTTCAGATGTCTTTGCATTTTTACCGGCTTAAGACTCTCGTGAGCAAGGACTTCAGAGCACACAACACACTGGGGATGCTGTGATCCGTTTACGACCTGACACACAAATCCATACTTAATAAATTCCTCTCTGTATTTTCTTGATTTGGAGTAAGCCGGGTCCGAGTGGTGGGCTTGGCGGGCTCCACCCTTAGCAGAAGTGGAGGGCATTTCTTGTGGCTCAATCTCACTGACCTCCGCTGCCCTTTCGGATGTTCCCTCCGCAACTGCAGTCTTCGCACCATCAACCGGCCTCACATGTGGCTTTTCTCCCCCTCTTGGTTTTTCTGTTGTGGATATTAACCACCGTTTCATTTTAAAGCAGGTATTATTTGTTTGTAGCCTCCAAACACCTTTAGCTTCAGCAAACAACAGCGGGACCTGTTGTGTTGCTGCGCGTGATGTACGTACTTGATTGTGATTGACGTTGACGTAATCTCGGAATGTTCGCAATCTCGTAATATATGTATATGTATTTTTTTATCAGACTTTTGTGCAAACACCATTTAACAAGTATTGAATTAATTGCAACAAAAATATATAGGGCATATATATTTTTTCCATTTTGTATTTATTTATAGAAATCATCTCGCGACCCCTGCGCCGGGGTCCCGGGGTCGCGACCCCCACTTTGGGAACCAATGAGCTAATGAACAGCAGCTATATAGGCGTAAATATTTAATTTTTTAACATTCTGTTAATTCAATACATTTACTTAATAGACATCCTTCTCTGATATCCATTCTGCTCTCTGTTTGCTCTTGTCTTGTCTTGTTGTCTGTGTTTCTCTGTCACAAACACTGTACTTATGCACACACAGCGGCCATCAGTTGTTGGTATCAGAGCATTTTAATGAATACGAGTACACAAGCACAGTATCAAGCCTGATACTCATACTGGTATCGGTGTATCCCTATTGGTAACCCAAAGGTTGCGGGTTCGATTCTCAACACTGGCAGGAAATGACTGAGGTGCCCTTGAGCAAGGCACCTAACCCCCAATTGCTCCCTGGGTGCCACAGCAAATGGCTGCCCACTGCTCTGGGTATAATGTGTCCACAGATGGAAGTTAGTGAACACACATTAGGAGCAGTGAGTAGTGAATACACACACACTGCTCCTAACATGTGTTCACAAACTTCCGAGTATGTGTTACCATACTTAGCCTTCACGTTATGTCACTTTGTCACTTTATTTGTAACGAGGACAAGTGCAAGTGTAGGTCTGTGCTTGTATTGAAGGCTGATCAAAGTAGAGTTGAGTTGAGTTTGATTTGCAGACAGAAAGTCTGGTTATATACAAACACATTTTTGCATGAATGTGCATGTTTTTCTTAAAACATGGCATGTGCATGTTATGAGGAATGTCTGATGGTAGTAGCCTGATTAATTTACTAACATTGTATGATTTGTTTGTCTTGAGCATCACAGACATTAAATCAGACTGATTGTATAATCCAATAAATACCTTGATTATTTTTAGATTCGCTATAACTGTATTTAAGATAATGCTGTTAATGTAGCTGCATAATATACTGTATAGTATTAAAGTAATGATGTACATCTACCGAAACCTAAATCACATAGCTAAATAAAATGAATAGCTATCTTCATGTGAACAATACAGCAAAAGACCGATTTTGTATGAATTATATTTGTGGTGAAAACATATTCAACTTGTTGGCTTGTACTTTCACAACATATTGAAAAAAAGTAAAAGTATTTATTTATTTTTTACAAAAGATGTAGGTATGTATGTTAGATAGAATTCCCTTATCATTTATGAAAAATAATCAATAAAAGGACATGCCCAGAAGTCCCTGCACATCACATTTTCTTATCATTTATGCATATTATGCTTTTTTATGTATTACATGTCATGCTGTTAATGTCTATAGCATTGCTTTATGGTTGTGTGTGTTACTGTGATGATCTATATATAGCAACACTGCACTGTAGGCTGTACATGGATATAGCTACTGTTTATAGAAATGACTAATTTGATTACATTTTATCGCATGTATTATTATAGTGGTTATTAGTATATTTAACAAGTATAAAGTGCAAAGTAAATTTTGGGCATCAGTTATAAATTATTATGAATTACACCACCATGGAGCCATATTTCCCCGTAAATTTAACAGGATTATTTCATAGAATACTTTGTTTTCAAACGATACAAGCCTGCATAAGTATTCTGTAATACTAATGACCTATACGTAGTATATGATGTATTTGTATCGCTGCAATTCTAATTGAGCTATTCTAGTATCTAACAAACGTAGTATAGCTATACACAAGGTTATATTTTAGACAAAGCGCACGTTACTCGTCCAGCAGTGACAGATGAAGGAAGGTGAATGGCTCCACCCCTGTACTAATATCTCCCTTCTGAAGAGATGTGCTGCACGAGCCACAAACAACCTACGCGCGCGCGACACGTCTCTCCACACATGCTCTGAGAGCAAACCACGTCACAGTCGATCAAGTAACTGTTTAAACAAAAAAGATGGTTCCTTTACGCATTATAGTTGTTGAGCACAAGTGCATAAAGACCAACGGATGGGAGGCCATATGCACTTCGTGGCGCGCTGTCGCTGGAGGAAACTTTCACGCGCTCGGTCTGATCACCGGATCCTCTTAGATGGAATGAGACGAGTGAAGTCAAGAAAGTTAGACTGAAGGAAAATGTCGGCGACACGTGCCTCACCTTTTCCGAACAAAACCAGCCAATATGAGGACGCGGTCGAGGGCAACTGGCACCTTCTCTTTGGTTTATCTTTCGCCATCGCCACTGTCACTTGCCTGGGAGGTTTGTACTCGCTTATGTCGCTGCTCAGGATGAGGATTAAGTCTTCCCTCTGTCTGATAGTAGCTTCGTTATCCATAGACGACCTGATCAGCGTCGTGCCGCTCGCGCTCTTCATGATCTTGCAATGGAGGAGCGGAGACGCGAACCGGTCACGCGCTATGTGTACACTCTCCGGAGTCCTGTATGTTTTCCAAGGATTGTCAAGCAATATGAAAGCCTGTCTCCTAGTAGCTTACACTTTCTACGTGACAAAGCGCTTTGGAGTGTATCAAACCCCCAACCGACCTCTCTGGGTGTTTGTGGTGTTGGTGGCAGTTTGGACGGTGAGTCTCACGGTCAGCGTCCTGCCCGTGTGCGGCTGGGGCCGCTTCGCCCCCGCTTCTCTCGGCTGTCTCCCGGAGAACGACAGCCTGTACGTACTGCTTCTGTTCTCTGTTTACTCACTGTGTTTCTGTGGGCTGGTAGTTTGTTCGGTTCCTCTCTTCTACCAGCTCATGTGCTCCACGGAAGCCCTGAGAACATTTTACCCGAGCTATTTTGAAATTGCCGGGTCGGCGCCGCTGTGTGAGATCCCCTCTCTGTCACGGGATAGCTTAGATAAAAGTTTGGGAGCCTACAATGCATTCAACTCGAACATTGACAGTTTAAAGAAAAAAACGGAGACGTATTCACTGTCATATTCTCCAGCAACCGGTCATTTCCAGAAAGATGGAGCTCAGAGTGCCCGTTATTCCCCTGTGTTTTTCTCTCAAAAGCGCTTCTCGATTATTCTTGCTATGGCTCGAATGGTTCTGTGGATGCCAATGATGGTGAGAGCTATAAAAGTAATGTTCAGACATTTTCAGTTGAAAAATAATTTTAATTGACTTCAAAAGTGTCTCAGTCAGAAAATTGCACTATAGCCTATAGTAAATTATTGTTACACTGCTAAAACGAAACGGTAGCCTACAGAAGGCCCCATTTGGGTTCCTCTAGACTAGACAAATAACCGGGGTTGACCAAATTTTCTTATGATATTCACACAGTCTTTAATATTTTGGCCTACTGATAAATCCCATCCCATTAGTCGTGAAGTATGGGTTCTTATTTACCTATTTAATGTCTAGATAATACTACTCACATACTAGCTTCTTACATAGCAACCATTTCAATTGTCAAACTTAGACACAAAGACAAAAACAAATGTACTACTATTTAGTTTGCACAACAGCTTTAAATAATTATAATGGAATAATAAATAATATTATTATTTAATATTATTTTATCAGTATCATAATACATGTTATGGTTTATTGTTGAGGTCTAATGATTGTTGATTATTGTGACGAAAAGGTGAAATAAAACAATATTTAAACATGGGTTCTTCGTATCAGGTATTAGACAAAAAACAAAAAAAATCTTTGGATTTCTACTTCAGACTGCTACACTGATGGAACAACTCTGGAGAACCTCAACCTAGCATTGAAACTCTAGGAACTTCAATAAATATTTTAAGTGCCTCAGAGCCTTTGCAGGCCCCATTACAATGGAGCTACTAGAAGAACCATTGACAACCGGCTTTAGAGTTCTTGCAGGCATTTATGGGTTTCATCATGTAAGTTCCTCAGAAAACTGGCCTTTTAAAGAGTGCCTTTAGATTCTCATAAAAAGTTCAGCTATTTTCGGAATCTGAGAAACCCCATAAAGAGCCTCAGATATCTTTTCATATTTACAGTGCGTAAGAAAATCCTTTCACCAGCTTAAAATGTCTTGTTGAACTGGATTCATGCATATTTTCTGTTTTAACCTGTCACTGTAAATGTTTATTTTCACTTATTTTTCTCTCCTCGTTATAATTTTGTTTGTTCAAAAATGCTGGAATGATTGTTTATTCACCTTATTTTTTCCACTGGCATACATTACCCTTGCAGACCCAGATCCTGGTGAGTCACGCTGTTCACATGCACAGCTCGTCCTTGGAGACTTTCTGTTTTTTTCTGACCTTGCTCTCCACGGCGGTCACCCCTGTGTTTGTGTTTTCGGAACGCTGGATCCATCTGCCATGTGGCTGCTTCATCAACTGTCACCAAGGCTTAAGTTCTGAGCTTTCCACCGGTTGGTAAACTGATAAAATACTCCATCAGCCTGACATATTTTTGTTGATTATATTTATTGGTCCATAAAAAGAACCAGGTTGTTTATTTTAAACAATCCAAATTAAAACACCTTAGGTTGTACAAATGATGTATATATATATATATATATATTGTGAGGAAAATAAGTATTTGAACACTGTGCTATTTTGCAAGTTCTCCCACTTAGAAATCATGGAGGGGTCTGAAATTGTCATCGTAGGTGCATGTCCACTGTGAGAGACATAATCTAAAAAAAAAAAAATCCAGAAATCACAATGTATGATTTTTAACTATTTATTTGTATGATACAGCTACAAATAAGTATTTGAACACCTGAGAAAATCAATGTTAATATTTGGTACAGTAGCCTTTGTTTGCAATTACAGAGGTCAAACGTTTCCTGTAGTTTTTCACCAGGTTTGCACACACTGCAGGAGGGATTTTGGCCCACTCCTCCACACAGATCTTCTCTAGATCAGTCAGGTTTCTGGGCTGTCGCTGAGAAACACAGAGTTTGAGCTCTCTCCAAAGATTCTCTATTGGGTTTAGGTCTGGAGACTGGCTAGGCCACGCCAGAACCTTGATATGCTTCTTACAGAGCCACTCCCTGGTTATCCTGGCTGTGTGCTTCGGGTCATTGTCATGTTGGAAGACCCAGCCTCGACCCATCTTCAATGCTCTAACTGAGGGAAGGAGGTTGTTCCCCAAAATCTCGCAATACATTGCCCCGGTCATCCTCTCCTTAATACAGGCAGTCGCCCTGTCCAATGTGCAGAAAACACCCCCAAAGCATGATGCTACCACCCCCATGCTTCACAGTAGGGATGGTGTTCTTGGGATGGTACTCATCATTCTTCTTCCTCCAAACATGGTGAGTGGAATTATGACCAAAAAGTTCTATTTTGGTCTCATCTGACCACATGACTTTCTCCCATGACTCCTCTGGATCATCCAAATGGTCATTCTGGGCTGATTTCTCACCTTTCTTAGGATCATTGAGACCCCACGAGGTGAGATCTTGCATGGAGCCCCAGGTCCGAGGGAGATTGACAGTCATGTTTAGCTTCTTCCATTTTCTAATGATTGCTCCTACAGTGGACCTTTTGGTGTACAATTTTGTCTCTAGTGTCTTTGGGCAGCTCTTTGGTCTTGGCCATGATAATAGTTGGATTCTTACTGATTGTATGGGGTGGACATGTGTCTTTATGCAGCTAACGACCTCAAACAGGTGCATCTAATTTAGGATAATAAATGGAGTGGAGGTGGACATTTTAAAGGCAGACTAACAGGTCTTTGAGGGTCAGAATTCTAGCTGATAGACAGGTGTTCAAATACTTATTTGCAGCTGTATCATACAAATAAATAGTTAAAAAAATCATATATTGTGATTTCTGGATATTTTTTATTTTATTTTTTTAATTTATTTTGGATTATGTCTCTCATAGTGGACATGCACCTACGATGACAATTTCAGACCCCTCCATGATTTCTAAATGGGAGAACTTGCAAAATAGCACGGTGTTCAAATACTTATTTTCCTCACTGTATACCGGTATATAATCTCATTTATGTGCTTGTGAGAAACAAAGTAAAATTACCTTTCCACATGCCTTTATCATCTATGTGTTTATTACAGCAAAGAAAAGGAGATTTGAATTCAACCTTTCCTTCCAGCAAGGCTATGGTATTTACAAGATCTCCGATGGCAAGTCACCATCCATCGAGAAACCCTCTTTTAACAGTTTATACAGCTGTGATTTCTCTGAAAGCAGAGCCACAGTGCTGGACAGCGGTCAGATTGGTAATTTCAGTACGGCGGCAGCAGAGGACAGCTCCCTCCACAGCGAGCTTCTGCTCGAGGAGAGAGTGGACAGCCAGCCTCAGAGCTCCACAGAAAGGGACAGGCCATGCAATGTCTCTCCTCAGGTTTCAACCTGCGATGGTGAGGATCTTCACCTCGACAACGTGTCAGTATTTGACATTCCAGAGAGGAGGCTGTCCCACGAGGAGTGTCGTAAAATAGAGTTGACTGACTGGGAGTGGTGCAGGAGTAAATCAGAAAGGACTCCCAGACAGGTAAGATACACTTAATTTAATAAATTTAAGGGGTGCAGTTACTTCATTTTTGTTGTCTGGTAACAAGAAAACTATAGGAACAGGATATTATATCACAGAGTGGACCTCTGAAGACCCACATTCTTGAAAATATCAGACAAATTTGACCTATGACATTGCAGAATATATCAGGTTGAATTTTTTTCTTTCATAGTAACAAGACCTTTTTAGACTCATTAAATCATAACCCTCTTTGAGAACGGTATGTTTTTCAAAACCATTAATACTTTTCCAATTAATATTGCAAAAGGATTTTGAAGATAGATTATTTTTTTCTTGCACATTTTAGAGTGGCCTTTTATTGTGGCCATCCTAAGGCACACCGGTGCAGTAATCATGCTGTCAAGTCAAGTGTATTTATATATCGCTTTTCACAATATGAATTGCATCAAAGCAGCTTCACAGTATCAATCAAATAACATAACAATGTTTGTTTCTTAGTGGAAAAAACATCCACGTTTGGTAGGGCTGATCAATGGTATTAATCAGCATCTTGATATGCCACACCTGTGAGGTGGATGGATTATCTCAGCAAAGAAGTGCTCACTAACACAGATTTAGACAGATTTGTGAACAATATTTGAAAGAAATAGGCCTTTTGTGGAACATTGAAAAAGTCTTAGATCTTTGAGTTAAGCTCATGAAAAATGGGGGCAAAAACAAAAGTGTTGCGTTTATAATTTTGTTCAGTATATTAGACAGGACTGTATAATTCCCACCCAAAATTATTTTTGGTGATTGATTTATTATGCACATGATAGGTTAGACCCTGGTTTTGAATGGCCGTGCTATTGAAATTATTTTTATAATTAATGTCGGGTGGTCATGATTATTTGCCGCCATGGACAAGATAACATAGTACATTAATTATCTTATTATTATGTCGTCTTGCGAGGCTGTGAGGAATAATCCTGGAAATTTACCTCAGAAGTGCTGGTTTAGTTTCACTTTGAGGAGCAACGGATCCAGCAGAGGATTGTGAATAGATTGTGAATAGAATGCTTTGTTCTAATCGCGATATGGAATAGTGTCTGTTAACCGCAAAAAGACTGTTTAAGCACATAACAAGCAGCCCACGGTATCTGCAAGGAAATGGTGAAGCAGAACGAGTGGTGCAAACTGTAAAAAAACTCCTGGGGAAAACATCGGAACATCCGTTCAAAGCCTTGCTTGCGTACCACTCTACACCACTAGTGAACGGCTATAGTCCAGCGGAATCGTCAATGGGCAGAAGACTGAGAACAGGCTTACCTCTTAGGCTTAAATATAGGCTTAACAGGCTTAAAAAACAGGATTAACTCTGTCTCTTCTCACACCTAAACTCCCAGATGCAGACAAACTGAAACAGTTTGAATCCAACTTACGTGCTGGAACAAAAAAATTGTATAATAAGAGACATAGAGCAAGATTTTTGTCACCACTGAAGCCTGGACAAACTGTTTGGATTAAGTACCAAGCCATCACTGCAAAAGTGATCCGACAGCAGACCCCAAGGTTCTTTGTTTTGAAAACCTCACATGGAAATATTCGACACAACAGACGGGTGTTGGTGCGACTCCACCACCCTGAAAAAGAAAAAGAACAAACAGTTGATTTGCCAGACTTATGTGAGGATGATCATGCACCTGACTTTCAAGCAGTAGCAGTTCCTCAACCAGCTCCAAGTCCGCAGTCTGCCATACCTACCCGACAGGGAACGTACACAAGGTCGGGACGTTTGTCTGTTCCACCAAGACGAATTAACCTTTAATTCATGGCCAGTGACTACAGAGGAAGAATAATCCTCTCACTGTGCCAGGAGTGCTTAGGTAGTCCACCCTGACCTCCTTAAAAAAAAAAAAGAAAAAAAAAAAAAGAAGGGGTGACCACAATGTTATTGGGGGAAAAAAGAAGATATATTGTAATAAATTTGAGTGACAGTATTGTAAAGGGAAAGAAAGCAAGACAATGTTATGACAAAGGATGTTTATTAAAGCAATCATTTTATTTTATGTTATGTTATAGAAGTATGGCATAGTATTGGTTAAAATGGTTAGAGTGTGTTTATTATACCAGAACAGTAACATTCTTGGATTCACTAAGTTCATTGTTTGGGGAAAGGGGAGATGTAGTGATATATGTTGGGTGGGATCGCTACTGAGTGAGCGGGGTTTTTTGTACTCTGCGAGGTTCAATAAAGTTCAGTTATGTACCTGCTAGGCTGTGAAATTGCTGTCTCGGCTCATTCACGAACACAACAGCATGTACAGAGTGAACAGCAACGGTCCTAGTACTGAGCCTTGTGGTACATTTACTGCTACAAACTGATAACGGTCAGATAAGTATGATTTAAACCATGCTAATGCAATTCCACTAATGCCAACATCATTTTCAAGTCTATTTTAAAGAATGTTGTGGTCAATGGTATCAAATGCAGCACTAAGATCGAGTAACACTAATAGAGAGATACAACCACGATCTGATGATAAGAGCAAATCATTTATGACTCTGATGAGAGCTGTCTCAGTACTATGGTACGGTCTAAATCCTTACTGAAAATCCTCGCAGATACCATTTCTTTCTAAAAAGGAACATAGTTGTGAGGATATTGCCTTTTCTAGTATCTTTGACAGAAAAGGTAGATTCGAGATCGGCCTGTAATTGACTAATTCTGTAAGATCAAGTTGTTGTTTTTTAACAAGCGGTTTAATCATAGCCAGCTTAAAAGTTTTTGGTACGTATCCTAATGACAAAGATGAATTAATGATAGTAAGTAGAGGATCTATGACCTCTGGAAGCATCTCTTTCAATAGCTTAGTCGGTATAGGGTCTAATATGCATGTTGTCGATTTAGATGATTTAACGAGTTTAGAAAATTCTTCCTCTCCTTTACCAATGAATGACTCAAATTCTTCCTCGATACACGAGACTAGATGATGATCGGAGATGTCATCGCACTGCTGTAGAATTTCAACGGCATCAACAATTGATTCCATGTGATAATATTAGATCTAGAGTATGATTACGACAATGAGTAGGTCCTGACACGTGTTGTCTAACTCCAATAGAGTTCAGAATGTCTTTAAATACCAATTCCAATGGATCTTTTTTGTTATCTACAGCCAGTACTAACTCTGATAAAAATTCAGCAAATTATTATATAAAGTCTGTATGGGACCCTGTTGGCTTGTATACAGTAGCCAGCACAAATCTCAAACGTAATTTATCATTTACACTAGAAAGTGTTACATTTAAGCACCAACACTTCAAAAGAATTATATTTAAAACTAGATTTCTCAGTAATTCTGAAGATATCACTATAAATTACAGCAACACCTCCCCATTTGCCTTTCAGACAAGGCTCATGTTTATAACAGTAATCTTGAGGGGGTGGACTCTGGTTTTAGCCTGGTTTCTGTCAAACACAGCACATATAGGTTATAATCTGTAATCATAGCATTAACAAAAAGTGCTTTTGGAGTAAGGGATTGAATATTCAGCAACCCGAATATTTAACATTTGTTCATCTGTTATATCTGCTTTTCCCTTATATGGGTTTAGGAATTTTTTTGTATGTCCTAATTCGGGGAACAGACACAGTCTCTATATGATGATATCTAGTTGAAAGAGTCTCTGTGATGGGATTTATCTGACCATCAGAGGGTCAAGCTAGCATCTAAGCTAGCAGACGATCAGTTTAGCCAGTCTGTCTGCTTCCTGACCTGAGCCCCAATTCATGTTTGAGCTCTAAGACTAAGTGCCATATTATTTGAGAGAAGAGCAGTCCCATCCCAGGCTAGTGAGATTACTAGCTTGTTGTGCTAGTGATAATGATTTAGATAGAAGCTAGCGATGTCAGATTAATGTGTGGTGATGAGTAAGGCAAGGCAAGTTTATTTATATAGCACATTTCACACACAATGGTAATTCAAAGTGCTTTACATAGAAGAAATTAAAACAAAAGAAATCAGAAAAATTAAAACAGTTTAGAATAAAAGATAAAATACAGAAATAATCAAATGAAATCAGAATAATTGTATTGTAATGTATTTATAGATTTATAGATGTTTGGGTTTAATCTCTGTCTCCGAGTCAGGTGTTCCTGACAACCCACTAGGGTGCTGCAGCACAGAAGCCTACGAATGTCACTGTGTATCCGCCACAGAAATCAGGAAGCTAGGTCACGATTTAGAACTTCAGATCCTCCAGTGGTGATGACCCAGAGTAGGAGGAGAGGTCAGAACTGGCACAGATTAACCTGGGGCAGATTATTATTTCTGAGTATATTGCGAACTCCGGTCATGTTTACTCTTGCAAAAGGTCATCTGTGTTGCACTGTAAATAGAGATCAGTTGTATTTGTGAGTGAAGCATTATATGTATGTAGACGTGATGCAAGATTCATGTGGTCGTGTATCTCTACATCAACACCCCTTGCTGCATATAGACCAACTCACCGGGGAATTATGGGAAACTAGGTCACTCGAACACATAATCATAAACATCATAAAAGTCTGAGTCTTTTTTGCATTTTCCATTTTCTCTGTCTGCTTTTCTGCCTCATCTCTGATGTGGTTTTTATCCTTCATCGCACCAATGCCTCTTACTCATGCGGTGGGTAAACTCACATGCAAGTCATACCCTTTCCCCAGTCACACTGTGTCTGACCTTTGCTGCGTTTTGGGCAAAGCCTGTTGGAGGCACACGTCTTATTGTTGACATCTAATTTCTCAGCCTTTGTAATGTAATGAGAGAGAAGAAATGAAAGGAGGTAGGGAGAGATCCTTATCTACGGCTGCTGTGCTGAATGGTCAGATGAAATCAGCTCAAAATGCTTGAATTATTCACAGTCCTCAGTCAAGCATGGCATTTCAATCCATTACGCAGCCTCCTTGCCGATTATCTCTCTTTATTTTGAAACGATAATGACAACTCCACTAAACTCAATTTCTCTGTAGTGTGACGTTATATGACTGAAGTTGCTGAATGGAGAAAGATGGCACAATGGAGCTATGGGTGTTTATGATCCTTGACGTAATTTGACCAGAGCTTTTGTCCTCAACGGGGCTGATATATACACAGGGCTCATTAACTCATGGCACATGTCTGGAAAAATGGAATCACATTCATTAGCCTACTTTTTAAATGTCATTGACATTGTGTATTTTTTGACTTTTGAAATAAGTCTGATAATTTTATGTCTCCATGTCAAGATTAGTATCATCCTGTGAGGCAGATTTTATACTCATTAAACATCATTGCACTGGACCACATTAATAAAATATGTTGCAATATGCATTAACAATGTAGAAGCCGGTTTTATGATGGAAAAATGTGATGTTCCTGTAATGGGTAGTTGCAGCACTGCTCAGATCTTTGTCCCATTCTGTATAAACTGTATAAAATGTTTTCAGTAACACTTTACTTGAAGGGGTGTGCATAAGACTGACATGACGTCATGAATATGAAGGAGGTTGTATGCATGTTTATGACAACTGTCATTAAGTGTTATTCGCTCAATTATTACATTTTTTATACAAATATGACATTGTTTGAGATGTCTTTGATATGACAATTTGACATTACTAAGACAACACAACCTGTCATAAATATGTCATAAACATGACATTGCAGATTAATTATCCACTTAGCTTTATGGGTTAACATTTCATTAAACTGTCATGTGGTTGGTTTTGACATTGGCTATCATGAAGCCATTATAACATTTTAATGACAAATTAAATGTGTACATATTTATGACAGTTTATGTTGTCTTGGTAATGTCAAGTTGTCATGACAAAGACACTGACAGGTTTTGATGTATTGATTTATGTTAAGGTGCCATAACAAAGACATCTCAAACAATGTCATATTAGCATTAAAAATGTCATAACTGAGCGAATTACACGTAATGACAGTTGTCATAAACATGCATAAAACCTCCTTCATATTTATGTAATCTGCCATGTCATGATTATGAAGGTGTCATGTCAGTCTTATGCACACCCCTTCAAGTAAAATGTTACCATGTTTTCATTATATTATAACCAGGGGCATTATGCACCTATACATTTTGAGGTGGGCACCAATGCCAGTCCTGGCTTGATTGGTGCCTTTATGCAAGATAGAGAAAAGAGATAAAAACACTCCTCAGTTGTTCTTTACATAAGCTTAAGGCAGGATGGAGGGCATGAAATAGTTTCTGGGTTGAAATCCCAATTTAATATATTTTCTAGTAAAAAAAAAAGCAAATTGTAATTGAACATGAACATGAACCAGTGATTACATTTTCTTTCACCATGTCTTTCTATTGAAAAAAGCCATGAGTTTGGAGCAACATGAGTGTAGGTAGATAATGACAGAATTTATAGTTTAAACAATTATCTGCAGATGGTGCTACTTTTTTTCCTAATGTTTGCTGAATTTTCATTAAAATACAAATATGAAAAGACATCACAAAAAAATACAATACAATAAAAAAAAGGAACACCAATAGCTCAGATTTGTATATGAACAGAACTACACCATAATAAAACAGATTCGAGAATAAAAACAAAACAATAACATATTTCAAAAAGATGCAGAAGAGGACAAAATTTCAATGTCCAGAGAGTTATACAATTACAATATTCAAATAGTCCAGATAGCTCTAGGGGAATCAACTAAAAAATAACCTTATGCCAACCTTTTCCGGTTCGCATACCTACGAAATATGGAAATTGTATTTCTGTTGTACGTGTACAAATAGATATTTTCTTAGCATAAGACCAAATATCATCCCATGTTTCATCATCAATGTCAGTAGCTAACTCTTCTTCCCATTTAGTTTTAATACTCTGTGTATCAGCAGAAGAGATTGAACGAAGGTGCTTCTTAATTGGACTAACCAAATTCAGACATGTGAATGGGGGATTTTTTCTAAATGATAATTGTGTATAGTTTACAGATGCATAAAATTTTAAAATAATTACAAATAGTTACGTTTAAATGACAAATTATGTTCAAATGTCAATAATTTATGGCTCAATTCAACATCGTTGCTTCTATCCATTTAAAGGCACACTATGTAAGATTTTTTTTTATAAAAAATATAGCTATCTATACCATCTAGATCTATAAATCTAACCACTTGAACAATGTTATATATTTTGTTGATTTGTGTACTTACATTATCTCAAATGTTTGTAAGAATGTTTAAATCCAGAGAAATAAGCAGTTTTAACCAGGACACGGACCGTGTCTTTGTAACATCGCCTATCAATAACATCATACCCACGTTACCCTCGATTTCCGTAGAAACCATGGAAATACCAAAGACGCTTTAAAGGGGCTATATGTTGTTTTCAGTGGCCTCTAGCGGTGATGTTTCAGATTGCAACCAATACGTTTACAGAAGATAAAACTTTTTTTTGTTTTTTATCATTATGTGGAGTTTGTGTTGGAGTCTGTGTTGTGCTGGGAGCAGGTCGTTTCTTAGTGTTAGCAGACTCCATGTCATAAGTTGCAACGTCGTCGCTGTTGAGTGGAAAGTCAGTAGACGAGGCGAGAGGCTCGGGAGCGCGCATGCAGGTCTCAGTCACGTCACTGGATTTTGCTGTAAATCCGACCTGGAGCCTTCACATAGAAATAGGAATACTTGCTTTCAGAAGTAACAGCAAAACCCATCCTTTTAATGTGAGATTACAACCCCTTCACACACAGGCAATAAAAAAGGGATTCATTTTAGTAGAAAACCTACATATAGCCCCATTTATATATAATGTGTTTTATTAGACAGGTGAGCAACTGATTGGATACATTAATCGACAGAAAACGAATCATTGTTATAAAGTTCAAAAAGTTACCGCAAGTTCAATATTTACCATGCCTAATATCGATCTAGCTCACTGCAGTGTGCAACAAGTGTCTCATATAGTAGCCGCCGAGCGAACACACAGGATAGCATTATAACAACTTTCAACACACTCAAATGTATCTAATATGATGAAACGGAAGAAGCGGAAGTGGCGCCTGCGGCATGATAAAACCGTCTCTGCTTTCGAGCTGTGTCGTGCTTGTCTCTCATTAGCAATTGCTCCAGCGGCTTTCGTAACGTTAATAAATCTTTAACACATTACCGGTCATCCATGATTCCGGTGAACTCCCATGATTCCGCGAAATCAAGCTACACCTTTGTTTTGAATGAACGACCTCTAGTGGCGAAAAGTTACATTGGGCCCTATCTTGCACCCAGCGCAATTGACTTTGTACACCGACACATGTATCATTCCTATTTTGTACCCGACGCACAGCAGACTTCCCTCCACAGAAGCGGTAAATTAGGGAATGAACTTGCGCTCCCGGGGCGGTTCAGCGAAAAGAGGAGGCGTGTTCCAGCGCAAATGTTCCCTGGTGCTATTTTGCAGTTCCAGAAAACAATTCCACCACTGACCAGGAAAAACCTAGTCTAAAGTCAGTGGCACGATATTCAGATGCTATTTTAAGGGCTCATGCTTGGCCACAATGTAGTGTGTGCACAACGTGCATACACTTTGCTTCTCTCATCTACACAGACGCAGCAGTTCCCATTTTTGCAAACCATACATAATTACAAGGAAAAATATTCCACACGAGGGAAATCATTTTGGTGTCCATGAAGATGTGAAAAAATAGGCATAATATAGCTTACACATTTACCCAAATTATTATACACCTGTTTAACCGAAGCTAATTTGGGATCCCCATACAATTTCACTTCTCTGTCTTTTACGGCCCTGACGAGAAAGTCGGTCTCCTCGGCTGTGAACCGCTCCTGGCTTGCGCCTGGCAAATCCTTCTTGGAACAAGCGCCTTCTCTTAAAGGGAATGTGAGATGACGCTCTTATTGGTTTATTGCATGTTATGCCCAAACCACACCTATGAGTAATGTAGCTACTTCAGAGCAACCCATTATAGATTTGCGTCGGGCGCAAGAGTTATTTATCCCGCCGGTATAATAGCAACAGTGCCCGAGATCCGCCCACAAAGTTACTTGCGTTTCACGTTTGATAATTGCGTTTCAGTTAAAATAGGACCCATAGTGTGACTTTAACTTGTACTACTCAAATGTAAGTACTTCTACTTCATCAGTAATTAAATGGAGGACCTTATCATTGTAACTATTTCAATATTTTAATTATTTTACATTTTAAAGCAGCCCTTAAAGTTAAGTTTCCTTTTTTTGCATATCACATTGTTTGACTTGAGTTGACAGCATGTCTATTTGTCTTTATATTTCTAAACAGAGATCCACGGCTGGGTTGGCCATTCCATTATGTGCCTTCCAGGGCACCGTTTCCCTCCATGCCCCCACAGGCAAAACACTGTCCCTCTCCACCTATGAAGTCAGCAGCGATGGCCTAAAGATCTCCTCTAACAATGCGAAGAAAGTTGAGGTGTACCGTTCCAAATCGGTGGGTCATGAACCTAGTGGAGAAGAGCCCAACTCCAGCACTGGAGGTGGGGGAGTTGGAGACACAAATGTAAAAATCCACCTGGAAGTTCTGGAGATATGCGACAATGAAGAGGCCATGGATAGCGTCTCTATTGTCTCCAATATCAGCCAGTCATCCACACATGCGCGCTCACCTTCGCTACGCTACTCTCGTCGTGAGAACCGTTTTGTGTCATGTGACCTTGGCGAAACAGCCTCATACTCCCTGTTGATCCCCACAAGTAACCCGGACACGGATAACATCAACATCCACATTCCTGATACGGTAGAAGCTCACAGACAGAACAGCCGGAGACAGCATCAGGAGGCTGGAGGTTACCAGGAAGAGATACAGCTGCTCAATGAAGCCTATAGGAGGCAGGCAGGTGATCAAGGGAACTGACATAACCAGATATACCAGGCTAGGCCAATGGGCTGAGAGGTCCCAGGTATAAAAGTATAAGTAAAAGTACAGAATGTTTGGATGAAAGATTGTGACAAAAGCTCATAGTGTTGCAAGTTCAGGATAGACTGAAGCACCCAGACCTAAAAATCTGATTACCATCTTAGCACAACTAGAGTAGCAGCTTGATCAGAGGTTGCAATGTGAAAATCTGGTTCTAGGAACCACAAGAGAGGCATTCATCTACCTAGCTGTCTTTAGTAAGCAATTGTGGGATAAAAAGTAGGCTGGAAGCATGATGCGAGATGGTAAATGCTCTTACAATTAAAATTAAAGGTTAGCATGCCACACGAATAGCTGGAGGTTTGGAAAGGGGAGTGATTTATCTGCCAAAGTGCAACTAAAATGTGCTCAGAGGTGCAACAAATCTCAAGACAATATTTTTTTGTGGTTTGTTTAGATTTGCCCACAATTTCAAGCCTCAGTGAGGATAGATCAGGGGGTTACGGCGGTTATAGCGACTCTTGGATGGTTTGAAGTGGGGCTACCATAGTATGAATGAAGCACTGGAGAATAAGGCTGAAGTCCTTGAGTGGTTGAAAGTGATGTGAAATAAAGGTTATTGGGTACAAAGGAGGAGGAATGGACTCACTTCTCTGAAATTCTTTCATTTATTGAATACAAATATAAGTGCGTAGACAGAGGGGCTTGAGGAGAGGGTTGAATAGAGTACGATAAATAATGTGTGTGTTCGTCTGTTGAGATGGACAAAGAATGGGTTTCCAAGGGCGTGTGAAGAAAGAAATAAAAGGTCAAATAAATACATGCCAAATGTGTACATTGCTAGTCATTGTTTTTTTATTATTATTATGTTGTTCTGCATAAGACAGTCAATGTGTATTTACTCAGTTATTAGTGTGTGGGACTGTTTAAAGGAATATTCTGGGTTCAACAGAAGTTAAGTGAAATCGACAGCACTTGTGGCGTAATGTTGATAGCCACCAAATACATAAATGTAAGGTATATCAAGGTATGTTGTGTAAGGTATATTTTTAAATACTCAGCCACAAGATGTAAACAAAATGTGTTAGGATTATTTTAAAGTAGAGCAAGTTAAGCAGTGTGAAAAAATTCTGTTAGAAAAAGACTGTTTAAATGTATATCCAATTTTACAACTTTGTTGCCATGACAACATAACACCTAAACCCCTAAAATGACTGCAAAAACGACAAGAAAAACACGGAAGCTAAAATAATACACTCATTTAAAAGAAGAATTAATGTTAGTGCTTTTTGAAAAATTACAACCTTCACATATGCGTCTAAATCCTCCAAAATTCGGCTTTATTCACTTTCATTGGAAGAACTTCACAGTAACCTTGATTATTTTTTTCTTTCTTTCTTTCTTTTAAAAAGGAAAACTAGGAAAGTGTGGAAATTAATTAATTAATATTATGCCAAAAATGCTGTCAAAAAATCTTGATTTACATAAAGCCAGCTATATACTTTTAGTTGGAATCTTAGTATGAGTGTATATGTAAATGCTGAAAGCTGTATGTACGCTTACTTCTGTATGTGGGTATTTGTACATCTTTGTTGTAGTACTAAAGCCCTGAACTTATGTTCTGCTTACATTCCCGACTTGATTGTTGAAAAAAGCAAGTGAGAGATTCTGTCAATGGAGCATTCCACAAATGTAGACATGAGTGTGATGCATGGGCCTATTTTATGTGTTAATATGTGTGCAAGTGTGCTCATTTTTGAGCCACTTAGAATCCATTTTCTAAGTGCACTGCATTTGCAGAAATGTGACCCTGGCCACTTGCTTGCATTTAATACTGGCATAAATTCAGCTCTGAAATGGAACATTCATAGATGATTTAAAAGATCCCAGTAAAATGCAGGCATGATTATGCTGTTTTCCATTTGAGCTCTACCATATCAGTGTGTTGAACAACTATTTAAAAAATGTGAAAATTAAATACAAAGGCCATTCGTGGAGGCTTGTGTAGCTCTAATAATTATTTAGAATTTACTGTAGACATTATTTCTTATTATTTTCAAATGTTAAATCAATGTGTTTTTAAATATACATATATTCAAAATAGTAGATTATTTGTCTTAGCCTTGTGTTGTCAAACAAAAAAATAGCTGAGGCTTAATGCTACAAAATATTTTCATCTGTCCAGTGTTCTCATTAAAGATTTATTCACAGAAAATAGCCTCATTTAAGAGTGTAGATGGGTTAATTCCCATTTGGCTTCCATGGTCTCTCTGGTCTCTTATCCACATTTTCAAATGAGACAGAAATCCACATGTCTGGATACTTGATGTTTTTGAAATAGGAAACGTCTCTTGCAAATTATAACTTACATTTTATATAACGGCAAAAACAGCTCGATATCTAAAGCCCTTAATTAATGTTTTTTTTATTTTTTATGTTATTTAGCAAATACATGTCTGTGTTTACGTAACACGGTAGTGGAAAGAGCACGTAGTGGAAAAGGGATGAGGAGGAGGATGAGGAGGATGATGATGATGATGATGATGATGATGATGATGATGATGATGATGATGATGATGACTAAACTCAGGAACCAGGAGAAAACCACACTTAACATTAATGAGAACACAGGGTCTAAATACACTGAGCAAACAAAGGGCCTTAATTAGATAATGACCAGGACACAGGTGAAAGAAATTACTAATCAAAAAGATTGGGGAAACCTAGGTCACAGTGAAACATGACACTGAGCATACATGTAACAGTCTGGGAGAAAGTGTTTATTAATTGGAAATAATGATTAAAGCTGAGAAAAAAAATTGTCATGTAACCGAAGTGCTCATTTAATATCCTCATATGTGACCCTGGACCACAAAACCAGTCACATGTCGCACGGGTATATTTGTGGCAATAGCCAACAATACATTGTATGGGTCAAAATTATCGAATTTTCTTTTATGCCAAAAATCATTAAGATATTAAGTAAAGATCATGTTCCATGAAGATATTTTGTAAATTTCCTACCGTAAATATATAAAACATTTATTTTTATGAGTGAATGCAGCACGATCACGAACATAAATGGACAACTTTAAAAGCAATTTTCTCAATGAATCGATTTCTTTGCACCCTCAGATTCCGGATTTTCAAATAGTTGTATCTCGGCCAAATATTGTCCTATATAAACCATACATCAATGGAAAGCATATTTATTCAGCTTTCATGTGATGTATATTTCTCAAGTTAAAAAAATGTACCCATGTGACTGGTTTTGTGGTCCAGGGTCACATATTATAGTAAAAAAAAAAAAGTATAGCAAATACTATTTGCTCTATGTAGAGGAGTGCACTTGCAGATAATATAGTATTAACAAAAATAAAAGGCCACCTAAGTGTACAAATTTAAAGGTATAGTTCACCCAAAAATTAAAATTGTTTGGAGGTTTGGAAAGGGGAGTGATTTAAGTGATTTATCTGCCAAAGTGCAACTACAATGTGCTCAGAGGTGCAACAAATCTCAAGACAATATTTTTTTTGTGGTTTGTTTAGATATTCCCACAATTTCAAGCCTCAGTGAGGATAGATCAAGGGGTTACGGCGGTTATAGCGACTCTTGGATGAAGTGGGGCTACCATAGTATGAATGAAGCACTGGAGAATAAGGCTGAAGTCCTTGAGTGGTTGAAAGTGATGTGAAATAAAGTTTATTGGGTACAAAGGAGGAGGAATGGACTCACTTCTCTGATATTCTTTCATTTATTGAATACAAATATAAGTGCGTAGACAGAGGGGCTTGAGGAGAGGGTTGAATAGAGTACGATAAATAATGTGTGTTCGTCTGTTGAGATGGACAAAGAACGGGTTTCCAAGGGCGTGTGAAGAAAGAAATAAAACTTCACAATACTTCACAATAGGGTAATTTTAATATCACATTTTCTTTTCTTAGAACTGTCTTAATTAGAATATTTTTGTGAATTATGTTATCAAAACTATGTTTTTCATAATCTGGGTAAACAAGTGAAGAAAAAAAATACATTACAAGTTTTGAGTAATATTAATAAAATGTGTGACATCTAGCCCTGCCCCCATTTAATCTATTTCCACATTCAGAATCCTTGGATGGATTTCCCTGAAAGACTCTTTTACAAGTAACTTTATTATCCAGAGGACTCTCTAAATCTTTCAGAAATATATGAAATATTATGTATAAATATGAAATGATTTGGAGTGACCCATCACAAGTTCACAGCAGAGCTGCTCTTAAGGAAATGAAAGCTCTCTTTCATCCATTTGTGTTTCATCTCAGCTACTGCCATTTTGAAGACTGACACACCCCTCAGTCCCTCCTCCCTTCCTTTTACAAACAAGGCCAGTTATTTACAAGACCCTGACATTCAGATTGACTGAGTTATATCTAAAGCTATCAGGAGATGTTGTGTAGAGTGACAGGTTACTGGAAATGGGGGTGTTAAATAAGCGGAGAGTGACAGGCTGTGATTAAAGAGTAAAAGTGAGAACAAGATGCTCCTCGACATGAATAAAAAAAGAGTTTTTGGAACAACCTGTACTGACTGAAGGACAAGATGTTTATTAAAAAGGTAAGGACAAAAGAAAATGGAAGAAATAAGAGAAAAAAACAGTACATTTTTATTTGCTAAACAGATGTGTCATTTCTTATAGCAGAAAGCTCATATTAAGTCCTATTACCACATCTACCATATTAATCCTTCACCGACAGCCATGTGAATGTTAGTAACACACACACACACACACACACACACACACACACACACACACACACACACACACACACACACACACACACACACACACACACACACACACACACTCTCTCTTCACTCTTCACTCTGTCACATCCTGCCAAAGATATTAATGTCAGAGACCCCCAACTCCCTTGTCTGCTTAATAATGTAAAGACTAGGCTTCAGAGTACCACCATCTGTGGGTGGAGTGTAAAGCTATTGGCCTGTGTGTACAAATCTTATTTCTTTTAAAAAGACAAGTTTAGGCCATGAATTTACATGCTGTATGTTAATTTGTCAGCTAGAACACACTCTTTCTTTAAAGTTGATTCGCCAGGGAAGAATGATAAATCAAAGTGAGACACCAGCATCCAAAACATTTTTGTGAATTATGTTATCGATACTATGTTTTAAAAAATCTGGGTAAACAAGTGAAGAAAAAAAATACATTATGTTTACAGCTTGTGGCTGAGTATTTAAAAATATACCTTACAAAACATTTAGAAATTCTCTGAAATTCTCAGATTTCAGAGAATTTCAATAAATTCAATCTGTTGATGACAAAACGTTTTAAAACCCTTTATATATATATATATATATATATATATATATATATATATATATATATATATAAAGAGTATAATTTTTTTTATTTGAATATTGTTGTGGACAATGTGGGGGCATTGGAGTCAATAGCTCTAGAACTATATGTTTCAAAAAGATGATCAATTCTATTTTTAAAGTTTACACATTTTCTTGAAAACACAATTGAAGGTGTGAGTGTGTGTTTGTGGTAGAATGTGCGGACATAACAAGAGAGAGAAAGAGGAGAAAGAATGGAGGGTGTAGGTTAATTTAATAATGTAATTTGAGTATAAGCATTAGGACAATAGCCTGAAGTCTTCATGCTCAAAGGCAGTAAACACACAGCTCCTTTTGTTGATACTGTATTTTTTGCTGTGCGATACTGCAGAAAAGCAGGAGACAATAACTTCTCTTGGACTTGAAATGTTTCTATAAGATTACACCACCAATGGAGATGCTAGTGAACATAATTAGTGTTCCCGGGCCTTGAGATAAACATTAAACCTTTGTGATACTGAATTTTCTGTGTGGGAAAACTCATTTAAAAATTTTTTCCATTGTAAATTTTTTTTTTCCAAGAGGTATACGTTTTCCCTCCATTTTGTTACATCATGTTCAACCACAGTGGTTAATGATTTTATTCCAGTTGATAGTGGGATAGAACAGGATTGTTCATGGATGTTTCAGTAAGGTGAGGTGATCCTCTGATGCATTCAATCACTACTAAGACATTTACATGAGTGAGTTTAACCGCTGACTCACTGGATTAAAATATTTTTTTTCATAGTCTATACCCAGATAGCATGTAATCAATTGAAAAAATGTTGACACAGTGTTGATGCGTCAACGATAATTGCCTTGTATTAACGTTACAAAGTGATGTTCCTTTAATATTACTCTTGCACCCTCAGTCAATGGTAAAACAATGTTGAGATTTCAACCAAAAATCAATGGTAATAGTATTGATTCAACATTACAAAGTGATATTAACATGTACCAAGTTAATGTTGAAACAACATTAATATTTCAACGACACTTCAATGGTGCGTCAACAAATTCCTGACCATTTCAAAATTTAGCAAAAACCTTTTAAAATATAAATGACACCTTTCCAGCAGTTCAGTCAATTTATTTTATTCAATCAATCAATGACAAAAAATATATTAAAAGATTTTTTTTTTTTAAAAGAAAGGGGGAGAAATAGGACAAAAGCATTTCAACCTTTAAAAATTAAATTGGCTTCAGAAGTCTGATGTCATAACTACAGGTGGTCCAACGGTTCAGGTTTTTGAAAATCTGTCTTACATCTGACTACAGTTCTGCCTCTTTTCCTTTGGGTTCTCTGAAATCTGAAAAAGAATGCATGATGTTACTCGAGAACAAGATAATTCAGTTGTCATGCATACAGTCACATTCAAGAATGTTAATATACTAAACAATATGATTCACTTTTTAAAAAAAGTTGCTTAAAACAAAATATTCTAACTACGATTAGTGTCGTTAAATTCTGTTTATTTAATTGATTTATTTCTATTAATGCTTCAATATCAAAAGAAAAAATATCAGTATCCCTAACTGCCTTGCTCTAAATAAACATTGCAAAACTTTGCTAAAAATATTAAATCTTGCCGAGATTCAGATTAAGAAAGCACTATGGCAGGGTTGTCCGATTTTATCTCCAGCCCTGATGAAACACACCTGAGGCAGCTAATGAGGTCATCAGGATCAATTCAAACTTCCAGGCAGGTGTGTTGGAGCTCAACTCTTTAAGAGGAACAAACACCTCTGAGCTATAGCTATTAACTATATCTCAGTTCATTTTCTGTGAAACTACAGCATTCAAATACCACGTTTATCTTGTAGAATAAAAGAGCTCAGGTTTTTTCAATGAAATTTTTTTTAAAGAGAAAATGAAAATTCTGTCATCATTTACTCACTCTCAAGTTGTTCCAAACCTGTATGAGTTTCTTTCTTCTGTTGAACACAAAAGAAGATATTTTTAAGAATGTTTGTAACCAGAAAGTTGACGGTGGCCATTGATTTCCATAGTAGGAAATAAATACCATGGAAGTCAATGGCTAACATCAACTGTCTGGTTGCCAACATTATTCACTCTATCTTCTTTTGTGTGCAGCAGAAGACAGAAATTCATACAGGTTTGGAACAACTTGAGGGTGAATAATTGATGGCATAATTTTCATTTCGGGCTGAACTATCCCTTTGAAGCTGCAGATTCACCTTATGTAGACCTTAATCTCTTTAAATATCACAAAATAGCCATGTCAGTCACTTTCTTAATAAACACAAGATGTTTTTTTGTTTTTTTTTTTGCTATTGTGTTTCATTGGAAACAAACTAAACTGAATGGAAATCAGTTATTTCTCAAATTCAATACAGATTCAGGAATATGAATGATTACCTGATTAAGCAATGATAAAGCACAGAATATCAAGTCCCAGGTCAGGTGATTATGCTGTCGACAACAACTCAGTGTATAATCAATGTCTGCATTATCAGGAGGGTGCTTCTCTTTTTTTTTTTAAATTGTCCATCTTCATCTGCCTTCACTCCTACTAAAGGAGCAATGTGTTCTGCATGCAAGCACTGACGGATACAAGACATGGGTTATGTTTGCAGTGTAACATTCTTGCTCATGTTCATGTCTCCTGCGTCTTAAGAAATCTGTTAAACGACATTAGAACTTTATTCAGGAAATCCCGAATAAACTTTGCTAAAGCAAGATGCATTTTTTTTAAGAATGTAGAAAAATAGATGCTTTATTCAAACACTTTAATAACTTTTTAATCTATCTAATTACAGTGAGTATAAACACAAATCAAATGCAAATAAGCATGAAAAACGAAGGAACAGAGAAATAAGGCAGTGCACCACTATTTGAAACTGTGCTAGAGAAGTCATGTAAGTCAGGTGCTTCAACAAATAAGACTTCTGTATGAGGAAGTGTTAGACTACTTAGAAGTGCACATGCAAAGACAAAATGGCCGTTTACCAATCAGTGGCCAATTTCAAACTACAATAAATGTTTTTCAACCATTTTTCAACAGACTTGCTAAAATCATCAAGGCCCACCCCTACACCAAGCCCCCAGTGGATAAGAGCAAAACGGGTAAAGCGGTTGAAAATGCCTATTGTGGTTTGAAAACGCCCCACTAAATGAGAAACACCCACTAATGTTCTGCAGAGATACATGCCTGAATGATCTTATGCTCATCAACTACAAATCACTGTTAGTTCAATCTCTCCACTCATGTCTCCATGCTGTTGGCTTTCTTCAAAAAGTATTCTTGCAATACTGTCAAACACTTGATGGCTGCTCTGTTAAGTCTTCGTCGTCGGTTAGGATTCTGGGTGTGCTCTTTGATAGCAATCTTTCATTTGAAAGTCACGTGTCTAGTATCTGTAAAACCGCATTTTTCCATCTTAAAAAAATATCTAAATTACACCATATGCTCTCATTGGAACAATTAGTTAATGCGTTCATGACATCAAGGCTAGATTATTGTAATGCTAAACTGGGTGGTTGCCCTGCACGCTTAATAAACAAACTACAGTTGGTCCAAAACGCAGCAGCTCGAGTTTTTACCAGAATCAGGAAATATGACCATATTAGCCCGGTTCTGTCAACACTGCATTGGCTCCCTATTAAACATTGTATACATTTTAAAATATTGCTGATTACTCACAAAGCACTAAATGGTTTAGCTCCGCAGTACTTGAGCGAGCTCTTAACGCATTATAGTCCTTCACGTCTATTGCGATCTCAAAATTCCGTCCAGTTGATAATACCTAGAATATCAAAATCGACTGCTGGCGGTAGATCCTTTTCCTATTTAGCACCAAAACTTTGGAACAGTCTTCCTACCATTGTCCGGGAAGCAGACACAATCTGTCAGTTCAAAGCTAGACTAAAAACACATCTCTTTGACCTAGCATACACATAATACATTATCTACTTATATAATTCAATGTTAGGCTGCATAGATTAGGTCAGCCGGATCTGGGAACACTTCCCTTAAATTCTGATGTACTCGTTACATCTTAAGAAGAATGGCATCTACGCTAATTTTAGTGTCTTTGTTTATCCCGAGGTTTTCCCGCAGCCTGTCGGATCTAGGCTGTATCCAGATCTGACAAAGGACCTTCGCCTGGACCCAATGACAATGCAGTGCTGAAGTGCCAACTAGCCTCTCCCTATGGAGGATTCCTTTCCCACTCTACAGATAAAGCGTTGTGGGAAAATTCGGTTTGCGTACCTACCTCGAAGTGATAAAATAAAATTCTGTATCAAAGTTTATAGGCAAGACAAGTAGTTTGTTTAGGCATGGTTTGTAGGGAATTACAAACCTGCGCACATATATTCAAACGCACATAATCAATTCTTAATGCGCATGTGATCGCCATCAGCGTTTATCACAGGTTCGCGTTTAAAGTCTATTTAGAGGGAACGGCGTCGTCTTTGCGGCCCCTAATTTAATAACAAATGATAATTTCGATAGCCTCGTGAGACCATCCTGATCTCGCGAGCTGTCAAGGTTTCACTCGCAGATCAGTCTGGATACTTACCGTTAAAGAAAATTTGGGAGCAGTTCACCAAACGAACGTCCAATCAGCGTTGGCTTTGAGACGGGTTGAGGTGTGACGCAACGAGAAGCGCGACAGTTCAGTCTAAAGAACATGGCGGCTTCAGCGGATGAAACTAGCATCAGTGTGGCTATCGAGCAAGTTTTATCGGAATTACAGAGTATTTCTTCACTGAAAAAAGAGCAAAACACTGCTCTGGAGGCTTTTCTCAGAGGAAAAGATGTTTTTGCCCTTCTCCCGACTGGTTTCGGCAAGAATTTGCTTCGTTGATCTGATTGGTTGATTTGGCCCGTCTATCACCAACATAGGCCAATCAGCTAACCAGTATTTTCGCCCATTACCAAAACTACTTCAACGGAAGGTTTCCAGATGGATATGCGGAGCAAATCCATCTGGCAGAGTCAGGTTATAATTTCGATGGAAGTGAATCAATAAAAACTAACTTTAGCTGGAAAAAAAAAAACATTATTCAAGAACCGCTATAAAGGCAAAACAATCTCTGTTACTGTATATGTTTATCTCTGTAAAGCTGCTTTGAAACAATCTACATAGTTATAAGCGCTATAATGAAGATTACTTGACTTGACTTAAAGTGTCCTTGGGTTCTTGAAAGGCACTATATAAATAAAACGCATTATTATTATTGAATATCTGTTGGCTTGTTTTGGGCACTTTTCTGCTTGTCAGACTGGGAGTAAAAACTAGAAAGAAAGAAAAAACAGTAATGTTAGGCTGGATTAAGCTGTTTTTTTTCAGGTGAATAATATAATATTAATAAGAATAGATAATAAAATATAAATGATAAAAATAAAAAACATAACATAAAATATAAATAATAAAGCAAGATTACATATATTATTTTTGTTTTATAAAACTGTTTCGGTCATATTAACTCTACCTGTGATTTGATTAGGATGTAGATGAGTAAAGTCAGTAAAAAAGTCACAGCAGAGCAGCACCGTTTGAATTTATGATTTACAGCGCATGCGCAGCCAGCACCAACCGCATACCATTGCGTCAATATTAGTCGCCTCGGTTTTACCTTTTCGTCATATGTGTACGACATTTCAGATATTTGAGAAGATTTCGTTATGTTGAACTGTAGTACGTAGTGATAAATGACAATCAGAGGCATCATAACATTTTATCACATTTAAACCGGATTCAGAGTTGCAGCAGCTGCTCTGGTTCAAATGATCGCTGAGCGGTGCTATATTAGTCCGGCGGCATGAATTATGGGTACGGTAACGTTAATAGACGCGGTCGGAGAGGAGGGGGTCGGCGTTTCGGAGATGGAGGTTCCAAGTGGGATGGAGTGGCTGGATCCAGTGGGGGTGCAGGATACCCGAGGAGCTCCGACTGGGACTCAAGGGAAGAACAAGAACATGGAAGGGGACGAAGAGGAGGAGGAGGAGGAGGAGGAGGAGGAGGAGGAGGAGGAAGAGGAAGAGGAGGCAGACATCCACCCCATTTAAAGGGTCGAGAAATTGGACTGTGGTATGCCAAATGGGGCGGCATTAAAAGAACTGAGGCAGAGAGGAAATCTGTGAGTAGTAGACGGTTACAATGATGTCAGATTGTTTGTTTATAAAATATGTTGAATTATACTAGTACTTGGTAATGTGTTGTCTGAGATTGACAGCTATATGAGTCAGTGGCATAATATTGATGTTTGTGAGACATTTTATTATGGTTGAAACAAATTTACACAACATTTTTGAACTGAAATAAACACCTTTTATTATTAACCTTATGCGTTATTCTAAAATCTGACTTTAAGTCATTCTAAAAAGTTGTAATAAAGTAATATTTTGTAAGAAAGTCATAATTGAGAACAATTTATGTTTGTCTACTAAACAAATTTCAAGCATTTAAGCAAATCTTTAGATCTAATGGATTAAGATCATGAGAAAGTCGAATGTGTCGAAACTTTTGTTGGGTAGGCTATATCAATATAAAGTTTATGAGTGGTTCCATTTTGTGCAACACTATTTAACAGTATGGTAAAATGTTTATTTGACCAATCAATATGATATGATTATGCATATTTTAAGACTGAGAATGGTTGTGTGATTTTAGAGGGCAGTTGTTCAGATGGATGAATCACGAGAGCAGCACATTACTCAGTTGCTGAATTCTGTCCAAAGAGATCCGGGCAGAGACGGGCATCCCTCCACGTCTCAGAGCTGGAGGGTGAAGGAGGAGCCCAGTGGCCACAGGTGCAAAATAATATTGTACAATCATATGGGTCCACATAGTTATTGAAATCATGGACATCAAGGTATTTTAAAATTGTGTTTTCTATAATTATGCTTAACGAAATTGTGTCTTTATTCCAGTTACTTTGACGGAGATAATCCTCCAGAACCGCAGAACATTGTGAAAGTGCCTAAAATTGAGCCTAAAGAAGAGAAACAGGAGGATGAGCTGGGAGCAAATGTGAAAGAGGAGTTTAATGACGCTGACCTGGAATACTTATTCCAGGATGTTGTGCGGACGCCCTCCCTGGATGAGGAGCTCAAGAAAGATCAGGAGAAGAAAAAAGATAACGCTAGATACATTGATATGCTGGTGAGACGGACAGAGAACTATTCACTAAACCTTCACGTGTCAAAAAAAAAAGAAATGCGCTTTTGCCCACAATTTTTTTTAATGTGTCATTTCCTTTTTCAGAAATTCAGAGAGAAGCTACCTTCTTATGGGATGAGAGAGGTAAATGTTACCTTTTGTGATTCATATACAGTTATATCACTGTAAAACACTGGCAGATGTGGTTGCCAGAAATTCACCATAAAAATACTATGACATTCTTTCCATTTTTACAGCATGCCTATATATTTTATAACTAATAACCAAACACATGTTATTAAGTGGTAATGTTAATATACCTGCTTTAGCAACCAAAATCTGCCTTTGTACCCGAAAGTCCCCCTGTAGTCAATAATATTAACCCTTAAAACCCATCTTTGATCACCAAAATGACATTTAAAAGTTTTGTTCCTCTAAAAAAAAAAATCTTCATTCCTTAAAATAGCTTAAATGTAACTCTACACCCTTGCCACATTTTGTATATTGGTTCTATGAATATGCAAATTAGCCCCGGCTCCACTCACTCACACCAGCTCAGAGATCCACTCGTTGACTATCACACGTGGTCGTGATTGGTTACAAGGTAGTTTGTGACGTCAGAAACACCAGCGATTTCAAACTGCATTTTTGAGATTATCTTTGGTTCACTCCAGTTTTAAGGAGAAAATACTCAGCAATGGTGTTGACATGAATTTGCACATGGTTTGTCTTAAAGCATATTAAAAACATTACATGGACATCATTTAAACAACATTTAAAATCTTGATTTTCACCACAGGGGGACTTTAAAATATACCGATAACCACCACAATAATACAGGTGGCACAATAGAAAGCCACATGATGAATCTGAGTTAATCTTAAAGTGGTCTGTTCATTAAACATGGTCAAGACTGTGCACAGGGTCATACACCCGAAGACAAAAAAAAACATCAGGGGATCACGCATGACACTAGAATAACGCAATAAACATGCAACAACTAAATAACTTAAAGTGTAACACAAAACGCAATAATGTATATAACTGATAACAAAAATAAGAAAGGACAAAATTATCTATAAAAATTTAATCATATGTGATGTGTAACTCAGGGACTTTTGGGAATGTCCTTTTTTATTATGGTAATTCATAGTTTTTACTTGCTAAAACCATACGTTTGACAGTATTTTATAGTAAAATGTAATGGGATGTTAAATCATTTACAGTTTTTCACCGTATATGTAGTAAGGTAACAACATTTTCGTACTGTTTTTCACTGTAGCATTTTCACCGTATTTTTCTGCAAAATGTAGAAACATTTTTTACAGTGTAAGAATTATGTTGTTACGTCTCTTTTAGTCTTTAGTTTTAATGTGAAGAAACATTTTAGTTCGCTGATCACCCAGTGAATGTTACTATTTTTAGTTCTCTCATGCACCATTCTGTTTTGTCTTACTGTAGGAGCTGGTTAAACTGATCAGTGCTAACCAGGTACTGGTAGTCAGTGGAGAGACAGGCTGTGGTAAGACCACCCAGGTCACTCAATTCATCCTTGATGACTTCATCCAGAGGGGCATGGGCTCTCTCTGCAGGGTGGTTTGCACGCAGCCACGGCGTATCAGTGCCATATCTGTAAGTAAAAGCATTATTCAATTTTAATTTTGTTTTTCTCTAAATTTTTTCCACGGACACCCTTGCGCTCACGTGCGGCCCGCTGGGGGCCCCCGAACAGTTTGAAAATCCTGGCCTGCGTTAGATAAGAGACATCAAAAATGTGCAGTGCTGGTGGTCCTCCAGGACAGGTCACATGATCCGTCAGAAATCATTCTAAGATGCTGATTTGGTACCCAAGAAACATTTCCTATCAATGATGAAAACATTTTTACTGCTAAATATTTTTATACATATTTTTTCTAGTTTCTTTGATTAATAGAAAGTTCAGAAGAACAGCCTTTAGCCCTGTTTGAAATAGAACTCTTTTGTTATTATATATAATATTATATTATTTACTGTCACTTGTGATCAATTTAATGTGCATCGTTGCTGAATAAAAGGTATTCATTTCTTTAAAAACCTTTGTACTGTATTCTATATATATATATATATATATATATATATATATATATATGAATATATATATGAATATATGTAACACAATGATCTCTAACATGGGGCAAGTTGTCACTGGATCAGTGACAAGCCATATATATACTTTCAAGTTCAGTATACATTGCAGAAATGAAATATAATTAGGCCTCTTTGTTTTTGTTCTTTGTTCTTTCTCCTTGATTTGAGGACAACCTCATTCAAAAGCAGCATATCTGATCCCACTCTTCCTACCTAATTTGTAGAGTGTCTGGTCCCACTAAAGTATTTTTCTGTTTAAGGTGTGAGAGGTTAAAAATAAGTGCTTTTGTTTAGGTTGCAGAGAGAGTGGCTTCAGAAAGGGCAGAGCCGGTGGGAGAAGGGAAGTCCTGTGGGTATCAGATCCGTCTGCAGAGGTAAGTGAGTCAGATCTGCAAGTCATTCTCAATCCTGTAATCTCCATCCCAGCTCTATGGAGGCTATTCTTTTATAGCCGAGTTCTGGCAGATGGGTGAATTCTTTTTTTTTCTCAAAGTTTAATTTAGCCTGTCAGAAAGTTTGAAATTCTCTTTCTCAGCTGGCCAGTAGGGCTGAACGATTAATCGCAATAAAACCGCACGCGATATGGCAAAGGCTGCGATTATTTTATGCGCAGCTTTTCAGTGCAGTGCGGCTGACTGGTAGTAAATGCTGCTCCATTTGAACGCCAGAGGGCGCTCTTACGCAGACACGATAAATATGCCCCGCTGCAGACATAGATAACGCACATCATTCCAGGAAATCCCTATGGCTGGTATTTATAAGTCATTAAACGTGACTTATAAACATCTCACAAATTATGCTCATCTGTCGTTATTAAGTGAGTTTGGAGTAAAAGCATGTTATTAATTGTCGGACAAGACAATTTTTGGACAAGAGATTCATAAATGCTTCTCATGTTTGGAAAGATGTTTGACGCGCATTGCTTTTTCAAATTCACGTTATAAGAGACTCAAACTCACAGTGCTTTCAGATGGAGCAGCGTTTACAGAGCCGTACATCAATGACGAGCTGCGCGTAAAAGATAATCGCAGCCTTTGCCATTTCAATATCGCGATAAGCCAGCTCGATTTAAGTGCGATTACAGCCCTACTGGCTAGAAACCCTAACTAATTTATACTCTGTATACACACAGAAATTCTTATCTAGGTTTGCCTTAGGCTCTATAAAGCAATAATTATTTTTTTCAGGTTTGTTTAACGATTTTAAGACCAATTTACTGTAACAATTTAATTAAATTTGACAATTTAATTAAAAGTCAGTCAACTTCATTGTAATTTTTAAACCAGCACATTGCATGGCAATGGTTAAAAACGAAACACAGTTCCTTCAGGGAACAACGGTGACAAACATAGTGATAGTAGATAATTCAGTTCAATTCAAATTTATTTGTATAGCGATTTTCACAATATACATCGTTTTAAAGCAGCAATTTACAATTTCCACATTACAATTTAGAGTGATCTGTTATCAGATGTAACTGTCTAAGTTATGTATTTCAGAAATGTACAAATCACAGTTAGCTAAAAATGTATTAATTTAAACAATGTAATAATTTAAGGCAGAAACCATAGGTAGAGACAATATACAGAGTAAGACGGAGACTTAAATAAGGCAATATATACATAAAGTGTAGCAGCATTGAGGTATAAGTTGTAGTGTTGAATTATTGAACTATATAGTTTTGAACTAAACAGTAGCAGTTGTTTAACTGTTGGATATGAAGCTTGAGCTGTGGATTGTGATTTGTATGACAATACAGTAGTGGAAACCCACAGATGTTCTACACTCTAAAGCACTATTCGCACGGGATAAGTATTACCTTGTGACCTCTAGTCATTTGTAATATTTGCGGAGGTTGTCTGCGGACTTAATCCCGTGCGATTCGGCCATGTCTGTAATTTGTAAAGTAAAAATTCCCCCGCAAATGACCTGCCATATTTCGCCGAACACCGAGGTCTTGTGGTAATATTAGTCCCGTGCGAATCGGCATCTCTGTGATTTGGCGGGATCGTATATAATTTTTTCAAGGTTTTTGTTTCATGCACATCCTTTTTATCCATCTTTCGCGAAGGATGGAGGCTGGCGGTTGGAGTGTTTTGATAGTATTTTGGGTGCTGGGTCATATCGCTATACACCAACTACACAATTTGCAGAATGAGAAAGCTAAAAATCATCAGAAGAGCAAAAACAAAAAGAATGATTAGATGGAGATGAATGACATTGCAGCCTGCGATAAGAAACATTCTTCGGTTTATGATATATCAGCTAGACAGACATAAAACGACATTCATAACATTTCCAAGCAATAACCTATTGACATCATATCTGGGAGATAGGTCAGTAAATTTGAGTAAAATCACAGGCTTCGGTTATCCCGTGCAAATGCGCCACAAGAAATTCAGATGTGGAGGGGTAATTTCTAAATCACACATGGTCCCCATATAGTACTAATCCCGTGCGAATAGGGCTTAAGTCTCTCACAGGCGTAACGTTCTGGCCTTGACTTTCTGGCATTATGAGCTGAACAAGCCTTAAAATTTTCTTCTATTAATAATCCTACTGGAAATACTGTATGTTTTATAATGAGAGAAAAAGCGTATTCTTTTTTTAGAAGAGGTAAAGATAGTTAATTGATAAATTTGATAAATTTATGTAATTGAGGCTTCTTTTGTGCAATACACAGATTGTTTATGTTATGATTTTTCTTTGTGCTTCCTTAAAGAGGTAAAATCCTATTCTATTTCCTTGAGCCCTGTTTATAATGTTAGTCAATATTTATAATTTTTCTTTCTTTCTATGACTCTTTTAGTCACAGCACTTACTCGCAGGCTGCAGGTTTTCTGTTGGCTCCAACAACAGGGCCGCAAAACGCTATGTGTCGAAATGTGTACCTCAAACTGTTAAGATCAGACTGGTCAGGGACCTTGTTCAAAATAAACTTCAGCCGTTCTTACTTTGAGAAGGCTATTCAGAGATTCCCCACAGATGGGTAGGCAGAGCCCAGTCATTTTCTTATTCTTCTTGTTAGAAGAAATACCAACTCTAATAACAGTATTGTTTTCTGGTTTAGTTATAATATCTGTCCTAGTTTTCTCCTTGAAAGTCCTTTTCTTTTTCTCGGGGTGTGGGTGTGGGTGTGTAGTGTGTAGTGTGTAGTGTGTAGTGTGTAGTGTGGAGTGTGTAGTGTGGAGTGTGTAGTGTGGAGTGTGTAGTGTGTAGTGTGTAGTGTGTAGTGTGTAGTGTGTAGTGTGTAGTGTGTAGTGTGTAGTGTGTAGTGTGTAGTGTGGAGTGTGGAGTGTGGAGTGTGGAGTGTGGGTAGGCAGCGAGGTCACTGGAACATGTTGTGTCCGAGAGCAGGTAATTGCCTCTCTTCTGAGGGGAAAGATAGAGGACTGATTAGAGCTTGCTGCCAAATGTCTCACAACTCTTCTTCTCTCAGTTCCTTTTCCCCCCCATCCCCATTTCTTACTTTTTGTCTCATTATTAGAGGTGCCAAGACGAGCATTAGTATTGCAATAACTTTTGGGTTAAAGGGATAGTTCACCAAAATTAAAATTCTGTCATCATTTACTCATCCTCTTTTTGTTCCTAACTAGGGATGCTCATTTCGGTTAATTTTCCCGACCGACAACCGCCGCTCGTTATCCGGTTATTAACTGCTAACTGAAAAGATTATAATATTGAATTGGCATTAAGTAAAAATTGACTAGTGTCTGTGAACCGTTAAAAATAAAAATCACGGGGTTTTTTTTGACGTGCAAACATGCAGAACAGATCAACAACAGAACCTGGATTCACATTAAATTTTCACGCACCTGCAGCATTTCTGACAGTGACAACAGAGAAAAACAATAAAATAATCTAAATAAAAAACAAGTCAAGTCAAGTCAAGTGTATTTATATAGCGCTTTTCACAATATAAATTGCATCAAAGCAGCTTCACAATATCAATCAAATAACATAACAATGTTTGTTTCTTAGTGAAAAAACATCCACGTTTGGTAGGGCTGATCAATGGTATTAATGCTTGGTTAATTATTTTGAATATCCCCAACTGAGCAAGCCAAAGGCAACAGTGGCAAGGAACCGAAAAACTCCATCAAGTGACCTACTGGTGTCCTAAAACTCCATCAGGTGACCTAATGGAGAAAAAAAAAACCTTGGGAGAACCCAGGCTCAGTCGGGGGCCAGTTCTCCTCTGGCGTTTATGAACTAGAGGCCGGATTTACAGTAACTGTAATTTGATACAGAATTTTGTTTTATTTTATCACTTCGGGGTGGGTACGCGAACCGGAATCACAACATTTTATCTGTAGAGTGGGAAAGGGATCCTCCATAGGGAGAGGCTAGTTGGCATTTCAGCACTGCGTTGTCATCAAAAACATAAGATAGGCGTACAATAATTTTTTTTTTTTATAGCAGGCCTACCTCCATCCACACCTTGTCTAGTTTTTATTTAAAAAATGCAACGTCATGATGTGGGGTTAGCCTGGAGCGCAGCCTGTGGACAGCCTGCGGCAGAAAACACCGTCTCGGATGACACAGATGTCCCGGGAATAAACAGATAACGTTTCGCTAGAATGGCCAGCTTTGTGAGGCGCCTTTCATTTGCTTGTGGATGTTTGCGTCGCAAGTGATATTGCATTGTACTTGCACTACTGCTTTATTTTAATACCGTGTAGCATATTTTTCTGTTGAAATGGTCCCACACAGTAGCCTATTTTTCGCTCGCTTCATTTGGTTTGCTCAGCTAAATAGGTGTGTGGTTGCCCGTGTCAACGCGCCCAGTGAGCTAACAAATATAGGCTATATATATTAATATTACCATGCAGCAAAAGAAAAAAAAGTTTAATTGATAGCATTAATCGGTCAAAATGTTTACTTTCGGTTAACGGTTAAACATTCAATATGAGCTTCCCTATTCCTAACCCATAACATTTAGTTTATCTTCTAAATCCAAATTAAGGTATTTTTAATGAAATTACCTTAGATTGAAATGATTTTTTTGTCCCTTCATTGAATGACAATTTCAACAAAACTTGTGCCTAATTCCTCTACTTTTAGTCTACTGTTTTTCGAATACTTTGTATTCAGACGTTCTACTTTTTGGCGAACTGTTTTTTGCATACTACATAGTAGGGAAGTATTTGATTTCGAACGCAGCTCATGAGTTGAGGGGTTTTATCCAAGTCTTCTGAAGAGACATGATCACTTTATAAGATGAACAGATTTAGTTTAGTCTTTTTTTTTATTCACCTTTAAGCACTGCTCAATGCACAGTCACATTTGTTTATAGTGCATCAAATATGCTAAACATGGAGGCTCAACCGTGTTTGCTTGATGCCAAAGCAGGATAATATGCAAGTACATGAAGTTTTATGTTTTAATATTTTTTTTAATATACTTATAACTGAGTGATTGGTTACCAACTTCAAAATCCACATATCCTTAAAATAAACTATTACGCACCTATAAATCTGTTAAGGAAGCAGTCATGCCCTGCTAGTGTTAAAACAGGAGTTTGTGAAGGGGATGAAGACTTCAGCTCATCAAGTGTCTTAATACCCCCTTCACACAAGTCACACACTTGACATCCTTCAGGAAATGAGAGAATGAAAGCGCAGAGAAGGGTAGGTACTGAGAGGTGAGTCAGTGGGGAATTGGTTGCTTCAGCTCTGTGCCGAAAGAGATGGAGTGATAATATGAAGAAGTGTGAATGGGGGTGCCGGGGAGAAGAGAAATGGGTTGTTAATCTTGTCTTGCTGTGGTGAGGAAGTGTAGAAGACTGGACCTAAGAGAATAAGCTGGGCTGGAAATGAAATGGAGGAGGAGAGAGGTGAAAAGAAATACAGATACAGGTGGCCTCTTCAGGCCATAAGAGGTGCAATATCTTGTTTTTTCCTCTTCCTCACTTCTACATCAATCTAAATCCTCTGGCGCTCCCAGACACCTGTTCTCTATTGCTCTAATTTGATAGTCTGTTTGTGTCTAACAGTGTGTGGGAGCAGGTAAGGAGGTTTAGCATAGTCTTATGAAGTCTTTTGAATTGCAGAGTTTCTGTGTTATGTAAAATAGAAAGTTAATTTGAATTACTGACTGACACAAACCTCATTTTAGGCTTGTTTTTTTTTTTTTCTCTTCTATGAAAGAATAACCGTCTTGTTCTCTCTATGTTCTTCTAATATTAGTAATGTACCTGAGGAGGGTTCTCTTCAAGAAATAGTTAACTTTATTAAAAATGTAATATTCTTTTGTTCACCCTCATGTCATTTCATAATTACAAACATTTTACTTTCCTCTATGGAACAAGAAAGAAATGCGAAGAATGTGCTAGTCTGTCTTTTCCATGCAATTCCAACAAATGACGACTGTAGCTTTTACGTTTTGATAAAAACAAATGCTGCGTTAAAAACAAAGTTTTTTAAAGTCCCCTTAAATCCCTAAAAACATCTTTGATCACAAATTATAATAAAAAAAAATTTCCTTGGAAAAAAAAAATCTTCATGCCTTAAAATAGCTTGAATGTATCTCTACACTCTTGCCTCGTTTAGTGTACGCGGTTCTATGAATATGCTAATTAGTTCCGCCTCCACTCAGTCACACCAGCTCATAGATTGTTGACTTGCTGACAATCACATGTTGTCGTGATTGGTTATAAGTTAGTTTGTGACATCAGAAACACCAGCGATTTCAAACCGCGTTTTCGAGACCGTCTTTGGTTGACTGCCGTTTTAAGGAGAAAATACCCGGCAATGGTGTTGACTTATACATACAAGTACATGGTTTGCCTTAAAGCATATTAAAAACACCACATAGACATATAAACAACATTAAAAGCTTGATTTTTCTCCACAGGGGGACTTTAACGCAATTAACGCAGCATCTGTTTTTTATTTTGTCATCCTTTGGCTGCCCTACAGTAGGCTAAATGATCACTCTATCATTCATTCAAGTTCTATTAAACCATTCAAGCGTGATAAGACGCAAAAAAGAACTCAAATCTTTACTTGATTATCAATTCCCCAACTATCTTTCTGGTGATGGGGCTCTCTGTGAACAAACACCTGAGTTTAAAAGTGTTAAATGAATGCAAAGAGTTGTGAGAAAATAACATGCGTGTCGGATCCGGGTTATGGGGTCAGCTCTTAAAGTGACAGCAGCCTAATAAACCTGCTGTCTGTGATTAATGTTAATCAAAACACAGAGAAAATCACTCACTGCTCTTGACTGAATAACTTTTGTAGCTTTAATAAGGATTATTATACTTAAATTATTTATTTATTTATTATACTTAAAGGATTTATACTTAATTTATGCGGTGAAGACTGTGAAGAATTTGATAACTTTATTTAATTTCTGTCCCTACATGTTAGACCTACCTGAAAATCTTAAAACACTGTTTACAAGGTTACATGGGTCAAGAACAATGAAAATGCATTTTAGCAGGGCAAAATGAACCGCATCGCCTGGAAAAAAAAAACCTTAGTGTTGCACCCTGATATATTAAAGGCACAGCTAAATGTGACTTTTATTACAATGGGTTTATGTGAAGATTATTTTAAGTCCACTTAAATTAAATATTGTTATATTTTAAATCGATATCTTTCAATTATACTGTTACGCTGAATGGCTATAATTAATGGCTAAAATTAAGTGGAAAGAAATCCATGTAATAGAGACATCAGTATTGTATCAGTGAAATTGGCCTTCATTCATAGTGCTTATTAAAAAGAAGTCTTTGTTATTTCTACATTATTTTGGAGATTAAATGTGAAAGTATTACAGCATAAAAATATATAAAGACTTTAATGTTAGGTGCGAATGCGGTTCAATTCGTTTTTTTTTTTTATCGATTGACAGCACTAAAAAATTATGTATCATAAATATGGTTTATATGACACATCTACTATAGTTCAAAGTCTTGAAGCAGTACAATAGTTTTTTGTAAGGAACACAGGAAATTTTAGTCTGTATTGTATTGCATGTGTTGTATAGACCACTTTAATGGTGCTGTAACTGTTATGTGAAGCTTGATATCCCAATTTTACTGTCATTATGTTGAAAAGAGTGGCCAGGATATTAAGCAAAAAAATGAAGTTTCAGTTTATCTTTATTGATAAAATGTCTTTTATTGAATTTTTTTTGTTACCGTTTATTTTCATTTATTCAGTAGTTTATTTATGTATTTTTTTCATTAATTTATGTATTCATTCATTCTTTCGTTCATTTATTTTTTCATTAATTTATTTACATAGGATATGTTCTTACAGACTGATCCTCAAACAGCAGTTTGGCTATATGAGTACTTTATATAAAGAAATTACTATATTATTGAATAATGTTGCTTTTGATATGTGTAGTATTTTGATTTAGTATATTTTAATATTGTAATTGAAGTGAAAATGATTTTTACACTGATTTTTCCTGTTTTATTTCTCCTTTTCTCCTCCCTCACTCTCTGGCACTGCTTTCCAGCCGGTTACCACGGAAACAAGGCTCGGTGTTGTATTGTACAACGGGCATTATTCTTCAGTGGCTCCGCTCAGATATGTAAGTGTTCTAAACCTCTTTTCCTCCACTCCTTTCTGCTGTTTCATTACTCCCCTCCCCCCATCCTCTATCTGTCTGCTTTTCTTTTTCTTTCTGGTGTTTTCTGGTGTTTAATCAATACGCAGCCGGTGTGCAGAGCACACATGCTCTTATACATACTCAAAGCAATGTCAAACATATAATTGCACGTACATTCAATATCACTCACTCGCATCACCTCTGCTTCAGCGGCTGCAGAGTGGAGATGCCTAAAGTATCGTTCACCATGCCTCTTAGTTTGACTCAACCACTCAGACAGCTTTCGCCGCAACCCATATAGAAAACACATTATGTACTGTTGTTGTTTTTTTGTTTTTTTTTCTCTCACATCTCTTCTGTTTTGATGCTGACATATTCGTGTACACAGAAGTCCCTGATAAAAGCCTGTTAGGCATCTGAATGTCATAATTCCGGCTACATTCACACAGTCGGTGTTTGGGATTGACAACAGTGTTTATTTACAGCTGTGATTCTCGAATTGCCCTGTTCGTGCAGGAGTAGGGCTGGGCAATATGGTCAAAAATGTATCACGGTGAAAATTTTCATATCAGTTGATATCATAATTATCACGATAAATGTCGTTTAAAGGCAGATCTTTGCACCTGAGTGAGGTGAACATTTCACAAACTAATATCACATGTTTTGTCTCTTAGAAATGCACATTTAACAGTAGCTTGAGTTGGGATGCAGATGTAAATTTGTTCATCAACAAATCTGTAAAAATTGTAACAACCTCATTTTTTAGGGTAAAATGTGGTATTCCATAGTATTTGGATCATGTTAACCACAGGTAAAACCAATGCATTGCACCTCACTATCATGGTAAAAAGTAACTGTATTATTGTTTCTGTGGTATTTGTTATGAAAAGCATTAGCCCTAAGACATTTACTAATACACATGCATAAAAAACTGATATAGCCTATTAACAAAAATACTGTAATTATATTCAATTACTCATTGAATACATTTAATGTCTACATTAATAATAAAATAAAAATTGATTTGATTATCCCACATTTCTGCCACAATCCCATGGTTTCAGTTAGTGTTACTACAGTTAATGTTGGCGACTTATCATTTTAGCTCAATGTTTCTCATGTTTTCTGTGTCAGTGTTGTTAAGAATGTCAGCACTGTTTCATCTGGGTTCAAACTTGTTAAAATCACTAGGCATTTGATTAATGGTTTGTATGGGAGAACACTGCACCGAATTCGAACACTTCTCACTGGATTTCACACACAGTGCTGTTTAGAGTCACGTGAGCGGGATGGTCAGGGAGTAAATGCATATGTTCTAAGCTCACGCTGAGCCGAGCTGATAAATGTTCAGTGTAGCGCACGGTTCAAACAGGCAGCCCTGTCTGGTTCCGCTTTTGGCCCATTTGCTGTATAATGTTTCTCATACACAACAGATATGGCAGGGCTTATAAGTTATTGATAAACATGTGCATAGAGCATAAACATTATATCGAACACTTATGGAACTTTTGCTATAATTTTATCTAGGAAAATTATAGCTGGGGAATCTTTTAATGGAAGGCCACATGTGGCCTTCAAGAAATATTGTGGTTGTCTTGTCAGTTCAGAGCTTCGGAGCATCAACGCTTCAGGAATCTTTCTTATTTTCTGCTAGTTATTTCTTCTCATTCACAAATATGAAAAGTCTGTCCTTTGCTCCAGTGTGTGTATGTGTTTTTTTCTTCTCCCACCCCAGATACCTCTCTAGCGTAAGTCACCTGATCTTGGATGAAATTCACGAGAGGAGTCTTCAGTCTGATGTTCTTCTCACCATCGTGAAGGACCTGTTAATTGCTCGAGAGGACCTAAAAGTAGTCCTCATGAGTGCCACACTTAACGCTGAGAAATTCAGCAAGTATTTCAGTAAGAGAATTAACATAACTTCAAATAATTCAGATGGATGAATCCAAGATAAATAATTTTTTTAATAGAGTTTTGTAGTGAATTTACCAGTTAGCATTTAGGATTGTTTAACTCTCTGCCTTATAATATACAACAGTCTAATACAGCTCTCTGTACTCCTGAAAGGAAAACAGTATGCCAAGACCTAGCGCAACGCTAATGACCAGGATAATCAGTTTAGCATTTAAGGGGGAAAAAGTCAGATCATGAACAGTGGGAATCCAACCATTCAATAAGGATCAGACACATAACTATGGTAATCACTGAAGATGGCATGTTCTTTCTCTTGTAGATAATTGTCCCATGATCCATATTCCTGGATACACATACCCAGTGAAAGAGTTTTTACTGGAGGACGTGGTGGAATTGCTTAGGTGAGCTCATTTACATTTTCTTTTTCATTTTTATATATATATATAAATATATATATATACACACACACAGTATCATTTCTAAAGTTTGGGATCAGTAATAAAATGTAAGAAATTAATACATTCACTGCCCTTATTACGCATTCATTAACGTGATCAAAAATGACATTAAATAAATTTATAATTGTACAAAAGATTTATATTTCAAATGAATGCATTAAAAAAATAACTTTCTATTCATCAAAGAATCCAAAAAATTATTATTGTTTCCACAAAAATACTAAGCAGCACAGCTGTTTTTAACATTAATAATAATCATAAATGTTTCTTGAGCACAAAATCAGCATATTAGAATGATTTCTGAAGGATCATGTGACACTGACTGCTGAAAATTCAGCCTTTCCATCACAGGAATAATTTACATTTTAAACAAAATTAAACAGGAAATAAAACAGGAAAACTCAGTGTAAAATTATTTAAATAAAAAAAATGATGTTTCACAATATTACTTTATTATTGCTGTTTGTTTGGTCAAATTAATTCAGCTTTGGTGAGCATAAGAGACTTCTTTCAAACACATTTAAAAATCTTACTGACCAAAAATCTTTGAATGATAGTGTGTATTTTATACTTATTGCACTGCTGGATCCAGCTACACAAGATAGTATTTGTTTTACATGGTTCCAGCTGGTCCAAGGTGGTTTAAGTGTCATTACCTGTAAGCTAGACTTAGTAGAGGTCAATTCATTCAGAGCTGCTAGACCACCTTGGATAAGCTGGCAGGCACCTGGTTTAATGTGTTAAAGGATTAATTCATCCCCAAATTAAAAATCTGTGTTTTAGCAGTTTTTTTATATACCGGTCATCAGTTCGCACATTTACTTACCAATTGCCATGGGAGAGTAACTGATGACACAATTGTAATTTTTGGGTGAGCTATTCCTTTAGGCTGGTATTTCTTTTTATTTTGTAGTGGTTTTAACTCCATTTGAGATTTTCCCACATTAAATGGCACAATGGCTACGGTATATGCAGGATAGAAGTTGACTGACTGAATGATGCGAGTGTCTTCTAACTTTGTTTCATAGATTCCAGCCAAAGCAACAGGACCGAAGACCTCGCTATAAGAGAGGGTTTATGCACGGCCAGAACGCACAGCCAGAGAAAGAGCAGAAAGAGGCAGAATACCGTGAGAGCTGGCCCTGTTACGCCCGTACGCTCAGAGATCGGTCAGTATCTTTTGAAAAACAACTCCGTAATAAATCTATTCCCATATTGAATGACAGCAACCTCAAACTTTAATATATACAAACACATTAAAGTAAATGCAAACTATTTAACAAATTGTCTCATTTTATTGCCTTAAGTTATTTAGTGCAGTTTGAAAATACAGCTTTTTGCTGGCTGAAATTTGGCATCGTTGACCTTTTTTCTTGCAGCTGTTAAAGTGAATTTTTGAAGTATAAATATTTCGCAGCACTTGTGTTGAGTCACTGAGATGTGATGTAGCATGACCTGTCTGCTCTGTGATTGGCAGGTACTCAGACAGCACCATTGACACGCTGGAGATGATGGATGATGATGAGAAGATCAATCTGGAACTCATCGTAGGATTGATCCGACACATCGTGATGAAAGAGGATGTGAGTGCCTTCCCTGTAAGCCTGGCTTGTTATTTTTGTGTATTCGAGTGTGTGTCCATGTGACTTGGCCAAATCAGGGAGAGATGGTGAGCCTCGAGTAAAGCAGAAACATGTTGGCATTAAATGTGTGCTAATGGGTCTGCTTAGCATCTCCTCTCCTCTCCTCTCCTCTCCTCTCCTTTCAACAAATTACAGTTATTGACCATTACTGTGTGTGGTGAGTTTGTAAATATCATTTAAATAGACAAAAATATAAAAAATGAGAATAAATTTACTGATTTTTATTTATAAAAAAACCCCAGAAAAATCACGAACGAAAGAAACTAACACTTTAAAGTTGAAAAATGAACTATAATACATTTAGGACAGTTTTTTTCATACACTCACACATACAAATGCATGCATACATAGGCATGCACGCACACATACACATGCACACACCACATGCTAAGATACGTGAAGATACGTTCTTTCGCCATGTATTTGTTTGTTCCTTTTATTATTTTATGTGATCCAAAACACTCTAACCTGCCGCGATTCATATCTCTTTTCAAATCCTTCCTTCCTGTTCTGCCAGAAAGCTGCTGTCATTTGCTGACGGAAAGCATGAAATTACTGTAATAAGCTGTATATTGCCGAAAATCGCATATTGTCTACTGTCAGGGGCAATTTGAATGGTTTTGATAATGCAAACGGTTGAAGAGTTACGGTAAAATTAATACAGCTTGCTGGTATGTGTTGGCGACGACGTTGGTTAAAGGAGCCCCCCCTTTTAAACCATTTAGTGCTTTGTAAGTAATCAGGAATATTTAAAAATGTATATGATGTTTATTAGGCAGCCAATGCAGTATTGACAGAACCGGGCTAATATGGTCATACTTCCTGGTTCTGGTAAGACCTCGAGCTGCTGCGTTTTGAACTAGCTGTAGTTTGTTTATTAAGTGTGCAGGGCAACCACCCAGTAGAGCATTACAGTAATCTAGCCTTGAGGTCATGATCGCATGAACTAATTGTTCCACATTTGTCAATGAGAGCATATGGCGTAATTTAGAAATATTTTTAAGATGGAAAAATGCGGTTTTACAGATACTAGATATGTGACTTTCAAATGAAAGCTTGCTATCAAAGGGCACACCCAGGTTCCTAAACGCCGACGAAGACGTAACAGAGCAGCCATCAAGTGTTAGACAGTATTTTAGGCTATTATGTGTGCAAGTTTTTTGTCCAATAATTAGAATCTGTTTTTTTCAGAATTTAGTAGTAGGAAATTACTAGTCATCCATTTTTTTAAATCAGCTATGCATTCCGTTAATTTTGTGGATTGGTAAGTTTCTTTAGGTTTTGAAGAAATATAGAGCTGAGTATCATCGGCATAACAGTGAAAACTAATGCCCTGTTTCCTAATGAATATCTCCTAATGGTAGCATGTACAGAGTAAACAGCAGCGGTCCTAGTACTGAGCCTTGTGGTACGCCATTCTGAACTTTTGATCGATAAGACATCTCTTCATTTACTGCTACAAACTGATAACAGTCAGATAAGTATGATTTAAACCAGGGGTTATCAAAGTTTTGATAGGTGAGGGCCAATTTAGGAACCCAACATTGAACTGAGGGCTGCCAAAGGGGCGGGGGAGAAAAAGAAAACATTTTTAAAAGAAAATGCCACTTGAAATAATTGTAATGACCAGGTTGCATCTCTACAGTTTACATTTATTGCAATAAACACATTTAAATTCATAACTGAGGCAAAAAAAAAAAAAAATGCAATTCAAACAAAATCCCTGGGGTTCTTACCCTCAACAGACACATTTGGGATATAACAGTCCTGTGTGCAGTCCATCTCAAGTAGGCTACAAACTTATTTAGAACAAAGTCTACTTATCAGCACATAGGCCTTATTCAGGGGCAATTCCAGCTACCAAAGCACCACGAGGGAGAGACTTTTAAAATAGAAGCTTACCAAACAAGTCATCATCATTCATATCTATCATTGCCTGTCAGTCGCGTTTCCATTATAGCAGATTTGCACAAATGTTTTGCGCTATTATTATCTTTTTTAACCCGTAACTGTCTTTTTAAAACGCAAAGTTGAACACCAAAATGCTGCGCAAAAAAAGTAAATTTGTCAGATTTTTGTTTAAATGACTTTTTGTCCCTTTATTAAACATTTAAAATATTCACAAATTAATATGGAAAACATGTCGATTTTACTGGTTTTCTAAGGCCAAATTAGAACTCCATCTCCGCTGTTAAGCAGATGCACTTTTAGAGAGAAATGCACCTTTCATATGGATAACATAATCAGAAGGTATTAGCTTTCGGTTTGAATTTGTTTGTTTAAAAGTGGACATTTCAAGCTTTAGCCTACATAGGCTATATTTTGTTTCAGTTCTCACGCTCCAGTTCACGGAGATCATGAAAGCGCGTACTGATTGTTTTATTTTACAAAAGCACAACGTTTTCTTGTTATTATGAGTTTACACAAATAAAAGCAGTTGCAAAAAATGTATTGTTATTTTCTGTATGACCAGAAATGATAGAGTATTTTAAGTTGTTTCCACTGTTGATAGGAAAATGCAAGTGTTCGCGCCGGCGAAAAATTTGAAAGGTAATGGAAACGCGGCTATTAATTAGCTTGTCATTAAGTCACACTGAATATTGATTACTTGGTCAACATACCCATAGGATTTGTGGTGCTGTTTTCGGTTGGCCACGATTCCTCTGATGTCCGGCTCCCGCTCTGGCTCTCGCTCCATCATCTCCATCTTCAGAAAACCACTGTTCCGTTGATGGCCTTATGGGAGTGAGGTTAAGTGCGATCCGTCGGACCACACCTGTAATTACCACTTATGCCTATAGATGCCGCTAAAGATCACTAAACGGACAGATTCATTTTTTCAAAGCAATACAGTTTTAACAGTTTTACAGATGTTATTAGATGTTATCGCGGCCCGCCAAAAATGTTTCCGCGGGCCGCCATTGGATCTGTGACATCTGGAAGCATCTCTTTCAGTAGCTTAGTCGGTACAGGCTCTAACATACAAGTTGTCGATTTAGATGAATTAACGAATTTGCAAAATTCTTCCTCTCCTAAAGCAACAAATGAATCAAATTGAGTCCTCAGGGAGGACAAATGAATCCTCAGGGAGACTACAATGCACTCCCTGATGCGATGCTGTAGTAGACGGTTGCATAGTTATAATTTTCTCCCTCATATTAGCGATCTTATAAGTGAAGAAGAGTCATTACTGCTGTGTTGCTTGGAAACTTCTGTGCTTAAAGCTTTCTTTTTCGTTAGTTTAGCCACTGTTTCAAATAAATACCTAAGATTATGTTTATTTTCTTCTAATAGGGTTGAAAAATAAGATCTAGCAGCTTTTAAAGGTGCAGTGTTTAGCTTTTGGCGACATCTAGCGGTTCGTTTGCGAGTTTACACTAACAGCTCAGCCCACTGCTCACCCCTCCCTTTCGAAGAAGCTACGGTGGCTAAAACCGGACAAACATCGTCGTCTGAGACAGCAGAGAATAACCAGAGTAAAACAAGCTTTTGTACCACAGTCCATTATAAACCACATCATGGATACATTTTACAAAGCCATAGTCAGGTAAGGATCAAGGGTCTTAATACATAATATAATAATAGTAGTCAGCTGATTGTCTCACGAACGTAACCAGCACATTTCTCCCCACATAGCAAACCCATAATACAGCGAGGGAGAAGAACCACATGAAACTATGCAACTAACGTTATATCTTTTTTCTAACAGGGTAGTAAAAGTTTAGCTGGCTAATATGAGCTTACTGTGGCTGAGCTGGTTAAAGCGTTAAGCCTTGTTTATACTCGACGCGTCCACATGAGCCCAAAGGTGCGTGTGGCAAAAATGACGTGATTGTAACAGCGCGCGCGCCTCCGCATCCCATAGACACCACTTACTACACACAATAGGCTTTTTTCTCTGATTTTGGAAACTCGATCGACTTAAATGCTTCCAAGATCGACGGGTTGGTGATTCCTGTAACTGTTTTCCGGTCAATGACAAGAGTAGCCTACTAATCAGCTGATTGTCTCACGAACGTAACCAGCACATATCTCCCCACATAGCAAAGCCATAACACAGCGAGGGAGAAGAATTAAGTTACATGAAACAATCCAACTACATATTTACACCACTGACAAGGGAAAAGTCGCTACTCACGGTGTTTATGACTAGCTTCTTCTAGCTTTCTGCGGCTTCTCTTTCAAGGTAGTGACGAAACGTGCTCTATAACGCTGTGTGTTTGCTGTCGGCTACGGTAGAAACATGACGTCACAATATGGCGACCTTCATAGAAGGGGATTCCCGCGCCTATGTAGATATAAATGCCTCATTCTAAGGTAATAAAAACATTACGGTTTATTAAGTAAGTTCTTTATACACCACTGAACACATAGTTATGGATGTCATATTGCATTTCTGTTAATAAATACTCAAAAATTTTACACACTGCACCTTTAAAGCTTCTCTGTAAGCAATCGAGCTCTCCTTCCATGAAATCCGAAATACCTCTAGTTTTGTTTTCTTCCAGTTGTGCTCCATTTTTCTGGCTGTTCTCTTAAGGGCCTGAGTGTGCTCGTTGTACCACGGCGTTGGACTATTTTCTTTAATCTTCTTCAAGCGCAACGGAGCAACTGTGTTTAAAGTGCTGGAAAAGAGAGAGTTAAAAGTTTCTGTTGCAATATCAAGTTCTTCTAAGCTATCTGGGATGCTGAGATGATGAAACTGATCAGGAAGATTGTTGATAAAGCAATCTTTAGTGGCAGAAGTTATAGGTCTAACATATTTATACATATTATATAACACGGAGTCGGCTTTGCAGCCTTGGCTAAATGTTATTTACATGAGACTACATAATGATCTGAGATGTCATCGCTCTGCTGCAGAATTTCAACGGCATCAACATCTATTCCATGTGATAATATTAGATCTAGAGTATGATTACGACAATGAGTAGGTCCTGACACGTGTTGTCTAACTCCAATTGAGTTTACAATGTCTTTAAAAGCCAATCCCAATGTATCTTTTTCATTATCTATGTGTATATTAAAATCACCAACAATTAGTACTTTATCTGCAGCCAATACTAATTCTGATAGAAAGTCCGCAAATTCTTTGATAAAAATCTTTATGGTGCCCTAATGGCCCGTAAACAATAGCCAGCAGAATTCTCAAACTCCTCCCCCTTTGCGTTTCGGACAAGGTTCATGTTTATAACAGTAATCTTGTGGGGTTGACTCATTTAAAGTAATGTAATCGTTTGTTTTTAGCCGGGTTTCTGTCAAACACAGCAAATCTAGGTTATAATCTGAAATCATATCATTAACTATGAGCAATTTTGAAGTAAGGGATCGAATATTCCGCAACCCGAGCTTTATCATTTGCTCATCTGTATTATATCTGTTTTTTATTTGTTGAACATCAATAAAAATTTTAACCTTAGATGGGTTTGGACGTTTTTTGGATTTCCAAATTCGGGGAACAGACACAGTCTCTATATGATGATATCTAGGTTAAAGAGGCTGTATGTGATGGGATTTATCTGACCCTGGTGACGCGAGGCCGCTAGCAGACGGTTGGTTTAGCCAGTCTGTCTGCTTCCTGACCTGGGCCCCAGATTGTCATGTTTTAGCTCTAAGACTATGAGCCAAATTACTAGAGAGAAGAGCAGCACCATCCCAGGAGGGATGAATACCATCTCTTTTCAACAGGTCAGGCTTGCCCCAAAAACTTTTCCAATTGTCAATGAATTCTATATTATTATGCGGACACCACTCAAACAACCAGCGATTGAGTGAACATAATCTACAAACTATCTCATCACTCCTGCGAACAGGAAGGGGGCCAGAGCAAATTACAGTGCCTGACATCGTACTTGCGAGTTCACATACCTCTTTAATACCTCTTTAATATTGAGTCGAACATCATTAGTGCCGACATAAACTTAGAGAATTTTGTATTAGCTTTAGCCAGCACTTTTAAATTTGCTTTGATGTCAGGAGCTCTGGCTCCCAGGAAACATGTGATTATGGTGGCTGGTGTCTCTATTTTCACGTTCCGTGTGAGCGAATCACCAATTACCAATCAACAGAATTCTCAGTGGGTGTTTCACTGAGTGGGGCAAATCGATTTGTTATGGTAATCGGAACGGAAGAGTGGTTTTTTGATCCGCGACTAGAGCGATCTCTCACTGTCACCAGCGCGCACGGGTGGCATGTTAACAGGCTAGCGAGTTACTAGCGTGTTCTGCTAACAATAAGGAAGTTAGCGATGTAAGGTTAATCTGAGATGTTGGGTAAGCTGTATTTAGCAGTATAAACAACTAGAAATTATAGTAAATGATGGTTCAAAACAGAAAGAAATACGAAGCTAATACGAGGCTTAGACTTAGCTTACAGCCTCAAAGCAAACAAACTCACAGCAGGCAGCCTGCAAGCATGCACTGCAAGAGCAAGTCAATTCTTTAATTTGTCATGTACCCTTGATATGACGTTGCTTTGGTGTTAAATATAGAACCAGGGCGGCCTAGGAACGCTTCATTTTTTTTTATCTCCCTCCTTCCCTCCGACTCGCACTGAATTTTTATGAGGGTAAACCATCTTATTGCTTTTGCTAACGTAATAGATTTGATTCACTTTATCTGGCTTTGGTAGTCGGCTCCATTTTTAGGACCAAAATTACCCATCAGATTGCAGTGTTGAAATGCAATTTGTGATTGTGGTGATTTAGGAACTCTCGGAAATATTTTTTGAACTTGACAACAGAAAACTGAAAACCCTTCATCTTTGTTTGTAAGTGACTGAGTGGTCAAGTCACATTGGATACGACACATGGGTGATGCTAGGCTGTTGAGGGTGGCTTCCAAGGTGTTATGTTGTTTCTAGGGTGTTCTTCATTGTTTGTAGTGTCATGCTGTGTGGTTGCCAGGGTATTCTGAGTTGTTTTATGTTGTTTACATGCCCAAGTGAAAAAGAGTACAGACCAAAGTCTGTGATATTCTCATTCCTAGTAGATATGTTGGTGGGTTTTTTTTTTTTAATAGTCATCCTTGCTTGTTAGGGGGTTGTTCAAATTTCTAACCTAAAATGAGCACTGCAGTTTGTGTTAAATTAAGAGGTTGGTAAGAATTTTAGAATGTTTTTGAAAGCCTTTATGCTCGTCAAGACTGCATTTATTTGAACGAAACTACAGTAAAAACAGTAAAATTGTGAAACAATATTACAATTTAAAATAACTTATTTTTCTTCTTTTTTTCTATATATTTTAATAATGTATTCATGTGATTATTGCTGAATTGCTCCCTTTTTCAGTGTCACATGATCCTACAGAAATCATTATAATATGCTGATTTGGTGCTCAAGAAACATTTCTTATCAATGTTGAAAACAGTTATGCTTACTATTTTTGTGGATTTTCTGGATTCTTTGATGAATATTTAAAAACTCATTTATTCAAAAGAAAAAAAAGATTTTTGACATTTTAAATGATTGTACTGTCACTTTTGATCTATTTATGTACTTATGTATTTATGTATCTATTTGTACTGTCACTTTTGATGCGTACTTACTAAATATACGTATTACTTTCTTAAAAGTAAAATATCTTACTGACCCCAAAATATTGAACGATATTTAAAAAATAAGTATGTGATATTGTTGACACGTTGATGCTGTTTGTTTTTCAGGATGGAGCAATTCTAGTGTTTCTGCCTGGATGGGACAACATCAGCACCCTGAATGATTTGATCATGGCTGACCAGATGTTTAAGTCAGGTAGATTATACATAAATATATATTCTCTGAATCAAATCAGTTTCTCTTCACAAAAGACCCCACTTATAATGGTTGTCACATACAGTTATGTTACAGTTTTGTTCCAAAATTGATTAAATTAATTATTTTCCTCAAAATTCTACAAACAATACCCCATAATGACAATGTGAAAGAAAGATCTTTGCAAATGTATTAAAAATATACACAGCCTTTGCCATGACACTCAAAATTGATCTCCGGTGTATCCTGTTTCCACTGATCATCCTTGAAATGTTTCTACCACTCCACCTCTGGTAAATTCAGTTGATTGGACATGATTTGGAAATCCACACACCTGTCTATATAAGGTCCCACAGTTAACAGTGCCTGTCAGAGCTCAAACCAAGCCATGAAGTCCAAGGAATTGTCTGTAGACCTCCGAGACAAGATTGTATCAAGGCACAGATCTGGGGAAGGGTACAGAAAAATGTCCCAATGAGCACAGTGGCCCCCCTCATCCATAAATGGAAGAAGTTTGGAACCACCAGGACTCTTCCTAGAGCTGGCCTTAGTCAGGAAGGTGACCAAAAACCGATGGTCACTCTGACAGAGCTCCAGCGTTTCTTTGTGTAGAGAGGAGAACCTTCTAGAAGAACAACTATCTCTTCAGCACTCCACCAATCAGGCCTGTATGGTAGAGTGCCCAGACGGAAGCCACTCCTCAGTAAAAGGCACATGATAGCCCATCTGAAGTTTGCCAAAAGGCACTTGAAGGACTCTCAGACCATGAGAAACAAATTTCTCTGGTCTGATGAAACAAAGATTGAACTCTTTAGCCTGAATGGCAAGCGTCATATCTGGAGGAAACCAGGTACCACTCATCACCTGGCCAATTCCATCCCTACAGTGAAGCATGGTCGTGGCAGCATCATGCTGTGGGGATGTTTTTCAGCGCCAGGAACTGGGAGACTAGTCAGGATCAAGGGAAAGATGAATGCAGCACTGTACAGAGACATCCTCGATGAAAACCTGCTCCAGAGCGCTCTGGACATCAGACTGGGGCGAAGGTTCATCTTCCAACAGGACAACAACCCTATGCATACAGCCAAGATAATAAGGGAGTGGCTACGGAACAACTCTGTAAATGTCCTTGAGTGGCCCAGCCAGAAAAACAGCTCAGGAGAGATCTGAAAATGTCTGTGCACTGACGCTCCCCATTCAACCTGATGGAGCTTGAGAGGTTCTGCAAAGAAGAATGGGGAAAACCTCCCCAAAAATAGGTGTGCCAATCTTGTAGCGTCATACTCAAAAATACTTGAGGCTGTAATCGGTGCCTAAGCGGATTCAACATAGTATTGAGCAAAGGCTGTGAATACTTATGTACATGTGATTTTTTTTTTCATTTTTTTTTTATTATAAATTTGCAAAGATTTCAAACAAACAAATGTTGTCATTATGGGGTATTGTTTCTAGAATTTTGAGGAAAATAATGAATTTAATCAATTTTGGAATAAGGCTGTAACATAATGAAATTGAAGCACTGTGAATACTTTCCGGATGCACTATATGAATGTATCTTCATTAAAAAAAGAAACATCACTCAAGCTTTTTTTTATGATTAAACTGAAGTAAGTAGAACTAAAATGTATATGTATTAAATTTTTGTATTAAATAAAACTTATGAATGCATAATTATGGGCTGGTGGTGATATTGAGACATTATTGGTCATTCTGTTTCAGTAAAAAAGTTCTACTAATGAAATTATTTGAACTAAAACTACTAATAATTATAAAGATTATAAGGTCTGACTGGCAGCTGGGCTCATAAATATTAATCACATTGTCTGTTTTCTCAAACTGATTTGTTGAAATCTAAAGATGAATGGTGATAGGTGAGAGCACTAGTGAAGTGGCTAAAATGGTATGAAAGGCTCTCTCGCTTTCCCTCGCTCTTTGTTTGTACGATAGAAAGAGAGAGATTGCATTGAGCCAGCAATGGTAAGAGCTACAGTTACAGTACATCAGAGAATGCTGTGTATCCATTTATATCAATGGGAAGTGTGCTTAAAAGATAAAGAGGGAAGTGCAATTTTCTGCGAACCAATTCACTGTATCTCCTCTTTTTTCAAATTTGAACAGCTCTTTTCACACCCTCATAAGTGAACTAATGCATTCTCTTATAGGAGCAACAAAATGAATCAGTTTTCATGAAATAGTGCAAAAAAAATGTTAAAGTATGAAACAATAATGGCCAGTGACGCACTCATTGAAAGAAGTGTCAAAAACTACATTTTCGGGCAAGGCTACAATTGTCTTTACGCAAAAGAAATGACAAATACACAGTTCCTCAAATCTCGGCTCTCTTTCAGATCGGTTTATCATCATCCCCCTCCACTCTTTGATGCCTACGGTCTCTCAGACTCAGGTGAGTGTTGTAGACATGTGTGGCAAGGTCTCTGCCTCCCACAACAGCTCTCAAATGCGATCTTTCCCTTCCATCTGACTGCTGAATTTAATTCGCTAAGCTCTTTGTGAAGTCTAGCCTCAAACCTTCTATAGTGCTATTATTTTCATGAATGACACTTTTCTCCCCTCAGGTGTTCAAAAAGCCGCCCCCGGGAGTGCGCAAGATTGTGATCGCTACCAACATCGCAGAAACCAGGTGTGCTTGTGTTTGTGAATATGCTCATAATTATAGAAATGTTTTTTTTCTGTGTACGTGTTGTTTTTTTCTGTCTGTTGTACTGTATTATGAAAAGAATCTCTGTCAAGATTCAAATAACCATTTGTCAGTTTTGTTTGATAATGAATAATTAACTCTTGTTGCTGCTTTTCTTGCTGGTGCCATCAGTATGAAAAAGTTGAACCATGCAGTGGCCAAGTAGCAATGGAGCCAGCTAATTAAAACGCAACAACACACAGCTTTAAAACAGACTTTGAGTGTCGTCTTTACTCTGTACAAACAAACTTAACAAAGAGTTGAAAGCAGCCAGAATAGAATATTCAATATGACAGTAGCAACATAGCTTAAAAAGAATATGAAACACAAAGATTTACTTAAAAAAAAATCTATTTCAGTAACACGTTTGTTTGATTGTTTTGTTGTTGTTGAACCTACTTTTCAATGTTTCCTTCACAGTCTCCTCCACATTGACACAGAGCTGTGCACTTTAAGAAGGTTTTTTTTGCATTTGCAATGCCCCCGGAATTCTTTTTTACAGCCACAACTTAAGAGTTCAAGGATGGACTGGCTTGCCTGTGGAAGAGTTGACCACAATGGTCTCCAATCGCTTGGGTCCGTCCAACCCCAGTCTGTTGGAGATGGCATATTTGGTGCCACCTCAAGCACTTGTCCCCAACAGTGTCCTCCTTGGTACACTTCTCTTTTGAGGTGCTGCACTTTGTAAAGAAAGTCTAGGTGCCCGTGCACATGCACATTCAAACGTACATGACTGTGGATTGAACTTGCATGCCTTCGCCGTTTTTACAGATTTGCGTTTTTCAAGTTTACGCAGAGATGTGAACGGTATCATTTTCAAAACTCGTTTTCAAGAGCTTGCACTTCTCGGGCCACCAGAGCGCCGTTGTCGTGTGGATGAACGGCTAGAGTGCATTGAGGGTTTTCTGTTTTCAGTTGAGAACAGTGTTGTATAAGCAGACCCTAAGTTAATAGCTAATGATTTTTACAATGGAAATGAATCAATAAAAAACATACTTAAGCTGGACAGTGATTTTCTCCTAGAGCTGCAGTATGTATGGCCAAAACAATTTTTGTTTTTTTTCCTATTATCACTGGAAAGCTGCTTTGAATCAATCTGTATTGTAAAAAGCGTTATATAAATGAAGGTGACTTGACTGCACCAGTGCATCCTTAGTTGGGGGGATTTGCTCCATTCCTTTGTGAACAACTCAAGACGAGCTTGATCGATGTTGAGTTCGATGCTGATGCGATCATAGAGGAGAATTGTGAAGAGCTCCACAATGGAAATGACCTCTGGAATGCTTTTTGAAGCCTTTGACAGAGCCATGAAGGCCTCTGTTGCCATGTCATCTGCATTCTAGGTGTCATCTGCATTCTAGGTATCCCATGCTGTCTTCTTGCCCCTGGTTGCAAATGCAGATACTGTGTCACAGCCAGTGAAAGCATACACAGGAACACAGGAAGAGCCTTTCAGGACCCAGATATTTGGAAATCTAATGGCCAGGTATGTATCTGAAGTTCTTGCCAGTCCCAAATGCCACCCACAACTCCTCAATGTCCTGCTCTGACACGCGTGCAATGGCAAGAACCACAACAGTGGGTCCACAGTGCGCAGAGTGATCTTTTTAAATCCTTTTCTTACAGCACCGGCTGCATGGAGTAGCATCCTTGTATGTGCCTCTTCATATGTGCAAGGGGCAATCTGATCTGATTTTTGTGGGTGAGATAATTCGGACGTAGTGAAGCATGTCTAAACAACTTGTTTGGTAGCTGACATTTCCACAAGGTTCCTTGTCAGAAAGTAAAAGAGCTCTGTTTGTTTTTTGTCCACTCTCAGGAAGCCTTTCCAGTGGGTTGTGTTCACTTGTTTTTTTTTAGTCCACTCTTGTTCTTGTCCCCTTTCCCTGCTTCTGGGACTTAAAGCTGTTAACTTCATAGCAGTCCCATACAACATCCATTATGTTGACCCTTTCAAGTTTCTCTTTGATATAAGGTATGAAGATCTTGCTGGAGAAGTCATTGAAGGTTTTAGCTACGCCTGATTTTTGCTGCTGATTTAGACCTCACTTTCTGGGGCACTGTTTCATGGGGTACTGTCTGGGGCACTGCTTATATTGTTTTCTAGGCAGATCAGCCATGTTTCCTAAGCGTAGTTAATCCCAAACTTTTGGAGTTCAATGCAGGATTCACAAAACGCTTGCTTTAGAAATATGGGTCTTTACCCAGCTTATTTGGACCAACTTGCTCCTCAGAATCACAACCTGTAAGTATGACTAATTATTGATGTATATATTTTCTACCGTGTTCAAAATACTTAGTTTTGTGTTTTATATTGTTTAGGTCTCCTGCTAACTGGCTAAATCATGTTATCACTGTCTCACTGTTTGTTTACTTAAAATTCATGTTTGATTCGAGAGTTTTTGCGAGATTTCACGTTGGAGCGCTCAACACACTAGAGAAACCAAACGGATAAATCTATGAATTTTTATCGTCATGTTTGTGGTCTCTAACATTTTGAAAAGATTTAAAAAATCTTTTAGTGTGGCCCCAGCTTCAGATGAAATTCTCAGATATCCGAGATTTCATTGTAATCCTTCTCACAACGTCACTGAATTCACCATTAACTATTCACCTGAACAGTTTGATGCTGTATATGGTATCATTCTAATCCTTGATCATCAAAACATAGGGGTAGATATCACAATTTCCGTGTTATCATGTTTGGTTCAGGAGATATAATACAAAATACATAATTCAGTTATGGCGGAAAGCAAAATGGTCGCCATAGCTGCCATGAGCGTTTTTCCGATGGCTCCATTTCTTAAAATGTTCAAGGGGCGTATTACAGTATTACAGAAACTTAATTCAGAAACAGAAATCTTAATTTAAGACTTAAGATCTGACAAGTTAATTTAGGCTTTTTCACAAATTTGTATTACAGAAGCAAATCTTATGTTGATTTAAGATTCTTATCCTATCTTACAAAATCTCATTATATCTGTAGTTAGGAAATCTTAAACCCCGGCATTGAGTTTGGTAATCAACCAGGTAATTGGTCATTTCAGGTATGTTACCAAGCAACGAACTATGCGCAAACAGCTGCTGTGAAGTAAAATGGAAAAACTCAGATAATAGAAATAACTGAAATTAAAATGGAGAAACAAAATAAGTGGCGCTTTTCATTAAGTACATTTTTCATAAGCTTGGTAGAAAAGGCAAAGCCTAATCCTTTTATTTCATAGGAGTCTGTAATTATTTGTCAGAGTTTTGTTGTCAAAGTACACCACATAATTTGGAGGTTAACAAAGACTTTCCACCATCAAACATCACTGTTCTTCATCTTGTGTCATTAAAAAATGTGACGTCATTCTCAGATAGGGCTGTTATTATGGGATTTTTATAGTTGGCTTTCAAATAATTTTGAAGTTAGGACACCAGTGGGGTTGTCCTAAAGTTACGACAGTTTTTAGGATTTTTTGTGGAGTTAGGATGCTTCTGTAATACCATTTTCCTATTTGTAGTTAAGTTAAGATTATGCACTTAAGAATTTCATTTTGTTATAGCTTTTGTCCTAAATGAGGTCCTAACTGAAATTACCATGGTTACCAAACAGATACGATATGATTCTAAAGGTAATGCAGGGTAATTAGGATCTTTAGGTAAAAGGGTAATTAGGATCTTTCTGTAATACGCCCCCAGGGCCGCAAACTGTACATGTTTACCAAGTTTCATGCTTTTATGAAAAAGTGAACATAATTTTCAGATATCACCTGGACTAAATGGAATCTTGTTGTAAAAGTTACCTGTATATTGCTTAAAGATGATTAAAATAAATAAACATTCAAGTTGCCTTTAAATGAATGTTTAGGATTCAATACATGTTCAACTCTGTTGACAGCAGCAGTGGCATACTCTATTCATTTATATTAGTTCCTTAAAAAAATACACATTTAGGGCACGGCCATTGTCAACAGTGTAGTGTTGAAAGCACAAGCAGCGTGACCATTTTGAACCTGATGAGGACATTTTTGTTTTCACGCAGAATTCTCAATCACTTGTATTCCTATTAAAATGACTGTATTTCACCTGCGAATTTTAGCCAAATGGGGCAATGAACTGCGCCAGAGTAAATGTTAACTGTTTCAAAAGTAAAGCCACGAGACACTATATGCTTTAACATGACAATAATGTGATAAAATCACTTTCTAAGCTTGTTAAAGATTTAACTTCCATTAAAGTTGTCATTAAACAGAAGTTACGTTCTTCTTTTCTTCTCTGTTGTGAAGTATATCCAAGTGCAGTAACAGTAATCCGTAAGTAACAGTTTCTCGAATGAGACCAAGTGTAGGGCAGAGTTGATTTTGTCCATTGAGAATTGATTTTATCCATTGGCATTTGTTTGAATTGGGGGAGTGGAGGAAACATTAGCACATGATATTATTGGCCTTTGTTACAGGCAGAAATGTTTGTCATCAGGAGAGTTTTTTTCCCCTCTTAGAATAATGTGACCGAATGAATCATGACCAGGGACATTTATTAAGACTATAAATTTAGGCAATTTTGACTTTAGAGGACATTTTTACCTCTACTTCCGTGTCATCATGAATACCTTGTGATATTTCTCTTTTCAAACTCTGTCTCTTTCAGTATTACGATAGATGATGTTGTGTATGTGATCGATGGAGGGAAGATTAAGGAAACTCATTTTGACATCCAGAACAATATCAGGACTATGACAGCGGAGTGGGTGAGCTTAGCCAACGCCAAACAGAGGAAGGGCCGTGCTGGCAGGTACAGATCTTTCTCCCTCTCTCCCTCCCCTCATTTATCCTCTTTTATATGTCATTCCCTCCATATATCAGCAGCTCTTCCTCAATTCATTCATAAGTTTCAAAACCAATTTCAGTCGGAAGAATTGCACCCTTTGGAAGAATGTCAAACCTCTCAGGAGGATATGCAGTGTATGCTTGTATCACCGGAATGCTGTGGGATAAAATTGATTTTGTAAATTTTTTTCGTATCACACTATTTTTGGATTTTAGCTCAGTGAATTTTTTCCACATATTGCTTCATTCTGTAGTACTTTAGTAGAAAATGGCGATTATAATCGATACAGCAGTTTTTGACAGTTCATAGTGACCAAACCTATAATAAAAAAAAAAAAAATTGAAAACCATAAAAATGCTATCCATATGACTTGTGCTATTTGTAGGGGTGGGTGATATGACAAAATTATTATATCACAATATGAGTCATTATATTTCACAATAACTATATATCACAATCACAATTTTAGCTTGAAATAAGGTTGTTGCAATATCAAAATGTTAGACTTTAAAAACTTTAAAATGTTATAATTCACAACACCAACTTTGATATCGCAAAAAAACTATTTCAGTGAAAGGACAAATTAATATGAAACAAAGATATAAATTAAACAGTGCTTAATGTTTTTCAGGTAGGTCTATTTATCAGAAATTAATTAAAAAAAATACTACAGAAATTGAATAAAATTGTCAATTGTATAAAAAAAATAATAGAAAAATATATTGTTTCACTCTATAATTTTAATCTTCATTGTTTCGTATTAAAGGTTAGTCAAGAGCAGTGAATGATTTATTTTTTCTCTTTTTTTCTTTTGTTATTTGATTAACATTAAAGAGATAGTTCACCCAAAAATGAGAGTCCATTTCATTCCAAACCTGCATAACGTTTTTTTATTGTGTGGAACACAATATTTTTTCAAAATATAAAAAAAATCCCACTGCGGAAATAATGTCATATAGGTTTTTAACATGAGGGTGAGTAAATAATGATAGAATTTCAAACCCTGATTAATCTGAATCTAATAACACTTCTTTCATCTTTTCACATCCTCAGGTCTTTTCATGACTAGTATTTTTGTTCATGAAAGGTCTTTCTGTCCTCCATCTCTGAGTCGAGACCGAGCTTCTCTCAAGGTTTTTTTTCCACACAGAGAGGAAAGATGTGGCCTTGAATAGCTTCATTGTTATCTCAATCTTTTGTTATCTCAGTCATTTGATAGAAAAGTGAACAAAAAAAAAAATATTCCTTTTGGCTTTTCTTGAAGTTGAAGGTCACATTCCTCACATATACATAAATCCTGTTTGGTTCTCTCTTCTTGTCTATTTACTCTAAATGGACTGTAAATCTACTGTAATTGGGAATATGTTACAGATGTTTTTGATGATGTTTAGTTTGCATTAAAAAACTGAAGCTTTGTGTGTGTGCAGTTTTGTCTGGTGTCTACATGTTGGGGTTTAAACTGGCACAGTGACTCATGCTTTTTAGACAGTGAGCGAGAGTGTGTTTGTTTGTATGAAAGAGAGATAATAAGTCAGTCACTAGCTTTGCATCTACATTAATCTGCCCTACTGCTCAGCACAGGCTCTGACACACCATTTCAATTTCATACTTGTTCACAAATGCCCAAATGTATACCCCTCTTATTGTACCTGTGCACATCCACACATTCACACGCACTGCCCCGTTGCCACAGTAACTCCATAGCACTGCATTATTCATGGAAAAGCAAATTGACTTTCACATCAGCAAGCTTTGACTAGTCTAGCATAGACAAACCGTTGACTATCGTTGCGTAAAGTCTGAGCCACATTGCAGCTTAGACTGGCCGAAATGCAGAAAATGTTTAAAAAAAAAGTCTGTTTACCTTTTGTTACTTATCTTTCTTTCTCTCCCTCCCCCTCCCGAAGTTCAGTTCAGTGTATTCAAATCAAGTATAACAAAATACAGGTTTTTAGTTTAAACTAATGCAATATCATTTTAATATATAATATATCTTATTTTGGTATGCTAAATTAATACAAAATAGGCTTAAATGTTTTTGTACACTACCTTTACGCATGGTTGAACTCTCGATTACATTTAGCCAGCAGCAATTTGCATTCATCAAAGAGACTTTCCTAATGGATGCAGTGTGTCATTGTAATTCCTGTTTCCCTTTTGTTTTTGTGTCTGGGCAGAGTGTCTCCAGGGAAATGTTATCACCTGTATAATGGACTGAGGGCCAGCCTCCTGGATAACTACCAGTTACCTGAGATCCAACGCACTCCACTTGAAGAGCTTTGCTTGCAAGTAAAGGTATCCAATCAAAGGTTCCGTCTGTGTGGTGAGAGAGAGAGAGAGAGAGAGAGAGAGAGAGAGAGAGAGAGAGAGAGAGAGAGAGAGAGAGAGAGAGAGAGAGAGAGAGAGAGAGAGAGAGAGAGAGAGAGAGAGAGAGAGAGAGAGAGAGAGAGAGAGAGAGAGAGAGAGAGAGAGAGAGAGAGAGAGAGAGAGAGAGAGAGAGAGAGAGAGAGAGAGAGAGAGAGAGAGAGAGAGAGAGAGAGAGAGAGAGAGAGAGAGAGAGAGAGAGAGAGAGAGAGAGAGAGAGAGAGAGAGAGAGAGAGAGAGAGAGAGAGAGAGAGAGAGAGAGAGAGAGAGAGAGAGAGAGAGAGAGAGAGAGAGAGAGAGAGAGAGAGAGAGAGCGAGCGAGAGAGCGAGAGCTGTGGTTTTAGGAAATTGGACAACATTTCCGCCAGTGACTCATTCTTACTCTCCAGCACACACACACTTTGTTCATAACACGCACAACCTCTTTCCCTTGTATCTGTTTCGCTGTAATGGGGCCTGAAGGCACAGGTTTCACTAATAGTCTCCGGTGACTATAATAACTGAGCACACAAACAAACTAATGGATTAAAAGGGACATTAATCACTGCCACTGTATCTGAGAGGCAGTGTAATCAGGTAACTAGGCATTTTAGCGGTCAATTACTGCTCATGTTCATCTCTACAGCTGGGCCCTGATGAACATTCACACTAATTTATACACACAAACCCTTCATCTTATATTACTTGTTATTTATATATATATATAATTTTTCTTTTCTTTTTTTTCTCTCAGATACTGAAGTTGGGCCGCATTGCGTGTTTCCTGCGGAAAACTTTGGATCCCCCATCAGACAAAGCAATAGAGCTGGCCATCACACACCTGGTGGACCTGGTAAGAGGATAAAAAGATGACAGTGAGGAATAACTGATGGAAAAGAAAAGGAGGTTTGGATTAGTAAATAAGTAAGGGATAAATTACAGTCTGTTATTATCACAAAATTAACTGGGTAATCAGCAACCCAACGCAAAGAAGCTACATGGCTACTTACCAGATTTAAATTAAAGGAATAGTTCACTTAAATGTTTTAATTCTTTCATCATTTTTATCATCCTCAAGTTGTTTCAAACCTGTATGAATTTCTTTCTTCTGCAGAACACAAAGGAAGATATTTTGAAGAATGTTGGTAGTCAGACAGATAGGGAAAAAATTACTATGGAAGTCAATGGGGTCCAACAACTGTTTGGTTGACGACATTCTTCAAAATATCTTCCTTTTTGTTCAGAAGAGCAGAAGAAAGAAATTCATACAGGTTTGAAACAACTTGAGGGTGAGTAAATGATGACAGAATTTTCATTTTTAGGTGAACTATTCCTTTTAAATGGACTTGAAAAATGATGTTGATTATTAAGTAAGGCATAATCTAAAGTCAAACGGGCATTATCACAAAATAAACCCTGAGATTAAGTCCAGGGACCAATTTATTACCAATTCACTAATTAAATCGACATGAAATATTGATTTGAGTTGAAAGTATTTTATGCAAGAAGAAAGAGTGCTGAGAGGTGTGCAACTAACACAGCAGCGTAGGAAAATAAGTTGCCTGTGAGAATAGTCTATTATACCATTATTATACAAAATTAATTGCCAGTGAAATGCAGTGATTGACCAATGAGAATAAAGTGTTCCAGAAAGCTGTTTAATTAAGAAGTGTAATGACTCAAATCAAAGAGCTTAGCAGTAGCACAATACTTTCAATGCATTTGTTTGAAAAGCCAACCATTTCTCTGCTGTATCTTGTAGAACGCCCTGGACAGGAGTGAAGAGCTGACTCCATTAGGATTTCATCTAGCCCGTATGCCTGTAGAGCCTCACATAGGAAAAATGATTCTGTTTGGGGCTCTTCTTGGCTGTTTGGATCCTGTGCTTACCATTGCGGCCAGCCTTAGCTTTAAAGATCCCTTCTTCATACCACTGGTACATACAAACACACGCTTTGACATAAACACGCTTTCACATAAACACATGTTCAGCCCCAGAGGGCGTCCTCTAATGAGGGATTGTTTCACTGATGGATGTGTTTATCTCAGGGCAAGGAGAAGATCGCGGACCACAGGAGAAAAATGCTCTCCCAAAACTCTAGAAGTGATCATCTCACTATTGTCAATGCATTTTGGGTAAGTCCTAGAGAGTTTCTTTTCTTTAAAAAGTCACTCTTAATTGTTAGGTCCCAGCTGGACCTGGAATGACACATTCACAGCTAGCCAAAGGGATCTATGCTGAGGGTTCATTTAGTCGCTGAGAATCTATCCTGAGGGCTTGTTTTGTCAAGGTCTTTGCTGCCCATGAAGGGCTATCATTGTACTATAAAAACATGCAGTAAGTTTTAGAACACAAAACTCGATAGAGATGAATACAGTGGCAAAAGACTGCCTGCACAGACACAGATCAATGATGATTACAACTTCACCATTACCTCTTTGGCCTGCCTATTGGTGCGTTACTGAATATGGACAGGCAGGAGAAATAACACAACAAGATCAGTAACTTTATCTTCCAAAGGGACTTGATAGGAAAACAATGATAGGAATGATAGGATTTTTTTTTTATTTTTTATTTTTTCAAAGTATGTGACTATGTTGATAGTGCATTATTTGTTTGTTTGGTACATTTCTCTGTGGATTCTTTGATAAACCAGTCACAATTGGAGGTCGACCGATAGTGGATTTTACCGATACCGATATTTCGGTTTGACCGTACGTGCCAATAACCGATTAATCAACCGATATTTTTTAAAATGGATACTGGATATAAAAAAAAAAAACACTCGAAGTAAAACAGTGCTGAACTGAAATGTGCTGTATGAAATAAATATATGAATATATTAAAATGAGAAGTTCTACAGAACGAATTCTACAGAAAACAATGTAAACATTCAAATGTTACAGGTTTCTTTAGCTATAACCTAGAAACATGTACATTTCATAGGTAACACTTTGCAAGACCCATTTGTTAACAAGGATGTATTAGCTAGCCCTCATGAACTAGTAAATGCAGTATCCTCACTGGCCTTCCTAAAAAGACCATAAGACAGTTGCAGCTCATACAGAACGCTGCTGCCAGGATTCTGAGCAGAACCAGAAAATATGAACACATCACACCAGTCCTCAGGTCTTTACACTGGCTGCCAGTTACATATAGAATTGATTTTAAAGTCTTATTACTGGTATATAAATCATTCAATGGCCTAGGACCTCAATACATTGCAGATATGCTCACTGAATATAAACCCAACAGATCACTCAGATCATTAGGATCACATCAGCTAGAAATACCAAGGGTTCACTCTAAGCATGGTGAGTGTGCTTTTAGCTACTATGCCAGCCGCAGCTGGAACCAGCTTCCAGAAGAGATCAGATGTGCTCCTACAGTAGTCACATTCAAATCCAGACTCAAAACACATCTGTTTAGCTGTCCATTTACTGAATGAGCACTGTGCCACTGTTCGTCTGACTCGTCGTTTGTACTGTATTTTATTTAATGTTTTAATTATTCTGATTTCATTTGATTATTCCTGTATTTTATCTTTTATTCTAAACTGCTTTATTCTGATTTCTTTTATTTTAATTTCTTCTATGTAAAGCACTTTGAATTACCATTTTGTATGAAATGTGCTATATAACTCTTGCCTTGCCTTATGCAATATACATTTTTTTACAGCATGTATTAATATTTAAGCAAGACAATTGTACCTTGATCATTCATGTTAGTTCATAGTACATTAACTAAGGTTAACAGATAAAATAAAAATTAAAACTCAATTTAAAATGTATTAGTAAATGTTTAAATTAACAAACTAGCAATGAACAATACTACAACATTTATTAACCTTAGTTAATGCTAAAAATGTAATCTTATTGTAGTGTTACCATTTCATATAAATCCAAAGAGTCTGCTATGCTTAAAGATGGCCATCTTTAAATATCTGCAAAGGCCAGTGCATTAAAATTGCATAAATGTAGGCCTATATTACATGTATAGTGTCTCACTTTAGTTGCTTCTAAATTAGAACACTTGATGATTATCTAATTAAAATAACAATATGTATTGCAGTGATAAAAAAGAATAGAATCAAATGCGTTTCTGATTTGTTTATGTTTCTGTCGGCTGCATGAACATATCAATGTTGAGAATGTTTGGTATTTACTAGTTTGGGGGAACAGACACAGTCTCTGTTATGATATCTAGGTGAAAGAGTCTCTACGTTGGGTCCTAACGCCCCAGTATAGTGATGGGGACACTTTACTGTCAAAGAGCACCGTCCTTCGGATGAGACGTTAAACTGAGGTCCCGACTCTCTGTGGTCACAAAAAAAATCCCAGGATGTCTTTTGAAACGAGTAGGGTTGTAACCCTTACATCCTGGCCAAATTTGGCTTCATCACTTTGTCTCCTATCCACCAGTAAGCTGGTGTGTGGTGGGCATTCTGACGCAATATGGCTGCCGTTGCATCATCCAGGTGGATGCTGCACAATGTGGTGTTGAGGAGATTCCCCCTTCCATGTAAAGCGCTTTGAGTGCAGAGAAAAGCGCTATATAAATGTAATGAATTTTTATTATTACATGACATTAAGAGATTTTTTTGACTTCTGTGACGTGAGACCGCTAGCAGACGGTCAGGTTAGCCAGTCTGCCTGCTTCCTGACTTGGTCCAAATGCCACTCTAAGACTATTGAGTGATGACAGTATGCAATGTATCTTGTCGCCATGGTAAGCAGGGAGGGTGCCAGTGTCTGACATCGTACTTGCAGGCTCATATACCTCTTTAATGTTATTTTTAGTGACATAATTTGTGCCAACTTGGATAACAATTTTACTGAATTATGTTTAGCAAATTAGCATTAGTGGTGTTTTTCTATGGTGTTATTTTAGGGCTGGGAGGATGCTAAGAAACAGGGTGGCAGGTTTGAGAGGGAATACTGCTGGGAAAACTTCCTGTCTGCCAACACGCTACAGGTCAGTGTGCACTCTACCAATCAAACATTAGTTAAACATAATAGATGAAATTGACCTTTTGATATGCACTTGATAAATGGAAACCCAATTTGCTCCTTCCCACCAGATGCTACAGAATATGAAGGGTCAGTTTGCGGAGCATCTTTTGGCAGCTGGCTTTGTGAATAGTAAGGACCCAAAAGATCGCAGCTCTAACATCAACTCAGGTACTTTGCCTAGACTCCCTCTGTCTAGACTTTGTCCATCTCTTCGACTGCCATTTACACTTGTACCTTTAAAGATTTGAACTGTCTGAGAGTGCTGATTTTTGAGGAGCGATGAACTATTTTTCTAACTAAAATCCAAACATGATGTTGACACTATTGATCCCAGAAAAATATTTAGTTAACACTTCACAAAAATATTTTATTTAATAACATTATTTAATGCATTTGTATTTGTTTGAGCCAAGTGTACCACCTTTTTTTCAGTTGTACAACCATTTTTAGAACACTTTTTAATCTAGGTTCAAGTTAATTAATAATTACAGTATTGTTCATTGTTAATTAATGTTTGTTCATAACTAATGTACATTTATTTGGCTTGAAATGTTAATATTTATAAGTTTATTAAAAACAATTAACATCGATTTAGAGTAATTAATGCTGTAAATGTCTAATATAATTTAATCTGTAAAATCTAATTTTTCTTGATATTTTGACATAAGAAATCATTGAACTATAAAAACATACAGAAAGTTTTAGAACACAAAACTCGATAGAGATGAATACAGTGGCAAAAGACTGCCTGCACAGACACAGATCAATGATGATTACAACTTCACCATTACCTCTTTGACCTGCCCACTGGTGCGTTACTGAATATGGACAGGCAGGAGAAATAACACAACAAGATCAGTGAATAACTTTATCTTCCAAAGGGACTTAATGATAGGAAAGTGGTTGTTGTTTTGAAAGTACATCAATAGAGCATTATTTGTCTGTTTGGTACTTTTTTCTGTGGAATCTTTGATAGACCAGTCACAATTTACAAACAGACTAACTGAAAGATATGGACCCGAAAGCAGAGGTGGGAGTAAGTCACACATATTCAAGTCACAAGTAAGTCTCAAGTCCCTACCATCAAGTATAAGTCCCAGTACACTCAACCAAGTCAAGTCAGTGGTTCAATTCAAGCAAGTCAAGTCGAGTCCTGCTAAGGGTCAAGTCAAGTCGAAGTCAAGTTACAATACCAAACAGAAAAAAAGTTTATATTGGCCTCGCCTTATTTATTTTTCCCTCTGAAATGCTTAGCTTATACATTTTTATCGTAATATTAATAATAATCATATAATTTATTACAACGTATTTATGAAACTATTTTTTTGCGTATTTACGCAAAAATATGAAAAATGTTGAAGGTAATACATTTGAAGGTAAATTCACAAGTGTGATGCATTAATTATATGGCTTTTATAGTAAACGTCATATGTTTAACTTTACTTATATATATTTTTGATGCAATATCACTGGCAGACATTAACTTTCCCATTAAGAGCCAATATTTGACCCCTTAAAGGGGCATTTTTTCCACATCTTGAATTTTGGGTGCATATTAATTCTGCTCGCATTTTGCCCCCCAACCCCCTTATAACATCTGACCCTGCTTCAAGAGAAACATAAAACATGACAAATCATCATTAACAGTTTTCTATGCTGTTTTTCGTCATTGGAAAGAGCATACTTGGCTTTAAAGCATGATTTGAAAGAAACTGGCAAATGTCTGTGAATTTATGCACGTTATTCAAAACATATGCCATCATTAATTATCATTTGAATCTGTTGACAGCCTTAAGCTACATTTGAAAACATAATTTTGTATAAAGAGGCATGCTGTTTTGACCACTATTCTCTCTAGATATAACGTTAGTCAAATTAACTATAACAAACAGGTTAAACAAGCCATAGCTTACTTTTAGAAGTGGTGAATGAAGTTCAAGGTTGTGATGGCCGTGCCCGATATCCCTTGCCAGTTATTATGCGTACAGCAAATCTTCTTGTATGAATATGGTACATTTCTAGTGTTTATATCCAAAAAGAAACGAGGCTGGGAGATGTTTTTGTATTTAGCAAGCTCACCTCGATGTTTGTTTTTGATATGTGTCACGCAATTGCGCAGAATCTGATGACTGGCGTCAATGGTTCAGTTGCTTTCATTTTGTTCATCAATTGATGTTGCGATGATTTATATTAAAATGTATATGAAGTCATTCTCGAGTCATACAGGTCAAGTCTCAAGTCATTGGATCTCAAGTCAAAGTCAAGTCAAGTCATTTTCTTAATTTAGTCGAGTCGCAAATTTAAGGACTTGAGACTTGCTTGAGTCAAGTCATGTGACTCGTCCCCCATCTCTGCCCGAAAGTAATGCCGCATCATGTATGTAGCAGTGTTCTATCGCCTAATCTGTGATCAATGATTTTTGATATGTAAGCACTCCCGTACAAGTCAGATGTTGTTTGTTGTAAATCATTTATTCATTTTTATGTGTAGTAAATCAAGCCATTGACTAAATAGTCAAATTTACACTGTTACTCTCATGGAAATCGTGTGTTATTAATTGTGGTAAGGTTATATAGAGAAAGAGAGCAAAGAACGCTCCCTTTAAGATCGCTGGAGCTGTTCAGTGACAGAGTTCTGTACTCTCGCCAAAACTCCCCTTATAATCAGAGCTGCTGTCTACGCTGCACAATGAATCTCTTATTTACATTGTGTCTGCATTGTGTTATTTGTGATTGAGCAATTGTGAGAGTGTGAATACGAGATTCAATGGCGAGATGAATCGTGCGCAATGCAGCAATGCAACCTAAGGGAATAGATCTAAAAATAATACTTTAATCAACGTTTTTCACAATAAGTTAATCTTGGCAGATGTAGTAGTTAAAACAATAAATTAAAAAATATAGGTTATACTATTTATTATGCAATAGTGTTACTAAATTATAGCAGTTTTTACATTGAAGTCTTAAAGGAGATATGTCACTTTAAATTGAGTGTTTATATCAGAGGGCTAAAATGAGGGTAAGAATTTGACTTATAATTATTATTATTTTTTATATTTAAAATAGAAATAAGTATTGTATACTATTAAACAATTTTGATGTAAAAATTTGCTTTGTTTTTCTCTCCGCTCTGTGTCTATTTTCCTATTCACATTTTTATATCTAACATAACCAATGTTCTTCATTATTTATGTTACTCAGAAAATGAGAAGCTGATTAAGGCAGTGATAGTAGCAGGACTGTACCCAAAAGTGGCCAAGATTCGCCCCAGCCATAGTAAGAAGAGACCGATGTAAGTGGCATGGATTTCTCCTATTGCTTGTTTTTGTCTGTTTATTTTGTATTATGTGACCTCCATTCTTCAGTTCATTGATAGGCCTGAACCTCAATTGAATATTTACAGACTGTCACTAGCTGCGTTTCCAGTACCCTTCAAGTTGCACAAATTGGAAACAAGTCAATTTCGCAAAAACTGCCATATATCTGTTTTTACACTTGCATGAGGTGGTTTTTCAGGCAATTCGAAAAAGGAATATTTTGCAAAACTGCAATGGAAATAGTGTTTGCGCATTTACAGGGAAGTAAAATAATGACAAATGTTTTTGAAACAAAAAAGCTTGTTGAATTGTACTGCTTGAAAAAAAAAAGCATTGCATTAACCCTACTTGCATATTAATGCATTGTATTTTTAGGGCTTGCATTTTTATGGGCTGAAATTCAATATGGTTGTATATTTATGCTGTGAATATTTCAATTCAAAACATTTCACATGTTTTCATTATTAAAAATTCAATAATTCATATTCACCTTTCAGATTTCCCTTCCAAAATGTTGGAAAAAATATATAATATTTATGAATGAATGACTCACTCACCCGTTGCTCTATAGTTTTCTTCGTCAACAGCCGCTCGCACCCCCTGCTGGTGAGGTCGACAAACAGCTATGGAGATTATCATTCGGCAATCTACTGATATTCCTGCCACTCCCGGATGTCAAATGTTGAGTTTTCTGTCGAATTTGAACCACTGAATTTATGGAAGCGAATTTGTAAAGCAAAATAAAATGGACTGAAAATTTCCTGTCGAATATTATAGGTTGTATTTTTAAACTGAATGAACATTTTGGAGGGGAAATCTAAAAAGTGAATATGGATTATTGAATTTTTAATAATGAATTGAATTGAAATATTCGCAGCTTAAATATTCACAAGTTTCCTATGTCCCACGAGGCCTTGCGTCAAAAGTGGGCCCGTTTTCCGGTTCGAAGTAAACAAGCGGGACGTGACACTCATTCATTCAACAGTTGACAGTCATTCAAGATATAGCGATTTGGGAACACAACCTCAACTAAATTAAAAAGGGTGAAATAACAGTACCTTTACCCTCCGCGGTAAGATGGTTGGGAGGATGACGTGAAGAAGTGGCCTCGTATTACATATGGTAGCATTTTTAGCTGTTTTGTAGATTCAATAGCCTGTGATAGTAAGGTGATGAGCAATTTGAAAAGCTCAGAGGCATATCTGTATCTACACAGTGACAAAGTCGGTCGGGTGTTATTTAAGGACGTCGGAAGCGATCTTGTGTATCTAAAAGCTGACATTGAGTCGAGCCAGAGCCTACACGTATCACATCATAAGGCTTGGGTGCTAGCATCAGTGACAGGTGAAGTACAGACAGCGGGATGTTCATGTATAGCAGGGCCAGGACGCTCTTGTAGTCATGCAGCAGCATTTTTGTGGAAGGTCAGTAAAGGACAATTAAGGGCACGAAAATGTATTGTTTTATTGTGATATTATTAATTAACTAATAAATGTACTAAACTGAAATAATTACTGTGTGTCATTCATGTTGACTTCTTGTCCACGAAGTGAAACAAGCACACAAAGAGGTGTTTTGGTGGTGTTTTTAAGTTGTGAGTTCTTCAGCCATATTCGTTTTGATTCGTCGTGTTGTGGGAGGTGATGGAAACTGTACAATTGTTGGTAGGAACACTCTGATTTAGTTTTTGGATTATGTTCATTTGTCATTATTTTACTTCCATATACAGGTCACCTGACGTTGATGGCGCGGTTTGGACAGAAGACGAGACAGAGTTCTTCATTAAACTCATAAAAGACAAAAATATTATGGGAATACTGGATTTTAAACAACAAAGAAATGCCACAATTGATCAGATCGAGGGAGAAACATGTTCTGCTCCCAAGTATAAGTGGCTTTTTTTGCCATTAAATAACATGCCTATGTCTCTTTCGATTAAAAATAATGGCTAGTGCGGTGGCTGAGATCTACGTAAACCTACCAACATTCAATGCCATGATTTTTAGAATGAGTTATCGCGAGAGAAAAATTTACGGTTTAGTCGCATTACATCGGTTAATGGAAACGCGGTAATTTCGCAATAGCTTTTTATCGACATTTAGAAAATATTGCAAAAGTTTTGCGCAAATCTGTAATGGAAGCGCGGCTACTGATGGCATTATCCCAATTTAAGACACCTTCACAGACCTTTTTTCTTTTGTGAAAAATAAAGGGCAGAAAAGATGAAAGACAATCTCAGATGACAGAAACCCATGTATAGGTCCGCATGTAATGTCCTCAGGATAATATAACCTCTGTCCATAAAGAACCCTTGATTTGATACGTTTTCTTTCTCGTTTTAACGCTGGCTATTGAACATGGTTTTTGTATGGCTCTATTACTAGCCATGTCACAGTGGTGGTTTGAAGTTATCATTGTCATAACTCTGAGGTCTCCTGTTGTGATGTTTGATTTCAGCTTTAATGCACACAAAGTGCATCAGCGCTCCTTCACAGCCCTATTGCTGCACACCTCGTTCACGCTACTGTATACACCACTTCACTCTGGCCGCTATTCGCACGGCTTCCATTTAGCATCATTCTATTATTCATAATTCGTTACTGCTCTCACTGCTAGACTGACTATCAGTGTAAACTAAGTCTGCTTAACATTTATATTTTAGTTTAACCTTATACCATTCAAATGTTTATTTTTGAATAACTCTTTTATGCCCATCAAGGCTGTATTTATTTGATCAAAAATACAGTAAAAACAATATTATTGTAATTTAAGAAACCGTTTTCTATTACAATATATTTAAAAATTACGTTTATTCCTGTTATGGCAAGCTGAATTTTCAGCACCATTACCTCATTCTTCAGTGTCACATGATCCTTTAGAAATCATGCTAATATGCTGATTTGGTGCTTATCAAACATTTCTTATTATCAATGTTGAAAACAGTTGGGCTGCTTAAAGGAGTAGTTCACTTTCAAATGAAAATTACCCCATGATTTACTCACTCTCAAGCTATCCTAAGTGTATATGACTTTCTTCTTTCAGACGAATACAATCGGAGTTATATTAAATATTATAAAAAATATCATGGCTCTTCCAAGTTTTATAATGGCAGTGGATTGCAACCAACAGATTGAAGCTGACAAACGTGCATCCATCCATCATAAACGAACTTCACGTGGCTCTGGGGGCTTAATAAAGGCCTTCTGAAGCAAAACGATGAGTTCATAAAGTTTGAAATATTCATATTTTTCTTACACAAAGTAAAATAACTAGCTTCCGAACGAACATAAGGATTCCACTTAGGTGTAAAGCGCAACTTATGCGCGTAATGCAACATACTGCGGATATTTACGCTACGCCATGCTATGCTATGCTACGCTACTTCTGACATCATAAGTTTCGCAAGTTGTGCATTAGGGGCAAGTAGACTGCGTTTGGCCTGGAAGTTAGAATTTTACTTTGTGTAAGAAAAATATTCATACCTATTTAACACGTTCGCTTTGCTTCAGAAGGCCTTTATTAACCCACGGGAGCCGCGTGAAGTTTGTTTATGATGGATGGAGGCATGTTTTTCAGCTTCAATCTGTTGGCCATTATAAAACTTGGAAGAGCCAGGATATTTTTTTAATATAACTCCGATTATATTCATCTGAAAGAAGAAAGTCATATACACCTAGCTTGAGGGTAAATTTGGGGTGAAATCATGGGGTAAATTTCATTTTAAAGTGAACTAATTTGACCATGATTTATTTCAGGATTCTTTGATGAATGGTGTAAGTGTAAATTAACAGCATTTATTTGAAATTATAAAAGTTTTGATCAAAGTTCTGTCACTTTTTATCAATCTGATGCATCCTTGATTAATAAATGTTATTTTCTTATTTAATTTTTATTGTATTGACCCCGAACCTTTGAACAATACTGTAAGTCTGTGATCAGAATTCCTGTCTTCCTAAAATAAGTACAGATTATTTAATTAAATTAACAACATTTCCGCTTACAACTTCTGTTTTCTATATAACTGTTGTAAAAAAACTGCTGTGACATTTGTTTTATTTATTTTTTATTTATTGTTTTTCTCCAGGGTGGTTTATTATTGTTTCAATTATTTTGATAAACCTGCATTAAAAGGCATGTATGATCAAAATTGACTATGGTTTGTTGCTTTACATAATATGGGGCATTGCAGTTTTTGAAAAATTCTTTGAAATTGTGTGGTTTTGCAGGCCGGTGTACACTAAGGCTGATGGGAAAGTGTGTATCCACCCTAAATCTGTCAATGCGGAGGAGACTCAGTTCCACTATACATGGCTCATCTATCACCTGAAGATGAAGACCACCAGTGTATGTACCTTTTTTAAGTGTTTGTAATGTTTTTAATCTTTGCTTTCGAGTCAAATATTGAGGCTAATTTGTTACGTGTGTTCTGTTAATTTACTTTTCTATTGTTGTTGTATTTGTATTGTATTTAACACTGGTAGATAGAGCAGTGTTTCCCAACCGGGGTGCCTCTGCATCCTGGTGTACCGTCTGGCGAGAGCGGGGTGCTGCGTAAAATATCCTTCAAAAATGTTTAAATTGCTAAAAACTGTAAAAAAGTTTTTATTGTATACCATCAATCTCTGATGTCTCTAATAACAACAAATAACGCACATTCATAACAAAATGCAAATCAGAAGAGGGGTTGGTCTGAATTTCTGCGTGGGATTGCGCATAATTTTCATTCCTGTGCGCACACACAACGCTGCCTCTCAAACACCTTGCAAGTGCCAAATGGATTTCTTTTTTGTGGCTTGTTGCTCTTAAACGGTCAAATACTAACAAAAATATTTTGCTTGTCGAGTATTTACATAAACACAGTCGATTATGTCATAAGTGAACGTAAACAGTTCAGAAATGCATGTTCAACAGTATATTGGATCTGTGCATCAGGTCTTAAAGTGATGATGAACTTTGTTTTCTTTTTTAAAGTTCCAAAAATACCCCTTTTCCACCAAAAAAGAACTGGTTCGGAACTGGTGCTGGTTCAAAGTTGGTTCAACTTGCGAACCTTCTCAGAACCTGTTTGTTTTTCCACTGACTAGAGAGCCCAGTGAACGACGTCGTTACGTCACTGTGTACGTTGCCAGATGTCTTAGCTTTCGCCAACTTCAAGCATAACAATTACAATGACGGACTACATCGTCTTTTCTTCAAATGTTTCTCCTGGCTTTGCGATCCTATATTGGGGTCAGAAGAAGACGTTTAGAACACATTTGTGCTGCTCGTCTGGATTACTATAAACGGAGGTTACGTTCGAGAAGAAATTCGACAATAACCCTGCCCCCAGCCCCCCGACGTAAGCATGACGTGGTAAAAGAACGGCTCTAGTCCAGCAAAGAGTTAGTGCCGCTTTGGAACCAATTTTTCTGGCCGAGAACCGGTTCTTTGGCTGTCGAAACCCAAAGAACTGGTTCGCGAGTAGGCACCGGCTCCGAACCGGCACCAGCATTTATAAGAGTTATATATACTTGGTGGAAAAGGGGTAAGAGGTTCCTGCCTTTTGAGTTTTGGCTTGACCAATGAGAAAAGTGCAATCCTCAATCGGTAAAAGTTCCTTTGTTGTAAAAGCTGACTCAAACTGCCAGCTTACTCCAATCATGCAAATGTGTCCAGTTATACTCTGATAAATATAACAAACACACACTGCATTCTATGAGAAGGCGATGTCCACCAAAGTGGTGAGTCATTAAACAAGGAACATTTTGATAGGAGACACCACCTAGATGAGGCTACATTAAGAAGTAGTTCTATCATCAGGCAGTATATACACTATACCAGTGTTTCCCAACCCTGCTCCTGAAGGACCCCCAACACTGCACGTTTTCTTTGTCTCGCTAATCAAACACACCTGATTACACTCATCAGCTCATTATCACATGGGGATCTATCTATCTATCTATCTATCGATCAATCTTGATATCCATCTATCCATCTATCCATCCATCTATCTATCTATCTATCTATCTATCTCTCTATCTCTCTATCTCTCTCTCTATCTCTCTCTCTCTCTCTCTCTCTCTCTCTCTATATATATATATATATATATATCCCTTCAGGAGCAAGGTTGGGAAACACTGCACTATACAAAATAAAAAGACAATATACAAACAGTAATAATATTCAAAATGTACTGGGGATTCATTTGACAGATTTGTAAATTAATTAGTGGAGAAAATTCCATTTATATGGGACTGCATGTTCCTACAGCCTGTACTCTTCTCTCATTTAGAACAATCAATGTCCCAAGTGTCTTTGAAGTGTGTGAGTGGAGCAGAAGGGTGGTGATTCACAGTCGGGGAAAGACAGACATCACAGAGTCTTCTTGAGTGAGGAAGATTAAGGGTTACAATATGTAACGACAGGACTGATCAAACACACAGTTATTTTGTGGAGTAAATATACAAATATACTGTGTATACTATAAATATACTGTGTGTGTACACAGCTTGTTTTAAAATGGAGGTACAATTTCTGTACCATTAGTCAACTCTGACTGGCACAGACCTTCGGCAACTATTGTCGACTGATCTAGACTGCAAATCGTGGCAAAAGTCGTGTGTGTATTACAGCCTTTATAAGGATGTGTAAAAAAATTAAAAATTCTCCCCCAGACCAGTCTGCTCATGCAGATCACGTCATCAGCGTGTTCCTGGGCTATGCAGAGTTGTAGACAGTCTTTTTTCAGAAACCACCTTTCACAGTTCCTCCTGAACCAAAACAACGAGCTTATGCGGCGTACACGTAACCGTAATTACGAGATGGCAAACCGTGGTGTTCTCGGAGCTGTTCATGTCCTTAGACTCGGATTTAAGCGTTTTTCTATACCAACACTATCAATGTGGAAATGAATCTGCAGCAGTCAGGTGGCACAAGTAGAGCTTTGTAAGTTGTATACGTTCATCATTATTGTAATGTTATGTGCTTTGAGACTAATTTAACGCTGTTTCTCTGCTCTTGCTGTGTTTTGGACGAGGTGTGGCTTTGGAGACTCTGAAGGGAGGGTGGGATCTAATGCTTTTAAAGTTAGCTTGCTATTGCTAGCCTCTCCGGAATTGCCTACCCTGGTTTAAACAATGAATTTGGATGCTGGATGGGATTTGCGCTGATCTGAAGTAATGCTATGAAGCTTATTTTATTTAACCTAATTATCAAACCCTGTGTCCTTAAAAAAAAAAAAAAGTTTTTTTTTAACAAAAAATAAAAACCTTAATTGATGAAATATGAATAAGTTTTTACCTTTTGAGGATGTCCCTAAAGTGAGAGGGGTAAACTTGCACACATACCATTGTGCTGTGTGTCCATTTGCTCATATTAAAGGAAAGGACTACTGTATATCATTTTGTTAAAGAGCTGTGTTGAGAGGACGTGTGTTTGCAGATTAATGCCGCCCCCAGTTTAAGTCCATCTTTTATTCAGTGTCTGTGCCTTTTACTCAATAGCCTCTCAAAAGAGATCAAAGCTCCTTACCAAATCGAGTACAATTTCTGCCATATCTCTCCTTGCTCAATGAGTCTCACACACGCACAGTTGCACCTGCGGCTGTTTTTGGCAGAAAAATAACTATTTTAACTATTTGGTGGCTATCTGTCACAGTGATGCAGATTGAACAGTCCTGTCCTGTGCAGCAGTGTCCCCAGGGTGAGACCTGGCATGCCTGTCTTTTTGTCCTTTTCCGAGAAAACAATACTGGAAATACAGAGCGAGAAATCAACCTGTGCTAACACTTTAGTCACTCTGGGGTATCTTTATTTTTAGTCAATGTTTTTAGTTTGATGTGAAATCAATAATTCGTGCTTATTTATTTAATTGGTTCACATTAGGGTCCTGACCTGGTTTATTTTGTGATTAAATGACCAGCTGATAGAACATTTGTTGCTTGCTTTATTTCTTTTTCAACTAGTCTTTCTTTCTTAGCAGTTGCAGTGCTCCTTCATAACGATGCAGAAACATGGGGACAGAGTTAATAAAATCATATGTAGAGGGAGGAAATAGATTGTTAAGAGTGACAAGGGAGACCCCTAAAGAAAATTGTCGGATAGTGAGATTGAATTTTTAACTGCTTCACTTTTTATGACGTCATTAGCAATCCAGTCATTTATATAGATCAGTGCTCAATACTGTGTTCAGCAAGTAAAGAGGGAGGAAGTGCCAAAGATATGCTTTTCTTTCTCTCTCTTTTCATACGCATTTATACCATTCTGTTTCTGCGTATGGGGATATAAGTCACCCTGCCGCAGGACATTTTCACTTACAAACAGTCCATTTCTCCACTCCACTCAATTATTTTTCAGGCTGTCTCTGTGCTTAAATGTAATCTCAATTTTTGCATGCACATGTGTGCATCAATTTGTTTGCTATTTGTACATTATAAGATGTTTGTAGTTTTGCAAAACTAGCCCAGAGTAGTGCTTGATACCTGATCAACAAGTGCAAGTGGGTCAGTGACAGTTCAAAGATCTATTTTAAAACACATGGTAAGTTCTTAGAAATGTATTATAATGAAGAATTATGAACTTTAACCCTTGAATATTATGGTTAACTTTGGATTTTTAGCTTTGGCATTTTTTTGACAACCTAAACTGAACTTATGTTACAGAAAGATCAATAGTTTCAGCCTTTTGGATATTTTCTTTTTAATTTGAGACTTCCTTTAAGTTGTAACTACCTCACATCAAAGTCAATAATGTCAAGGTGAACTGTCTGAAGTAAATATATATATGTATATATGTAATGTATGTGTTGGGAATTTAAAAAATATATAGTTTTCCTTTTTCTAAAGATCTTCCTCTACGACTGCACCGAGGTGTCTCCATTTTCATTGCTGTTCTTCGGAGGGGATATTTCCATCCAGAGGGACCGTGACCAAGAGACCATCGCCGTGGATGAGTGGATTGTTTTTCAGTCTCCGGCGCGCATTGCTCACCTAGTCAAGGTTTGTGTTAATTTTACATGTTTTTGTTTCATATGCCACGTGACTTGACAGGGCACTCGGGGATGGATTGCAATTATACTTCAAATTTATTCTTTAAATTTAGGAGCTGAAGGAGGAGCTGGATGTGTTACTGGAGGAGAAGATAAAAAGTCCACGTCCTGTGGACTGGAATGACCGGCAGTCTAAAGATTGTGCCGTCATCTCTGCCATAATCGACCTCATCACCACACAGGAAAGCCCTGCTGAAGACCCCAGGAGAGGCAACCAGTGAGCGCAACCACCAGCAGCTTATTTATTTCAATGACATTTAGCTGCCACAGAGAAGACTGATCTGCTCTCACTGATGTGTGGAAACCCACTCAAATCTTTTTTTTATCAATACTTGCAAGTGTTGGAGTAAGTACATACAAACATTAAAGATGAGATAACTTTAATTTTGTCACTTCTTTTTTATTTGAGCATTGTCTTGAGTTATTGTATGCTTTCTAATTCATTAAATTTGCCATAATATAATCCATTTGTCTATGGAGATCTTTCATTCATAATCTCACTTTATGCACACATACATATAGGTCAAGTGAAAGTTTAAGGTATGAAATATCTTTACTCTTTAAATGCACATAAACATCTTGAATATGAATCTATATACTGATTATTTCTGTTGATTAGTTTACCAATTGAGTATATCTGATTCATATTTACATTTGGCATGATTCATGTTTACATTTTCCCTGAGAGTCAATTATGAGAGTGAACAAGCGTGTGAACATCTCTGTACTGCTATAAAACTTTCCTTCACTTTAAATAGGGACTCCATGTCCACAAAATGTTACTTGCTCTGAACGTGCCGCTTTGGAAAAAGCATTTTTGTGGCGGACAAAAAACCCCTCATATTTTAAAATGAGCCCTGAGCTCAGTTTATAATCACAATAAATCACTGTCGATAAAGCAGATTTCCATATGGTGTGTATTTTAGCCTTTGTATCCCCTTTTGAAGCAACTAAAGCAGTTACTGCACTGTAGTGGTTCGAGTTCATCCACAATTTTATCATGTTCCTCAGGAGGAGGTAATGTCTCAGACATTGGTCTCTAGGCTTTGCAGACGGTCCATCCGCTGCATGTTTTTCTCGATGGTCGCCTGACAGGTGATGAGTTCAGCACACTCAGCTAGGAACCAGCCCTTCTCTCCGTCCCGCAGACGCTCTCCTTCATACCAGCCTGAAACCACAGACATACATCAATTGAGACTCTTGTGTACACAAACCAGACACTGAACAAAGGAAAAATATTTGACTACAAAGAAACAAAATCTGCTGTCAGAGCCATGGCTTAGCGATCAGTAACATGAATGTGCCATTTCTTACAGCAGTTTCCCCTTATTTCCTTTGCATTGCACACTTTCTCTTTTTTTTGCCAGTTTCTTTTATAAAGAACAAAACAAGAGTCTAGAATTTAACATGAAGCTGGTTAAGAACTGTGCAGCTGTTAAGTTTTAAGAGTCAGGTATCAATGTTATGAATTGAAGTAGTGCTGAGATAAACACTTTTTCTACTTCAAATTGCTCTCCTTTGAGTATTGTGGAGAACTTTTGGAAAGGATGAAATGTTCAAAAATAAAACAGCATGCTTTCAACAGTCTTTTGTATATTTAATGGCCATTAAAAGATTCAAGGGGGCTTTGAAGCCCTATCCCATGAGCCCTGGCCTTTCAACATGAAAGCGAGCAGAAGCCATTGCCAGACCGTCACTTGATCCTCTGACCAGCACCATCAAAACTGAGACCTTCTGCTGAGCCTCACATGAAAAGACATCCCTGTGGTTACAGGACTACTCGTTTTGGGACAATAATCATTATCCAATAACCACAGCTGTCTCACGTCACTGAGGTCAGATAAATCCCATCACATAGAGACTCTTTCACCTACAGTAGATATCATCATATAGAGACTGTGTCTGTTCCCTGAATTAGGACATACAAAAAACTACCAAACCCATTTAAGGGTAAAAATGTAATGATGTTCAACAAATAAAAAGCAGATATAACACGGATGAGCAAATGATAAAGCTCGGGTTACTGAATATTCGATCCCTTACTCCAAAAGCACTTATTGTTAATGATATGATTTCAGATTATAACCTAGATGTGCTGTGTCTGACCTGGCTAAAACCAAACGATTATATTACTTTAAATGAGTCAACACCCCAAGATAATTGCCCAAACACACAAAGTGCTTGAACCCCTAATTGTGACAAATATCAGTCATAGCAAATCAAACATCAGAATATACATTTAGTGTATAGCATTGTACATTATCCTTCTGTACTGCTCTATTTCTACTTTTCCGTAAGTGCCACCAACTCTCAAAGAGTGAAAATGCATTTTCATTCAGTCTGTCTGCTACTTTTTTTTCTTTTGCATTGATTTGAACAGACATATTGAATGCCAAAATCAGACTGAATTATCGTTTTGGTGTGAAGAATGGAATAAGGGGGGTGATCTCACCTTCTACTATTTGTGACAGCAACACCACATCAGCGACCTGTAGAGAGAGCTCATCCGGCTGCCTGGCTGTGTACGTCCTCGTCACCTCCACCTGCATGGCGTCTGATACAGAAATACACACATTTATCTCTTTAACAAAAATAAAGTGTTACTATGACAAAAAATTATACTACACTTCTCACAAAGTAGCAGATTTGAGGCTTCGTTCAGGAAAAACACAGTTTAGTAATAGTAACAGCGATTGTTGACTTGATTAGCAGTGTTGCTGTAATACTCTCCATGGCCAGAGGGTGGTACTGTTTCGTTGAGGCTGGTTATACTCACTCATTCTGTCATTCTTCTTGTCACTGTTGTTCCGTCCCAGAGCGCTGATCCACCGGGCTCTCTCATTACTGTCACCAAAAAAAAAAACCACACCATTATTAACTGATAACCACTGAAGCAGGTTGTTTTACTTATTTTTATTTGGTCAAAACCAAACAACACAGATCTCCATTTTTTCACATTCCTTTATTGTTCTGGACCATTCAAAGACACACACCCCCAAACTCGGGTACAACAGCAGGTAAGGTTAATAGAAACCTGACCTCTGTGCAGAAGCATTCATTACATTTAGTACAAGAAGCATCTGTTCGCTCTTGTAAGCTCTTTTGTGTTTGTTCAGTTTCAGTGTGAACATGCAGCCACTTTCATACAAAAAAAAAAGAAAGAAGAGATAGGCGATGCCATAATTTTTTACTCTTTCAATCCTTGAATGATTTGAGCTGTGACGTACATGAGTCAAATTCAGCACAAATATCCCACAATAAACATTATTGTATTAGGAGAGCAGAAAGACACAAGGGGGTCGTCTGTCAGAAACTACTCCTATTAAGTTGTGAGAGGAAAATACTGAAAACCAGGGGAAACATTTTCAGAGCTGACCTGTATTCGAGCTCCTAAAGTGAGTCAGCCAGACTGTGGGATGTTTAGCACAACTGGGATGTTTAGCACAACACACAGACGCCAGTCCCAAATCACGAACTGAGCTCATTCTGGTCCCGTTTACAGCTGAAGGGGTCACAAAGGCCTCTTTCCTGTTCCATTACCGGGAATCTTAATGAGCGTGATTGTGGAATGATTCATTCATTGACTAATTAGTGTTTACAGAGTAATTAGTGTTTAATAGAGTCACTGACAATGAGGGGAGGAAAGAACATGGGAAATCTTATATAAATCTTAGCATAATTAAAAGATTACAGTAAAATTGTAATATACATTATACATTATAATATACATTATATATAAATACATACACACACATACACACACAGTATATACATTTTGTACAATTGAAGTATTTATTCACCAAGGATGCTAGCCTGACAAGCCAGACCCACATCAAGATGTTGGGTCTGGGAACACACCATTGGCAGGGCTCAACCCGAGGGGCGGGATAAACAGTTGTCTTTCAATAGGATAGCACTACAACCAACCAGAGCAACGAAGAAGGTGACGTAGTCAGAGCAACGGACTTCAGTGCCGTTCTTTGTTCTTTTTTCAAAGAAAAGCTTAACTCCAAGTTTTCCAGAGTCGCGGCCAAAGCCGATTTGAAAGACCACTGTTCGCCAGCAGCAGCAGCCATCTTCTTTGTTTTCAAGTAGTAGGAAATTCAAGCGGAACCGACGAAACTCTGCTGTCATTATGTTAAGCCCGCCAACCAACTCTATACACAATATGATTGGCCTGACTAGAGTTTGGTTTTTCCAGCTGGCAAGCCAACAGAGAGTTGCTAGACGACCCTGGCTGCAAATTACATTTGCTGCCGCTAAAGTGCGTCTAGATTTCTAGGCTACAAGGATGCATCAAATTGATAAAAATTCTTTCAAACTTTCTATTTATCAAAGAATCCTGAAAACAGGTATCACTGTTTCCACAAAAATATTCAGAAGCACTGTTTTCAACATTGATAATAATACAAAATGTTTCTTGTGCAACAAATCAACAATTGGAATGATTTCTGAAGGATCATGTCACACTGATGACTGGAGTAATGATGCTGAAAATTCCGCTTTTTCAACATTTTAAAATATTATAAAAAAGAAAACAGTTATTTTCAATTGCAATCATATTTCACAATATTGCTGACCCCAACATTTGTTTGTGCTATTTATGCCAAGCAAACAAACATAAATAATCAATATGTGCCTGAATTGTTGCAATGAGGAAATGACACATAATCACCCAAGCAGTGACATCCTTCACACACTCATTGTGCATGTCCAAATATTAAATGTGTAATGCAAACTAAGGATGTTTGTTTTGCGGAACCTGTTTCCCTCAGCCGCTTGTGTAGTTAGCATGAGAAGGGCAGCTGTCTATTCACAGCCTTGGAATCTGAGCACACATGATCACAACATGTAGCAAAAACGCCTTCATGCTGCTCCAAATTACACTCATCTTACACCTAGACACAGTGTTACACATTCCCTGAGTTCATAAAATATTCTAAATTATTTGTAACAGCGGAAAAAAAAAACATTTCGATAAAACCTTTCGAGGTCAAAACATTTCTTTTAAACGACACCAATGCATTTAGAAAATAGATGAGGTGAATTTTCATTTCAGCTTCACTTCATCAACTCTGATCTAGCAAGCTATATTTGTCAAACACCAGAGAGGCCGGCAGCACCAGGAAGACCTCACATCTCCCACTGTCTGGACTCCTGCATGCTGCACTGCTTCAACACGCCCCGACATGCTTCCTACAGCTGAGGGCCAACATTCCAGGCCTATCACCTTTAAAGATTATTTTACATGAGGTGAAAAGTTAAAAAGGTAAACATCAAGTAAATATCAAAACTGAAAACAGAGCGAAGGAAAACATGAAGATGAATCAGGCATCTTCAAGAAATATATCTACATTTGGCTTTTTTCTTATTAAGACAAAACCAATAAATTATCTTAATCATTTAGACTGCTCATTTAGTGGGCAGAGGAGTGCAAAGAGTTTCCACTTGCAGTTTCTTTTCTTCATTTTCATACAAAGAAAATGAAGACGGCAGAATCGAAGGAAATCTTCTTTGTGTATTGGAATATTATTGATCACTCAAGCATTACTTCGTTGAAGCTGCCCTTATGTTGTTGAAGTTGTTACACTCTTAAAAATAAAGGTACTTTATTGGCATCTATATAGTTTCATCAAGCAGCTTTAACCTCCATTGTACCTTTGCATTCAACAAAAGGTTCTTTATACTAGAAAAATTTTGTTTAGATTATTAAAATGTTCTTCACACTAAGAAAAACATGGGTCTTTTAAGAACTGTTTGCTGAAAGGTTCTTTGGGGAAGTAAAAGTGGTTCTTCTATGGCAGTCTTCAAGCTTGCTCCTGGGGACCCACAGGAAACGAGGAAGGATCAATTTGAGTACTGAGAAGTACCCATATCAACATTCAAGTGAACACAGCACAAAAAGATGTGGCTAATGACGTCACAATGGGGGTCAGTTCTCCAATATCCTTTTCTAAGACATGGAGAGTTGGGGGCTTTCCATAATGATGAGATTCTTGGACACCCACCTTGAGGAAGGATTGTGCCACTCACAGCATACCACTCATAGAGCTGGTTTAGCAGTATCAACATGTTATTAGACACTCAATTGGGTGGAGCCTGAAAGAAATGTGGGAGAACTTGCCTTGTGTTGACGAAGGTTCCTCAGAAGAACTACAGTCATGCTTACATACTGTAGATAAGCATCTTAGTTATGTAAGTGCTAAGCTATAATTACACTCTCAGAGACAGATAACATTATCTAACTCGCCTGAAAAGCTCAATTGAAAATGGTTATAATGCTTTAAAAGTATTTAATGTACTCAGAGAGAGAGAGCAAGAGAGACAATATAGAGGCAAACAGCAGATCTTCTTACAGTCTTCTCACAGTAAAACTAGTTTTAGCTACTGTACCTTTAAGATTTCTCTAAGTAAATAACCTGTTCAGTTCAATATAACTTGTTCCACTGTGTCTCTAAACCTATTTGCTTTGCTTTAAAAGCTTGAGGAATGATACAGATCTTTACTGAACAAATAAAGACCTTTGTCATCCATTTAAATGAGTGATATGGTTTCATGGAATTTATTGATAAGTTCTCAGTGCTCCATTACAAACAAACAAAAAGGCCTAGAAATTACAGTGTCCAGAGGGACTAAAGTCATATCTAGAGACCAGAATATTGACTTGGGAGGTGAGTCCTTTTGACTTGAGGAAGTAAGTGACCACTTAGCAACGGAATAGCAACAAGCTAAAAAATACTCATCTTAGCAAACAAATAGCACCCTCTTGGCAACCACTTAGTCTTTTAACATTGTGATGCTGAGTGTTGGGCAGCGGGCACCACACATTGTCTCGGGAAAGTTCAGAGGAGTTGTGAAAGAAGGTGATTGTGAAAATAACTACTGTTTTTGATGCAAATAAATGTCACTAAAAATTAAGCTTAAATAAAATAATAAAATTTTACATAAGTGTAGAATATGTTCCCTTGAAATACAATTCAGGTTTTCTGGCTTTAAAATGGAGGAGGATGATTAGAGCAAAAGAATGATACAAATGTGCAGCTGTTTCTGTGCAGCTATTCTCTGTTCTTTTTTTCCTCCCCTTTCCTGACCTTAGTCCTCAAAACAAGAGCAAAAACCCTACTGGAGTCTTTCTCTTCACCAAACATGTTTGTATGTGCTCTGTTCGACATGATTAGCTTTTTTAATGAGTAGTTATTGGCACTAAGTACATCACCTACAGCTAAAGTTTCAAACAAACCCTGATTTAAAACCGTCAACAACTATTACAAGTGAAAGGGTGAGGTAGATCAGGAAATCCGATCAACATCGCAACATCGCTTATTTTTGTTTAGTTTACAGGGTGAATGTATCTACTGATCAAGAATGCATTAAACTGATCAAAAGTGACAGTAAAGACATTTACAATATTAAAGCTGCAAGCAGCATTGAAAGGGCCCTCGCACCCGTGCCACCTCCACCGCCACCCGGTGGCTTTAGGAAGACAGAGCACGGTGGGCAATGTGCATTTAAGTAGGTAAACATAGGAGGAGTATGTCAAAGTCAGTTACAAAAATGTCCTTTATTATGGGGATAATAGCATGCATTATCACTCAGAAAGGTGTTGCTAGCATGTTTTAGCATGTTTCTAGCATGTTTAGAACTCAATGGCATATTTACTATGTTGCTAGTACTGCATCACAGTGTAAAACATGTCACTTCCTGTCGACAGCAGATGGCGCTATTACTTTAACTTAAAATTGTCATGTAGATGCGTTCAGGGCAGGACTCTTATCAAACGTGTGAAGTTTGGGGCAGGTTAGGGTTAGCCTTAGGGTTACTGCATCACAGTGTAAAACATGTCACTTCCTGTTGACAGTAGGTGGCGCTATTACTATAACTGAAAATTGTCATGTAGATGTGTTCAGGGCAGGACTTTTATCAAAAGTGTGACGTTTGGGGCAGATTGGACATTCCTTGCCTGAGTTAAAACAACTTCCTGTTTCATGGCATTAATAGCATGATTTAACACTTAACTAAGTATTGCTAGCATGCTTTAGCATGTTTTTAACATGTTTAACACTCAATGGCATATTTTACTATGTTGCTAGTACTGCATCACGGTGTAAAACATGTCACTTCCTGTTGACAGTAGGTGGCGCTATTACTATAACAGAAAATTGTCATGTAGATGTGTTAGGCCATGACTCTTATCAAACATGTGAAGTTTGGGGCAGATTGGATATTGCCTTCTTAAGTAACAACAACTTCCTGTTTCATTGCATTAGCATGCTTTAGCACTTAGCTAAGAATTGCTAGCATGTTTTAACATGTTTCTAACATGTGTATAACTCAATGGCATATTTACTATGTTGCTAGTACTGCATCACACTGTTAAACATGTCACTTCCTGTTGCCAGTAGGTGGCGCTATTATTTTAACTGAAAATTCTCATGTAGATTTTTTCAGGGCAGGACTCTGAACAAACGTGTGAAGTTTGGGACAGATTGGACATTCCATGCCTGAGTTACAGCAAATTCCTACTTAATTGCAGTAATAACATAATTTAACATTTAGCTAAGTGTTT